>OY757187.1:84379475-85579475 GCA_963583895.1 Melanophora roralis | reverse complement strand
TCCTTTAAATAAACCGAGGGGTTTTTTATATTGCAAACAATAACACTTTAAATTTATTACAAAAGTGAGAATAATTAATTTATTAAAACACACTGTCTTTTATTATTTACAGTCTTATTTATAAAAATTAATGTTATTCACCTTTATTATTAAGCCATATGCCCGACAGTTAAACTAATACTAATTATGGTGGTCGTGTTGTTCGCCTATTTATAGCTCATGGTGGTAGTCTGTAATAATCCATAAAGTTTTAGTACTTACATACTAGTACATTCTAGCAAATACTAGATGGCAGTTACATTCAAATTAAGACGTTAAGTTATTCAACATACTAGTCAACCAGCATATCAAAAGAACTTCTAAGTGCAGACAAGCACCGCCAATGAAACCACCACAATTTACGAAATTATCATGTTAAACAACCAATGAAAATTCAACTCTGTAACAATATTAAATTATAGGCTCTAAATAAAGCAAATAAAGAATGAATTAATGAACAATAGCGCTTTAAGAATTGCCCAAGCAGTTTTTGTTGACTTTTTTTAACACAATTGGTGAATTCACAAGGTCTTGTGAAATCATATATTGTAAAATAATACAACCAAAAAATATGACCGTTGTGAACAACTCTTCGTATATTTGTAGGTGTCGTATTTAAAATCTAAATCAGCTGATACGACCAAACGATAGAAAAACAAACACATATTTATGTACATAAATCTGGTGCTGCTCTTGGCTTAACTTAATAATTTGTAGAGATTAGACCCATGAAAACACAAAATAGTCTATATCAACCTGGTTAGAATCTCTAAAATCCATTAAAATAAGCAAAGTTTTAGTAAAAAATCACAAGAATTTTGTTATTTTTTACGTAAACAAAAAACAGCTGATGTGTCAGAGAGCAGTGCCGGCTATTTTTGCCGGCGGAGGCGGCTTAAGGAATCTTCTTTGGCGGTTTTGCCTAAGTTTTTAGTATGGACGTTTTTAACGGATGCGAGTGCTAGCGGCTCTAAAAATAAATTAAAAAACTCGCCGTTTCGTTTTAGGCGCTTGGCTCATGACTTTGTATATAATATGACATCACAAAAAACATATCAAACAAAGTTGTATTGTTTCACAACAAGTTTCGTATGAAAAGCAACAACAAAATTTTTATGCTATTGTGAAATTATATGACAATAATACAATATGCTATCGTATCGTACCTTGTGAATTCGCCAAATATGTCATATAAAAGATTTTGTTTGTTAAGTGTGATTTTTAATCGGATGTATATGCACACTGTGACTCATGCAATTCCAATAAATTGAAATTAAATAACAGGAATCTTTGCTTTAAATTATATTTATCCATATCATAAAAATTAAAATATGTAACATGATTATACATATCGCACCCAAAATCAAAAGCGGTCATAACTCAAAATTCATTAGAACCATTTGTTTTTCATTACCCCGTTCCCAGAAAACTTCATTTCAAGACGGTCTTTTTACTTTGGAACTCAATTTAGTTATAAAATTAGAACCATGTTTTTAAGAGCGGAAAGAATACTCTCATGAAAAATAATGATTTTTAGTTGACTATTTCTGGTTTATTGTGCAATATGTATACAAACATACATATTCATGTACAAAAAAGTTAATTTATATATGAAGTAGCCGGTTTAGGACAACGCTACACGTATAATATAAGTATGTACATACATACGTCGGCAGTATTCCAGAACGATATTATTTTGTGGCCCGTTGAAGAAATTCAAAAATTATAAAACAGAGGCTACATTTACATTACCAACAATCTGCATAAGGCATGAAATCACTTAAGCAAGGCAAGAAATGTAGAAAGCTGCATATGCATATGGCTTTGACGTAATTTTGACGTTATCAATAAACTTCGACAACTTATTTAAAGCGACGTGATTTTATGATGGCGTTAAAATTTTGTCAGAGCCACATACATTTTACATTTTGTGTATAGCGGGCTTAACGCTTACAATAACATCAGGTTCAGGGTGACCATTGGTTGGCTAAAACGGCCATTTGCAAACTTCTTTCCGGAAAGTGACTTTTTGTGCGATTTCTTTAAACTGATACTATTTTGGGACTTTTTCTAACTTTTTGCGACGTTTGCTCCTTTTTTCTTACAACAGCTTTAAAATACGATTTTAACGTACAATTTCTTGCATTTTACCAACAATCGCATTTTTCTTCTCTAAGTGATGCTGCGAATTTTGTTGTAATTGTTAGACGATTAAATATCCTTTTGCCCGTTCTGGGGATGGTTAGGTGACTTTTCATTAATTATTTGAAAAAAAATGTTTGCCTAATTTTAACACTATATATTATTTATTACAACTAAACTATTTTTCAGTTGTAATGTGGAAATTTTAATTTTAGGTTCATTGGTGGGTAGATAAGAATAAAAAATGTTTGCTTAAATATTTTTAATAAAAAGTATTTTTAAGATATAAAACTTTCAAATGCTATAAAATAAAACAATAATATTCAAGAACCTAGTCCCTCATAACATTTATCTTTTATATTGACTAAACATAGAAAAAATTTAACGCCGTCAAAATAAAATACTAAAAATGATAACTGGTGCTGCTTAGTACATTAAAAACAGCAACATCCATAAAGATCTACAAGTTCCACTAGTTAAATGCGAAATCCCAAATTTTGCGGACAAGTATTTAAATAAGCTGGAAACACATCCAAATCCCCTCGCCCAAAACATCTTGCAACAAATTGGGCACACCCTAGACGGGAAGAAGGGATACTATTGCGCTAAGATGAAACCTTTTAAATTAATTAATTTTATTTTGAGAACTTAAATTTAAGCTTGGTACTGACTGGACTAATATTAAAGACACTTAGTTTTAAGATTTGAACACTTATTGTTAGTTCGCTTAAGCGAAGATTCAATAATAAAAATATGACAAAAAAAAATGTTGCCAAAAATTTCACATAGGGTATACACAACCATAATATAACATAAAAATTTGCCTGTCTAAGCTAGAAAACAAATGGCGTAAATAAAAGTCAGCTGATCAGTTGCTCTAACCTTATTCAATGTGCCTTAAAAATTTATATAAATTTTTCTTTTTTAGCTGTCATATGCTTATTGAGTCAGCCTAATAAATTATGTGTGAACAGAAAACTTAACTGCTAAATTTATTTTAAATTGTCTCAATTTATGGTGTGTGTTTGAACATGGTATAACTCTTTCATAGTTAATTGTAACAGTTGGCATCGTTTATTTAGTTTTTTTTTTTACAAAATCAATTATCTTCAACCTGTACTTTGATTACAAGTATACATAGGCACCTAGACGTACGGAGGGCTGGACATGCTTTAATCAGCTTAGGAAGTAATTTTAGGTTGATCCCTAAAACCAAAGGGTTCCCAGACTATAAAAAGCAAAATACCCATTTAAGATAAACAAAAAGTGTACTGATTTCGAACAAGAAATAAATGGTCACCCTACATATGTATAGTACATATTAAAATTGAAACTGACGCAAATGAAGTGTTTAAAAAATGCTTTTAAAGGAAACCATGTATTATTATTTAAATAAATATTTTTTTTGCCTTTTATGTTGTTGAGTTTTTGTTGAGCGGGATCCGCCTGATCCTTATATATAGAGAGGAGTCGATAAAATTTTTCATACGTTATGAGTTTTCTATTTCGAAAACTATGTACTGTACGGCCACCACAAATAATTGGAATAATGTATATATCGAAAACAACTTGCCTAGATCAGGTGACTAAGTAAACAACAACCTAATGTGAAGAGTATATAAGATTATACACAGCCGAATGTAGCGCTCTTCCTTGTTTTTAGGCTTATTTATGATTTTATTAAAATTTTCTAAGTAGAATATTTAATTCCAATGATTTTTATACATATTTATCCGCATCAATATAAAAATGTATGACTGATAATCTTTTTAAGAAACGTAGCAAATGTGGATACATGTAGTTCGAAAAGAGGTTATTGCGGCTATCGGCAACAGCCCAGCGCCTTTAAATTTTCTTTTAACAGCCCAGCGCCTTTAAATTTTCTTTTAACTTACATAAAAACGTGAGAACGAACACACATTGTAGAGAATTATAGTGCTTTTAATGATTTCCCACAATGCACAGTGGGTTCGATGACACTGAAAGTGGCGATTAATTCATGGGAGCCGTAATTTAAATTTTTTTGAAATTTTTTATTCAAATCGTAAAATATGCATAAAAAGGCATATTCTGAAAAAAAGATACACATAAAAAAATTTTTTTTTTACGATTTTATAGACATTTTTATTTTTCGGAAAATTATAGTTTGTTTCAGAATTTTCGCCGTAATTTTAAAATGGAAAGTGATTTTTTTAAAAAGTTAGAAGCAAACAAAAGCGTATATTTTCTTCTTTCTAAAAAATAAATATATATTTTGCATAAATATGAATATAAGTTTAATTTAAAGTCTGAATTTGGGTTTTGAAAGATTTCGAGAATTTTACAACTTTTTTAAAAAAGTAACAAAATAAATTTTTATAATTTTTTTCTGTTTATCACTAATCGTCATACACTTAAAAAGGAAACCACATTATGTTCATCCTCACCTTCATCATCATAATCTTCGCTATCAGTTCTTTCACTTTCATGTATTTCTTCAAAAATAATAGGCGATAGCAAAAGCTGTAGTTCGGAATTTGATAATTGTTGCTTTTCTTTCCGCTCATTTTGTTTATTAATTCTAGATCTGAATGGATCTGAACTGAGAAAAAATCTATTTAAAATATCTTCATTCGACTTTTCTCGGCTGCATTTTCGAGCAAAGTGTTCCCTACAATTTTTAAAATCATTATTTCTGGCTTCCTGAGCTTCTTCTGAAAGTTCTCCAATCGGTGAAAGGGCATATTTTATAATTTCGGGACCATGAATTAAAAATTTATGTATTGTAGGAGTCATACAAAACCATTTTAACACTCTCGTGAATAAAGATGACTGAAAATTGTTCACGCACCTATCTCCGACAACAATAACAACAATAGTAAGCATTGAACGAACGTTAGTTTTGTTAAATACATGACTTTGAAAAAACACGACTTTAAACAAAAAATGTTAATAGCAAAAAATCGAGCAACAAAACCGCAAATTTTCTTTTTTGTAATATCAAGCTAAGATTTCATACTTTTAGAAAATATAAGATTCAAAACCCAACCTTAACTAACTTAGAAGTTATGGGTTACGAAACATCAAAAATAGACCAATTTTGGACCTTTTTTAAAAAAAATCGTAAAAAATATTTTCACACATAGTATTTTCAAAAACACTACATCATTTTTGTACACCTCAATACCTGAGGTTGAAGGTTCCATTCTTAAAATAACACTTTGTTAACGTTAAATTTGTAAATTACGGACTCGTTTAATGCAAAATTTTACTTTTTTCGCTTTTTAAAAAAATTGCAAAAAATTTTGTACTTTGACACGTCACTACAGAGTCAGCTGGTAAGATAGATGCTTGAAAATTTACATAGTAATGTAGAATTTTATCTAGTTTTATCCGATACCAAATATTAATACAAAAACTTAATTTTAAAAATTGAATTAAGCGTCATTTTCGAACCATTTCAACCCAACGTGCAATGCTTTTAAGCGCCTTTTCAGTAATGAAAAATAACTTTTTTTGGACTTTAATATTGTTATATATGGAAAAAAAATATTTTTTTTTACTTTTTTGTTGCCTACAACACAGAAAAAACTTTACAAATTTTTATTTAAATAGTTTTTTTAATAAGATATTTTTTTAGGTTATATTTGTTTTAATTCTAATAATAGTGTTTTTATGTCTAAAAAATAAGCGAAAAAATTAAAAAAAAATTATTTACCTAATAGCATTATTTTCGGTCCTATAAACAAAATTGTAAGATGAGATTCATAAATAATTTCATCGCCTATAAATTTTTGGAGAAATATATTTGGAACAAAATGCCCACTATTTTCAATGTAAATAAATAAGAAAAATATTTTTTTTTTCATTTTTTCGCTTATTTGTTGACATTCAAATTAGACAACAATTTTATTTAAATCTAATAAAATATTGTCTGAAAAAAACTATAATTTCAAAAACACTGTTTGTTTAAATAAAAATGTGCGAAGATCTGCTATACACAGGGTTGGGCAGTATTTCAAATACTTGTATTTGAAATACGTATTTGAAATACAAATACGTATTTTGTATTTGTATTTGAAATACCACCTTCTAATGTATTTTGTATTTTGTATTTGAAATACCCAACACTGAAGTATTTTGTATTTTGTATTTGAAATACTCATGATAGCAAAATACATTTTTCAAAATACACTTTTTTGTTATACAAAAATTTGTTATTAGAAAACTTTCAAAATATTACAATTTAAAAAAAAAAATAAGAATGGAAACTTCGTCTTCGTATTCATTCACGTCTTCGCCTCGTTCAGGTAATATCAAGAACTAAGCGGATATTTGGAAATGTAAATGTCAAAAAAATTAAATTTTGTATAAAAATTAAAAATTTTTGACATTCACACTTTTAAACACAACAAGTAAGATCGCTATATTTGGCTGTGCCGAATCTTATATACCCTTCACATTACTCTTTTAATATATCCAGCTGATTTATTTTGTACTGAAAATAATATTATAAAAACACCTTGTGCAAGTTTTAAAGTTCATAGAAAATTTTACAAAATTTTAACGTTCGTATAAGTAATAGAAACAGATGAAGAAGGTTTGAGGTCGAGAGTTATAAAAGTTGTCGACATTATTCGTATTAAAAGGCTAATAAAAGTTGTTAATTTTTATGTGATCTTCTAGTCCCCCTGCTCCTCTTCAATCTTTTTTCCAAAATGTAGGTCTTATCATCAAATTACTTTTTGTAGAACACTAGAATTCGATAGCTGTTATAGTTTCCGAGATACAGCGTATCGCAAATTTCATAAAAATTGTTCATTTGTATGGAAGCTACCCCTTCTTCGCAAGTTTTGTGGCAAGAATGACTATATTCACTGAGATGTATAGGAATGCATGCACGAATTTTGTCCTTAAAATCCGTGCATACACGGAATTACAAACTGATATATACCCTTACCACTATGTGAAGGGTATACAAAAGAAATGCAGAGGTCGAATTTTTGAATTCGCCTTGATATTACTTTACTTTTAGTTTAATTTGTTTTTCACATACAAGGCACATACAAAGAACCAAGACACATTTAACCAGGTAAACTCAAGGCGAATTCAAAAAATTTGCCCTCTGTATTTCCTTTTTTGTGTTTAAACGGTAAAATGTAAGAAAAATTAAAAATTCCATATAAAATTACTTTTTAATTTCGTATAAATGTCAAATTGATTTTAATCAGCTAGGTTCTTAATATTGCCTGGTTGAATGTGCCTTGGGCACAGCTGATTAAAATCAATTTGACATTTTCATGTTATAAAAATTTAATTTTGTATGAAATTTTTAATTTTTCTGACATTCTACCGTTCAAACACAAAAAGGAAATGCAGAGGGCGAATTTTTATACCCTTCACATAGTGATAAGGGTATATATCAGTTTGTCATTCCGTTTGTAATTTCTTTATTAATCATTTGCGACCCCATAAAGTATATATATTCTGAACCCTATAGACGAAGAAGTTGATATAGCCATGTCCGTCTGTTGAAATCAAGTTTCCGGAGTCAAATAAAAAGATACAGACAGTTAATGGTGTCAAACTATTAGAAATATCCTGGGGACAATCGCTTTTTAAAATCATCAAAATCAGTTTACTATCGACCGAGTTATAAGCGAAAACCCAAAACAACCCATTTCTTTTTGGACAAAATCCGTGCATATATCCCTATATATCTCAGTAAGTATAGCCACTCTTGCCACAAAACTTGACACGGATACTCCTAAAGAAGGGACACAAATAATGAAAAAAGTTTTTTTCAGATAGGACCAGGGGAAGGGGTATTTTTCCTGCAATTGCACAAATTTGGTGAAATGTTTTATGCGCTATATCTTGTAAACTATAACAGCTATCGACTTTAAATGTTCTACAAAAAGTAATTGTACGCTAAGACCTACACTCTCAAAAACTATTACAAATATCGAAATCAAATGTTCTACAGAAAGTAATTGTGCAAGAATGCCTAAGCTATAAATAAACAATTTTTTGATTGGGGCAAAAAAAGGGGTAGCTCCCATACAAATTAACAATTTTTATTAAATTTTCGATACGCTATATCTCGGAAACCATAACAGATATCCACATCAAATGTTCTACAAAAAGTAATTGGACAACAAGGCCTACGCTTTATCTCGAAAACTATTATAGCTATCGACTTCGAATATTCTGCAAAAAGTAATAATCAAATAATTCATACATTTGGAGAAAAAGTTGGAGAAGAACAGGGGGACTAGAACATTCCATAACGTTTAACAACTTTTATTAACCTTTAAATATGAATACTGTCGAAAACTTTTAAAACTCTTGACCTTAAACCTTTTGCATCTATTTCTATTATTCATACGAACGTTAAAATGTTGTAAAGTTTTCTATGGACTTTAAAGCTCGCAAAAGGGTTTTTTTATTATATTATTTGCAGTAGAAAATTACTCGGCTGGCACAGCCGAATATAGCGCTCTTACTTGTTTGAATTCGCCTTGGGTTTACCTTGTTGAATGTGCCTTACAGAGAACTGTTTTCATAAAATTTAACACCAGTCTGTTTTCATCAGGACCTGCAGAAAGATTGTTCTTCAACAAGAGGCTGCTTATCTGATTAAACTTTTAAAATTCTTGTGTTCATGATTAATGGTTATAAATGTATTTTGTATTTTGTATTTTGTATTTCAAATAAAAAATACTAAAATACTGTATTTTGTATTTTGTATTTGAAATACTCGCCTTGAAAGTATTTGGTATTTTGTATTTGAAATACAAGCAGAAGAAGTATTTTGTATTTTGTATTTCAAATACAGCAAAGCATGTATTTTGCCCAACCCTGGCTATACATACATACATATGTAGTTTGGCGCTATAACTAAATCTGAATCAGCTGTTTCTTATTTGGTACATTAATGTTTGCTAAAAGTCTAAAGTTTGCTTTGTAGTTTAAAAAAAACCTTTTTTCCTTGAAGTACGAAATCATTTGGCTAGATCATATGACTGGGTACTTTAAAGATCAATGTCAAGGGTATATGAGATTCGGCACAGCCGAATAAAGCGCTCTTACTTGTTTTGAACAGCAATGTTAACGAAAGTAACTACCCAGAGACAAAAGTTAACCCCCTAAATTTATCTAAAATGTCGTATATGCTTCGAACCACAACATCTATTTTATCTACCCATTTCTATAGGTGTGAGCCTCAAATGATAAATAAACATGGAAAGTTAAAATTGTTTGTTATAAATAGCGAAACATATGCGACACAAAAAAGCTCGGAGGTTGTTCAATAATTTTTCGGGGCAGTTTTCTTTAAAACTTACTGGACTTTTTTAACGAATCAAAAGGAAAACATGTGCTACTGACTAAAAAAACTACTCTAGAAAAATTATATATTACAAGTCTCAAAACAACACTTTTCTGCGAATCCATGTATTTTTTTTTTTTTTTTTTTGTTTACTGTGCAAAAACAAATTTTGAAATTTTAAATGAAATTTTTCGCAAACGACTTGAACCGTGATTTCTTTTTGGTTTTTTATTTGTAAAGTCATAATTTGCTATTGTCTAAACACAGTTTTATGTGACTTTTTGTTTTTATTTACAATGCACTCAGTTTGTTGTTGAAAATGAAAGTTAAAATTAGTTTTTTTTTTTTGTAATGATCGTTTACATTAATTTGTATTCCATGACAGTTTTTATTATTATTATAAGTTAAATTGTTTTATATCTTAGTACACTTGTAGATTTTTAATGAAGTCTTTTTAACACTTATGTATTTTCCACTTAGTGTATGTTAAAATTATAACAAAGCTTAGTAACTGTCAAACAAGCTTATTTACTATAAAGAAAAAATTACACAATTATTTTTTTTACTAATTAGTTAATATGTTACTGCAAAGATAATTGCTTATATTCATAATACTTATTTGAGGTTTACTAAATGGTTATTTACCAGATATCTTTGGAATAATTGTCAAATAAGCCCTTAATAAACCTGCTATAAGTTTGATAAATACGGACAAATATATTTAAAAAAAATTGGTACAAAAGAAAGTATGTACATATGTATGGATAGGTATGTAATCTCAATTACATTAAATTTTTCAGTTACAGCTTTTATATTTTACCTTCTGGCAACACGTTCACGTTTATGCGTTAACGCACTATATTTAAAACGAAATCGATACTGGCACTTAAAGTTCTAGTTTTAAGTTGATCAAAAGAAAGTTATGGGAGTAAGGCATATGTACATACATATGTATGAATGTATGAACTCAAATATGTATCAGCGGCAATAAAACAAGAAACTACTAATACTACTCACTATACTTTTAACCGCTTTCACCGGTCTAAAAATATACTATATCAATACAACAAAAACCAAAAGGTTTAATTGTACAACACTCACAATCGTGTTATAAAGCAACCGTAATCCGCAAAAATGTCTGACTTTGTTAAGCAACTGCAACAAACTGTTAAACCATCACAACCAGTTTTCGTTTTTTTTAACAATTTTTTGTTAAACATGTCTTACTGTATGGACTTGAAGAAGTATGAGTATATGTATATTTGTATGTAAGTATGTAGTACATGATTTGGCCGACAATAAATTAACTTATTAAGAAAAAAAAAGAACACAAAATTAAATGTATCCTAAATAGGGATACCATGGTTGGTAGAAATTTACCAAATTTGGCATATTTTTTTTTGGCCTTAAAACTTGGCAAAACGTTTTTTTCCGATACTTTTACTTTTTTTTTATGATAGATATGATAAAACTGAAAACAATTCTATGTTTGACCACTTTTTGGTGCTTGTATATATTTTTTGAAACCTTGTCGTCTCACGGCAAAAAGGTGTTTTCGAAAGATTATTTTTTGGTTTAATTTTTTGACTTAAGTTAATAAAATTTAACTAAAGACAAAACGTTTTGTGCTGCTTTTTTATTTTTACCTGTAAAATTTTCACATTTTTTAAAGTGCGGCAAAGTGGCCGGTTCATGTTCGACATACGGAAAAATTACAAATAATGTTCAGTAAAAAGGTTTGAAACACGACGTACAGTGGCTGAAAATCGTTTTTAATCGACCAAAATTCTGTAACTTTTGAACCGATCAAAATATTGAAGTAGTTTTTTTAATGGATAAATATTTAGTTCAGCTTGACTTAGTTTTATTACATTAAAATTGATTGAGTACTTTTTAAGGAATTCTAGGTCAAAGCTGAACTTTTGATTTTTTTTTAACTTATGGAGTGAAATATGGGTTTATTTTTTTTAATTTACATATTGAAAAATTTAATATTTGAAACTTAATAATAATTATAATTATTTTTTGTGATAATGGATTTTTTTTAACGATAAACTCAAAAAAATTTTTACACTCAAAAAAATGTTAACATCAAAAAAAATAGTAAAATTAATTGGAGATTTTGCTGTTACTACAGAAAAATTTATTTTTTTTTTTTGCTGTCAAACTTGATAACTTTAAAAATAAAAACTGCAATAGAATTAAATAGCATTTGTAACAATGGTAGGTTCTATTTATTATTATTTATTATTATTTTTTACTAATACTATGTATTTGGGTTGTTGGTTGTATATATTTTTGGAGTTTCCTTAGCATAATCTCCAAATTGTTTCGAGTCAATTTTTTTATTGCACGCAAGTACTTCTAGGATTATTTTAAATCTGAAAATAAGGTTTAAATCCACTCCCGTTATTTCAGATGCTATTTCTGGATCTGAAAAGAATCTTCGTGCAGTATTGCCACCATATGTATTGCCTGACCCTTGTTTTGCCTGATCTATAATCAATCCAATTTTGCGATATTCATCTTGAACATGTTTCTTTTTTGAACTTCTTAACTTCTTGTTGGTTTTATTGTTTCTTATGTATCCTGAAGATCCGAAATCCAAATCATAACTGATTTTTAGTATATGTTCCATAGGCCGTATTCTTGCATGTAGTGGTGATAATCCAAATTCATATGCATCGGTATTATCTAATGATTTTGTCGGAACTTGGTTTAATAAAGTTGATGTTGCTTGGCATATAATGCAGCTGGATGCAGTCTTGAGTGACGACCGGCTGACGGATTATTGCAAGTCATTCTAACTTTGACAGTCATTTCAAACTATATATATATTTACATACGAGTGTGTCAAATAGCTGATGTTTACAACCGAATACTAACAGCCGATCAAAACTAAAAATCGCAGCTGTCGAAAGTCCGTCCTACTCGGCTAGCACCAGTAAAAAACTTGCGTTTTCAATAAAAAATTTTTCTTTATTAAACTAACGCTAATAAGGTAAAAATATTAAAAAAATAAAGATTTCTTCATTTGCAAAATATAAGAATTTAGCAGGATTTGAACTTAAGCCTACAGAAATAATAACAAAATTGTCTTAAAACAAATTTTTCAACTATAAATAAATAAAAAATTAAAAAATATTTGGAGCATTGGTATTTTGATACCGGTATCAACGATATTTTGATACAGGTATTTTGCGAAACAAATTATTTCGGTATCGGTAACAATAAGGGTAACTAAATTTAAACGGTATCGGTTGCGAACCTTGTAAAATACAGAAGAGTTTATTTGGCAAAAATCTTTAAATTTTGTGAACGACATTTTATCCGTTGGCTTTTTCAAGAAAGATCCTAAAGAAAAAACGATTGCTTCAATAATAGTATTTTGGATGAGTTGGTGGAGATAGCGAGCTTAGAATGATACTGCAAAGGGCACTAAGCTTTATTTAGTGTCGTTTAATGTTTTGGTGCGACACCACGCCGTACGTCTTAATTTTGTTGTTGTTTTTAGTTTAATTCACGTTTTATGAATGTAAATATCAGAAAAAGCGAATAAATAATCATTTATGACCGTTTAATACTTAACATGTAATATGAATTTAATCATCTCAATGGGAAGGCTTATTTAAAAAAATTTCCTATATCAATTTTAAGGTTTTGATATTTACGTTAATACGAATTATTTTATGTGTATTAAGGGTTTATTTGACCGATATTCCATTTGATTTTGCCAAATAAGTCCCTTACTGCTGTTTTCATTTAATTGCGTATTTCTTCCGCAATTAGGAAAACCAAAACGAATTACGAATTTTAATTAATTTACATGTTAACTGTAATAAGGTTTACAACAATAAAAAAATAAATAAAAGTATATATGTATGTATGTTATAAAGAGTATAAAAATATTAAAAATATTCCGAAGAAATTGCCTACTAATGCAGTAGTATTAATGCACTTGGTAATTATTAAAAAAGAAGTAAAATTTTCACCCTTGTTGTTAAACTTGTTGAATTTCCGCTCTATTTCTTTTTTTTAACAAAATTAAAATTATTTTGTCACGCAACTTACGTAAATTATTTAAAGTAAACTTCCTTAAGGGTTAGCATTAGGGTTAACGATGGAAAACCCGGGTTTTTTATATAACAACCGTGTTTTTTCTTCTTTTCGAGTTTTATCATGCTGATTAGCTCTGTTTTAATTCAATGCATATTTAGATTTTTTATTTTTGTAAATTTTTTATACAACATAATAAGTAATAGAAGCTGCATGCATACCTTACCTGAGGCACAACAATTTTAAGGTTTAAAGTTTGCGAAAACTATTGACAAAAAGGAAAAAAATAATTGACGTTTATATTTACCCACTACGTTGAAAAATCCGCTTAATTTTTAAATATATTTTTATCAGAAAATGTTGCATAACGGCTAGCAAAATATAAAATAACTGACCTAGAGAAAAGGAAAATATCATTTTTATACCCTTATCATAAGTGATGAGGTTACATATATACAAGTTTGTCATTCCGTTTGTAATTTTTTTAATATCCATCTGCGACCCCATTTCATAGATAGGGAAGTCAATTTAGCCATGTCCGTGTTGAAATCAAACTATCAGAAATATCTGCGAGTAAATCGCTATTGAAATCCAGCAAAATTGCCTGATAGTTGAACTAGATATAAGCCAAGACTATCTCTGTTTATTTTTTTAAAATTTGTACATAAAAACCACCACAACTGTCCGGATTTGCCCCGTATAATGTGCAATCTATAGCTTAGTTTAGACGATATGTTGAATGAGGATATTTATGCTTAAAAAATTTGTTACAAGCTCCAGTATATCGTGTAAACGAAAAATTTTTCCAGCATACGTATTTTTTACATCATTTGCTAACACTTTGTCAACAATGTTAACAAATGTTTGTTGACATTTTTTACATATCGTGTAAACAGCATATTATTTGTGTTTGAAAAATTTCCTGCGCATGCTGAAAGATATGTATGTTATTCGTTGAAAAGCCGATGCAAGCCGATATTTCTTATTGCATTTGTTCATACAGGAGAATAAGAAAATTATTGGTTTTCTTGTTTTAAATACATAAAATAAAGTACGTATAATAAAATACGAGGGTTGCATTTTATATTTCAGGATTAAAGAACAAAAACAAATATTGATCATCGAAAATCACTTTATTGTTTTTCAAAATATTTCCCATTAAGATCTTTATAATTTTGCATGCGTTTGAACCAATTGTCGAAGCATTTTTGCCACTCTGATTGAGGTACCTTCAAAACATGTTTTCTGAATACAGCAAACGCTTCTTTAGGTGTCGAAAAACGTTGACCTCTAAGTTTGTTTTTTACGTAGGGAAATAAAAAAAAGTCATTCGGTGCCATTTTTGGCGAAATTAGTAAAAAAATCGCACGAAAATGTTCACGAATTAATTTAAGTTTTCGGTCGAATTGAATCTTTTAAGTTACTGTAAACAACACAAATAGCGCCTGTATGTCAAAACGTTCTGGGTTCGTATTACCTAGAAAATGTCAAACTTTACGATAAAGCTGTCAGTTGCCAAATTGCAACACTAGTGTTGCCAAATCCCGAAACATAAAATGCAACCCTCGTATTAATAAATGAAAAACAATTCACCATTGTATTAAACGAGGCATTGCGAGCTTCATTTCGCTTATTGTGAGTCGGATGACTGATTTGCTAGAGGAATACTTCTGGGAACTTGTTTTATTGGCCTTGCATCTCCTGTATTTATCTGATGTTTCACAAGTGATGTTCTTCCTTGCTGCTGACCTTTCAAGGCAAAGATCAGCTGAAAGTCCACTGATGATATCATATTGGGCGCTGTGAAAAAGTCTGCAGTTATTTAACGGATGCCTTTATCGCCAATGGGAAAGCACTGATGGTAAAACGAAAAAGAATTTTATTGTGGTGCCATCCTCTAAAATCGAAGAGGTATTAAAGGAGTTTCATGATGGTCCCAGCGGTGGTCACCTTGGTGTAACAAAAACCGTAGAGAAAGTTAAATACCGTTTCTATTGGGTTGGATGTCAACACTCTGTTGCTGACTGGATAGCAAAGTGTGGACGATGTATCGCAGCCAAAGGCCCATAAAGAAGAAGTAAGGGAACCACTGCAGCAGTATAATTCAGGTGCTCCCTTTGAGCGAATAGCGATGGATATAGCAGGACTTTTCCTGTCAGTGAGGCGGGAAACCGTTAGTTAGTGGTAATCGACTACTTTAGCAAATGGCCAGAGGTATACGCTATACCAAACCAAGAGACTAAAACTGTCGTAAACACGTTTGTAAACAACTGGGTGTGCCGCTACGGTGTTCCGCTAGAATTACATTCTGATAAGGGTAAAAACTTCGAATCTTAGATATTCCAGGAAATTTGCGAGCTATACGGTATCCGAAAAACGAGGACTACGCCACTTCATCCGCAGTCTGACAGCATGGTCGAAAGATTTAATCGCACGTTAGAAGAACACCTGAGAAAAGTGGTCAGTGCACAACAAAAGGACTGGGATGAGCACATACCTAAATTTCTGTTGGCATACAGGTCAGCCGTTGATGACGCTACCTCCAGAAAACCTGCAAAAATTATTTCGGCAAAGGAGGAAGACAAAAGGCCAACCCGTAACCCAATAACATCAAAAGCCCTCGTGAGAACCTGAGAACGGAAGAGTCCCTGTAAGGATGCTAAACCTTTCCACATGCGAAAAAGTCGCCAAGCCGAATTGCGAAGTAGGGCAGTGTGCTACAGCTGAGGCAATAATAAATTGCGAAATAGAATCGGGTCCTGTTAGTATGTCAAACAAAGAGCAGGATATGCTATCAGAGTGCATAGATAAATGGGTTAAAGGGCTATCCTCATCCGATAAAAATAAGGCAAAACAACTGCTTAGAAAGCACGCCTCCATCTTTGCCTCAAAAGAAGTATTCCTCTAGCAAAACGCAACAAAGTAAAAGAACTTGTCAGCGAAATGGAGCGGAGTGGAGTAATAGAACCTTCTTCAAGCCCTTGGAGCTCCCCGGTAGTGTTGGTTAAAAAAAAAGATGGTAGCACCAGATTCTGCGTCGATTACAGAAAACTGAATAACGTAACCAAGAAGGACAGCTACCCGCTACCAAGGATAGATGACACGCTAGCTGGAACGAAATGGTTCTCCACATTAGAACTGCAAAGTGGTTATTGGCAAGTAGAAATCTCTGACAAAGATAAGGAGAAAACAGCTTTTAGTGCAAGTGATGGGCTGTGGCAGTTTAACGTAATGCCATTTGGGCTATGCAATGCCCCAGCCACATTCGAACGGTTAATGGAGCGTGTTTTGAGGGGCCTACATAGGAAGACATTCCTGGTGTATCTTGATGACATTATTGTCATAGGGAAAAGTTTTGATGACCACCTGAAAAATCTAGAAGAAGTCCTCAAGCGGATATCATTGGCTGGACTTAAATTAAGTGCAAAAAAATGTGAATTGTTCCAAAAAGAGGTTAAATGCTTGGGCCATCGCGTTGCAGAAAATAGTATATCACCCGGCGAAGATTAAATTCAAGCTGTAAAGGACTGGCCACACCCACACAATCTGCATGAGTTACGCAGTTTTCTTGGTCTTTGTACCTACTATAGGAGGTTTGTGCCAAAGTTTTCAAGTGTCGTTGCCAGTCTACATGAGCTTACCCAGAAGTCACGACCGTTTCTGTGGGCTGACGCACAAGAACAAGCATTTCAGAAGCTCAAGGAGTTATTATGCGTAGCATCCGTCCTGGCCTATCCAATTGCTGAAGAGAAATTTGTGCTAGATAGTGATGCGAGTGGCTACGGGATAGGTGGTGTTCTTTCACAAGTTTTCAACGGTACAGAAAAAGTTATGGGCTTCTACAGTCAAACACTCTCAAAACCTAAAAGAAATTATTGTTACACGGCGAGAGCTTCTGGCAGTGGTAGAATGTGTAAAACATTACCACAAATACCTGTACAGACAACACTTCGAAATAAGGACCGATCACTCCGAACTCAGGTGGTTGCTACAATTAAAACGACCAGAGGGGCAGCTAGCCCGTTGGATTGAACGTCTCCAGAGCTACGATTTTGGCATCGAACACCGAAAAGGTACTAAGCATAGAAATGCGGATGCACTTTCCCGAAGACCTTGCAGATCGGAATGCAAATATTGCCTAAAAGCTGAGGAAAAAGGCGTCGTTGATGTTCGACTCACACGCATAGAGACAAGTGACGACTGGTCAGCGGCACAAAGGGACGATCCCATACTGGCGAAAATTATGTTTGGAACCGAGCTGAAGCTGCCAGGTGATTTAGAATTCGGTATTAAGCCCACAACAATAGATGAACACGAAGACGACTCTTCAAGGGAACAAAAAGATCTGAACCAAGTTTATGAATTCGTACGTGGCCGGATAAAAATTACCAGTGACAAAATGAAAGCCAGGTACGATCTAGCAGCGAATTCCGAAGGTTTTAATGAGGGTCAGCTTGTTCTGCTATACAACCCACAACGGAAAAAGGGATTGTCTTCTAAATTACAAACCCATTGGGATGGACCGTATAAGGTGATAAAAAGAATAAATGATGTCGTGTATAGAATTCAAAAATACAAAAGCCCAAGATCAAAGATGAAAGTGGTTCATCTCGAGCGCTTTGCCAATTATGAAAAAAGTGAATCTATGCATGTTCGGGACGAACAGGCTTAAGCGGGCGGTAGTGTTACGGAGTTAAATGTTGACTGGCTATGTAACATGATAATGTTATAAGTTGTGGGGCATTATTGGCGGTTGTTGTCTGCGCTAAGAAGTTATTTCGAAGTTGTGGCTAAAAGCATATTGAATTAATTATGTTTATTAATTATGTTTATTAAAATGCAATCCCACTTCTGACACCAATTGTTACGTTTATACCTTTTATAAACGTTGGTTTATTTTCTTTAAATAAACCGGGGTTCTTTTTATAGCAAAAGTAATAATAAACAACACTTAAAATTTTATTTCAACAGTACAAAAACTTTCGTATACACTGTCGTATACTTATTTACAATCTTCTTTAAAACACTTAAAGTTATTCACCTTTATTATTTAGCAATTTCACTCTTTCACTTATTCAACTCAACGTTTAATGTTATACTTGATTGTGGCATTCCTGTTGCTCGACTATTTATAGTGGATGGTAATACCCTAGAATGTTCCACAAAATTCGAAAATCGGACGTCATGAATATGAGGTCATGATGCGGAAAGCTGGTCGTAAAGTAACACTTTAGAAATATCACTTACAAAAAAAGGTCGAGGCGTGCCACTAATCGATGTGAAATATGTAGCATTGGTTGTGTTTGGGGAGTGAAGATCCAACGTATGTAAGCATGCTATTGGTCAGGTAGGCGCTCGCTAAGATATTTGAGTTAAAGTCACCAGCTACTATTATATCCTCATAGTCAATCGCAAGTGTTTCAAGAGTATTGAAAAACTTTCCATACAATTCGATCATTATGTCTATACACAAAAGAAGTTTTTTGGCCTCGCTACTTCAAGGAATAAATGCTCTAACAAACAAGTTCTAGCGACATCACTACTATGAGAACTACTCAGGCCAATGGAACTACAAAGAACTTTAATTGAAATGCCTTCTTTCACATAGATTGACACACCTCCATAAACATTTCTATCCATCCTCTGATATTGTATTTTTGTAAGGAAACCGATAAATCAGTGAAATCCGGTTTAAACCAGGTTTCAGATACGCATATCAAATCAATAAGGGAATTCTCAAAAATTAATCGAAATTAATCGATCTAAGCTCTTAGGCTCTAAGCATCAATATAATAAATATTAATACCTCTCTCTTGATTTGACAAGGGCCTAATTCATCTCTGGAAACAGACCTATTATAAGCTAAACAACTCATTTACAACAAGATAACCAGATTTTATTATTTCTTGTAATAAACACAAACATATTGAACATAATTAAAGAACTTATTCAACAAATAGTTAGAAGAGAACTAAAAAAATTAAGAAAATTGGTAATTCGATAAAATAGAAAAATATATTAGAAAATGATTTTAAGTTAAATAAGTTGGGTAATCAATATATACATACATTATAAAATCAAGGCGTAAGTTTGTTTGTCATGCAATCACGCCGAAGCGGCTGGACTGATTTTCAAGAAATTTAGAATATAAACACTTCTAAGCCTTGAGTATGCAGTAGGCTGTACGCTTTTGGGAAAAGGAAAGGTGTCACGCCTACAGAACTCCAAATCCAACTGTACTTCTACTGCAAAAATTGAACTTTTAATGCTGGTGCATTTGCAGCACCAATTTTTTTAAGGTTTTGTACACATACTTACCCAGTAAAAAAAGTGGGGAAAAATAAGTAAAAATGCAGAACTAGCTAACTTGAATCACTTCAGATTTTGAGGAAAAACCTATGAATTTTACATAGGTTTGTCATTGGGGGGATGCTATTCATTTTTGCCAGATTTAAACTACATATAATCAACTTGATCTTTAAAAATTTCAATTCATTTGTCGTTGACGAAAAAAAAAGAAATAATAAGAATAACCCCCCTATTGTATGATATACAATAATAAAAAAAGAGTTTCATTCCATCTGAGAGATGGGTTAATGCTTGACCGTTAGTCAAGTGTTGCCGAAGAGACTTTAAATGCAAAAAAGCATAGTGCATACGGAAAAGTAAACTTTGTCCGAACTTACAAAAATAAAAAAGAAGGAAAATAGATGTTCCGTTTTCCTTTCTCTGTTACATGTACATAAGTTAAACAGGTGATGTTTACAGCCAAAAGACACTACTACAGTTCAAAGAGTACTGATGATGAAATTGCGTAGCTGCTTTCGAAAATGCATTCTACTCGGCTAGTATCGGTAGAAAATCCTATTTTTTTTAAATAAAAGTTTCTTTCAACATTAACAAAAAACATTAATTTCTTCTAATAAAAAGTAGGTTTTGATAGTTTTAAGTAAACTTCCGGCTTGTATTAAACCAGCTGCAAAATTCTGGCTACTCCTGCAAGCAGCGCGTCTTCAGAAAGGGCATTTTCTGCCGCGACTTCCTATAAGAAATTTATGACCAAAACTAATCCATATACACTTGTTTACTAACACATATGCAACAATTGTAATTTTTTACCAATATTTATATCATTGATAATGGAAACATTTATGACAGTTTCAGGGTTGATTTTGTTATTATTATAATTGTAAACTTTCTCTAAAGTTGTGGCAAAAAACAAAATAAAAACCCAATTAAATATTTGAAAATGAATTCCACTGGATATTAACTATTTTAAATGCAGTTTTTTAAACAATTTTAAGGCGCAAAGGTAAGCAAAACCAGCGACGACTACAACCATAAAGCTGGAGGTCCATACCATACGTTCTATGCGCTGTACGTTCTCTCCGTCTGTCAAAAAAGTAGAACCAGTGTATTTGTATGTGGCAAGAAACATAACAAATTGCATAGAACGGATCTGCGCAAGTAACGTATAAAGTAGGTTTAAACCCTCAACACAAATACATACACTTTCTTTTTATTTTTTAGTAAGGAAATTCCCATTACCAAGGATGTACGACGATCGGATTTAGACAGACAGACTTTGGGCGAGAGGTCGAAAGGTAGAGTGTGTCGTTCACGAATCGAAATTTCACTCGATCGATCGAGTTGTCAATGCTTTAAGTATAGGAACTCTAATAAGAATTTTAAAATTTCGATTCGAATCGAATGCGACGATTTGGCCCCTGTACTGGGAATTTTTCGTTTCTGTTTCTTAATTTTTGTGTTCTCATTTTGTTGCTTCATTTTATTTTTTTTAAATTGTCATTTTACACTGTTAGCTGTGTATTTACAAACACAAGCGAAATGAATAAAAAAGATTTAAAAAATGTTTGTCTGTCTATTGATTTCCGAAGTGTGAAAGCTTAAGGCAAGTACAAAAGAGAATTGAAAGTCTGACCCCTCTCTGTCCAGCTGCAAAAACATACTTACGCTACCACCTTGTATAGATACTCATTGTCGCCGGGCAAATTACGCTAGGTACACACTATGAAACATATGTACGCAACTCCCAAGGCATGTTTAATTGCTGGTTGCATAGGTTTGAATTCGTGTTAATGGCTTCATTTCAAAAGATTTTGCCCTTTTTTGGTTTATTAACTTGTTTCAAAGTGTTTCGGTCCAGCCGTTTTCAAGTGATGCGCTTAGCAACTCTCGCCAAATCATTTTTATTAAAATAGATTTATTTTTAATAAATGCAAAATCACATATAACTAAAGAACTTTAGCTATTAGAAAATTCTTGCTCAGAAAAATTAGTGCATCGCAGCGCTTTAACCATTCGCAATTATCAATTGTTTTAAAGGTAAAAGTCAATAGTGGTTGTCAAACATGTTAATCAAAAAAACTTAAACCTTTCGAAAAAATAAAAATTTGGATTAGGTAAACTACGCTAATAAACTTAAAAGCAAAAAATTTTTGAACCTGATATTTGTAAACCTTTCTCGTAATTTTTCAAGTTTTTATTTGACATACATAACTCTGATTGCAGGAAATCTTAACTGTAAAAATACAGAGCTAGACATTTTTGAAGATGTAAAATGCTGTCGGTTTCGTGGTTCGTAATTTGTTTTTTAAAATTATCTAGCTTTAAAATTAGTTTGGTTTGTACAGCTAGTACGGATGTTAGTTGTTGGAAACTTTTACAAACTGGTTAAAGTTAAAAGTAAACAATATTTAGACGCATCTTTCATACTTGAAAATGTTTAGCTGTTGCTTTTTATTGTAATTTGCATATCTAATTGAGCTTGAGCTATATCTTCAAGGGCACTTTGAATTTTACCCAATAACATTTCACCTTTCAGAGCGATTTCTTCCAATCGCTCGGCAGCTTCTTGATTCTCCAATTCCAAAATTTTGAGACTTTGGTTTTGCAGTTCTGTTGAGCTATCTTCGTTTGGCAATGATTCAATAAGCGTATCAATATCTTTGGCGCAACGCGATATAAGCTGAGCGAATAATTGAGCATAGTCTTCTTGTTGCTGATTCTGTATTGGAGTTTGTGAGCCAGTGCGCTCAAAGTTTGGGAATTTGCTAGGGTAAGAGGTCTGCTGTATTATACCAATTGCATTGCAGAAATGTTCAGCTTGCTTAAAATTTTAGTTCAAATAATTTGTAGCCTTACAATATTACATTTTAAACAATAATACAAACCATATTGACAGTGTCCTGTAATTGTGTAAGTCGGTCGGCCATTACTTTAAAGATAGATCAATTTTTTTCTATTCCCAAAAAGTAGTTGTAACACAAACTAACATTTGTAACTTCATTAATCACTACCCTTTATTTAGCTTATTTGTTTACAAAATCACAAAACAGAGACAGAAGTTGTGTAAAAACCCCGTGGACGGCGGCTTAAAGAAAATTGTGGTGGCGGTTCAAAGTCGGCTAAGTACGATTAAACACTGCGGCCACATGTTCAAGTTTTCTATTCTAAGTTGATCACACATTTTGTTTGCCAAATTCTTTTGATTTGATGGTTGTGACATAGGCTGCACGCAACTTGAAAATCAACTTGATCATTGATTTCATTTCTTAAGATGCCGTCGTCAAGGAAGAAAATTAAAATGCTCACTTTGCGGCAGAATATTTGTCAAGCGATTTATTCATTAACCCTAGAGTACGAATGATCGACGATTCGACGAGTACCGCTCACATTTTTCTAACTTACTTTTAAATGAGCATGTGTAACACTCTCAAATTTTGTGTGCTGTTACTATGTGATATACATTTGCTGTAAGTAGTAATGTTTTTTAATACGCTTTGCTGGAACATTGCTTTTTTTTGTTTTGTACTCGTCGAATCGTCGAAGGTTAGTACTAACGTGTATAACGTGCCAACGTTGATAAGCAAAACAAGAGCACATATTTCAAATATTGTTACTCCAAAAAATAGCGACAACAATGACCAACTGACTATAAAAGACAAAAAAGAAAACAAACGAAGTATGTGTAGATCATGCCCTTACCAAAAACGCCGGATGACAAAGTCAAAGTGTGATAAATGCGAAAAACCAATCTGCGGAGAGCACAAAGTTGAGCTTTGTGACTCTTGCTCAAAGTGATATTTAAAACTTTTTGTTTACTATTTTTTTTAAAGTATAGAATGTGTTTTTTGAGTTTTTACTCTTTTTTTGATTTTTTAGTTTTGCTTACTATAATTTTTCGTTCCTTTTTTTATGATCTCCAAAATATGTGCAACATACAATGAAGTATAACAAATATTAAATAAATTGTTTTCTTATATGAATTAAACTAAACGAGTTCTTTATATAGACTTATAAGGAGCCAAACTGATTAATTACATTTATTGAGAAAGTGTATTTGGTTTTAAGCCATAGTTATAGGCAGTTAAATAATACATCGTCGAATCGACGATCATTCGTTACAACGTACAAAAAATATGGTTCGTACTCTAGGGTTAAATTTTTTATTTATTTGCGACTGAATTGTGGTACAACTACACACAAACTATTAACAATAATTTATTTATATATGTTAACATACGAAAATTTTGCTAAAATTATTTGCTGCATAATATTTATACACCCAAAAAATTCTATAGGTTATATTTCCTAAAAACATGCTATAAATTTAACTTAAAAAAAGGGTAGAATGGCAGTAACTATGTTCCTAATGTAATATGCCTTAAATTTAAGTTGGTTCCCATGTTCGAAAAATCAACTAAAAAATTTGTCAAAGTTACTTTTTTTGGTAGGGGCAGGGGAAGGGTTAGCTCCCATACAAATAAACATGACATTTTCGAAACGCTATGTCTCGGAAACTATAACAGCTATCGACTTCTAGTGTTCTACAAAAAGTAATTCGATGATAAAACCTACACTTTGGAAAAAAAAGTTGAAGAGGAGCATACAAATTATCAACTTTTATGAATCTTTTAATACGAAAAGTGTCGAAAACTTTTATAACTCTAAAAACGTATATTAAAAGACCAATGTGAAGGGTATATAAGATTCGGCACAGCCAACTATAGCGATTTTACTCTCTGTGTTTAAAAGTGTGAATGTCAAAAAAATTTTAATTTTTATATAAAATTTAATTTTTTTGACTTTTGCATTTCCAAATATCCGCTGAGCTCTTGATATTACCTGAATGAGTGAGCCCTGGAAAAAAACGTGCCTTGCTAAGGCGAAGGCATAAATGAATACGAAGACAAAGTTTTCATTCTGTTTTTTTTTTTTGGAAATTGTAACATTTTTTAATTTTGCTAATGACAACTTTTTGTATAACAAAAAAATGTATTTTGTAAAAATGTTTTTTGACATCATAAGTATTTGAAATACAAAATACTTCAGTGTTAGGTATTTAAAATACAAAATACATAAGAAGGTGGTATTTCAAACACAAAATACGTATTTGTGTTTTAAATACAAAATACGAATTTGTATTACAAAAATCTCCGTTTCTAAGCAGTATTTTTTACTGGCAGTAGCCTTAATTCTATCATTTTCGTTTTCGAAGAAATTACGCAAAGAAAGTGTTGTGGCCCCCAACATCTTGTTTGCTAAAAGTTCCTGGACAGTCAATGTGTTAATATCTATTCTTAGTTCGGCCAATAACCCAGATGGGCTGTAAGAAATGGCCAACTAAGTAATGTGTTTTTATTAAAACCATAATGAAAATTCATTTTATTGACATTTGATGATTTATTGTTTTTGTATTACATATTTTAAAATTATCAAACAATATATAAAACATTAAGTGTTTTATAAAAGGAGTAACGCTAGGAGATAAGTATTTACTTAGTATGTTATATTATGATCTTAATAATTTCTTTTTTTATAAAATACATATGTTCTTTAACATTTTTACATTTATGTCTATAAGCATTATTATATTATTCGTTATTTTTAAAACTAAAGCATATACCAAAAATTAATTATGTATACAAGTTTATAATTTAATTTCAAAGTGTATATATTTTACTTCTTTAATGCAAACATAATTTTAAAAAGCCCTAGTTTGTTAATTTATAAAACTCTTCTTAGCATTTAAAATTGTTGAGTTATTATATTAAATTAAAAGTTTTAGAAAATTTACTTAAACTTGAACTAATATTTATTATGTATTTTATGTTTTTACTATATAAATTAATAAAAAAAAAACAATCAAAAAGCTTTGCTTAAATATTTACAATGAAAATAAAACCATGGTAAATCAAATGTGCTCATCATTATGACCCAAATGCAGGTGACAGTGATTCTACAAAAAACTTAGAAGTAAAAAAAATAATTTAGCATCATTTGATATTTAAATAAGTTCGTTGGGTCGATTGTTCTGCAAAATGAAATGTTAAGAAAAAACTATCACATCATACACCATTTTTAACCTACGATTAAATAATTTTACAATAGAAACAAATCAAATCAAACGGTTCGTATGTATGTATGTGTATGAATTAAATGTCAGATGGCAATGATGCTTGAATAGCCATAGCACAGAGTATTGACATTTAGGCGTATCATATCAATAATTGATAATAGATTAAAAAAAACATGTTTACGCTTAAAAATATACGACTGAGGCAAAAATTTTAAAATTAAATCTGTTTGCAAAAATTTGAAAAAAGGGGACAAAAAAAGGCATTTAATTAAGGGTCCCTCTACATCCTTGAGCGCCACATAAACAAGGTATTTTCTCGTCTTCCAATGGAAATTTGTAGTCGTAAGTGATTTCCTCGTTTATCCCAATTGGTTGTTTTGAGTAGATTACAATCTTCTTTTCCGATTCTATTGTAATTACTTTTGCATAACAGTTTGGCTAAAAGCAAAAAGAGGAAAAATACATATTTACAAGTGTTTGTTCTAATTAAAAAAATGTTTAAAGTTATACGTACGTTGCAACTGTGATTAATAAAACGAGCCAAGTTTCCACATTTAGTTGCATCTATAATAGTTTCCATGTCGATTCTGAATAAATATGAACTTCCAATTCCGATCGCCTCATACTTGGTTTCACGCAAGTCCGCCACAATTGGTCGTATCATTTGACCGACATATTCAATGACCATTTCGTCGGCAGCAATAGGTTCCATTGCAAAAAGACCCCAGTCGTGGATGGCAGATTTTGCAAATTTTAACTGCTTTTTCCTAAACTTGAGTTGATTAAATTTCAGCAGTTCGGATTCTCCAATTGAACCAAAAGCAGTTAAAAGACGACGTTGATTAGAGCGTGCTTCCCGCGAAATACCTTGCATTTTTGAAACCAACTTGTTGTGCTGATTTGCCAACGGGTCATCTGAACGATCCACACTTTGCGAATTTTCGACATTTGCCTTGGCATGATGATATTTGTGTTTCGCTTTTTCGCGTACATCTAATTTGTAGTAGCCTTCTGTTCGGGCACAACCAGTTTTATGACCTTTAAGTTCGTCGTCTTTTTTACGTTTCTTATTAGGCGGAGGTACGAATGCTCGATCGGTTACGCAATGATCTACCCAATGGGTATTATTTAGCCAAAATCTAAAAAAAGGCAAATTAATACGAAAAACAAAACACATAAAACTGCTAATCAATAATTTTCTATATAATAAATTAATTTAAAAGTTTTCTTATTAATTTTTCATCAAAAAAATACCCTGTTTTGCATTTAAAATTGCGACATTTGTACGCCTTTTAAGAGACTTCAATAGGACTATTGTTCTACGTGGCGCAAAAATTGTCAACTGATGTTTTTTGACTATAATTTTTTTTTTTTAAATTAAATAACTTAGTTTTGCTCATGGATTACGTTTATTTAATAGTTGTATTCAATAACTTCCCAGTATATACTAACAACGCAAGAGTGAAAAGAAATTAAAAAAAATATTCATTCTTATTGTGGTTGGCGTTGGCGTTGGCGTAGTCGTTTTTAGTTTTTTTTGTTACCGTCTAATAAATACGCCATTGTTAAATGAATAGCACCCTTGTCGTCTTTGTGTCGAATTCGACACGACAACGCCAAACACAATAAGACTGATTCAAAATTAAACGAACACTTTACCAACCAAAATTTGCAAGCAAATTTATTTTGTTATTGTAAACTTATTAAAATTTTTTTAAAAGCAAAAACACTGTTTGAATTTCTGCTAAAAAAATATCAGCGTACGAAAATAAACTAAACATTTTTACAAACTTTTAAAGCAAAGGCAAAAACTTTTTTAATTTTTTTAAAAAGGTTTTGTACATGACCAACAAACAGAAACAAAATACTTTTCAATGAAAATAAGGACAAACAGTACAATTGGTTTTACGTTCATTTTCCTTGAATTACATACCGTAATAATCAATAAATCGTACAATTGTGTAAAATTATACTAAAACACATCCTAACTGAATAAAATTTTCTAACAGAAGAAAATAAAAAAAACAAGTAAGAGCGCTATATTTGGCTGTACCGAATCTTATATACACTTCCCATTGGTATTTTAATATACCCAGCCATCTTCTCTAACCGAGTTTTTTGTACTGCAAATACTATAATAAAAAATATCTTGTGCCAGGTTTAAAGTCCATAGAAAATATTAAAAAATTTTAGCATTCGTATAAATAATAGAAATAGATATAGAAGATCGAAAGTTTTAAAATTGTCGACATTCTTCGTATTAAAAGTTTAATAAAATTTATTAATTTTTATGGAATGTTTTAGTCACCCTGCTGCTCTCGCAACTATTTTTTTCCAAAATGTATGAATTATTTGATCATTACTTTTTGTAGAACATTCGAAGTCGATAGCAGTTATATTTTTTCAGATGTAATGATCGAAAATTTCATTAAAATTGTTAATTTTTATGGGTGCTAACCCTTTCCCTGCGCCCACCCAAAAATTTTTTCCAAAATGTATGTCTTATTATCCATTTAGGTTTTGTAAAACAATTGAAGTTGATAGCTGTTATAGTTTCCGTGATATAGCGTTTTGAAAATTTCATAAAAATTGTTAATATGTATGGGAATTACCCCTTTCCCTGCCCCTACCCAAAAAATTTTTTCTTCAAAGTGTAGTCCTTATTGTACAATTGCTTTTTGTAGAACATTTGAAGGCGATAGCAATTATAGTTTCTAAGATTTAGCGCAAAAAATATTTCACAAAATTTGTGCAATTGCAGGGAAAAACCCACTTCCCTTGATCCTATCTGAATAAAAATTTCCCGTATTTAGGTCCCTATTTTAAAAGTATCTGTACCAAGTTTTGTGGCAAGAATGACTATGTTAACTGAGATAGATAGGGATATATGCACGGATTTTGTCCTAAAAAAATGGGTTATGTTGGGTTTTCGCTTATAACTCGGTCAATAGTGAACCGATTTTGCTGATATTAAATAGCAAATGTCTCCAGGATATTTCTAATAGTTTGACACCAATAACTGGTCCGTATCAGTTTTTTTGACTCCGGAAACCTGATTTCAACAGACGGACAGACGGACATGGCTATATCAACTTCCCTATCTATAAGGACCAGAATATACAAATATACTTTAGGGGGTTAAATTAATTACCAATTTTATAGGTTTGTAAGTGTATAAAGAATTTAAGTGGAATAACCTAAATATAAACAATTTAAAAAATAATCAACTAAAATAAGCGTTTTTTCTTAACTTAAAGGCTTTTTGAAATTTTAAAGTTGACAACGCTGCATATAAAAAAATATTAATTATAAAAATTTACCAGGGTTATCAAGTTTCTTTTTTTTTAAAAACAGTTTTTTGATACTTAAATGTTAAAATAAGGGATTTTTCTATTAAATCATATTGGCACACCATTTTTTGTATTTCGTAAAATATACGATAAAACATAATTCCGGTGCTAAATTTTGTTTACGCTCTCTAAAAACCTACGTAGGCATAACAATATTATAAATATTCATATGTGTATCTGTAACTGTATCAAATATTAAAAACAGAGAAAGGTATCCTAAACCATTATTTCGAGTGGAGCTTGAGTCTGGTGATGCAACTGAGGAAAAATGAAACTCATCCTATCTATGATCTAAAATATTTTTTGCATGGTGATCTGGGCCCGTACGGTGCATGAATTGCCAAAAATATGTTCACACCAAAGCTTATTGTAAGTTGCCTTCTGTTTGTTTTGTGTGTGGGAACCTGCATACTACGACCAAGTGCGACAAACTAAAAAATGTTCATAGGGTGAAGAAATGCATCAACTGCGAAGGAAACCACACTGCCAACTACAGAGGTTGTCCTGTT
Source organism: Melanophora roralis (assembly GCA_963583895.1). Lineage (NCBI taxonomy): Eukaryota > Metazoa > Arthropoda > Insecta > Diptera > Rhinophoridae > Melanophora > Melanophora roralis. Next base: position 85,549,688 of record OY757187.1, on the reverse strand, counting down.
TTTGATTTGGTTAGGCGTTTATCTAAGCTGAAAATAGTTTCTACCCCTCTCCAGCCATTAAATATTCCAACTACAAATATGCCCCCTTCCAGCACAGACAACAACGAGTAAAGTTTCTTATGCTAACGCATTAAAGTCTAACTAGCCCAAAGCAAGTAAGCCTAACTCGCCAACAACACAACAAGAGGTGCCAACAAATGAGCCTACGGGCCCCAATTTTAGCCGCCTTGAAGCCGTAATTGATAATATGTTTAACAATTTGAGCAGATCATGGCGCAAATGGCTGGCATGATGCAAGAAATGCAAAAAATTCAGTCTTCTCTTCTAAAGGTCATCCTTAATAGGCCAGCATTTGTTTCTGGAACGCCAACGGCATCAACTATCTTAAGCCACATCTAAGATATTCTTACCGGAACTGCTACTCGTAAGTCAGCATCTCGAGTTGCCCGATACATTTAGTAATATTTACCTAGTAAGTTTTGGACAACCAAGAAAACCCTAGCCCATGTTGAGCCAACACGATCGACAAATTGTTAAGCAACAAATGTAATCAATTATTTTGCGTTTTCAAGAAGACTATCGATTTATCATTTATCGACTTTCGTTTTGCATTAATTTACTTTACGAACTTTAAACCAAAATCGACATTTTTCGCCGTTTAAAAATTTAAGAGTTTTTACATAAAATAGACTCTAAATAGGGATGAAAACGATAAATCGGTGTTTAAAAAACATCGTTTGGTAGGCGTTAAATCGGCGTCCAAACTAAAAACATGGAAATCGTTCATTTAACATGTTTATTCTCAGTTAACAAACTTTACGGAAACTGTTTTAGTTCTCTTTAGAAATGTCGATGTTGTACAACTGAAAGTTGGCAGCCCTTAAGTGATAACATATTTTTTGTGTGTTCTTAAATAAAAATTTCATTTTTAATCTAAATAAAATTTATTAATAAACAACTTGTGCTCCATGTGTTTTTAGAACACATGCTTTATAAATATGGCCGTAATTCATGCATTTTTGTTGATTTATTTTGGCCTACCTTGTATATATTTTACCTGGGTGCCCCGGTAGGTCAGTGGTAAGTGCACAAACCTACCAGTCTGGGGGTTGTGGGTTCGATCCCCACCAGAGACCCTGGTAAGTCTGCTTCATTCTTCAATTCTTTTTTTATTTCTTCTTTCCTTCTATCTCAAGCTATTCTATCTGCCTCTCCAGGTAACACAAAGGGACCGAATTAAGCGGACCCAAGTGAGCTGTATCCTTTCCTTCAATGGCTGCCTGTTCTACCTAACCTATATATTTTACCTAAGTATTATGAACAGTAATTTTAAAAAATAAAAATGTGTTATATGTTATCTCTTGGGCCGAGTCACAACGAGCAAGCTCGTCGGCAATTTTATTGTCAAATATGTATGTTAAAAAACAAATTTTAAGTTTTTTTTTTTAAATAACAAATATGTGAGTGCATTGGTCACGCCCATAGCAATGGAATTGTCTAGGATAGCTATTTTAGTTTTTGTATGTCCACATACATACATCCATACAAATGTTCATACGTACATACACATACATACCAAAATACATTCACATATAGTGCAGGCGTACATGCATATACATATACATACATACATTTAATGACAGAAAGACTGTTTAAAAAATTTCTGATAGTAAAATTTTTACTAGTAGAAATTATCAGAAACATTTTTGTTTTTCAACATATTACGCTCTTTTTTGGTTCTCTAGTTGCTTATTTTTTTGTGTACGTGAACACTTACTATCAATAATTTTCTGTAAATGAACACACCTAATGTTTTTACTAGTAACAATTTTACTTTCAGAAATTATTCAAACAGCCTTTCTGTCATTATGCTTTAAAACATTTTTTTCATTAGTTTACTATTGAAAACTAGTTGTTATTACAAAGTACGTTTGCTTGCAAGTTTCGCCTGTGAAAGTGGTTACATATTTTTCTTTACTCTTTCGTTGCTAGTATTTACTGGAAAGTTATTGAACACAACTATTGTTATAATATTTTAAATTACACAAAAAATCGCCTATCCAAAAATTATCTAACAATTTCAAAAATATCCCATTTTTGGATAATTACACAGAATATAGATTTTGATACAGGTATGATAAAATAATTTACACCGTATTGTCAAACTCCATACATAAAAAAGCAAAAATAAAAATCCTATAACAATAAAATTCAACCAATTAGCCAGTTTATCAGGCACAAGGAAAATTGTTTAAAATTACGCTTAAATAAAAAAAATTTATTAAATAACACTGGCATGGTGTAAAAATACATCCGCAAAGTTAAACATGTTCAATATTAATGGTTTAATATTTTTAAATTGAAGATGTTACTTAAATAACATTTTCCGAAAAAGAATCCATATATTTATAAATATAAAAGTAAAACAGTTTTTGCAAAAGTACAAATATTTGCAACTGACAGGCTTTTCGTTGATATTTGACATTAGCTTAAGTTTGTTTAAGAACAATATAGTTAGGCCTATAGTGTGTGTGTGCTTGTTCCTTCCTATTCCCTTTACATAGTGGTGATATATACCCTATCAGTTTCGTCATTTCGTTTGTAATATTGTTAAAATTCATTTGCAACTCCAGAAAGTATATACATATATTCCTTAAGGATAGGGAAGTCAATACAATTGTTCAAATGTGGTGAGTTTTCAGTTTCGAAAACTATGCTAGCCATGTACTTTAAGCCCACCACAAATAATTATAATATTTACGGTTCGAAAACAACTTGCCTAGATCAGGTGACTGAGTAAACAAATAGAACAATGTGAAGGGCATATAAAATTCGGCACAGCCGAATATAGCGCTTTTGCTTAGTTTCAATTAAATTTGGGTTAAATAGAAGATATTTACTACCAACGCTCAGTATCGAACAAAGAGTGCTGATGATGAGTTGTAGCGGGCTCCGAAAATGCATTCCACTCGGCTATTGTCGGGAAAATAAACTTTTTAAGATAATTCTTCAAAAAATCTTTTCACAACAAAATGAAATCAATTAGCCTGATAAACTACAAGGAAAATTTTTATGTTAAATTGTTTGAAAAAAGCGTCATGTCCCAGTTCGGTGTTCTCATTTAGAGCTTTTACCTTGTTTTTTTTTTTGGCAAAATCAAGTTGATTTGACATAACGTTGTACAATGATTTGACCATACTTTGCTTGTGACCTTTAGCAATATAAATACAGAAATCTGGTTAATACACGAAACGAAATGTTTCTGTTTTATATATTACTTAAACCTTTAACTTTAAAAACAAATATAAAGGAGCCTAATCGATTAACTATATTTTTTTGTTTTTTATTTTAATATTTTAAATACCAAACATACAAAAAAATAGCAAATTACATACCCATATGTGTCCTCTTGCAAATGTGCTTCATAACATTTTCGTACATACTGAATATCTTCATCGTCGATACCACGAGTAAGAAATTCGTAAAGTACCATCATTTCTTCGGTAGCCTCACGAGGTTTAAACAATTCTTGCGGTTCAAAATTTGATAAAGCTTGTGTGTAATTGTTATATTGTGTTGCAGTTACCGAAGATATATCTAAAGAGTTGGTACGTTTTTCAGTCGCTCGGTATGACAGGAGATCTTCTTTCTTTTTCGTACGTGTTGTGTCTTTACGCGGCCTTCCAGGTCCCGGCTTAACCAGGGTAGTTGCATTCGTTTGCTGAGAGGTGTTTAGTGAAAGAAGGTCCTCAGAAAAGGAAGCACATGGCGTTGGTGGAGTAGCATACCCTCCATGATCATGAGCCAAGTGCTCTTGTTTTTGGCGTGCCGTTTCTCCATGTTGTTGAGGTGGTAATGATAAGTTCTTTTGTTGCTTTGATGTGTCAGCCTCAGGAGGCAAAGAGTAACAATGCTCCAGTGCTACCTGACTGGCTTGACTAGCTTGGCTTACTTGACTTAACCCTCCATCTGAAGTTGTTGGAGACATTTTAACGTCGTCGTTATCCTCTCCCACTAGAGAAGAGTCTAGATAAACGGGTTTATGTTTTCCCAGGAGTAAGTCAGTCGATTGAGTCTGAGATGTATTGGATGGCAGAACGGATATATTATTTAAGTCAGAGTTCACAGCTGACGTTGATTGCATTTTTATCTCGTTAACAGGAAAACCATTTAAGCTATGTTCAGTGGAGCCAACAACAACTTCGGATTTATCTGCTGTAAGATGTGCTTTGGCAATTGAATTTGGCAACTCTAATGGTGACGATTCAAGTGCAGTCTGAAAAACTTGTGTCTTTGACTTTGAGTCCTTTGTTGGTCTACCTATTTCAGTCTTATCATTTGCTGTTGCAGTCTTTTCTTTTTTATTCTTTCCACTACTAGTTGTTTTTTCAATTTTAGTTTCCGGGCTATCCTTTTCTGAGCTATTAAATGGTTTTAGTTCTTCCATTAAACAAGCACCTGGCGTAGTAGGAGCTTTCTTAATGTCAGGAGTTATACGCATTTCAATGCTTAACGATTTTTTACGTGAAATGCTTAATGACATGCTGTTCGATGTCGTTGTGTTCACAACTTTATCATCAAGAGATATTTTAGATGATGTATTTTCTTCGCCACTAGCTTCCTGTTCCTCTCGCAGCTTACGTCCCTGTTCTTCGAGGAACTCCCGCTCAATTTGAGCCATGTATTCAGTGTTCCGTCTACGTCTCTCTTGGTACTCGCGCTCTTCTTCGGAGTCACTGTATATTCTGTCATATTCAAATACACTTTTCTTCGTTTGATATTGATAAGGATTTTTTTCAATTTGAGTTTCTTTAGGTTCTTTGCCGTCAGAATTTTCAAGTTTAAACTGAAATGTACAATTTTTGTCAGATTTGTCTTTGGACTCTTGCTCAACTTTGATTTTTATTACATCAGTCGTGTGGCCTTGTTGTGTGTCTTCGCCCAAACTAAGAGAACTATCCTTGCTAATATCTTCTAGGTCGGAGGCACTTGCAGGTAAGGCTGCTATCTTTGAATCTTCATTTTTGTGAGCCTTTATTGCAGATTTTTTTATTAGTTTTGATTCTAGTTCTACATCTGAACAGGTAACCTTCTTCGCATCATTTTCTTTTGCAAGATTGTTTGCCGTTTTGTGTTTTTCATCATTGTCTGAATCTGAGTAGACGTCCCGTGTACTTGCCTGAAGAGATTTTTGTAGATTTTTTTCCCTTCGTCTTCTGTTTTTGTTTTCATCCTCGGATACTGAGCTCAAGTCATCATCGCTAACACTATCATCGCCATCTCCTGAACTTTCATCAGCATTGCCTTCCAGATCTTCTTCATCATCGTCATCATCATTTTCACCTTCACTGGATGACGAGGACGAAAAAAAGCTTGAAGAGCTTCCTTTCCGCTTAACATGAGCTGCTGGAGTGCTGGTTGAGGCTTTAACTTTGAACGATTGATTGTTGTCCTTTGTAGTTTCTTTGTTACATGTAGCAGTTTTTGAAAATGCGGCAGTATAGCTAAGATTTGAATCATCTTTTTCGGAATCTGAGCCGTGTACCATTTCTTCCTGGTCACTGAGATGCTTTTCAACGTCAGCAGCTTTTTGAGATTTTGGACTCGGCGGTTTGCGAATGCGACGAAAGGACGGTAATTTAGGGATTGATGCACGCAAGCCTAAAGCCGAGTTGAAATCGGATAAATCTCGATTACTATTGATTAACTGGTTAATATCAGGTGGTTTGTCAATGCGATTAGTCGTAGGTGCTGTTGTGCAATTAAGCGTGACTGAAGCAATTGTAGTGGACTTTGCGAAGGCAAACTTTTCGTTTTCAATTTTACGCCGTCGGCTTTTTTGTAGTTGTTCTTCCCACCACGTTTCAAAGTTTTTAAATGCAGTATTTTCAATCATTTTTTTGTTAAAATCTCTCTTCAATATCTGTTTAAGTTCGTCACTTACTCGCTTGACGACCTCTTCTATATACCGTTTGTAAGGATCTTCTTCGTAAACATTTGATGGGTGGCTCATATAAGTGCAATAAACATCCCTCTGATAAAACTTGTACATATCACCATAGAGGTCACCATATGTGGCAGGAGCATTCGCCGCAAAAGAAGGCAAACCACCACTAAATCCCGGCAAATAGGATGACTGAATGTATGCAGGGTGAAGGTACTGGGCTGATGCACTATCTGCCGCCAATGAATACGAGGGATATCCACTTCCAGCATAATAATATGGATTTGAAGATGAATGTGGCGGATACACGTAAGCTGCTGTCACTCTTTGCGCAGTCTCTTCTGGAAACGTTGGTCTTGACCTAATTTCTACTGTTTCTTTTTCCTCCTTTGTTATGCCTTCGTTTGATGATAAACTAGAAAGCGACATGCAATCATCGTCTTTTTCTTTTAAATTGCTAGGGCAAGCTGGACTGAAGCAATCTTGTTTGAGTAATATTTCATCGTCACTAGACGAAATATCGCTTGCCCCATGCTGTACAGCTTTACTTTTGTCTATTAAAACTTTTGTTGGTGGCTTTTCGTTAGAGTTCAAATTCTCTTCGCCATCTTCTTCATTGCCTTGTCCGACTTTTTCTGCATCGGACTCACTACTATCAATTTGTAGAAATGAAGGAGCGTTCCCAAACGATTTGCCCTGAAACATAAGTGCGATTCGTGTGTCCAAATCCACATTACCCAAATCGGGCTCATGTGCCAATTCAGTTTTGTCTAGTGCAGACTTTACATTTTTTTCTGTCGATAAATTTTTTTGACCTGACTCTGCCCCCATAAGATCCCTTATTGTGTTCTTTGATTTTTTTTTATCCCGGCTTAAGTCTCCGCCTGGGGGAGGAGGAGGAGGGGGAGGAGGCTCTGGCTCATCCCAATCGGGCGTTCTATCTGGTGGAGGAGGTGGCAAAGGTGGTTGGCTTTGCGGTTGCAATGGTGGGTGATGGCCGGTCCATGTAGTATTTCCTGCGTTCCACACGTGTTGATTGGAAGTGCTATCACTTGAATATCCATAAGCGTTGTATGAATATGAGCTTGGAATGGATGAGGTTACCATATGCACAGCTGGTTGCGATATACAAGGTTGGAGAGGATAATATACACCACTGCTAGGAGATGGGTACGGCTTTGAAACGGTGCCTGTACTGGAAATCGGTTCTACATAATCTCGCGAATAACGTGTCAACGGGTTGTACTTTTCACCTCCACGTACTTTAAGTGAGCGTTCGCGTTCGCGTTCACGTTCACGTTCCCGGTCTCGCTCTCTTTCTCTATAATCGCGATCTCGATCACGTCGATCGCGGTTCCGATCACGTGACTTCTCATTATCGCGCACTCTATCACGGTCGCGTTCTCGATCTCGATCGCGTCTACTTGCACTTATGCTTCTGCGATCATCATTACGTTCTCTAGAACGATCACGATCCCGTGTATGATGATGATGATGGTGCTTAGAACGATCTTTATCATGGCGCACGCCAGGTAAAGAAGACGTATACTTTTCACGACTTTGTTCCCGTTCTTTGTGCTTATCACGATTTTTCAATTGCCGTTTGCTCTCCTCAGCATATCTATCCGCATGACTATGAGAAAATCTTTCATATTCCCGTTCTGAACGATAAGAATGCTCATAAGCTGTTTTAGACGAATCAAACGCATCCTTCGACACGTGTGACACATATTCATGCTGATATTCTGAATGTGCATCAGTGGATGTGGTCGTGACATGAGGGTTTATTTCCGTGTTTGTCAGCGACGTAGCTCCTGTTACAGTCCCAGATAAGGTTTTGGCTGAAGGCAGCTGCTTTGGTTTTGCGGATGTTAAGTTTTGTATTGTTTGTTTACAGATACTACCATATGGATCAAGAAAAACGCTCAATATCTTAATGAAAAAAAAAAATTAATTAATCTTAATGAATAAATATCTATCAAATTTATTTACCTTTCCCATAACCGATTTTTGATTATACTTTTCAACGCACAGCCGAGCAGCTTTAACATTTTCAAATATTATTCTTGCAATTCCGAGATGCTTATTTGTAGTTGGATGATGATAAATTGTCATTTCCTCATAAACCCCACATTTATCAAGCATTCGCGCCAAAAACTGTTTATCAATGTTATCGTTTAAGTTTGTCACTGTTATTTCAATTGCTGGTGGACTTCCAATATAGTTTTGATCAATTTTAAGCCTGTGTTAAAAACAAAAACAAAAAACTCATTTTAAAAAAGCGCAATAATAGGCTAAAATTTTGGTAGCATAAGCTTGAAAAGGAAAACTCATAACACTAACAAAACAAAACAATTAAGAACGTCATTTTCGGCTATCCCGACTTTTATATATTCTTAACAATGGTTTTTTTGTATACCCATTCACTTGATCTAGGCAAGTTGTTTTCGAACTGCAATTAGTCAGCCTTATTGTGTTTGGTGTATGTATTTGCGAATGTCAAATTAATAGCACCCTTGTCGTTTCTGTGTCGAATTCGACAACATTCGACACGACAACGCCAAACACAATAAAGCTGATTATTTGCAAGCAGCTTAAAGCTATCAGAGCTTTCAAAATAGAAATATCACAACATTTAAACAGTTGTATTCTTCTTCTAAATAAAAAATCTTTTTTTAATACATAATTAAATCTTCCTGTTTTTATCACAATCCCAATTTTATATAAAGAAGTGTGTTACATTGTGATAGCAATTATACCATCAAAATGTAACACGCTTTTATTTTTAAAATTGGAAATGTTTTAAAAATAGAAAAATTTTATAAATTAAATTATATAAGGTTTTAGTGTTGAAAATAAATAACTATGTACGATATGGAATTATTTTGTCGTAGACAAACATGCTTAATTATCGGTAAAGGTTACAATGAACTTATAAAGTATTATATTTCCTATTAGAGTTAATTTTTATTTTTAACTTTTTAGTTTATTTATTAGGAAAAAAAATAAAAGCTGGTTTTTAAAAAAGGTTTTGTCTTTAATTTTGATCTTCTTTGGTTATTATTATTATTATTATTATCATTATCATTTCTTATTATCATTATCATTATGATAATCATTACAATTGTAATTATCATTATAATGATAATTATAATTATAATTGCCGTTATCATTTACATTATCATTATCCTCATTTTTATCATTATCATTATTATTATAATCATTATTATTAATATTATCATTATTGTCAACATATTTTTTAGCCGTGAAAAAATGTCCAATTTTACAATATGTTATGCGAACTTGTTTCAACGAACTCTTACGTTGAATAAAGTCACCATTTATATTGCTTGCTTAAAAATACCAACAATAAAATGTTGGCTTTTTTTACATTATTTGCATTAAATTAAAAAACTGCGCTTTTAAATGATCATTTAAAGCTTTGAAAAATAATACGCAAGAACAAAATCTAAACATAGCGCAATAATGCATCAGGTGGTGGCGATTCTACAACAAAATTTGGTGAATAAAATTTTCGTTTTTGTGTTAGTTTTAGTTGTCTCGGGTGTCAAAAAAAGATATGTAAAAGTAAACAACTTTGACAACCCAGCCTCGATTTATGCATGAAAAAAATATATCAGCTCTGCTCGTAACACCACCTGGTACACATTATTTCACCATGAAATCTAAATCTGTGTGTGTTCTCTTAAACAGACAGCACAGCAAACACTTTGTTTGTTGTAATTTGGTAAAATTTAAATCTTCTAGATTTTGTTAAATATTTTATTGTTGACCTTTTTTTGTTTTTATATTGTGGAATATTTAATTTTGGCTTCAGGTCATAAATATTTTCTTTATAAATAAAAAATTTTGTTTGCAATAATCAAAACTGACGCAGTAGAAAGTACCCTACAAATTTTAAACGCATTTAACAGACAAATACAGTTCACAATCGAGAAGGAAATGGATTTTAAGCTTTCGTATTTAGATTCTGTAGTTATAAGAGAAAACAATGTCCTCAAATTAGATTGGTACCAAAAACCGACTTCTTCTGGTAGAATAATTAACGTTTATTCGAAACATCCGAGGAGTACAATAATTAACACCGCGAAAAATTTTATTAGAAGAGTCCTATATATCCGCAACGAACACTTTTATGATAAGAATGTATTGAAAATCAGAACTATTCTAAAATAAAACGATTTTCCGTTAAAAACCATAGATGACCTTGTTAAACATGTAAACTTAAATACTAATACAACAAAAACTAACAGTGATTCCCCAAAGATTTACAAATCAATGTCCTACATTCTTGGTTTTCCGAAAGATTTAAGAATTCCAACATCCATGACAACGACAAATGCAGACTAGCTTTGAAAACACACAACTCGGTAAATAAACTTTTCAGCAAACCAAAAACAAACCTAAAACGAGAAGAAAAATCAAACTTGGTCTACGAAATAAGTTGCAATGGGGACGGATCCAACGTATGCGATAAAGTGTATGTAGGGACAACAAAAACGAAAATTAAGACCCGTATATCATCACACAAAACCGATTACAAGGCAATTAATAAGCCAATTGAACAAAAAACGGCGTTAGCAGCCCACAGTACCAAAACTGGACACATACCTAACTTCAAAGACGTAAGAGTATTACAAGAAGAGAGAAATTATGCAAAGAGATACTTGCTTGAAATGCTGCATATAATTAACGTTCCCTTAGATAAAAGACTAAACTTTAAGAGTGATACAAAAAAATGCGCGCAAACAAATAGACATATAATAAACAAATATAGAAAATCAAAACAAAGATTAGTTGATAAAAAACTTATAAACATAAGACAAGGTGTCAACTCTACGTGACAGTATATATGGAAATATATTAAGTTTTAAATTTAAAAATAAGTAAATATTGTTAATATGTGATGTTTTGTAAAAATTGTTTAATGTTATATTTATGTTTTTAACTTTTGTTAGATGACATCCCTGAAGATGATCGAAATATTGAATTTTTATTAATACATATTTTCTTTACTATATAAAAAACTTTCAATAATGAGTTTTATTTATTAAGAAAATATTTACGACCTGAAGCCGAAATTAATTATTCTTCTAGATTTTTTTAACAATCCACAATTATTTTAGTGATTGTCAAATTGTAATCTGTCAGGCCTAGTTTAAACATACAACTTGATAATGAGTATGTCATACTCGGTTTTTATTGGCTTTTTATCTTGCGTGAACGACGATAGTAATCACTCGAGTTTAACGTGCTACTGATAATGAGTAGTATGGCACCTTTAACTTAAAATTGGGTGTGAGTAGTGAAGTGTTTTGAATTGGAATGCGTATAGATCAACGAAATAATGAATCATGATTCGAGTCTATTTACCTCATGGGTATTCTTTGTGGATCTGTGATATGGATGTGAATAAATACGCATTAAATTTCTGTTTGTATGTTTGGACGTAGGTATGTATAAACATGTGGTGTTGATATCGGCAATTTAAACGCAAAAAAAGTGAACGAGTTTGATAGTTATAGCTTACTATCGCTGGTAACACTCTTGCAATGACAATAGAGGTACATCGTATCATACCTGTGTATTGTTTTTGCTTAATTTGTTTTCTTTTCTGTTTTTTTAAGAGCCATAGTGTGTGTATGCTTGTGTGATTTTTGTTATTCCCTTTACATGGTGGTAAGGGTATATATCAGTTTGTTTTCTGTTTTTTAGGAGCCATAGTGTTTGTTTGATTGTTGTTATACCATTTACATAGCGGTAAGGGTATACATATATCAGTTTGTCATTCCGTTTGTAGTTTCTTTATTATCCATTTGAATACGTTCAGTATTAAAAAAAAATGTGTGAACCTAATTTGAACAGGCCAGTAAACATGTGATTTTTAGAAATGATTTAAGCAATAAGGTTTTAAAAGACAGAAATTCTATCAAATTTTACCAATGCAGTGATATATTAAACAAAAACTAAATATTTATTTAATTTTAATGGGTGCCGACATTAGAAACAAATATTTTTGACATTTTCCAATGGTCGGTATTGGGGGTGCCGGCTACTGGTAAATTAGTGTTTTTAACTAATTAAACTTAAATTATACTAAAATACTCATTAATTATTCCTATTGCCACTAGACTTACTGAAAATGAGTTAACCCAATTGTCGGCAACACCAACACCATTTTTTAACAAGTAGACCTAGAAGAAAATGGTAAGTAAGTTTTTTGAAACGGCATCCGAATTTAGCTCTTAGGGAATCGGAGGGAATAAGTAAGGGACGCACCACTGTTGTTACTGAAGAAAGCGTCAGAAAATGGTTCGCAATTTTACAGTTTTCTTACCGAGCGAAATGCGCTTGATATTTTGGAAGATCCGCCGCGCATATTTAATGATGAGACCAATTTTTTTGTGTGCACTAAAACTGGAAAAGTTTTAGCAATAAAGTGGTATCGAAACGTTTACACTATTCAAGGAGGGAATGAAAAAAAACACGTTAAAAGTACTGCAGCAAACGGAACTACAGTTGTCCCAACGTTCCCACGACAATTGGATCTACGCTCCGGAACGACCCGAGTATTACTCGGCCAAAGATTGTCAACTCAGCGACAGCTGTATCAGACGGAGGTTTTTTCCTCAGGTGAGCAAAATATACCGGCAGTTTTGCTCAAAATTCTTTTGATAATGGCCGGCATTGAACAAAATCCAGGGCCCCGTATCTGGATTTGTTCTGTTGGTTATGAACGTATCTCCACCAATGTCACCTCAGTGAAATGTACCGCCTGTAATGACTGGTGCCACTTGAGGAGATGCTCAGGTCTCGCCAGCTACCGCGACTGATCACCCAGCTTCGTAGCGAGTTGTTGCAACTCACAACCGAGAGGTGATAGCACGACCCCTTCTGTTACCGCCACACAGACCCATGTCCAACCTCCCGCCACAGGACACAGTAGAGCCCCAGCTACTCAGTATTCCTGCTCGGTCTGTCATAGTGCAATCCGGAGGAATATCATCTCGGTCAAGTGCAATGGCAACTGGTGCCACATGAGGCGCTGTACCAACCTGCGCTCACACAGGGATTGGAGTGATGGCTTTATAGCTTCCTGTTGCCCCGATGATAATCCCCCGGCAACAGTAATCACGTCACATGGATCTGTTCAGAGTCCATCCCCTCGCAGTAATGTGCCTGCGCCACAGTACGCGCCTCAACTACAACAACCATCAGCACAGACAGGAACCCCCCCCCCCCAACTGTCTAACGCATTAATCTTGAATCCTCACAGACACCATCTTATGCGGCCTCAACACTCTGGTGACTACAACTAATCCTTTAAGATCATGCAATTAAACTGTAATGGTCTAAGGAATAAAGTCGTTGAAATCACCAGTTATATGCAGGACAACAACATCCTTATTGCCGCGATTCAGGAGACGAAGCTGCCCAGGGATTGGAGACTCTCATCTTCCAGCAACTACAACATAATACGGAGGGATAGGGAGAGGGAACGTGGCGGAGGTCTCGCGTTTATCATCAGGCGAGACGTTAAGTACACATTAACCACCCTACCCCCCTCCCCCTTCCCATTTCTGGGAGTTTTAAGCATTTCAGTGGACACTGGGGACACTGAACTGGAGTTCGTCAATGTTTACATCCCACCTGTTAACAGCATTGGGCATCGTTATCACCCCAGCATATCCCACCTTCTGCAAGGAGATAACAGAATGTTACTTGGCGATTTCAATGCTCACCACGAAAGTTGGTATTCTCAATTACCAAATGATCCCCGCGGCAATCTCATTGCTGACCAGATAGACGAATCCGACTTCGCTGCGATAAATGAATGCTTCCCCACTAGAATAACTGCTAGGTGCTCAAGCTCCCCTGACATTTCCATTGTCTCTCAGTCGCTCCTAGCCTACACCACCTGGCAAGCCCTACCAGCACTTAGCTTTGACCACATTCACTTTGGAGAAGCCTAGCGACTTTGTTGAGCCTGATAAGCGTACGTTTGTCAGCTACAACAAGGCCAACTGGCAAAGTTTCACAAACCTCATAGACGAAACTCTTCATCACTTGCCGCCTCCCCACTTGCGCCAAAAGGGGCGAGAAGGTCTTTAGGGACACTATTCTCAAGGCTGCAAGACGCTTTATCCCCGCAGGAAGAGTCCCTAATGCAAGACCAGGTTTTCCATCAAATGCAGCACGTTTAGCCCAGCAACGCGATTTGATACGTGCTAGCAACTTAGCGGATGAGCGTATCGAGCAACTGACGGCCGAGATCTCAGATCTCGTGAACGAACACCGTCGCAGTAAATGGTTGGCCCATCTCAACCAATGCTCAACGAGCTCTAAAAAGCTTTGGTCTACCATTAAGAGTCTATCTGGAACAAAGAGCAATAATAACCTTGCTGCTGTTGCGTTTGAAGGGACGCAGCACACCGATGCCAGGAAATGCGCAACACAGTTCTGCAGGCAGTTCATTGAACACCCTACCATGCAGAACCGGACCAAACGAGCGGTCATACGTGGGATTAAGGGGCTCACACGTGACCCCATGCCCATCTCCTTCGCCCCCAGCGAAGTTGATAACACAATCGCCAAATCGAAGCCCTCAAAGGCGCTAGGTCCAGATGGCATCTCGATGCTTAGGCTTAAAAAACTTGGCCCAGCAGGATTGGAGTATCTCACACAACTTTTAAATATCTCGATCCGCCAACTGGTGATTCCAGATGTCTGGAAGGTGGCAAGAGTTATTCCCATTCTTAAACCTAGAAAACCCGCTACACTTGGAGAGTCATATAGACCGATCTCCCTACTTTCACCCGTAGCAAAGGTTTGGAATCCCTGTTACTACCCTCCCTAAAGAGCATTTCCAACTCGCTCCACACCAGCATGGTTTCAGGGAAGCGCATAGCACCACAACGGCTTTAAACTTGATAACCAGCCATATTACAAACGGCCTTAACCAGCAAAGACCCTGTCAGCGCACGATCGTGACCGCTTTGGACTTATTCAAAGTCTTTGACACGGTTGATCACTCCCTGCTGATAAGCGACATCTCGAACTCCTCTCTTCCGAACGATGTCAAACGCTGGATTGCCAATTACCTATCGGGCAGACAAGCGTTTGTTGAGTTCAGAGGCCAGAAATCAAAATACCGTAAGGAGGAGTGTTGTCGCCAATGCTCTTCAACATATATCTTGCGAAGATTCCCACCCCACCCCAAGATGTCTGATTGGTGTCATATGCCGATGATTGCACCATTATATCATAAGGTGTGAGCATAGATGACACAAGTGACAAGGTATCGCAATACCTGGCCACCATCAATGACTTCTTCCGGGAACGGAGACTAAGGTTATCAACTCCAAAAACGACAGTGTCCCTTTACACCTTTTGGACAAAGGAAGTGAGGATGACCCTCGACGTCTCGGTCGACGGCAGACTTATCCCCACGGTGCAGAACCCGAAGATACTGGGGGTAGTCTTCGATAATCTCCTCCACTTCTCATCGCACGCCACTTACATCAACCAAAAGGTGAGAAATAGGAACAAGGTCCTTAAGGCTCTTGCTGGCACCTCTTGGGGCATGGTTAAGGAAACTATCATAGCGACTCATAAGGCCATCGGTCGCTCTCTGCTTATTTATGCCGCCCCAGTATGGACCTCATTTCTTAGCGACACACAATAGCGCGGTTTGCAAACGGCTCAGAACAATGCACTTAGAATACCCACCGGATGTGTTAAGATGACGAGCGTGAATCATTTGCATGAGGAGACCAATAAGCTGCCGGTCAGACAGCATAATATGCTTCCGACAAGGCAATACTTGGTGGCTTATCATCAGCCCTCCCATCCCAACCATCACATAGTGATGCGAGATCAACCCCCCAGACACATCAGGCAGGACTTTCGGCGTTACAGCAGTGACGTCCAGAACATCATACCACCCGATGTAAACCGGATTTCATTGACAAACGCACAGAGCGTTGCATCAAATGGCGATCTCCAATGCCATCGAGGGATACAGATGCAACAAAGTCCTTGGGCAACACCCACCCGCTATCTCAAACGACGAAAAGCTGCTCCCAAGACATACCCGTTTCATCCTTGCACAATTGAGATCTGGATGGTGCAGTATCCTGAACTGCTATCGTGAACGGATTATTCCCGGCACACTAGATCAGTGCCCTGACTGCCTCCAAAGTTCTCATGACTCAGTGCATTAGTTTAACTGCCCCAATAGGCCAACTAACTTACGCCCAATCGACCTATGGGTGAAACCGACTGAGGTGGCACAATTTCTCCAGCTCCCAATGCCACCACCTGACTGACAAACGCAAATTTTAAATAAATCTTCTCTTTTGAATATATTTTCAGGAAAAAAACAACCGTCAACAGTGGAACTATTACAACAACAGTTGTCCCAATGGTCGTTTTCCCGTATCAGACCACCCAAACAAGACAATTGGTTTCTTGGGAAGTCAGAAAGTAGATGGATGGTTAGCGGAACATTTTTTGAATATGTTGCAAATGGTGTTTGTAACCGGCAAGAGCAACAAAGAAGACAGATGAAAAAAAAAACAATAAGTCAATACAAGCTAAAAAGAAAGTAAACACAAACAAGTGTGCGGCACCTGTGACCAAGATGTTGACTGATGCTAAGGAAGATCAGTTAAAAAATGTAAGGTATGACACTTGTCCTAAGTGGTTTCACCTCATGTGCACGGAATTGCAAAACATGGCTTAGGATAATATTAATTCCATTAAATTCGTATGCAAAGCATGTAAAGAAAAAAAGGATTAGTTCCCAATAACCTATTCATTTTATATAAAATGAATTACATATATGTGTATATGTTGATCTTCTGAATGAATTCAATTACCCGGATAACTATAAAAATTTTATATTTTAGCATTTAAGAAAATAGAAGCATTATTTTTAAATACACAAAAATGAAATAGAGTACTAATGAATTTTTCTTAAGAAAATAGTTATGTCGACTATATGATCACCCTATATTGGTAAGCCGTGTGCCGACTATAGCAAATGTAATGTATTTTACAAATTGCTTAATTTACCAAAATAAAAAAATTTTTAAAAACAATAAATTTAGCTGAAAACAATATCCATTAGAGATGAGCGATATTTCTGTACCTGTGATTTTATGCCTGTGACTTTATAATCACTGGTAACGACAGTGACATAATTTGTGAAGAAACTGTTTCTACTATAGTGTTACTTTTAATTTATTATATGTATTACTCAAAGTAACATTTTGAGTTATTGTGCAGTAACTCTTACCTGCGATGTTACTTTGATTATGTTTAATGTTGTAAAATGTAAAGTAACAATTTTGTGCTTTAAAAATTTGATTTTGTTTTTCCTTCATGCTTACATTTGGTCATAGCTAACAAATTATGTTGCTGTTTCTTTTTTTCTTTAGAGGAAGTAAAGCGCTAAAGTTTAGATGGGTGTTTGTGAAAGTGTCGCTAAAAACTTTACCGGAGAGGTGTTGTTATTATATTATACTTAGTAGCTGCGCCGACAAAATGATGTTTTTATCATATTTTGTAAAATATATGATTTGATGATTTTTTTCTTAAATGAGGATTTTTTTTTATTTAGAGATTATATTTTTTATATTGAGCTATTCAAAAGCAAGTACATAATTTTTGTAAATTTTTTTTTTTATTAATAGTATCTAAATTAAAAAAAAAACAATAAAGGTTTGTGTTAGCTTGTCGTTTATTGCTGTTGTACACCTAACATATTTTTCAGGCTTAAAGTAAATGAAATGACAGCGTTGTTTTTGAAAATTCGAGAGGCTCTAGAGTGCCCCTAGCCCCTACAAGCAACAGGTTTTATAGTTGTATATCACGAAGCGTATAAGAATTCAGCATCAAAGTTGTATGAACATGAGAACGTTTGAGCGTTATATATCCACTTGACCTTGGTGGTGGAGATATAATGTGTTTGTGCTAATATTTAAAACAGGAGTTAAAAATTCACCTTTACTAACACCCATTAAATGAAAGTCGCCTAATAAGTCGACATAACGATGTTTGTCCGACCATCCGGCTGGCTGGATGCCAATGTAATCTATGTAATTCAACTAACAAAAACAATTTAAACATGTAAAAAAATTTAAGAATTTTGTATGTAGTTTACATACCACGTTTTAGAAAAATTTTTTAAAACCGACATATGGTAATATGAATTTTAATAATAACCCTGATTTGGATAATAAATTTTTATTTTACAAAACGAAGAAGTCTATATTTGATTGTTTGCTAAAAAATGTAATCAAATACTAAAACGATTTGGTTTTAATATTGTTTTTAATAAATATTTTGAGTTGTTATTTATCGTTTATTTATTTTTCAAATGCGCTGTTCAGGAGTTCGTTAAAAAGAACTAAAATCGCATAACCAGTATCATGATCACTGCTTAAAATAACATTATGTATATTAATTTAACAGAGATTAAAATAACTTTTTACAAGAAGTTAAAAATCCTAAACGGTGATCACCGTCACGGTGATTTTAAAATTGTAGTTACTGTTAACGATACTCCCTAACATTCACGGGATCGCTCATCTCTAATATCCATTATTAGTTTGCTTTAACAAGCTATCATTCCAATAACATTTTCAGATTCCTCGTCAGATATATTTAAAAATGGTTAAACGTTAAACTGCCGGCTACTGGTGCACTTCACTTCACCCTTCACAACGTGTATAGGTTTTTACCATATTTTTTCGAATTTTGTATGGCAACTCCCTTAGAGGGTGGACCTAAGGGTAAGTAAGTTTGCCAGAAAAATGAGTTGGGGTTAGTCCTACATTTGACCTATAACCGGCACTTCGAAGTTGTAGGGCGAGATTTATTACAATTTCCCAAACTTTGATTGGAAGCCCCTTTAGACGTTGAAGATAGGGGGCAAGTATGTTCTATGAATAATTTTGGGAGGAGAAACCAATGGGGGTCGGTCGTACACTTTATTTTTCTATGGCTGACTCTGGCGACGTTATGGGCGTTTTTACATCATTTGTGTAAATTAGGGTCGGTCTTACATTTGAGCTTTGTAGGAGCACCCTGGAAGCTGTTCGAAAAGTTTTCGAAACAAAAAAGTTAACTAACTGTCGTAAATTAAGGTAACAAAAAGCAACAACGAACTATTCGCAAGGCATTCTCGAAACTAACTTGCAGCGGTAGAACTAAAAAAACTGTTTTTTGCGAACTTCCTGCCGAAAATATTGCAAAAGATATGCTGTTGCTATAGCGGGCAATCCTTCGAGATCGAAACACTTGCTGCCACAAACTGAGCAACGGATAATTTTTATAAGGTCTTCCTCGTTTAGCAAGTTTATCAGAGAAAAGTTCGCCAAACGTTTGAAGGGTATGTTATTATCGAACGTCATGGTAAAGCAGGATGTTTCAATGTAAGTATGTTGCTTCAATTTAATTTTTTAAATTGTATTTAATTTTATTTTCACATTTTCTAAAGTTAATATCATTAATTTTAATTTCACGTTCACTTTAATATTTTATCTCTATTATAAATTGATTATCCATTAATTTATATTATTTTTATATTTAAGTAAAGTTTTCTAATAATAAGACTAATATTTTTGTTTCACAGGATATAAAAAAATTTTTTGCCAAAAATGTTTAAAATTTAACAAAAAAAAAATATACATACATATGTAGGCACCTGTGGAAAATTTGTAGAAAAGCGAATGCCTTATGTACTTATTATATTTTTCTGCTAAAAATTTATAAAACAAAAGTTTTAAATCAAACTTAATGAGCAATGAGCACACAGAATTGCCTGTAGGTACATTTAATCAAGAATTTGCTTTTATTTACTACCTCAAGAAGTACAAAATTAAAAACTATCATTTTATGATTTTTACATGGAATATTTTTTAAGACACTTTTAAATTACTTATGTATATCGTCACAGAAAATGCAAAACGCCCTATCCAACATTTACAAATTTTTGAGAAGGGGTAAGAATTTTTGTGTAAATGAAAAATATATTTACAATTAACACAAATTAATGCCATATATGTTAGTTAAAAAAGGATCAACAAATTTATTTCTGCTGAAAAAAAATAATTTTGCGAGATGACGTACATATTTGAAGGCTATAATTTATGAAAAGCCAATTTTAAATTGTTCGTTAAATAGGGCGTTTTGCATTTTCTGTGACGATATGCTGTTTATAAAATAACACGTTTGACGAAACGCTTAGACGTTTTGTGTGTATTTTGTTATTGTAACAAAAACAAAACACATGCAATGCGACAATGATGCTTTGTCAAACGTGTTCTGTGAACAGCACATTAGTAACCAAATTTATGAATATATTTTCGAATAGTGCTTACCGTGGGACCAATAATATCATGGGCTCAACTGGTCTTGCTCTCAAGCGTACCACTGAGTTGCGAGGATCTCTTGGCATAACCGCTGGATACGCCGAATTGTTTGGCACGACACCATCGAAACGATACAACTTGATGGCACCTTTTGTAATTGCAGGATCTGAGAGTAATTTAAAATTTCGAGGTGCCTTTTGCTGGGTGGCACTGCCACCCAGATGTTCTACTGAATTTACAGCGCCATTATTGTTGGGATGTGTTGGAGGCATGCGAAAGGATTTGTTGTCCATTAGTTCATATGTGCGCCGACAGCTATCACCTATCTTTCAAATGACATATCTTTATAGACATTAAAAGTTGTGTAAAAACAAAAACTTACCTTTTATACAAACTTCTACCCTACTTTAAAAATATTTTTGTAATAGCAAGTCTATATATATTTCTACATCTTAGTGGATCGACCACATTTTTTCTCGCTTGGCACTTTGACTAATTATCCAAAAAAAGTTTATAACACGGCCAAGACGGGAAAGTATAGCGCGCAGCTCGTAACAATATTCTAGCTGCGTAATCAGACGTCAACAGCTCTGCTGGCAGAGATTGCTTTTCTTATTTTTAATCAACGAAGGCAAAAATGAAATCTCTACTTTTTTTGATCTGCACTGGTATTTTAACCACTTAGTTCATAATAGCTATTAACAGTGCATTTAAATTAATTTTTACAATATTTGGGCAATATTTCTGCAAATCTACCAGTGTATTACCAAAAATGTAATGTACAAAACGAAATCAATGCTTACTGTCACTGCGGGAAAAAATGTTAGCCAAAACCAGTATTGACAACTAAACTATGACCCTATTAGAGATTTTTATGATACAGTATTGTTACCAGATATAGTCGATTCAACAACAGATTATTATGCTTTAGTTTGCTTATGCATTCAAAATGTCAAAACAGTAGGTTTGCCTACATTATCGACGGAGTATCTACAACAACTTCATAAACTTGGTATCATGTTTGCAATACTTACACGGAATTTAGACTATGTTACTTGTAACATGACTATTTTCTTATTTCGTTTTAAGGTAACTTCCAAAAACTTTAAGAATTTACATTATGTTACTAGAAACTTTTCTCTTTTTTATATTTTGTTTTGGTTTTGTTGTTTATTCTTCTTCTTAAACGTTTCGACCATGGTACAATTACCTTACAATTACCTTAATTGTAATGTACAATTACCTTAAAGGTAATTGTACCATGGCATATACGAAAGAGAATAAAGAAAAAACGAAAACGAAACATTAAAAACAGAAACCGTGTTACTTTTGTAACTTCTCTGCCTTCTCTACCCAATTTGCCATCAAAGCAATTTGGCATGTTACAGTAACGTGTTACAAGTAACATAGTCTAAATGCCGTGTTACTGCCGTAATGACAATACCAATTATATTTTTCAAAAATAATTCACTGCATTGCCAATCAAAATTTGGTTTCCAAATCAGAGATAATACAATGGTACAATAGCACTATTTTTAGTATTCAACTGTGGTTTTCACACAAGACTAATTGTGCTGGCATAAAATCGCAGTTTGTAGGCTTTTTCGGTGGAGTGGTTTGGTTGGCACAATTTTTTCAACCAGCTTCAACCCCGCACAAGCAGAACAAAACTAACACATACACACTAATGAACGTGAAATAAGCAAAGAAAATACTAACACACACAAAGCTATGTATACGTGCACAGTTTTATGCCAGCATAATTAGTCTTGTGTGAAAACTAAAGAACAAAATTTCTGCGGATTAAAAATTAGTATTGTGTGAAAGCCCCCATTGGGGGTTTTGTGGGTGTTAGTATTTTCTTTGTTTATTTCACTTTCATTAGTGTGTATGTGTTAGTTTTGTTCTGCTTGTGCGGGGTTGAAGCTGGTTGGAAAAATTGTGCCAACCAAAACCACTCTCTTCACCGAAAAAGCCAACAAACTGCGATTTTATGCCAGCACAATTAGTCTTGTGTGAAAACCACCAATTACATTATATATTATTTCCGACATCAAAAAAAAGTTTGTAATCGAATTGAGCTTGTTGTAAAGGTTAGCGACCAGACGTTCAATTTTTGCCTTTCAAGTTGCAATACACTCAAACATTATTACTAACACACTCAAACTTTTCGAACGTGGAAGCAACTTCATGATCAATTTTCCCATTCAACTCGCCCAAAGTATATTTAATAAAGTAACCCCAATTCTCCAACAACAAAGTTTCGTGATTTTCAATTGTCATGTAGACTCTATATGTAAAAAATATTGTTTACTTTTTTTATATGTGTAGTTTGGCAGCAAGCCATCATAAAAATCAGGAGCAAAAAATTATCAGCTGTGTTTCTGATTATACCTTATTCGTTGTACCATGAACTCGCCTTCCAACTTGATGGTCAAGTTAGCAGCTGATTATAGTCAGTTTTCGTATATTTTCGTTTTTTCACATGTTCACATATACAAAAATTCTACAGCAAATAATTTAAACTAAATTTTGGTATATTTTTCATATTAATATTTCAAAATAAAATTATGTGAATAGTCTGAGTGTCTTTGTACTAAAATTCAGTCGAACAAAATATAAAAAATGTAATAAAATAACAAATGTAATGTAAAAAACAATTTTTGTGTTTCGTTTAACAAATATTCTGCCGCAAAGTAATAATTTTTCATTTATTTATTGACGATACCATCTTAAGAATTGAAATTGATAATCAAGTTGATTATCAAGTTGCGTGCAGCCTACGTCACGATCATCAATTGGAATGAATTTGATAAATAATATGTGTGATCCACTTGAAAGCGAAAACTTGAACGTCTGGTCGCTAAGTTACCCAAAAGTGTTCCTGGTAACAGTTTTTGTGCAAAAAAGAAAGCATATGAGAGAGTAAAAGTGCTTTCAAACGATATGTATTTTACACATGAGCTGTCAAATTTTTCAGTGCGAAATTGATATCTGCCGTCTGAACGCGTTTAAACATTGCATGTGTGAAAAACATATGTAAATGTCATATGACATATTTGTAATTAGAGCGTGCTCTATTTTCATCTAACAAAGCATGTGTCATCAGCTGTTTTTAGCATAACAACAAGGAAAAATAGGTTGTTTATTTTGGTTTGGGGGTTATGTCAGATGTAATTACATATGTAGGTGTGAAAGCAAAAATTATAAACCGTCTGTAAAATGACAATTTTGACAGACATATGCAAATACATGTGGATTGCAAAAGTGATAGTCATGTGTAAAAAACATATCGTCTGAAACCACTTTAATTATTTTCCATTTCCTGTATTAACTTGTCCGTACTTTTTCATTGGTGTTGTGATGGTGTAATAAAAACGAGATGAAATTAAACGAATATAAAAGTGTGTCTTTATTCAAGATGCCTTTTTGTACAACAAGGTAAAAGAAGATAATAATAAAAGGAAGTAAAAGGAAAAATTATAATAACACCAGTGTTGTACACTAGTATTTAAAAAGGTAAAGCCAGATTTTCATATCAACAATTGGGTAAGTTCGGACAAGAACTTTAAAATCAGTTGATTTTTGTTTACTTCAAAAATTAAAGGATTAGTTGGGCATTTTCCATAAGATATTACAAGGGATTAAAATCTTATGCTATTTACAAACTTTGCATGGTGTGTATGCAACACGTTAATAATCAATGTTTAATGTCAACAGTAAACAACGACTCAAGCTATGCAATCAACATCAATGTAACTATCAATATCAAAAAGTTTTGATAGTTTTGAAACCACGAATGCAACATGAAATGCATGATACAACTAATCAGGTAATCTCGTCCCTGCAACAACTACAAATTAGTACCAACATGTCAAACAAAAGCTCATAGAAAAAAAAACGATGAGTATTAATTTTTGTTTTATTTTCACAGGGAGAGCATAATTTTGACATCTTGGCACTAATCTTCTGGGCCGACGAGTCTACCTGGTTCTTTGTATCATGATGAAATGAAACTACAAGCCATGGTACAATTACCTTACAAGGTAGTATCGACTAAACAGCTGATTATTTTTTGCTGGAGTTTTTCCACTCGTATCCAAGGTACACGTATAACAGGTAGCCTCAGATAAACAGCTGGGTAACGGTATTTCGTTATGTTAATGTCAAATTTTGTTTATGTTTATGTATTTTCTTCCTTTTATACAAACGACAACTGTAGTATCGTAAGAAAATCTCAAAAAGAAGAAGAAAGATTTTGTGAGTTTTTGTTATTTGTCTTTGACATTCTTATCACGGTTTTAGTTGTTTTTGCAGAATCGCTCCTACCTGATAAGTGTATCCTGGTTGTATCTGTCAAACAGTACGTTTTTTGACATAAACGGGGATGCTTTTACCACAACATCATAAATTTGGTATCGAGTTTGTTGTAGTTGTTGCCGTAGCGATATTACCTTGTAAGGTAATTGTACCATGCTATAGGCGTAAGTACAAACCAGTGATGAAAATGAGAATTTCATTAGGGTATCAAAAAAATGTTTCAAGGGTACTTTTTTAATCGCTAGTCTTCATTAGCAATAAATATTGCTCTCTTAATCTCGTAGTGTACGGACGTGTCTACGCGAGTGTATATTTGTAATAGGTGATATTTGTAATAAGTTACAAAAAAAAATTGTTAATATACATACCTACAAGACATAAGTGAGAATCGAAAATAAAAATAATCTAAACAAAACAAAAAAACCAAACGGTTAATGAGTAACAGTAATCGTTGTGACAGTGGGCCTAATAGCCGAAATGCTTACATTGTGTTAAGCTCAGCAAGCGTTAGCAATGAAAACATTAGAGACCCTGAATATAATAGAAACTATTTAAGTGCAAAACCGAAAATAAATACAAATAATTTAAGTGCAAGTGTGCCTAATTTGAATAAATGTACTGAACAAGGGACAAATTTAGCCCAATCTCTGTTTAAAAATTATAAAAAAATACCGAGGTGCCATCTTCATCGCGGTCTTCTTTATCAAGTTCTGGTGTCGCACCAACAGCTGCTAAAGGCGCTACGGGCCCAATTTCTGCGTGTGCTCCTAAGATCCAGGTAGGGATGGACAGGTACGTAACAGTTCTTAAAAGGGGAAGGAGCCCTAAATCGGCAGAAGCATCTCAACCTGCAAAAATTTTAAAAGACGATGAAAGGCCAACCTCATCGCAAAATCGTTTTGCAATTTTGCAAGAGGATAATGAGGCCCCTGTTAGTGAAAAAAAGTCCTTTAAGCCACCTCCCATTTATTTGAGGGAAAAAACTCAAATGATCTCGTCAAGTTTTTAGTCGGTTTGATTGGGGAAAATAACTTTTATGTTTCAAACGTTAAGCGCGGTAACATATTTGAGACAAAAATTCAAGTGAACCATGAAAACGCCTACCGCGCCACGGTTTCGGAGCTCGAAAAACTCAGAAAAAACTTCTATACCTACCAACTCAAGACCGCAAAAGGCCTTCAGGTAGTTATTAAAGGCATTGATTCTAACGTTGACCCAGAAGAGATCAAGACCAGTTTGCTAAACAAAGGGTTCATGGTTAGGACGGTATCGAATATGAGAAATAGGGAAAAACACCCCCAACCATTATTCCGAGTGGAGCTTGAGCCTGGTGATATCAAATTGAAAAAAAGTGAAACTCACCCCATCTACGATTTAAAATATATTATGCACCGACGAGTCACTGTGGAAGTGCCACATAAGCGATCTGGGCCCGTACAGTGCTTTAACTGCCAGGAATATGGCCACACTAAAACTTATTGTAAGTTGCCTACTGTTTGTGTTGTGTGTGGGGATCTGCACGATACGACCAAGTGCGACAAGCCAAAAGATGATCCTAGGATAAAGAAATGCAGCAACTGCGGGGGAAACCACACTGCCAACTATAGAGGTTGTCCTGTTTTTAATTCAGTTAAGCGATCAACTAAGCCGAAAATAGTTCCTGCCCCTCCCCAGCCTTTAAATATACCAACTACAAATATGCCTCCATTGGCACAACCAACTACAAATCAAGTTTCTTACGCCGCCGCATTAAAGTCTAACCAGCCTAATTCACGTAAGTCTACCCAGCCTACAACACAACAAGAAGTGCCAACTAGCGAACCAACCGGGCCTAATTTTAGCCGCCTGGAAGCCGTAATTGACAATATGGTCACACAATTTACGCAGATTATGGCGCAAATGGCCAACATGATGCAAGAAATGCAAAAAATGCAGTCTGCTTTTCTGCAGGCTATGCTTAAAAGACCATGAACTGCCTCAGGGTTTGTTTCTGGAACGCAAACGGCATTCGCCAACACAAAAACGAGCTCGAATATTTCTTGATGAACCAAAAAATCGATGTTATGTGTATTTCTGAGACTCATATGACATCTAGAAGCACTTTTAAAATTAGTGGTTATTCTTTTTACGATTCAAAGGATCCTAGGGATAGATCATGTGGTGGCTCGGCTATTCTAATCAAATCAAGAATTAAACACCAATGGTTGGGTGGCCTCTCGGAATGTTTTATCCAAGCTACGAACGTCTGCATTGATGAATTTTTCCATAACCTTGTTATTTTATCAGTTTACTGTCCACCCAGATTCTCCATAACGAAGTATCAGTACAACAGTTTCTACAAATCATTAGGTCCCCGCTTCATAGCTGCTGGAGACTATAACGCTAAGCACACATACTGGGGCTCCCGCCTAATTAGTCCCAGAGGTCGTGTCTTGTATGACTCAGTGTCGGAAATAGGACTTTTCGTTATTTCAACTGGACAACCAACCTATTGGCCAACAGACAATAATAAAATTCCAGACGTAATAGATTTTGGCGTGGCAAAAGGTATATCCCCGGACCTTATTGAGGCTGTAGCCTCCTTGGATTTATCTTCTGACCACTCACCCACAATTATCACTATTTGCAGTCCTCACCAAATAGCAACTAGTGATTTTTTCTTATCAAAAAGAGTAAATTGGTTGAAATATAAAAAATATATCAGCTCTCACTGCTCGGAACACATACCACTAAAAACTTCCCAAGAAATCGATGATTGCCTAAATATCCTAAATGAAAACATTAAAGAAGCCGTTGAACATGCTTCTTCAACATACCGTCAGGTCAAATACAACAAAATTTTTTCTGTCGATGTTGAGGAGCTTTTATCTGAAAAAAGGAGAGCGCGAAGAGAATGGCAACAGCATAGATCGCCCCAACTTAAAACGAAGCTAAAAGAGTGTACAAATCGCTTAAAAAACTTGCTGGAGGTACACAGAATTGCATCAATTAAGAAGTATTTGGAAGGTCTAGACGCAACCCCTCAAACAAATTATTCTCTATGGCGATCAGCCAGTCGTCTCAAAAGATCCGTAATCGCAAAACCACCACTGCGCAATCTAAGAGGATCCTGGGCTAGAAATGATGAAGAAAAATGCGATCTGCTCGCAAGCCATTTAAGAAACGTGTTCACTCCTAATACATGCACTGACGTGAGGGAATTACCGCCTGTTGTTTCTAGACGTCCTATAGAAATACGTTTCCGATATTCAGATGTGGTAGAAGCTATTTCTAACCTTAATGATAAAAAAGCTCCTGGCGTTGATAAAATAAGCAACAAAATGCTCATTGAGCTACCTTTTACAGCAAAAAGAATAATTCTTTTTATTTTTAATGCCATAATACGGCTTGAACATTTTCCACCAATATGGAAAGTTGCCTTAGTTAAGATGATTCCTAAGCCTGGTAAAGATCCTTCTAAGGTGGAGTCTTATAGGCCTATAAGTTTGTTACCAACTTTGTCAAAACTGTTTAAAAAGCTGCTTAAAAACAAGCTTACTCCGATCCTGAATGAAAACAACTGCATTCCAGATCACCAATTTGGCTTTAGAAGTCAACATAGCACAATAGAACAAACTCACAGACTGGTGCAGGTTATAAGAAAAACTTTCGAGGAAAAAAAGTACTGCTCCGCGCTTTTTATAGATGTCTCTCAAGCTTTCGATAAAGTATGGCACGAAGGCCTGTTAAACAAACTAAAGCTAAACCTTCCAGCTAATATTTTCAACCTACTAGAAAAGTACATAACCGGTCGACAGTTTAAAATCAAAGAGGGAAACCAAATAAGTTCTTCTCAAACAATAGGGGCTGGTGTACCTCAAGGGAGTATACTAGGTCCAGTTCTGTACTTGCTTTACACAGCAGATATGCCAACCAATAGTTTTACACACACGTCGACATTTGCTGATGATACTGCTTTTCTTAGTATTCATAAAGACCCTAAAGAGGCTTCAAACCAATTGCAGCAACACGTAACCCAAGTTGAAAAATGGGCAAAGTTATGGGGAATAAAAATAAATGAACAAAAATGTACCCACGTAACTTTTACTTTACGCAAAGAAACGTGCTCTCCAATTCTTATTAACAACCATATGGTGCCTCAACGAACCGAGACAAAATATCTTGGTATTCACCTAGACCGCCGCCTCACATGGAAGCCTCATATAGATGCGAAGTTGACGCAAATGAAACTTAAAGCTACACAAATTCATTGGCTAATCGGCAGAAACTCAGTGCTTCGTCTTGATTGTAAACTTCTACTCTTCAAATCGATTTTGAAACCAATTTGGTGCTACGGTATACAATTATGGGGCACTGCTTCCGCATCCAACATAGAAAAAATTCAACGCAGGCAAAACAAAATCCTAAGAATGATAACTGGTGCTCCTTGGTATGTTAAAAACAGCAACATCCACAAGGATCTACAAGTTCCACTAGTTAAATGCGAAATCCTGAACTATGTGGACAAGTATTTAAATAAGCTGGAAGCTCACCCAAATCCGCTCGCCCGAAACATCCTGCAACATAGTGGGCACACCCGCCTGAAAAGGAGGGATACTATTGCGCTTATATGAAGCTTGATAATTATTATGAGAACTTAAATTTTAGTCTGGCACTGGCTGGACTTATATTAACTACCTAGTTTTAAGATTTGAACACTTATTGTTAGTTCGCCACAGGCGAAGATTCAATAATAAATATATGAAAAAAAAAAAAAAAAAAAAAAAATATATTGCAGTAAGTGTCAAAATTGTGTTATCTCTAATGTGGACTGCTCTATTGCGTACATATTCATTGCCAACTATTTATTGAGCAATAATTGTCAACCATTTTCCGAAAGCAATTATTGCGGACATAAAACGTCAAACTTAAGTGTCATTTTTAAGTGACATTTAAAAAACGACGCCAAGTGATACAAAGCGATAAAAAAGTTATAATTTCATACAATTTTCCTTAAAAAAACGATGATTTTCTGATTTGGTTTGTTTTTTTATGATGAATTAAGGCAAGTCAATAAGCAATATTTCCCGTTATTCTTCCGAAGTTATTGCTTTATTGCTAAGATATTTATTGCTAATTTGGACGGGGCGTAACGGCAATGGTATCAAAATATTTTTTTTCTCTGTTTTTCTTCAATCCACAAAAATAAATACAAAAAATCCATAAAAAAATTTAGGTGTTTTTAATTTGCGCAACAGTGAATTGAAACTGAACTGAAAAATTTGAATTTTGTTTCAAGCCCGTTAAATCAAAAATTTATTTTAAAAAACTTTGATTTTTTTTCTTCATTAACTTGCCGAATTCATCTTATCGCATCCAGAGTAAAAAGTTTATTTACAACTTTTTATACGCTATGCCAAAGATATGGGTATATTTAAAACATTTAACAAGGCAACTACTCATAGATTAATATATTATATATATTATAATATATATTTATACTATAAAAAAATGTTACAAATGACGACCACTGATTACTTTATTACCTAAGTATGAAATATTTGTGAAAGTAATGGTTAAAAACTGATTTACTGATGTAAAAACATCTTAAATCGTGGAGGAAGTTCTGTTTATCATTTACTATTCGAAACCTTTGATTGTAAAATGATATTGCAAAATATATTATTTAAAGCCCCTCGTAAAAGGGAGCATATTTATGTATTTTAGTATTAAAGAAAAGCACACGGAAAGAAAAAGATAGTTGATAAGAGGCAAAACTAAACCATTAAAAATAATAATTAGAAAAAGCAAAAGAGGGTATCAAATTAGTCAGAGGAGTAACACGGTATTTTGTACCATCCAATACAAGGTATATTCAACAAGGTAGGAATAGCTGATCAGCTGACTTCTATTTCCGCCATATGATTTCCAACTTAGCTTGGACACTTGTTTATGTTATACAATGGTTGTGTATACTGTGTGTATGTGTGTTCGCTACATTTTCGACAACCAAGCTGGAATTATCAACAACAAAATACATGCTGAAATTTTACAGGAAGTTGTTGTTTTAGGGACGTTCCCACCTTCTTATTCCACCATGATCCAATAGTATCAAAACCATGGTACAAAGAATAGGGTATACTTTTTCACGCAGCTGATTATCAGCTGTTTCGTGTTCATTTGTCAAAATTGTTATTATTTATTTACAAATGAAGCGTACTGAAAAAACGGTATATTTTTGAAGAAATTCAATTTATTGCCATTTTAAGGGCTTGCAAACCATAATTTGCATTTAAACTATAAATATAAGAATAAATAATTGTAAAATAGGTTTAAAACTTAAAAAAAATATGTAGTAATTCCTTGCAAAATGCATTGCAATTTAATGCCACACAATTTATGTACACACGCCATGGATGGAAATGTTGATATTATTAAATTTTCTCCTTGTTTCAACTTGGTATTGATACTGCATAGTAAACTATGTATATATGTATATAATGAAATAACCATTTAAATATATGTATTGTAAAAAGTCGATTGTTAAAAATTTTGCGATGGATTGCATTTATGTAAGTCAAAAGAGTAGTGAAAAGAAACAAACTAAAATAAATATACAAACTACATATAATAAAAAAGGTTTAAAGGAAAACATAATTAAATTAATAAAAGTATTTAAAAGGTCAATATGTACATATTTGTAAAATCGCGTTTGTTAAAAATTTGACTTTTATCAGAATGTAAGTATACAAGCCGAAAATATTTGATATTAATATAATAATTCCACCATTCACACAGTGATAAGGGTATATATCAGTTTGTCATTCCGTTTGTAATTTCTACAATATTCACTTAATACCTTATATTCTGGACCCTTATAGATAGGGAAGTCGTCTGTGCGTCTGTTGAAATCAAGTTTCTGGACTCAAATAAAGTCACACATTAAACGTTTTGATATCAAACAATCAAAAATATCTCAGAGTAAATCGCTATTTAAAAACAGCAAAATTGGTTCACTATTTACCGAGATAAGTATAAGCGAAAACCCAAAATAAAATTTTTTTTAGGAAAAATCCGTGCATATATCCCTATATTTCTCAGTAAATATAGTCACTCTTGCTACAAAACTTGGCACGAATACTTTGAAGATAGAAACTAAATGGGAAATTTTTTTAGATAGGATCAGGGGAAGTGGTGTTTGCCCTACAATTGCACAAATTTAATAAATATTTTATGTGCTATATCTCGAAAGCCAGGGTTGGGCAGTATTTCAAATACATGTATTTGAAATACGTATTTGAAATACAAATACGTATTTTGTATTTGTATTTGAAATACCACCTTCTAATGTATTTTGTATTTGAAATACCCAACACTGAAGTATTTTGTATTTCAAATACTTATTATAGCAAAATACATTTTTGCAAAATACATTTTTTTGTTATACAAAAGTTTAAAAATGTTACAGTTAAAAAAAAAGGATGGAAACTTTGTCTGCGTATTCATTCACGTCTTCGCCTTAGCAATGCACGTTCTTTTACAGGTCTCACTCATTCAGGTAATATCAAGAGCTAATCGGTCATTTGTAAATGTGAATGTCAAAAAAATTAAATTTTGTATAAAAATTAAAATTTTTTTGACATTCACACTTTTAAACACATCAAGTAAGATCGCTATATTTGCCTGTGCCGAATCTTTTATACCCTTCACATTGGTCTTTTAATATACCCAGCCGAATTATTTTGTACTGCAAATAATATAAAAAAAATACCTTATGCCAGTTTTAAAGTTCATAGAAAATTTTACAAAATTTTAACGTTCGTATGAATAATAGAAATAGATCAAGATGGTTTGAGGTCGGGAGTTACAAAAGTTTTCGACATTATTCGTATTAAAAGGTTAATAAAAGTTGTTAATTTTTATGGAATCTTCTAGTCTCCCTGCTCCTCTTCAACCTTTTTTTTCCAAAATCTAGGTCTTATCATCGAATTACTTTTTGTAGAACACTAGAAGTCGATAGCTAATATAGTTTCCGAGATATAGCGTATCGAAAATTTCATAAAAATTGTTCATTTATATTGAAGCTACCCCTTCTTCACCCCCCACCCCAAAAATGTTTTTCTTTAAAGCGTAGGTCTTGCTGTCGAATTACTCTTTGTAGAACATTTGATGTCGGCAACTGTTATAGTTTCCGAGACATAGCATTTCGAAAATGTCATAAAAAGTGTTTATTTGTATGGGAGCTAACCCTGCCCCTACCCAAAAAAATTTTTTTTTCAAAGTGTAGGTCGATAGCTGTTAAAATTTCTAGGATTTAGTGCATGAAATATTTCACAAAATTTGTGAAATTGCAGAGAAAAAACCACTTCCCTTGATCCTGTCTGAAAAAAACTTTTTCCTTTTGAGGTCCCTATTTTCAGAGTATCCGTGCCAAGTTTTGTGGCAAGAATGACTATATTCACTGAGATACATATATAGGGATGTGTAACACTCGGACAAGCGGTTGACATGGTTTTTGGTATGGGCATAACCTAAGTGAAATCTTTCTTCTTTCTATTTCAAAATATGAGGCGGAAAACATGGTAAGACCAAAACGAAACCTAATAGAAAGCGTAGGGTTTACTTTTCATTTTCCTTTTCCTAGCAGACAAGGATGATAACGTCTGCTATCACTTAAAGGGTAGCAACCATACTACTGTTTATGTGGGACACTGTAGAACGGTACGCATGTTCTTGATAGCTAGCTAGTTCGGGAGTGATGGGCAGGGATCTTGTTCCAGTGATCGACCACGCTTAGCTTGCAAAAAAGAAATTTTTAACATGCGATTAAATTGCCCTGAAAAAAAAAAAACACAGACACACCACTTGACTAATTATCTACCTTATGACCTAAAACTGTGGCGGAGTTGTTATAGCCCCTGGCCTCTGTACCCACCCATCCTTGGTCTCTCGATGGCCTAAAGATTCAATATTTGAAAGACCCCTAACACACCATTGCGTCACCAAAGCCTTATAAAAGTTTCACACTTATTAGTTTAGTTATACATATTAAGAATTATCTTATTTTTATTCAAAAATCCATAGAAATAGTAGAAAAATTTGGTATTTCAGTTGTATTATATTTACACAGTCATATTTGATTTTCAGGGTGTAATTTCATACATACTTATTAAGGTAAAAATTCGGTTTTTAAAGGGTTAAAGGTTTTATACTAGCAATACAAAAGAAATTAGCTTAAAAGAAACTATAAAAATATAAACAGAGTTAAATTGATTTTACTCAGTACAATTTACTGTAAGGTTTGTTTTGTTTCATTACTTCTCGCATTTTTTTTTTCCTTTTTGGATAAGGAACCAAAACAAAGTATGCAAAATACTATATTTTTTTTTTTTTTTTCTTTCCTTCAATAAACCTACATATCTACATACAAATCTCTGTGTATAGATTTAGTGCTTCTTTTTAATAAACTTAAATCAATGTAAAAAGGAATTTTAGAATAAAAGAGATGTAATTAAAAACAAAAGATCAAAACAAAATTAACTTACAAAAACAATGTTCCAACGCTGCATGAAGGCCTTCTGCATGTTATGGTTGTTTTCGTGGTTGTTTGCTGCTGGATCTATGGTTTAATATTTTGTTTAGAATATGTAAGGTAGGGTTAGCATGATAAAATTAATTATTGGGTGACTACGTTAACCGGTTATTGATTTTATTCGTAAAAAGAAATTATGGTTATTTTATAATTCGAAAAAAAATGATTAGTTTTAAAAGCAAAAGTTGTAGTTTGTTAGAAAGAAAAAGGAAATATTACAAAACAAAAGGTTTGTGTGAGCTTGATTTTATCTCGTGTTAGGATCAATGGCGTATAAATTAGGGAATAGTAAAAAAAATATTAATTACAGTAACGGTAATATGGTTAGCACAAGAAAATAAAGTTTTGAATGAAACTGGTTATTAGTCATTATAAAAAAAAAATTGTAACTATTGCAGAATTTAGTTAAATGAAATTAATTTTTAAATTTAGTTAGATCAAAATTATAGATATAAAAAGAAATATGTTAATAGATCTGAAGACTGTTTCTTGGAGACGGTGATAAAAAAAAACTAATTAAATTGTAGACTTCGGCAATTTCGATAACTTCGGGTGGTGTGATCGTAAGGCTTGATGGTTTAAAGCAGCATTATGATGAAAGAAAAATTTGGTGAGACTTTACGACTTTGTCCGTTAGGTTATTTGAAGGTCACGCCAAAACGATTTTTGGTTATGTCTTCGCAATTTTTCGCCTCCCGGGTTACGCTGACTGGTTGACCAGCGAACACGTGCGTGATTCGTCTGGACCAAAGTTCCATAAAGACCACGGGAGGGAATATGACACAAATATTCTAAAATCGGTCCCTTGTCCTTTAATTGAAAAAAAAAAGAAATCGTTACTTACGAAGAAAAACACGAAGAACACATGTGCTTCACAATTGTTACCTTTAATCGAATTTGTATTTCATTCATAAAAAAAATGTGTAGAAAACTTCCTACAGACGAAACCAGGTCTCAGCGTCCTTAGTGGAAGTGGATAAGTTCACCCAACTGATGTGGACACTGTGCCTTTCGGCTCAAATGTAATAAAAAGTTTGCCTTTGATTCCTGCACGTTTCTACACAGGAATAAAACTATTTTCCTTCACTTTAATTGAAGTTTTCCTTTTTAATTTAAACAACAATTGCCAATTTACACACGTTTTAATTTTCACTTAGAATTAGTATTTTTGGTTTAAAGTTAGTCTCTTTTTTTCCACTTTTTATTCCTTTTCACCAGTCTGCAGTCGTTGAAGATCAAATTAAAAAGAATGTTGCTTCGGCCTTATCCTAAACTTTACACCTTAACGCGGCATGCTTTTATTCACTCGCTATAAAAATCTTTTTCCATTTTATTCGAGACTATCTTCTCTATATCTCACTACATGTACTTAACTATCTTTTTCCTTCATTTACGCGGCGCCAGTGTTTACTTGTAATATGTAATACAATTGTACTATTCTTATCGTTTGAAACCTATGTGGACTATACATGCGACTTACATGCAACATACATGATAGGCATTAGCGAGTAACAATTG
The DNA here is from genome assembly GCA_963583895.1 of Melanophora roralis. Classification (NCBI taxonomy): domain Eukaryota; kingdom Metazoa; phylum Arthropoda; class Insecta; order Diptera; family Rhinophoridae; genus Melanophora; species Melanophora roralis. The sequence goes on along the minus strand of OY757187.1, from coordinate 85,513,936 downwards.
AGGTATGAAAAGAAACGATTATTCATGTTTTCTTTTCTCTTTCTGGGCTATCGTTACACTATGTGTTAAGGCAGGGATGGCCTTGTGACTCTTAAGAGAACTTTCACCTGCTTTTACAATAACAAGCAAGTTGTAAAATTCGTATATAAAAACGTTATACTTAAATCAATTGCTAATTGACTTTATTTTCTCTTTTCACTTTTCCCCTTTACGATATATGTAAAAGTAAAAAAAAAGTGAGAAAATAAAGGTTTAACCCTTAAACGGGACATATTAATTTCATGTTAAAAAAAAAAAACATACATAAATAAAATACGAAATTTTATTAGAAAATATTTATAAAAAAAATAGGAAAAAGCCAGGTAAACAAGTATTAATTGTTATTTCGGACTTTTGAATATATCATGGCAAACGGATAACAACAAGTTGAACTTTGCCATTTGCTTCAAAACGTAAAAAAAAATATGTAAAAAAAATGAGGTATTACAAAACAGGTTTTGTGGACTGCTGTAAAGAAGGAGACAAAAGCTGAAGTCACATTTTTATATCTTTAGCGTGAAATTTGCCTATGTTTCGACCATTCATGTCCTCTAACTCATAATAACAAGAACCGTGTTTCCGAATAACCTTAGCCTTTTCGAATTGATTAGCAAGTTTTCTGTTATAATTATCAATAGCCTTAGATGGAGTGAAATTTCGTCGAAATACAATTTGACCGTTTTCAAAATGTACAGGTCTCGATCGAAGATTGTAAGTCCTGACATTCCGTTCGTACGATTTTCGTATCCTCTCCTGAGCTTTCTGTCTAAGTAATTCCAATTGTTCATCTTTCCTTAAGTCAACTACTGGAGTTTCCAACAGACTAACGTTCCGAAGAAGAGAATATGATTTTCCATTCGTAAGCATATTTTGTCCAAAAAGTAAAAAGTAAGGCGAAAAGCCTGTGCTGACATGAACAGAGCTACGTAGTGCACAACTTATGGCTGACAGTTTCTCATCCCAATCTTTTTGAGAGGGCTTTATGTAGGCTCTGATGGCAGCTAAAACAGATCTGTTTACTCTCTCACTGGCATTGGCCTGTGGCGAGTATATAGCTGTCAAATTATGAAAAATCCCATAAGATTTAAGAAAATCTTTAAATAAATTAGCTTTAAACTGGACACCATTATCAGTTGTTATATTTTCAGGGACACCAAAAATATGAAAAATGCGTTTTTCAAGAAATTCTATAATAACTTTTGCTGTAAATTTTCGAATCGGTTCGAGAAAGTGGAATTTTGACAAGTGGTCTACGACAATAATTATGCCTATATTTCCGGATGACGAGCGAGGATATGGACCCAATAAGTCTAAATACAATTTTTGAAAAACTCTTACAGAGCTGGTTTGCTGACCCATAGGTGGTCTTAAACATTTGTTAGAAGCTTTAGTTTGTTTACATACTTCGCAAGAGGATACATATTCAGCGACTTGTTTTGCCATTTTCGGCCAAAAGAAAAAAGTTTTAAGTCTTCGAAGGGTTTTACCTACACCACCATGTGAACACAAAGGATGATCATGTGCCCTTCTTATTAAATCCGCGGACAAGGCTGAGGGAACCCACAATTTCCAGGATAGCTCTTCCTGCAACTGTTCCCCAGACGCATGTTCACCACGTCTGTAAATCAAGTTATCTACAAGTTTTATGTCAGGGAGATATTTGTTCTTACTTTTAAGTTTTCCGGAAAGTGCCATATATTCAGAGGAATCAAACTCTTTAGAAGTCAGGTCTATTTCAACTGAGTTTTCGATCTCGTTAATATAAAAATTATGAATCGTCCCTCCGAAGATTTCTTCCTGGTTTTCAGAATACATCCGAGATAACGTATCGGGTACTATATTCTGACTACCTTTCCGATGAGTTATGGTAAAATTAAATCCTTGTAACTTCAAAGACCAACGTGCAAGTCGTCCATGCAGGTCTGTCTGATTCATGAGCCATTTAAGCGAGGCGTGATCGGTTATTATCTCAAATTCATTACCCTCTACATATGGTCTGAACTTCTTAACAGCCATAACTGCTGCAAGGCATTCTTGTTCCGACACGGAGTAATTCTTCTGTGGCGACGTATACTTATGACTCATGAACGCTATGGGTAATTCGTCATTGTCATTATTTCTCTGAACGAGAACAGCCCCAATACCATATTTGCTTGCATCGCACTGTATTGAAAACGGACGAGAAAAATCAGGATTATGTAAAACAGGAGCAGAACAAAGGGAGTCTTTTAGTTCTGTAAATGCTAATTTAGCTTGTTCGGACCACGTGAATTTTCTATTTTTCTGTAACATATCAGTTAGAGGTGTTGTTACAGTCGCAAAATTTCGGACGAACCGTCGATACCATCCACACATACCCAAGAATCTTCTCAATTGACGGACGGACATTGGTAACGGAAAATCACGGATAGACTTTACTTTGTCAGGGTCAGTTTTAATTGTACCATAACCTATAATATGACCTAAATACTTGACAGATTTCATAACAAATTTGCTTTTTTCGATATTTATCGTAAGATTAGCTTTTCTCATGCATAGTGCGACTTCATGTAATAACAAAAGGTGTTCATCAAAGGTCTCGGTTATCAACAAGAGATCGTCTAGATATATAAAAACTTTCGTTCGTAAGTGAGCCGGTATAACTTTGTCCATAAGTCTTGACATAGTTTGTGGAGCATTACATAAACCAAATGGCATAGTGACAAACTGGTATAAAGGACGCCCTGGCACGGTAAAAGCTGTCTTCTCCCTTGATCTTTCATCCAATGGAATTTGCCAAAAGGCGTCCTTAAGGTCTAGACTCGTAATGAATCTGGCCTTAGGGAGCCTACTAAGAATTCCATCAATCAAAGGCAAAGGATAAGCATCTTTTATCGTGACACTGTTCACTTTTCGGGCATCAAGGCATAGTCTAACTTTACCCGGTTTGCGCACTAAAGCCACTGGCGATGACCACGGACTTTGTGACTCTTCAATCACCCCTAAAGAAAGCATACGGTCCACTTCGGCATATAGTAATTGTTCTATGGCAGGGGAAACGGCGAAATGTCGTTGTTTAATAGGTTTGCTATCTGCAGTGTCGATTGCATGCGATACTAGCGAAGTTCTTCCAAGACCTTCTTTAGAAAATGACGGAAATGAGTTGATCGCTATTTCCAATCTAGATTTCTGATCCTTATCTAAGCTATGAAAATTCTCTTCGATTTCGTTTGCATTTAGGTGGATTTCCCTAATACTAGATACACATTCGGAAAACAGATCCTTAGCTAAACCAAAAGCTTTTACGAAATCTGCCCCTAAATACAAATTTTGGGTCAAATTCGGTATTATTAAAAATTTCAAAGATTTTTCCTCCCCTCTAAAAATAACTGTCGCAGTTACACTACCTACTGTAGGGTGACATGAACCATCGGCTGTTCTTAAATTTACTTTAAACTTTTCATATGGGTGTTTACCTTCTTCCAAAAATCTTCTTGCATAATCAGCTGAAAAACATGACACGGAGGCACCAGTATCAATCATGCCTACTATAGTTTCGTTATAGATCTTTACGGACGTAAAAGGTCGAATATCTTTTTCATCTTTTCCTGAAATGACAGCTGAACAAAAATATTTTCTTCCACTTGTAACTTTCTTCCAAAAATTGCGAAGCCTTTGTGTACTTCGTTTAATCTTCTTAATAAATTTTATTTCATTTATTTGCTCACAAAAAATTCTACGCTTAACTGCTTGGTACTCTTGTAATCTTATATGATACGGTCTCATATATTTTGGAACATAATCAACTGAAACTTTTGTATCACTTCTAGAATAATTAGAATGGTCAATGGCATTGTCTGTATCGTTATTGTGTAAGTCCAGGTTACTGTTATTGGTGTCTACATCTGAGTCGACTTGGATACCAATTGTCTTTGTCTCGGCTGGTAGTTTTTTGGAACCGGGGAGCATTTAAAACAATTCGGCTTAAGAACATTGGGTGCACCGCAACCATAACAAAATATTCTTCGTTCTCCGAAACAGTCCTCAAAACGATGTCCACTCTTGGAACAATTCCAACAAACTAACTCCTTAATTTCTTCTAATTCCACAGATGTTTCCAGTTCGTCGTCTCTTACATCGGTTTCTATCTCCGACACAGATCTATGAGGAATAAAGGTTTTGCCAGTCCTATATTTATTTAACTCATCTTCTAGGATCTCGTGTTTCCTAACAAATTCCCTTAGTTGAGATATAGACTCTACTTCAAAGTGGAGAAGCTCCTTACGAACCTCTGGACGTAAATTCCTCTTCAAAATTTCAATCAATTCATAATTGCCTATAGGGGTTTGCAAACGATCCATTAATTGTAATATCGCGTCATAAAACATGTCGAATTTCTCACCTAAGCGTTGTTTTCTATTCCGTATCTGTTCCTTTAAATCGAAGTCAGTTCTCCTGTCCCGGAATTGATTTCTTAGTTCATTGCAAAGGATTGTCCAATTAAGGTTAGTAGTGTTCCGGTGAAAGCGCCAAAACCAATCAATAGCCTTACCACAGAATAATAAATGTATATGCCTACACAAGAGATTAAAATCTGCGCGTAAGCTTTGAATTGTCAATGCCTGAACTCGGTATATAAAGTTGTCAACGGACAAGCCATCGTCCTCGTGACCACTAAATTTAAGGTGCCAACCCGAAATAATCAAAGAAACTTTATCGGTCGGTAAATCAGCGTTTCGATTCGTATTGAAATTTTCCAAACTTGGCCTAGTTTCCACACTTGCTCTAGGATGGTCAGTATGCATCATACGACTAAGGTTGCTATTTCTATTACTTCGAGTGTTAAAATTTTGATTCCTACCATTTCGGTTAGAGTTATGGGAACTTAGTCTATTATTATTATAGGTTACGGAATTAAGGTTAAGCGAAGCTATCTGTTTTCGCACAGCCTCATTAATCAGAAACTGAAGAGTATTATCGCTGATATTATTGGAATCGATTGTAAGAGGTAAATTTTGAATATTAGTTTGGGGAGTATTAAGAGAAATGCTATTATTTGCACTGTCATTTTGGAAGCAAGCTGGAGTTCGAGAAACTTCATTACCAATTAAACTACGTCTTACATTCTGATGGTGCGACACTTTAGGTACTGCACCCTGGTTATTTGAATTTCGAATTTCACCAGTATACATTGGGTCTGACATCGACTGAACTTCAGCTCTAGCCAAAATATCAAAGGGTTTTAGTCTTGTTTGACGACAAGCTTTACTACAAACCGGACAAGCTTGCGTCTCTCTCAATGCATTTACTATGCAGTTCTTATGAAAAATATGGCTACATGGAGTAATGACCACAATATCGTCTAGCTCAAAGTCTTTATTGCAAATCTTGCATTGAATTTTGTTACTATTTTCGACTATAGAAGACAAATCTTCATTGCTATGAACAAGAGCCATTATTGAATTTAGTTTATATTTTTAAGCAACGTAAAACTTTTACGAAGGTCTTTGGTAACGGTGTGTAATTGTAAATAAAAAAAAATCAGGTCTACTGAGATAATTAGGGTTTCGGTACTGATAAATATAACAATAAAACTGTAGAGACAATTCCATATACAAAAGTGGACAATTGACGCCGTTAAAAAAAACGATTGCAGAACAATTGTATTTCCAAAGCTTTTATAATGAAAACTATGAATACAATCCAACTGTCACATTTAATTCCACCTAGAATACGTTTTGTTAAATAAATTTTTTTTTTTTTTTTATACATAAAGGAATAAAAAAAAACTTTTGAAATCGTAATGGACTGTAATGATTTTCTACATCAACCATATACAGTAATTCCTAAAACGATTAAAAGATATTTTATTCTTGGTTCTACACCAAATAATAAGACAAAACACAATAAAATTACATTTATCAAAAACATACCCTTAAATGTGTGGTGAATTGTTAATTAAAAGCTAGGATGTTATTAAAATTTTAGGAACCCCAAAGCAAACGTCTACATGAACTTATTGTAGGTATTGTTTTTCCCTTTACAGGTTATAATATATGTTGAGGGGCCCCACGTTGGGCGCCATTTTTTCTTTATTTGTAACACTCGGACAAGCGGTTGACATGGTTTTTGGTATGGGCATAACCTAAGTGAAATCTTTCTTCTTTCTATTTCAAAATATGAGGCGGAAAACATGGTAAGACCAAAACGAAACCTAATAGAAAGCGTAGGGTTTACTTTTCATTTTCCTTTTCCTAGCAGACAAGGATGATAACGTCTGCTATCACTTAAAGGGTAGCAACCATACTACTGTTTATGTGGGACACTGTAGAACGGTACGCATGTTCTTGATAGCTAGCTAGTTCGGGAGTGATGGGCAGGGATCTTGTTCCAGTGATCGACCACGCTTAGCTTGCAAAAAAGAAATTTTTAACATGCGATTAAATTGCCCTGAAAAAAAAAAAAACACAGACACACCACTTGACTAATTATCTACCTTATGACCTAAAACTGTGGCGGAGTTGTTATAGCCCCTGGCCTCTGTACCCACCCATCCTTGGTCTCTCGATGGCCTAAAGATTCAATATTTGAAAGACCCCTAACACACCATTGCGTCACCAAAGCCTTATAAAAGTTTCACACTTATTAGTTTAGTTATACATATTAAGAATTATCTTATTTTTATTCAAAAATCCATAGAAATAGTAGAAAAATTTGGTATTTCAGTTGTATTATATTTACACAGTCATATTTGATTTTCAGGGTGTAATTTCATACATACTTATTAAGGTAAAAATTCGGTTTTTAAAGGGTTAAAGGTTTTATACTAGCAATACAAAAGAAATTAGCTTAAAAGAAACTATAAAAATATAAACAGAGTTAAATTGATTTTACTCAGTACAATTTACTGTAAGGTTTGTTTTGTTTCATTACTTCTCGCATTTTTTTTTTTCCTTTTTGGATAAGGAACCAAAACAAAGTATGCAAAATACTATATTTTTTTTTTTTTTTCTTTCCTTCAATAAACCTACATATCTACATACAAATCTCTGTGTATAGATTTAGTGCTTCTTTTTAATAAACTTAAATCAATGTAAAAAGGAATTTTAGAATAAAAGAGATGTAATTAAAAACAAAAGATCAAAACAAAATTAACTTACAAAAACAATGTTCCAACGCTGCATGAAGGCCTTCTGCATGTTATGGTTGTTTTCGTGGTTGTTTGCTGCTGGATCTATGGTTTAATATTTTGTTTAGAATATGTAAGGTAGGGTTAGCATGATAAAATTAATTATTGGGTGACTACGTTAACCGGTTATTGATTTTATTCGTAAAAAGAAATTATGGTTATTTTATAATTCGAAAAAAAATGATTAGTTTTAAAAGCAAAAGTTGTAGTTTGTTAGAAAGAAAAAGGAAATATTACAAAACAAAAGGTTTGTGTGAGCTTGATTTTATCTCGTGTTAGGATCAATGGCGTATAAATTAGGGAATAGTAAAAAAAATATTAATTACAGTAACGGTAATATGGTTAGCACAAGAAAATAAAGTTTTGAATGAAACTGGTTATTAGTCATTATAAAAAAAAAATTGTAACTATTGCAGAATTTAGTTAAATGAAATTAATTTTTAAATTTAGTTAGATCAAAATTATAGATATAAAAAGAAATATGTTAATAGATCTGAAGACTGTTTCTTGGAGACGGTGATAAAAAAAAACTAATTAAATTGTAGACTTCGGCAATTTCGATAACTTCGGGTGGTGTGATCGTAAGGCTTGATGGTTTAAAGCAGCATTATGATGAAAGAAAAATTTGGTGAGACTTTACGACTTTGTCCGTTAGGTTATTTGAAGGTCACGCCAAAACGATTTTTGGTTATGTCTTCGCAATTTTTCGCCTCCCGGGTTACGCTGACTGGTTGACCAGCGAACACGTGCGTGATTCGTCTGGACCAAAGTTCCATAAAGACCACGGGAGGGAATATGACACAAATATTCTAAAATCGGTCCCTTGTCCTTTAATTGAAAAAAAAAAGAAATCGTTACTTACGAAGAAAAACACGAAGAACACATGTGCTTCACAATTGTTACCTTTAATCGAATTTGTATTTCATTCATAAAAAAAATGTGTAGAAAACTTCCTACAGACGAAACCAGGTCTCAGCGTCCTTAGTGGAAGTGGATAAGTTCACCCAACTGATGTGGACACTGTGCCTTTCGGCTCAAATGTAATAAAAAGTTTGCCTTTGATTCCTGCACGTTTCTACACAGGAATAAAACTATTTTCCTTCACTTTAATTGAAGTTTTCCTTTTTAATTTAAACAACAATTGCCAATTTACACACGTTTTAATTTTCACTTAGAATTAGTATTTTTGGTTTAAAGTTAGTCTCTTTTTTTCCACTTTTTATTCCTTTTCACCAGTCTGCAGTCGTTGAAGATCAAATTAAAAAGAATGTTGCTTCGGCCTTATCCTAAACTTTACACCTTAACGCGGCATGCTTTTATTCACTCGCTATAAAAATCTTTTTCCATTTTATTCGAGACTATCTTCTCTATATCTCACTACATGTACTTAACTATCTTTTTCCTTCATTTACGCGGCGCCAGTGTTTACTTGTAATATGTAATACAATTGTACTATTCTTATCGTTTGAAACCTATGTGGACTATACATGCGACTTACATGCAACATACATGATAGGCATTAGCGAGTAACAATTGAGGTATGAAAAGAAACGATTATTCATGTTTTCTTTTCTCTTTCTGGGCTATCGTTACACTATGTGTTAAGGCAGGGATGGCCTTGTGACTCTTAAGAGAACTTTCACCTGCTTTTACAATAACAAGCAAGTTGTAAAATTCGTATATAAAAACGTTATACTTAAATCAATTGCTAATTGACTTTATTTTCTCTTTTCACTTTTCCCCTTTACGATATATGTAAAAGTAAAAAAAAAGTGAGAAAATAAAGGTTTAACCCTTAAACGGGACATATTAATTTCATGTTAAAAAAAAAAAACATACATAAATAAAATACGAAATTTTATTAGAAAATATTTATAAAAAAAATAGGAAAAAGCCAGGTAAACAAGTATTAATTGTTATTTCGGACTTTTGAATATATCATGGCAAACGGATAACAACAAGTTGAACTTTGCCATTTGCTTCAAAACGTAAAAAAAAATATGTAAAAAAAATGAGGTATTACAGATGTATGTACGGATTTTGTTCTAAAAAAATGGGTTGTTTTGGGTTTTCGTTTATATCTCCATCAATAGTCAACCAATTTTGCTAATTTCAAATAGCGATTGTCTGCAAGATATTTACAAAAGTTTTTTTTTCATATATTTTTTTATTAAATCTTCGCTTAAGCGAACTAACAATAAGTATTCAAATCTTAAAACTAAGCAAATAATACTAGTCCAGTCAGTATCGGACTAAAATTTAAGTTCTCACAATAGAGATAACTAATTTCAAAAGTTTCATCTGGGTGTGTACACTATGTTGCAGGATGCTTCGAGCGAGAGTATTTGGATGTGTTTCCAGCTTATTTAAACAATTGTCCACATAGTTTAGAATTTCCCTTTTTACTAGTGGAATTTCTAGATTCTTGTGGATGTTGCTGTTTTTAATATACCGAGGCACCATATGGTTGTTAATAGTGATTGGGGCGCACGTTTCTTTGCGTAAAGTAAAACTTACGTGTGGACATTTTTGCTCATTTATTTTTATTTCCCATTACTTTGCCCATTCTTCAACATGGGTTACGTGTTGCTGCAGTTGGTTCGAAGCCTCTTTAGGGTCTTTATGAATACTAAGGAAAGCAGTATCATCAGCAAATGTCGACGTGTGTGTAAAACTATTGGTTGGCATATTTGCTGTGTAAAGCAAGTACAGAACTGGACCTAGTATGCTCCCTTAAGGTACACCAGCCCCTATTGGTTGAGAAGAACTCATTTGGTTTCCCTCTTTGATCATAAATTGTAGACAGGTTATGTATTTTTTTAATAGGATGAAAATATTAGCTGAAAGGTTTAGCTTTAGTTTGTTTAACAGGTCTTCGTGCCATACTTTATCGAAAGCTTGAGAGACATCAATGAAAAGCGCGGTGCAGCACTTCTTTTCCTTAAAGGCTTTTCTTATAACCTGCACCAGTCTGTGAGCTTACTCGATTGTGCTATGTTGACTTCTAAAACCAAATTGGTTATCTGGAATGCAGTTGTTTTCATTCCGGATTGAAGTCAGCTTGTTCTTAGGCAATTTTTATAACAATTTTGACATTGTGGGTAACAAACTTATAGGCCTATAAGACTCTATCTTTGAAGGATCTTTGCCAGGCTTAGAAATCATCTTTACTAAGGCAATTTTCCATATAGGCGGGAAATGTTCAAGCCGAATTATTGCGTTAAAAATAAAAAGAATTATTCTTTTTGCCGTAAAAGGTAGCTCTAAGAGTATTTTGTTGCTTATATTATCAACGCCAGGAGCTTTTTAACCATTTAGGTTAGCAATAGCCTCTACAACATCTATAAATCGGAAACGTATTTTTAAAGGACGTCTAGCAACAACTGGCGGTAATTCCCTCGCGTCTGTGCAAGTATTGAAAGTGAACACGTTTTTGAAATGCTTTGCGAACAGATCAAATTTTTCTTCGTCATTTCTCGCCCAGGATCCTCTCAGATTACGTAGTGGTGGTCTTGCGATAACAGGTCTTTTAAGAAGTCTGGCTGATCGCCATAGGGAATAATTTGTCTGAGGAGTCGCGTCTAGACCTTCGAGGTACTCTTTAAGTAAAAACCATTCTGTGAACCTCCATCGTCAGAAAAAATTTTGCTGTAGGTAGAAGACGCATGTTCAACGGCTTTTTTAATGTTTTCATTTAGGGCGCTCAGACTATTATGTATGTCTCCGGGAGTTTTCAGCGGTTGGTTTTCCGAGCAGTGGGCACTAATATATTTTTTATATTTTAACCAATTTATTCTTCTAGATAAGAAAAAATCACTAGTTGCTATTTGGTGAGGACTGCAAATAGTGATTATTGTGGGTGAGTGGTCAGAAGATAAATCCAAAAGTTTGACACCAATAACTGGTCTGTATCACTTTATTTGACTCCGGAAACTTGATTTCAACAGACTGATAGACGGACATGGCTATATCAACTTCCCTATCTATAAGGATCTAGAATATTAATACTTTATGGGGTTGCAAATGGAAAATAAAGAAATTTCAAACGAAATGACAAACTGATATATACCCTTATCACTATCTGAAGGTTATACAAAAGAAATGCAGAGGGCGATTTTTTGAATTCGCCTTGGGTTTACCTTGTTAAATGTGCCTTGCAGAGAACTGTTTTCATAAAATTAAACACCAGTCTGTTTTCATCATGACCTGTAGAAAGATTGTTTTTTTTTAGCAGGATTTATATATTCTTCAACAAGAAGCTGCTTATCTGATTAAACTTTTAAAAATCTTGTGTTCATGATTAATGATTATAAATGTATTTTGTATTTTGTATTTCAAATAAAAGATACTAAAATACTGTATTTTGTATTTGAAATACTCGCTGTGAAAGTATTTGGTATTTTGTATTTGAAATACAAGCGGGAGAAGTATTTTGTATTTCAAATACAGCAAAGCATGTATTTTGCCCAACTCTGTCGAAAGCTATAATAGCTATCGACTTCAAAAGTTCTAAAAAAAAGTAATTGTACAATAAGACCTACATATAGAGAAAAATATTTTGGATAGGAGCAGGAGAAGGGGTAACCCCCAAGCAGATTAACAATTTTTACTAATTTTCGTTACGCTACTTCAAATGTTCTACAGAACGAAATAACTCGGCTGGATCAGATGGCTGGGTAAATAAAAAGACCAATGTAAAGGTAATTTAAGATTATGCACAGCCGAATATAGCGCCCTTGTTAAAGTTTAAAATTATTTGTATATGTAAGTTAGTACATGACCTAACTGAGAAAAGGCAACGTTTTGAAATATTTACACAACAAAAAACATGCAACTCCCTTCCCTGAAATGCGCGGGTTTTTTGACAACTAAAAATATTTTACACAAACAAATCGCATGTTGTTTTTTTTTTGAAAATTGTTGTTGCAGTAATGAGTTTACCTCGTTTCTTGTACCATGATCAAAACGTACGATCGTATCAAAGTTTGCCACACTGCTACAAACCATGGCGCAATAATGTATCAGATCATGGCGGAATAAGAAGGTGACCTCGTCCCTAAAACAACAACTTCCTGTACAATTTTTGCATGTGTTATGCTGTTGTTAGGCATGTATTTTGTTGTTGCTCAATTCTAGCTTAGTTGTCAAAGATGTTCCGTTCACACATACACACAGTATACACAACCATTATAGAACATGAAAAATTTACCAAGCTAAGTTGAAAAACATATGGCGGAAATAAAAGTCAGCTGATCAGTTACTCCTACCCATGGTGGAATAAGAAGGTGGGAGCGTCCCTAAAACAACAACTTCCTGTAAAATTTCAGCATGTATTTTGTTGTTGCTAATTCCAGCTTGGTTGTCGAAAATGTAGCGAACACACATACCCACAGTATACACAACCATTGTACAACATAAGCAAGTGTCCAAGCTAAGCTAGATAACATATGGCGGAAATAGAAGTCAGCTGATCAGTTGTCCCTACCTTGTTGAATATACCTTGCTCCTACGTTGTTTAATATATCTTGACCCAGGTGCAAGGCGAATTCATAGAGAAGGTGGACAGTTTTAACGCGTGAGCTAACTCAGGCAAAGAAAAAAAGTCAGCTGTTGAATCGTCTATGGGCCTATTTGCAACTACCCAACTACACGAGCAATCTGCAAGGCAATTAATGCCGTGGCGAGTGTCAAATTCTATTGCCAACACTAGATATTAACGTGTGGACCGTATAAATATGTATTCAAATACATATTTAGCAATAAGTATCATAATACATTGCTAGGCAATAATCTTTTAACACAAGCTGTCAAATTCATATATTGTTTGTACAACAGGAAAGCAAATAGCAAAAACACAAGTAATATTAGTAGTTTTGGAGATATTTAAACACATTTTCTTGTGAAATTTGTTTATTAAAATAAAAATGTGAAGCAACATTTCTCCGCAAATTTTTTAATTGTATGTTAAAAGACATGTACGTTTTCCATCCTCCTAAAAATTAGCAAATTGACGCAGCAATTCTGCCAGCGTTATTGCTTGTATTAAGATAAGTATATCACATTGCGTGTCTGGTCAAGGCGTCAATGCATCGGTTTACTGTATAACGAGCGAAAACTTTTACAAAAACTGAAAAAAGTTTTATGAAAGATGAATAATGCTATAGTTGTAATTTTTTATTAAAAATACATCTTAAAAATAAATCCGTGCATATTTTACTTTTTGCTACCCTAAAAGTCATGATGCAGTGCAGTGATGTTTTTACGAACATGACCTATGTGAAATAATAATTTTTAATAAACCGTAGATAAAATTAAGCTTACGTGAGCTAAAAAAACTTTTGGCGGCGACTGTGTAAGCATACTGTTGACGGCGGCCCAAATTCGGCTTTGATCCTCCTGGCGCAGGTCTGTGCTGGTTATATCATTATTTTGTGGAGTAATTCTTTTTTAAAAAGGTGAATATATAACATTTTGTGACGATATATTACAAATAAATATGTTTTGTAGAAAATGGGTTTAAGTGACTTCTTGAATAGTTTCATTACTATTCCCATTGTTCGGGCAGATGATGAAGAAGAGTTGGTTGACCCTCAGACAACTTTAAGGGTATAATTTTGATTTTATATATTATCTAGTCTTTGAATGAAATTTTATTTAAATATTTTAGGAACAATGTCATTCTAAAGAAAACATTGAGGCCCTTTATAACAAATATCAAACGTGCAACGACCGTGTAAACAGCCGATCAAAAACCACTGAAACCTGTATGGAAGAACTATTTGACTACGTCTCAGAATTGGACCATTGTGTCGCCCACAGCCTCTTCTCTAAATTAAAGTAAACTCAATAATATGTAATTACATTTTGCCTTTTATATGGCGGTCTTTCTTTGCCTAAATTGGAAAAATGTATGTGTATTTGCTAAATTAAATCGAAACCTAAAAAATTCAGCGCTTTTTTAAATAACACAAAATATTTAGAACTAGCTTTTAAATCTGTATTGGTATTGTATACATATTTACCCTACAAGAAATTGATGACCGAAACTAACCCTTAAACCTTTTTCTACTAACATATCTTCAACAATTTCGGTCATTTGTGACCAATTTTTATATCATCGTTGATATAAATAATTTAGAGCAGATACAGAGTTCTATTATTTAATTTAACATATTTAAAACGATTTTGTGTTAGTTTGGTTGTAATCACTACAGCGAATTTTACATTACAACTAAAATAGGGTTGAGTTGTAGTTCATAATATGGGCCATATTTAAAAGAAGCAATTAAAGTTAAGAGAAAAAAATCAGCAATACGAATATGTGTGTGCTTTGTACTAAGAAAAGAAATATCGAAGAAAGGATCCAAATCCGGAAGCCGCAACATCCTGGGCGTTGAGAGAACATGAAGGTGTAGAAGTTGTAAATGTTGAAAAATCTTAATAAACGGTTACCCAGCATACCATTATCGGAGCGCTCTTATATATGAGCGATTTTATGAGCTTCTGTGAGTGTTTCCTGAGTGCATATTTCTGAGCTCATAAACGATCGATTTTCTGACTTTCCATGAGTGTTTTTTTCGTGTAAATTTCTGAGCTCATAAACGGTAAATTTTATGAGTTTTTTAAACGATAGATTTTATGTGCTTTTTATGAGTAATTTTTTCACTCTGACAGATAACCGTAAATTTCAGCTAAGCAGAAGAAAGAAGTTACACAAATTGATTTATTAGTGAATATTTTTGGAAGCGTAAAGACAAAATTGTGAGTTATCTTATAATAAATACAAAAAAAATACATAATTAAAATAATGAAAAGTGCAAGCTTAAAAAAAAAGCAAATTAATAATAATGTTAACTTATTGAATAAAAAATCCTATTTTGAATTATCTGTTTTTCGTCACTTTCAGGATACTATTTAGAGTTTTTGATGCACGCAAAATGAGTCTCAAAAATGTTATTTTATGCACTGGAATAAGAGCTCAAAATGCATTTAAAAAAAAAGAGTCATAAAATACTCTTTTATGCATAAAATTTAGAGTGACCAGTTTAGTGGAAAAAGCCACTCAAATATGAGCGTTTTATGACTGTTTATTATTATTTTATGAAATCTTTATGAGCGTCAGCGTTCCGACAAAAGAGTCTTTATGAGTTCATTTAGAGCGCATATGGTATGCTGGAAAGTGAAAAATCAGCAGTACGCATATGCATACATATGTATGTAAATATAGTTTTTTTTTTTAAGCGCACAAGGTGGTTTAGACAGAGGAAGCATCCTACTCCCGGATTCAATCGCATCATTCTCGCTCAAAGTTTATAAATAGTGAAAGTTAAAAGCAAGAATAAATTTAAATACAAAATATTTTTATTATACAAACATTGCGTTTTATTTTAAAAGTATACCCGTCAGCTTTGACCGGTATATATGTACATCAATTGTGATCGGTCATGTGCGACTGATATATTGGTCAAGTGTGAATAGTCAACTGTGACTGATATATATGTCATCGCTGATTAGTCAACATCAGCAGAGTATACAGTAAAGATATATGGTCTTTAGTCTATAAAATCCAAAGGTGAGAGAAAGATGCATAAGGTTTTAAGTTTTAGTTTCGGTCATCAATTTCTTGTAGGGGTATATATAAAAGTGTATGCATGCCGTAGTAATTAAAGGGATTTAAAGCAGTTTGCACTTAAAATTGTTTAAAGAAACAAAGTTCTGGTTAATCACTTTGTAACTATTTAAAAGAAAAATTCGAAAAGTACACAAATTTAAAAAAATTTTAAGTCGAGCCCATCAGGCCAAGTTATTTTTTTTTTTCATATATTTTATTATTAAATCTTCGCTTAAGCGAACTAAAAATGAGTATTCAAATCTTAAAACTAAGTAATTAATACTACACCATTTTTCAATGTAAATGAGAAAATTCCAATTAAAATTGAGAAAATTCCAATTGAAATTGAGAAAATTCCAAATGTAAATGAGAATTTTTATTTGTAATTGAGAAAATTCCAATTGTAAATAAGAATTTCTATTTTTAATTGTGAAATTCCAATTGAAAATGAGAATTTTCATTTGTAATTGCGAATATTCCAACTGTAAATGAGAATTTCCATTTGTAATTGAGAAATTCCAATTGAAAATGAGAATTTCCATTTGAAATTGGGAAAATTCTAACTGAAAATGAGAATTTCCATTTGAAATTGAGAAATTCTGATTGAAAATGAGAAAATTCCAATTGAAATTGAGAATTTTTAATTGAAATTAAGAAAATTCTAATTGAAATAGAGAAATTCCATTTGAAATTGAGAAAATTCCAATTGTAATTGAGAAAATTCCAATTGAAAACGAGAAATTTCCAAATAAAATTGAGAAATTTAAATTACAAGGCAAAAATTTTAAAAAATATGAACACATGTACATTTTATTAAAGTATTATTTATAAGCGATATATAAAATCATAATACAACTTACATAAGTAATTTAACAAGGAAAATGCACACTGTTTTCCTGGCCAACGAGACAGTGTGCTGAAACTGATTTTTGGGAACATTGACGAGGACTTACGTTTGGTACAACCATTTTTGCCTTTAAAACACTTTTCATTTTTGATCAAATTACTTCTATGTAATACGTAAAACTTTGGTGAATAGGGGTTTAACCTTAAAAGCGTGGATGATAAATACAAAAATATGTTATAAATTACTGCGGCACTGTAACAAACCAATACAAGGTCTACAAAATCGTTCCATAATTTTTTCCACTTATTAAGAATCTCCTTAGCCAACTCACTTGCACGGGAAGCGCCAAATGAACCCCTTAGGGTGTTATATAGAAAAACTCCTCACGCACCAAGATAAAAGAGAAATGGAGTAATTTACTCAAAACAGATTTTATCTCTCCTGTAAATTTTGAAAAATTGGCTGCAGCTAATAAAGAAATAGACTGGGTTAAATTGGCTTTGTCCTTCAATATTTGTTAAAAAACTGCCCACCGTTGGATAACAAAAACAAATGTTACTGTAATGAAGAGAGGAGGTAAAAAGCCACTATCCTTAAATAGCGAGGAAGTAAAAATTATTTTAACTTGGGTTGAACAAAAGCCAGAAATTACCCTTCGTGAAATTTGCAAGAAAATAAATGTCCACCTAAATAAATAGATTTCGATTACAACTGTGGGAAATATTTTACACGGAAAAATGTATACTATAAAAAGCTGTTCATAAGCAACCAACAACAATGAACACCCAACTTAATAAAGAGAAGCGTGCAGAATATGTGCGCAAAATAAATGAACTGGTCAGAGCTGGAAAGCAGGTGGTGTGGATAGATGAAACCAACTTCAACTTGTTCTGTCGTAGAAAACACGGTTGGTCTCGTGTTGGGCTCCGCGCAGTCCAGTCACTTCCAACATCCCGTGGGCCAAACATACACTTAATTGGTGCAATAAGTTCATCAGGGGTAATTCTAATGGACACACGAAGGGGTTCATTTGATGCTTCTAGCGCAGGTGAGTGGTCTAAGAGGGTTCTTGATAAGTGAGCAGAGTTAGGGAACCACTTGTCAGACCTTGTGTTAGTCTGTGACAATGCTCCCTGCCACAGTCACCTACAACGTTTTTTTGAATATTCTCCAGCCACACTTTTACGGTTAAGCCCCTATTCACCAATGCTTAACCCTATCGAAATTGTTTGGTCGAAAATCAAAAGTATTGTCAAGGCAAAGATGATCGTACCACACGTTAGCCCTCCTAATGTAAGAGAACAGAGAGAGGCTTGTCTTTTTGGAGAAAATCGTAAATGAATCCAAATTATCAATAACAGCTGGGGATTGTAGTAGAACTACTCAGCACACTGCAACATTTTACCAGTCTACTTTAAATTTTGAAGATATGCCTGTTGGCCAATAAAGCAAACTGATTTTTTTTACCTTCGTGTTAACTTCCTTATCTATATTTTATGGTTTTATGTTATGTGTTTTATTTTTTGTTTATAATTATTATTTAAATAAAATGTACGTGTGTTATAATTTTTTTGTTTTGCGATTTTAATTTCTCATTTTCTGAATTACAATTTTCTCAATTTCAAATAGAATTTCTCAATTTCAATTGGAATTTTCTCAATTTCAATTTGATTAAAATTCTCAATTTCAATTGGAATTTTCTCAATTTCAATTTGAAATTCCCAATTTCAAATGGAATTTTCTCAATTTCAATTGAAATTTTCCCAATTTCAAATATAAATTCTCATTTTCAATTGAAATTTCTCAATTTCAAATAGAAATTCTCATTTTCAATTAGAATTTTCCCAATTTCAAATGGAAATTCTCATTTTCAATTGGAATTTCTCAATTAAAAATGGAAATTCTCACTTTCAATTAGAATTTTCTCAATTTCAAATGAAAATTCTCATTTACAATTGGAATTTTCTGAATTTTAAATGGAAATTCTCAATTTCAATTGGAATTTCTCAATTTCAATTGGAATTTCTCATTTTCAATTGGAATTTTCTCATTTACAATGAAAAATGGTGTAGTCCAGTCACTACAAGACTAAAATTTAAGTTCAACATAGTGTGCCCACTATGTTGCAGGATGCTTCGAGCGAGCGGATTTGGATGTGTTTCCAGCTTATTTAAGTACTTGTCCACATAGTTTAGGATTTCGAATTTTACAAGTGGAACTTCTAGATCCTTGTGGATGTTGCTGTTTTTAATTTACCAAGGAGCACCAGTTATCATTCTTAGAATTTGACGGCGTTGGATTTTTTCGATGTTAGAGGCGGAAGCAGTATTGTTTCTGGTATAAGTGTGTGAATAAGTGTAACTGATAGTGAATGGTTTTGCTATTGTGCACTCACTCTACTCTTATAAACAAATATTGTTGTTTATGGTTTCACACAGAAAAAAACACAAATTTAAAATCAACATGAAAACATGTTGATTTCGAATCATTGTAAGTTTCTGAAAAAATATTAAAATATTTTAAAATTAACATTGGTTCGTATTAATTTAAAAGTTAAACATGTTGATTTAACATTTTTTGTAATAAAATTAATATTGTACAATGTTGAAATTAAGAGTTTTATCTCAAAAGGTAAAATTAAAATTGTGTCTAATTGAAACAACATTGACCAATGTTAATGCAAATTTGCATTGAGTGCGTAATGTATTTGTTCTTTTTTGTGCTGACTAACAACAGTATCATTCGTGTTTTCTTATTACTGTTGGTACAACAAATACACATCGTTTATATAAAAGGTTGTGAATGAAACAGAAATTTGATTTTTAAAGTATATTGTAGCTATAGTGTTTAAAAATGAATAAAATAAATTAAAAAAAAAAAACATTTTTTTATTTCAAGCTCAAAAATAAGGATAAAATAATATATATTTATTTTGTATATTTTAATAATTTTAATTTTAAATTTGACTTTAATATATATAGTTACGATGCAGTTTTAATTTTTTTTTTAGCTAAATTTGTTTAATTTATTTAAATAAAATTTAAAAATTGAAAAACTGGCTCATGTAGCCAGAATAAGAAAATACAACGAAAGTACTTATAGTTTAACATCATTATTTGTATGTATCTGTTTCAACAAAACATAGAAAAACAAATTTATTACTCTTGCTCTCATTTTACCAAACCACACCATATTTAATTAGAAAAAACAGCAATACACACTTATAACAAAAACACTAAGCTATTAATCAATACGAACTAAAAGCTAAAAAACACACAAACTGGTGTAAACAGATATATCATTGCAAGTGTTTAGTTCACACATATACACAACCATTATATTTAGAACATAAAAAATTTGGCATGTTAAGTATGAAAATATATGGCAGAAATAAAAGTCATCTGATCAGTTACTCCTACCTTGTTAAATATACCTTGATCGTCATATTGTTTTTGATGTATACCATGGTAAGGTAATTGTACCATGATGTATACCATGGCGGAATAAGGTGGCCTCGTCGCTAAAGGTGCTTTCGCACGATATGTATTTTACACATGACTTGTCAAATTTTGCAGTGCGAAATTGGTATCTGCCGTCTGAACGCGTTTAAACATTGCATATGTGAAATACATATGTAAATGTCATATGACAAATTTGTAATTAGAGCGTGCTCTATTTTCATCTGACAAAGCATGTGTCATCAGTTGTTTTTAAAACAACAACAAGGAAGAGTAAGTTGTTTATTTTCGTTTGGAGGTTATGTCAGATGTAATTACACATGTACGTGTGAAAGCAAAAATTATAGACCATCAAAATGACAATTTTGACAGACATACGCAATTACATGTGGATTGCAAAAGTGAAAAGCCATGTGTAAAATACATATCGTGCGAAAGCACCTTAAAGGTGGTTTTATACGAGATGTATTTTACATATGACCTGTCAAATATTACACTGCAAAATTGATTAATGTTGTGTGAACGCGTGGCAACATTGTTTGTGTAAAACACATATGTAAAAGTCACATGAAAAATTTTAAATTAGAGCGCGTTCTATTTTTATTTGACAAAGCATGTGTCATCAGCTGTATTTAGAATAACAACAAGGAAAAGTAAGTTGTTTATTTAGGTTTGGAGGTTTTGTCAGATGTAATTACATATGTACGTGTGAAAGCAAAAATTATAAACCGTCTGTAAAATGACTATTTTGACAGACATATGCAAATACATGTGGATTGCAAAAGTGACTAGTCATGTGTAAAATACATATTGTCTGAAGCCACTTTTAGATGTAATGTAATACTAAAAAAAAATTTCAAATTGTTTTTTTACACTCATAAAAATTTAAACCTAGTTTTTGACACTGAATTCAGATGAGAACTTAGGTAGTGTAAATATAGCTTAACTCTTTTAATGTAGGTCTAAACTTTAGGTCTAAAGCATGAAATGATCTTTTAGAATAGTATAAATTTTTTTGTGTAGTCATTATAGTTCTGATAATATATATACATATATATTATGGGCACATTGATGAAAAATGCTCTTTGTACGAATTAATAGTGGTTAGGGCTCGTATATGTATACGTATAATGAGAATGTTCAACATAAACTATTCAATGTTACTACCATGGCGCAATAATTTATCAGGTGGTGTTGATTTTACAACAACAAAATTTGGTGAATAAAATTTTCGTTTTTGTTGTAGTTTTCGTTGGCTCGGTTGTCAAAAAAAGATATGTAAATGTAAGCAACTTTGACTACCCAGCCTCGATTTATGCATGAAAAAAGTAGATCAGCTGTGCTCGTAACACCACCTGGTACAATAATTTCACCATGGTTACTACTGTATGTTTTTTCTAATGTTAAAAAAAAATAAATTAAATTCACCTTAGTTTATCTTCTTCTATTATATATATATAAAGGAGTAACGTTACTGACTGACTGACTGATTCATCATCGCACAGCCCAAACGCGCAGAGCTAGAGACCTGAAATTTGGACTGTGGGTACCTTTCCTTATGTTTAGATCCACTAAGACGGGATTTCGGGAAATTCGCACCTGAAGTTAAGCCCCTAAAATATGGAAATATCCGAAGGTTAATATCTCCTAAACTACAAACGATAGAAACAAAACTTAAAAAGGATCGTATTTTACTCAAAAAATAAGCAGACCCGTGTCTGGCATTTTTCAAAATTTTAGACCCTTAATGCTAAAAAAAGGGGTAAAAACTAAATTTTGATAGTGCCTAGGTCCACTTTGTAACTTCGAAACGAGTAAAGGTACAGACATAGTTCAAAATGCAATCGACAGATACTAAAAAAATATGAATAAGTTTTTGCCACTTTTTTGAAATTTGTACGTTGAGGGATAAAAAAGGGTTCAAAAATGGGTCAAAATTCTATATTGGTACTTTTTGTAACTTTTGAACCAATAGAGAGAGATAGATACGTAGTATAAATTGCGTTCGACAGGTATCGACAAAATAAGAATATGTTTTCGATACTTTTTAAAAATTTTGGACCCTTACGCACAAAAAAGGGTACAAATTACATATATATAATTTTGAGGTACTTTTTGTAACTTCTTAACTAATAAAGGTAAAAACATAGTTTTATTTGCGTTCAACAGGTCAAGACAAAATATGAATATATTTTTTAAACTTTTTTAAAAATCTAGACCCTAAGGGGCAGACAAAAGAGTACAAATTTGTAAAGTGGTACTTTTTACGTACTTTTTGTAGCATCTAAACCAATGAAGATAGAAACATAATTCAAACTGCGTTCGACAAGTCTTGACAAAATTTGAATATTTTTTTTATACTTCTTACCCTAGGGGATAGAAGAAAGGGTACAAATTACATTTTGGTTCTTTTTAGGTACTTTTTGTAATTTCTTAAACAAAAAAGGTAGAAACTTCATTTTAATTTCACTTAATGAATTTCTAAAAGTGCGCTTACGAAGTAGCGGGTCACGTGCTAGTTATATATAAAACTGAGGGTTAATGTGGGGAAAGTCCGGTTAAAAATGGGAATTTTTTAAAACTTTGCTCTGTCATCATTGTTTGTCGTTTTGATTTGTTTTTGTCAATTTTTCTTTCCAGTTGTAACAAGAAAGTTTTGCATTTCTTTTCTTCGTTTCTAATTGTAACAAAAATTTGAAATTTTCGGTTCCTTTAAAATAGTGATATGACTTGTTATAATTTCTGTTAAAAAAGTGTTAAAAAGTATGTATGCATGTAAATAATAAAATATGCCTGTAATACCTAATATTAAATAAAGAATATCGCCTGTAAAAACACAATTGCATATTCATACATAATGCATAGTTGCCAGATAAACTTGGTTCAAAAAAGTAAATTAAAAAAATCGTCAAAACTTAGAATTCGCAAACCATGTTTTTAATAACATATTTACTTAACCCATTAAACGCCAAGACCATTTAAAGTAAGAAAAATTGAAGTTCATTTATTTATTTTTACTTGAACACAGTTAAAAAATACAGAAATAACAAAAAATTAAAAAAAAGAAAATTAGAAGTTTGTTTTTGGGACTGTACTCGGACGGGTACAGTGGCGCCATAAGTATGCTATTTTTTTAGGTATAAAAATTTTTAAAGCATTCTTTTTCAACGCATAGGGCAACATCGCATTGCCACATAACCATCTTATTCTATTATGAAACTCACGACATCGTAATTGATTTTTTATCCTTTTAGGAAAGTGGTTTCCACCACTAGTTGCAACATCAGGGGCCAGTGACCGTTTGGAAATATTTACTTTCTGGGTATAGTTTCGCAAATAAAATCGAACAGTATTTCGTTGAAACTCAAGCAAGTCCATTTGAGATCTGTTTGCAGTTTTAAACAATTTCCATGCATTTACTACAATAGAACTCAACATTGTGGTAAAAAGCGGCCACCACCATTTCTTTCCTCGGAATTTTATTCTATAATTATTGAGGGCTTGATCGTGGAGGTCAACGCCACCCATTCCAGCATTATATTCTGCGATCAATCTCGGTTGGTTAACACTAATTTTTGCCTTTTCAGTTGAACACCATCTATTTACGCTATTCATTGGCTCAACACATTCAAAATTCGACCCTACGGTTACAGCACTATTGTCGTTCCATTTAACAAATATTATTTTATTGGTATTGTCAAATTTACAATCAAAATATCCCCTTTTTTGCTTTTTAAAAAGAGCGTTTGATTCTAGTGGACATTTTTTTGTTCTTGAATCTCGAACAGTTCCAATAGCTTGAAATCCTCTTTCTTTTAATTTAACTAAAAGATCATATGACGTAAAAAAATTATCGAAAAATACAATATGATCTGAAGGGTTAGGAACGCTGTCTAATAAATCGAGTACAACTCGGGATCCAAGGGGCAGTTTTGATCTTTCTCTACTTACACCTTTGGCCCCACAGTAGGTATCGAACTGGTATAAATAACCAGAGCTGCTCGTCAACATCCAATTTTTTTATCCTCAGCATTACCCTCCTCCTCATCTGTATTATAGTCCGGATCTGGTGGAATAATCGCTATATCGAAATTTGTGTGAACATCATGTTCCACAAAATCAAGAGCGCTGTTTAAATTTTTGAAAGCTTTACCATAAAAACTTGAGGTTTTGATGGCTCCAAATTCCATTTTAGTCCAAGGAAAATTCTAAAAAATATGTATACATATCAAGCCATTGTACTCGATTGGGTACAGCGATTTTGCTACTCACAAAACCTTGTCCAAAAAAAAAATATTTTTCCTGTAACTTTTTGTCATATGTACACGCAATCACTCTTCTTCACAAAACTAAAAAATACTATTGTTTGAACAAAACAGACTTTGCTCCACGCAGCTCTATTATGACTGACCTATCTAAAAGTCGCAAAAATGACAAAGTGTTACAAAAACAAACCAAAATGCACAATAACGGTATATTTTTTTAAATTTTTTTTTCATGTGTCTTTTAAACGCAATACATTGAATGCAAAAGTAAAAGAAACGTTGCCTAATTTCTTTCGCTAAAAAATTTGTGCGTGCTTAAGTCTTGCCTTTTTTCTGTACTCAAGCGAGTACAATGGCTGGGAATGGGTTAAAGTATGGTAAAATAATTGCTGCACTTGCAATGCTCGCATTTTGTTTGTTAAAATAAGTAGTTAAAGTACATCAACTATATAAAAATAAAAACAGCCGCGTGCCAAAAAAGTTAATGCTTTGCATTTAAATTGCGTTTTGCAGGTAATAGTTTAAGAAATAAAGGCACCAAACATCACCTTCACTTAATAAATTTCTAAAAGTGCGCTTACGAAGTAGCGGGTCACGTGCTAGTTATATATAAAACTGAGGGTTAATGTGGGGAAAGTCCGGTTAAAAATGGGAATTTTTTAAAACTTTGCTCCGTCATCATTGTTTGTCGTTTTGATTTGTTTTTGTCAATTTTTCTTTCCAGTTGTAACAAGAAAGTTTTGCATTTCTTTTCTTCGTTTCTAATTGTAATAAAAATTTGAAATTTTCGGTTCCTTTAAAATAGTGATATGACTTGTTATAATTTCTGTTAAAAAAGTGTTAAAAAGTATGTATGTATGTAAATAATAAAATATGCCTGTAATACCTAATATTAAATAAAGAATATCGCCTGTAAAAACAATTGCATATTCATACATAATGCATAGTTGCCAGATAAACTTGGTTCAAAAACGTAAATTAAAAAAATCGTCAGAACTTTTAGAATTCGCAAACCATGTTTTTAATAACATATTTACTTAAAGTATGGTAAAATAATTGCTGCACTTGCAATGCTCGCATTTTGTTTGTTAAAATAAGTAGTTAAAGTACATCAATTATATAAAAATAAAAACAGCCGCGTGCCAAAAAAGTTAATGCTTTGTAACCTGTTAAGCAAAATTCCGTAAGTTGTATTCTAAAACGAGTTTCTACCAAAGACCAAGCCGAATAGAAAATTTCCGCGGCGGCGGTGGCTACAAGCCGGCATAATTGTCGGCGAAAGAAGAAAATTGGGTTAGCCAATTGTGAAATTATGTGACCTGTAGTGCGATTCAGTAACTTATTTTTACGATATTCGTATCGTATAAATAAGTTAACAATAAATATAACGATTTTGCGATTCAGTAAAGTTTTTAACGATATTTATTTCCGTTGAAGTCAGCTGTTATTGTTAAGTAAACAGCAAAACTTTTTAGCAATTTTTACAATCGTTATACTTTATAATTTAACGGCAATAATTTTTGTGTTGTTAGTTGTATCGAAAAAAGGTTATTTTGTATATTATATATTATTTTTACTATATTTATGATTTTCGCTTTCTTAAAATTTATTTTACAACTAATAAAATACAAACAAAAATCAACTTGCCCACTATCGTTAAAAACGTCTTAGTGAATCACTTAACCGTAGCAGCAAACAATAATTTCTGTCGATAAATATGACGATTGTCAAATCGTTAAAAGTTACTGAATCGCACTACAGGTGGTGTTACGTGCACAGCTGGTCTACTATTTTCATGCAAAAAACGAGGCTGGGTGTGTCAAAGTTGTTTACCTTAACATATCTTTTTATTGACACCTGAGTCGGGCGGCGCTTCTGTCACTCAGATCATTCACTAACACGTCACTATTGGTCAGTGAGGGTTTTTACACAAGACTGGCATAAAATCTCAGTTTGTAGGCTTTTTCGGTGAAGAGAGTGGTTTTGGTTGGCATACACACATGACAAACGTAAAATGAACAAAGAAACTACTAACACACACAAAGCTTTGTATACGTGCACAATTTTATGCCAGCATAATTAGTCTTGTGTGAAAACTAAAGAACAAAATTTGTGCGGATTAAAAATTAGTCTTGTCTGAAAACCCCCAGTTAGTGTAGAAAAGAATTGTCTAAGCTCAAGGCGAATTCATAGAGAAGGTGGTCTCGACAGATCAGCTGACTATTTTTTGCTCGTGCAATTTTTCTCACAACAAGTTCATTCGTTTACTTTCCCAGTAAAGTCCAGTAACTTAGCAAATACTGAGTAATTTTACCAAATTTCTCTCACAATTTTTTAAGTAAAAAGTACGCGAACGGAAAATTTTAACAAAAAGTTTACCTACTCAAAACAGCTGATAGATTAAAATATATTGCAATTACTTGATTACTCGAAAAATGCATTAAATTTTTTTAAGCAAAAACAAGCTGACTTTTGTGAGTGTGGTTAACTTGGTTTTGGGGTTAAAGTCTATTACGATCACCACCACCACAAACAATGGGCTTGCTCCCTATGGCAAAAAATTTTTTTTTCAGATATGCTAGCTTTACTTTGAGCACACGAATATATGGACACCCAGCCAGACAGATATGCTTAAATTGGCTAAGGAAGTGATTCTGAGTCTGTCGGTATAATTTAAGTTGAGCCTCAGACTATTCTTTTGTACGTTACCTGGAGCAATACATACTGCTAGGGAAAGACTTAGCGTTAGTAAAAAAAACACGAATATTTAATTTTGGGTAATAAGTGACTGCACCGAGTACCCAAGTATTCAGCACTTTTTCAACTTAAAAAAAAGTAAATATTAAGAAAAAGCCGCAACAAAATTGATATGGATATTCTAAAATGTGTTCGAAACTGAACATTCGTATAGGTCGGGACCGTGTCATGGAAGTAGCTTTTAACAGAATTGCGTAATACTCTTTCCTTTCTCAAACACAAGTTAGGGTGAAAAAATCCTGGCTTTTTTTTAACATTTAAAACAAACTTAAATCTTCTTCATCTTCGCTTTCAGATGACGATTCTATAAGATACAATACTGCATTTTGCAAAACATAGCCATGTCTGGTTACATTTACTCTTTCCCCTAAACTTAAAGTACTAGCTATATCTCTTAGCTGTTCCATTGTTTCGCCTGTGAACATTAAATTACTTTTTATGCCACTTTATTTTTTCTCGTTATTCATTTTGTTAGCTGTTTGGTTTTTCACTTTTTTTATTTACATCAGAAAACATATGTTTTATTTTACTAGTAATTTTTACTAGTAAAACTTTGTCTAGTAAAAATTTTTAAATACTCAGTAAAACAACTGTCACTTTGCGCTCTCAATTTGTGTTCTCATTTACTGGATTTTGTGTAAACGAACGCAATCCAGTAAAAATATACAAAAATTTTTAAAAACTTTGAGTAAACGAATGAACTTGATGCGTTCTTGTGCTTTTTATTTTTATTCACGTTGTTTTTCTGCAAATAATTTGTGTTTTTTTTTAAAGATGCCATATACAAATAATTTGTGTTTTTTTTCAATGATGCCATATTTGTGTTTGACATTTTAGGTACGAATTTTTCGCCTGCGTCCACCTAGTTCGCCTTGGTCTAAGCTAAGGCAGCTGTCTGACATCAATCTGGTTTGGGTCCCTGCGCACAGGGGCTACCATGGTATTGAACGAGCAGATGAGCTAGCTAAGAAAGGATGTATCTGCTATTGGGCTGAACGGGTCTAGTACTCCATTTTCCCTTGGACCATTGCTTAAGGGGACCTAACAAGTGGTGTGGTGTTGTGTTGTCAAAACGGGGTCATTTAGACTACTTGACAGTTTGCGTGCATAGAACTACCACGGAAACCAACCATCCAAGCTAACTTTTTTCATACATTCCAACCAAGGTATATTAAAAAGGTGACCTCGTCCTTTAAACAACAACTTATAGACAAAAGCAGCATATATTAAGCTCTAGCTCTATTGCTAAAACAAGATAACTAGAAGCCATATATCAGAAATAAAAGTCAGTTCGTCAGTTGCTCTTACCTTATTCAATGTATATTGATTTTCATTATTTAGCATTTTTGCGTGTATAAAGTTATTTTTACTTTATTAGGTATATGTAACAAGGTGAATTCATTGATCAGGTGGTGTTACTAGCACAGCAGATATACTTTTTTCTTGCATAAATCGAGGCTGTGTTGTCAAATTTGTTTATGCATACATATTAAACTCTTGCAAAGTTATATCTTTAACAACCAGTTTGTGTGTTTTTCAGCTTTTAGTGTGTATTGATAAGTAGCTTTGTGTTTTTGTTATAAGTTGGTATTGGTGTGCTCTCTAACTAAATATGGTGTGGTTTGGTAAAATGAGAGCAAGAGCAACAAATTTGTTTTTCTATGTTTCGTTGAAACAGTTACATTCATATAATGATGTTTAACCATATGTACTTTTGGTGTGTTTTCTTATTCTGGCTACATGAGCCAGTTTTTCTATTTTTTAAATTTTCTTTAAATAAATTAAACAAATTTAGCTAAAAAAAATTAAAACTGCATCGTAACTATATACATTAAAGTCAAATTTAAAATTAAAATTTAAATTATTAAAAAATACAAAATAAATATATATTATTTTATCTTAATTTTTGAGCTTGAGATAAAAAAATGCTTTTTTTTAATTTATTTTATTCATTTTTAAACACTATAGCTACAATAAACTTTAAAAATCAAATTTTTGTTTCATTCACAACCTTTTATATAAACGATCTTGTGTATTTGTTGTATCAACAGTAATAAGAAAATATTTATTATACCATTGTTATTCAGCACAAAAAAAAACAAATACATTCCACACTCAATGCAAAACCATAAACAACAATATTTGTTTATAAGAGTAGAGTATGTGCGCAAAAGCAAAACCATACAATATCATTTACACTTATTCACACACTTACACCAAAAAGAACTGGTATGTACATGGATGTACAAGATATACCTGTTTTTGCAATACTTATTTGTTCTATTTGTGCACGTGTATAATACATATCTTTTTTGGCACAGCACCAAACGAAAAGCACACCAGAAACAAAATTTTTTCCAAATTTATGAAGTTGTTGTAAAAGCATCCTCGTTTATGTCAAAAAAAGTACTGTGTTTGACAGATTTAACGAGTGGAAAAACTCTAGCAAAAAATAGTCAGCTGTTGAATCGATACTACCAGGGTTGGGCAGTATTTCAAATACTTGTATTTAAAATGCAAACACGTGTTTGGTATTTGTATTTGACATACCACCTTCTAAAGTATTTTGTATTTGACATACCTAATAGAGATGAGTGATATTTCCGTACCTGTGATTTTATACCTGTTACTTGCAAATCACTGGTAACGACAGTGACATAAACTGTGAAGTAACTGCTACTGCTACTTTTAAGTTATTGTGTTATTTAAATAACATTTTGACATGTAACGACAGTGACATAAACCGTGAAGTAACTGTTTCTACTAAAGTGTTACTTTTAATTTATTATGTTACTAAAAGTAACATTTTGAAATATTGTGCAGTAATTTTACCTGCGATGTTACTCTTATTATGTTAAACTTTGCAAAATGTAAAGTAACATTTTTGTGCTTCATGTTTACAATTGGTCATAGCTAACAAATCATGTTGCTGCTTTTGTTCTTTAAAAGAAGTAAAGGGCTTATGTGTTTGTATGTGTGTTTGTCAAAGTGCTGTTAAAAACTTTACAACAGAGGTGCCGTCAGAGACCAGCGCCGAGCATTGTTTGTCCGCGACGGCGGATTAAATTCAGATATGAGCCGGCTAAAGAATTAATATTCAAAAACAGATTTAAACACACATTTATTTAAACACATATCGTAACCTAAAATTAAAAAAAGCACAGCTAACAAAAATAGAACTTTACATGATAAGCGAAAATCTTTGTAAAGGTACAACAAAAATATTTCGAAAAAAATGCGTATAAAGTTTTTAGTTTGCTCGCATTATGTATGTATATAGAAACGAATAATAACATTTTTTTACACGTTATAAGTAGAAACATTTTTAATATATAACTTATATACGACATTAAACATAGCATAACAAACAATTCTGAATCGTTAACGCCAAAAATGCATTTCTAGAATTACGACATTTGAGTAAATAAGCGATATATATAAATCGTTATCTGAAATGAAATTTTAGTTAATATGTTCAGGGTTTCTGGACTTAACTTTAAATTATCAAGAAATAAAAATATTTTTGATTGGTGAAGTAAAAAAGAATAAAAATATCAAAATCTTTCTCAAATAGCTCAAGAAAATTTTTGTGCATTAGGATCGCCAGTCCATGCGAAAGAATATTTTCAAAAGCTGGACAAGTCCTAAATGACCGACAAACGCGTTTAAACGAGAAAAAGCACAAATGTTATATTACACTTAGTTGTGTTATGTACATATACAGCTTAATTTGTGTTATTTTTTTTTAGGTTTTTGTTTTTGTTACAATGGATTTCAACTACATATTTTTATATATTTTTATGTTTGGAATCTATTTAACAAGAATTTAAAGCTGCTTTTCTAAATTAAAGCTTTATCTCAATGCTCCATTGGAGCTTAAAAACTTATCTCAAAAGGTATAAATTTAAATTTTTTTATAAAAATTTTGTTTAAAGTAAATTAAAAATATTAATATAAATATGGAATATTGTTTGTAACTATGTACATACATACCTATTGAAAATTGATATTTCTTATTTATAAATATTTTTAATTTTTATTTATCATTTATATTATTTTTCCAATGCGTTGTTCAGGAGTTCGTTAAAAAGAACTAAAATCGCATAATCACTGCTTAAAATAACATTATGTATAATAATTTAACAGAGATTAAAATAACTCTTTTACAAGAAGTGAAAAATGCTAAACAGTGATCACTGTCACTGTTTAAATAACCGGTGATTTTAAAATCGCATTCACTATTAACGATATTCCCTAAAAATCACGGGATCGCTCACCTCTAATACCTAACCCTGAAGTATTTTTTATTTCAAATACTTATGATGTCAAAATACATTTTTGCAAAATATATTTTTCTGTTATAAAAAAAGTTGTCATTAGCAAAATTAAAAAATGTTACAACATTAAAAGAAACAGAATGGAGACTTTCGCCCATGTTCTGACAATCGCATTTCGCAAAATATTGGCGATGCGATTTGAAATCGCATAACAGGTGTTCTGAAGTTCACAATCGCAAGAAAGTTTGCGACTTCAAATCGCAAGAGGTAGATGAGGTGAACTGATGTTTTTTGCCCAAACTAGGTTAAAAACAGCCAATCAAACTATGCATAATTATAATATATGGGGTTTTTGTTATAATTTTAACAATTTGTTTTATTTTTTGTAAACAGTCTCAATAAAAATTAAATTTTAAAAAACTGTTAGTTATGTACATCTTCATTTTTCAGTTGCTTACTTTTTTTATGTATGAACTTTATTGGAAAACAAGAAAGAAAAAATGTTGTTGCAATTTGTTATATATTCCTTGGTTTTTTGTTTTGTATTTTTAAAAGAAACATGTTTTTATTTTCGAATACATCATCGAAAAAAAAACAAAACGCAAAAAAAAACGCGTGAACTACAGAACATGCAAAAAAAAATTTTGCGATTTACAAATCGCATGTGATTTGACAATCGCGTGAGAGTCAGAACATGGGCGTTTGTCTTCGTATTCATTCATGTCCTCGCCTTAGCAAGGCTCACTCATTCAGGTAATACCAAGAGCTAAGCGGATATTTGGAAATGTAAATGTCAAAAAAATGAAATTTTGTATAAAAATTAAAATTTTTTTTGACATTCACACTTTTAAACACAACAAGTAAAATCGCTATATTTGGCTGTGCCGAATCTTATATACCCTTCACATTGGTCTTTTAATATACCCAGCCGAGTTATTTTGTACTGCAAATAATATAACAAAAATATCATGTGCCAGTTTTTAAGTCCATAGAAAACTTGAAAAAAAATTTTACCGTCAGTATAAATAATAGAAACAGACAGAGTTGGGCAAAATACATGCTTTGCTGTATTTGAAACACAAAATACTTGTTCCGCAGGTATTTGAAATACAAAATAACAAATACTTTCAAGTCGAGTATTTAAAATACAAAATACAGTATTTTAATATCTTTTATTCAAAATACAAAATACATTTATAACCATTAATCAATCGGTTAAACATGAGTTTTCTTTCAGGAACACTAGATTTTTAAAAGTTTAATCAGATAATAAGTATAAACTAAAAGTAAAGTATTATCAAGGCGAATTTAAAAATTCGCCCCCTGCTTTTTTTTTTTTTTTTTTTTTTTTTTTTTTTTTTTAGTAGTAGTAGTCTCTTTATTAGTATTTTAAATACTTTACAATTATTAATTTACAATTTGTATGGCACATCTTCTTTTTCATTATTAATCTAATTTAACAAAATTAACAACATGTTTTTTAAACAATTTAAGATTATTTTCAAATTTTACACTATCTGGCAAGGAGTTATAAAGTTGTAAACCTTTGTAGAACAGTGACCGTTGCATTGATGTTGATGAAACTCTCTCAATTCTAAAATGCTCCGTATTTCTTAGATGATAAGGTTGAACGTCTCTGACATATCTTAATTGCTCAGTTAAGTATTCTGGTGCTTCTCCATTTCTAATTTTTTGTATGAAACTAATGGTGTTCAATTTTAACCTTTGTTCTATGTTGAGCCATTTCAGTGATTCAAGCATGAAACGAATAGATGTATATCGGTTGCATCTCAATATAGCTCGCATCGCCCTATTTTGTAGTTTCTGCAGGCGTTCAATCTGATTGGTTGTACAGCATGTGAATAATATTGTTGAACCGTATTCAAAGTGTGGTTTTATTATAGTATTATAAATATTTATTGCGGTTATAATCGATACTTGGTTTCTGATTCTTTTAAAAAAACTAATTTTTTTGCCGATCTTTTTACAAATATAGTCAATATGTTGCCTAAATTTTAAATCTTTATCAATAATGAAGCCTAAATATTTTATTTGATCAACCTTCTCTATAACTTGATTATTTATTTTAAAAATTGCATTGCTATTAGCATTTATCTCCATAATTTTTGTTTTATTTTCATTTAATTTAAGTTTATTCATGTTTAGCCAATTGTTGACATTCTCCATATCCTGGAAAAGATACTGATAACACTGGTGGTCAGATTCTCCTTCTGCGAAAATAAGTGTGTCATCAGCATACATAACTATTTCACACTTATTCAATATGTTGGGCATATCATTTATGTATATAATAAATAATAATGCTCCCAAAATTGATCCTTGTGGAACGCCGTAATCATTACTTTTAAAATTAGACTTAACATTGTTTACTTTGGTGATTTGCTTCCTGTTTGATAAATATGACTCAAACCATTGTAATTCTCTTCCTCTGACTCCGTATCTATGAAATTTTTGAAGAAGAATATTTCTTTCGATTGTCTCAAATGCTCTCTTGAAGTCCAAAAAAATGCCCACTATTTTATTGTTTTTTTCAGTTTTTTTTCCATCGATTAATTAAATAGTTAACTGTCGTTTCACATGAAAATTTTCTTCTGAAACCAGATTGGTATTTTGATAATATTTTGTTGCATTCCATATATTGCTCTAATTGTTCCTTTACTACTTTTTCTAATATCTTTTCACATGTTTTAAGGGTGTTAATTGGTCGAAATTCTTCACACTTTCTTGTTTTCGCTACCTTCTCAATTGGTGTTACCATTGATGTTTTCCATCTTTCAGGAAATATACCCGTTTCCATCGATTTGTTAATTATATCAAGCAATGTTTTTCCTACAATATCCCAACTGTTCAAAATCATGCTAATTGATATTTTAGAATAATCTGGCTTGTTTTTTAAAGTTTTACATATTTTTCTTAATTCGTATAATGTTATTCTTCTAAACTTAAAATGGGAGTTTATCACATGGATTTGATCGACATATTGCACATTATTTATCGTATCTCTTATCATTCCAATACTGTTTATAAAATAATTATTGAAATTATCAGCTATTTTAAAATCTTCTTTACATTCTATTTGATTAAATATCACAGTTTTAATTTTACTTTGAGATTTTTTCAAAATATGTTTTTTGATCTCTCTCCACATTTCTTTTTGGTCACTTTCATTATTAATTTTGTTATTTAAATAAGTATTTTTTTCATTTTCAATTTTGACTTTGTACATATTTCTTACTGCTTTATATCTTGACCATGCTTCATTAGTGTTATGTAGTTTTGCTATTTGGTATTTACAAATTTTTTCTCTTTTTAAACGTCTTAATTCTTCATTAAACCAATTGCATTTATAACCTTCTTTCACCGTCTTTCTTTTCGTTAGTTTTTTAACTGCATTTTCTAAATAATTATCGAACAATTTAACGTTATTGTTTAAATTGTTACTGTTATTTATTTGTTGTATGTTCATTATTGTATACCCTTCACATAGTGTAAGCGATACGGACCAGTTATTGGTGTTAAACTATTGGAAATATCCTGGAGACTATCGCTATTTAAAATTAGCAAAATCGGTTGCCTATTGACCGAGATATAAACGAACACTCAAAATAACCCATTTATTTTAGAACAAAATCCGTTCAAATATCCCTATATATATCAGGAAATAAAGTCATTCTTGCCCCAAAACTTGGCACGGATACCCTGAAAATAGGGACCAAAATAAGTAAATATTTTTTCAGATAGGATCAGGGGAAATGGTATTTACCCTACAATTGCACAAATTTTGTGAAATATTTTATGTGCTATATCTCGGAAACTAAAACAGCTATCGACTTGAAGTCTTTTACAAAAAGCAATTGTACAATGAGACCTACACTACAAAGAAAAACTTTTTGAAAGGGGGCAAAAAAAGCGGTAGCTCCCATACAAATTAACAATTTTTATTAAATTTTCGATACGCTATATCTCGAAAACTATAAGAGATATCGAAATCAAATGTTAAACAGAAGGTAATTAGGCATCAAGGGCTACGCTCTAAAGAAAAACATTTTTGAGTGGGGGCAAAAAAAGGGGTAGCTCCCATACAAATTAACGATTTGTATGAAATTTTCGATACGCTATATCTCGAAAACTATAAGAGATATCGAAATCAAATGTTCAACAGAAAGTAATTAGGCATCAAGGGCTACGCTCTTAAGAAAAACATTTTTGAGTGGGGGCAAAAAAAGGGGTAGCTCCCATACAAATTAACGATTTTTATGAAATTTTCGATACGCTATATCTCGGAAACTATAACAGATATCGAAATCAAATGTTCAACAGAAAGTAATTGGGCATCAAGGGCTACGCTGTAAGGAAAAAAAATTTTTAGTGGGGGCAGGAAAAGGGGTAGCTCCCATACAAATTAACAATTTTTATTAAATTTTCGATACGCTATATCTCGGAAACTATAACAGATATCGAAATCAAATGTTCAACAGAAAGTAATTGGGCATCAAGGGCTACGTTCTAAAGAGAAAATTTTTTGAGTGGGGGCAAAAAAAGGGGTAGCTCCCAAACAAATTAACGACTTGTATGAAATTTTCGATACGCAATATCTCGGAAACTATAACAGATATCGAAATCAAAGGTTCAAAAGAAAGTAATTGGGCATCAAGGGCTACGCTCTAAAGGAAAAAATTTTTGAGTGGGAGCAAACAAAGGGGTAGCTCCCGTACAAATTAACGATTTGTATGAAATTTTCGATACGCTATATCTCGGAAACTATAACAGATATCGAAATCAAATGTTCAACAGAAAGTAATTGGGCATCAAGGGCTACGCTCTGAAGAAAAAAAATTTTTGGTTGAGGGTGAAGAAGGGGTAGCTCCCATACAAATTAACAATTTTTATGAGATTTTCGATACGCTACATCTCGGAAACTATAACAGCTATCCACATCAAATGTCCTACAAAAAGTAATTGGACAACAAGGCCTACGCTTCAAAGAAAAAAAATTTTTGGGTGGGGGGTGAAGAAGGGGTAGCCCCCATACAAATTAACAATTTTTATACAATTTTCGATACGCTACTTCTGGATAACTATTACAGCTATCGACTTCGAATATTCTACAAAAAGTAATAATCAAATAATTCATACATTTTGGAGAAAAAGTTGGAGAGGAGCAGGGGGACTAGAACATCCCATAACATTTAACAAGTTTTATTAACCTTAAAATATGAATAATGTCGAAAACTTTTAAAACTCTCGACCTCAAACCATCTTCATCTATTTCTATTATTCATACGAACGTTAAAATTTTGTATAGTTTTCTATGGACTTTAAAATTCGCACAAGGTTTTTTATTATATTTTTTGCCATTCAAAACTACTCGACTGGGTATATTTAAAGACCAATGTGAAGGGTATATAAGATTCGGCACAGCCGAATATAGCGCTCTTACTTGTTTTATACACATTTGCTGCACTGGCCTGGATTACTAAATTATTACTATTACTAATTATTGAGCGTGGATCATTTACATGAGGAGACCAATATGCTGCCGGTCAGACAGCATAATATGCTTCTGACAAGGCAATACTTGGTGGCTTGTCATCAGCCCTCCCATCCCAACCATCACATAGTGATGCGAGATCCACCCCCCAGACACATCAGGCAGGACTTTCGGCGTTACAGCAGTGACATCCAGAACATCATACCACCCGATGTAACCCGGATGTCATTGACAAACGCACAGAGAGCGTTGCATCAAATGGCGGTCTCCAATGCCATCGAGGGATACAGATGCAACAAAGTCCTTGGGCAACACCCACCCGCTATCTCAAATGATGAGAAGCGGCTCCCAAGGCATACCCGTTCCATCCTTGCACAGCTAAGATCGGGATGGTGCAGTATCCTGAACTGCTATCGTGAACGGATTATTCCCGGCACACTGAATCAGTGCCCTGACTGCCTCCAAAGTCCTCATGACTCAGTGCATTTGTTTAACTGCCCCAATAGGCCAACTAACTTAAGCCCAATCGACCTATGGGTGAAACCGACTGAGGTGGCACAATTTATCCAGCTCCCAATGCCACCACCTGACTGACCAACGCCAATTTAAAATAAGTCTTCTCTTTTGAATATATTTTCAGGAAAAAATAACCGTCAACAGTGGAACTGTTACAACAACAACAACATTGAAAATTTTTAAACGTGAACAACTTTTGTCCGAGTTGTTTTTGTTTACATTAATTTTATGAATTTTGGGAGTCCCCGAATTATGTTTTTTTATGTAAACGCATTATTTTGCCTAATAAGAAGTTTTTAGTTTTTTTGTGTTGGTTTCAATGGCCCTTCACACGCTTAAATTTAAGCGAACAATTTTTGTTCGTTTCGTAACACACGGTATGAATTGTTTCTGGCATAAAATGTATACGTGTATAAAGCTTGTGTGTGGACTAGTGTCTTTTTATTCATTTAACGTTTGGTTTTATATGTGTATATTGGTTTTGTGATGATAGTGCGGGGTTGAGGCTGGTTGAAAAATTACGCCAACAAATAACCATACTCTTCACATCTTTTGCCTACAAACAGTCATTTTGTTCTGGCAGAATTAGTCTAATTAAATCGTATATTAGCGGTATACATACAGGTTGATTTTTGTAGTCAAATTAATAGACCATTACCCAAAAACTTTGGATTTTTAAATTTTTAAGTTGGACTTTCCGGGTTAAAGGGTTGTTAAGTTTTATCTAGGTTTGGATATTTTTGAACTAGTAACAATAAACTGATAAAAAGGAAATTGAATTCGTTAGAAAACAATTAAAAAAATATCCAATCGGAAACGTGAACAAAATCGAAAACATGAACACCCTTGGTAAAAATTAGTTCACGTTTCGGCGAGTTCACTGTAGATATAATTTTTTTAATGAAGATAAGTTGCTTCTACAAAACACTAATGGTTTCCTACATGCTCAGTACTGAATTCTTTTTCTTGCTGTAAAATATTTCCAAGCTTGACTAGAATGCATTAATTTAAATAATTTTCACCGCCAAATTTTACAAATATTGAAACAATACACTAATGCTTAATTTTTAAGCATGGATTTTCGGTACAGATGGTTGTTTGAAAAAATTAATTGTGAAAATTTCTAGGATTTTAACATTTTTAAAGTAAAATCGCCTTGTAATAAATTTTAATATTAAATTGTTAACTATAATCGACTATAATCGACATATATACACATACATACATATTTTCACATTTGCATATGTGCTCATAAATAATAATTTCAACAAAGCCTTAAAGGAATAAACTGACTATGAAACCACTTCTTGCATTTGAAAATAAAGTAGCAAAAGAAGTTATTTTACTGCTGCTTGTACAACTTATATTAATAGGTAAGTTTTATTCTTTTACATTTAAATATACATATATTGCTACTTTTTACCTTTTAAAAATGTTGATTGAATGTACTTTAAAAATTAAAAAAATATGTATAAATTATACAAACGGTACTGTCGCGAAATATACTTACATTGGTCTCTAAAAAACAAAAAATCTCCAGCAAGAGTGTATTAATAAGTTTGAACCCGTTTATAGATTCTCAAAGCGTAATTAGGTTGTTTTACTCGCTTGTATGTAGAATCTTTACATAGGTCAACCGTACACGGTAAAAATTTCCTTTTAGTACGCTTAGTACGGTTAGAGTTTTGGGTACCTAATCTTAAAAATCTAGTTAGGACTTATATTTCTCTGTAAGACATGTGTTTTATTTAAGAAAAAGCAACAAGGGGCTACGTATGTTTTGCTACAAAGGCAATCTACCTAAAGGCAACGAGTGAGCTCTTAACAAACGCTTTTTTGGCTGCCTCCTCACTTTTCGTCTTCCGTAAAGGAACTCCTGTTGCTCTATACTTCGATAACGGAACAGCATTTGTTGGCTCATCAAACATATTTAACAAAACTCAAACAAACCTTTTGTCCCAAACTAAATCCGAAATCCAGTCGCACCAACCCTTTCAAACTATAGACTGGCACTTTGACCCCCCTTACCCCTTGGGGCTCCTAATATGGGAGGGCTTTGGGAGGCAGGTGTGAAAAGCTTTTATTCTTATTTAAAAAAAATCACTCATGCACAAACTTTTAATTTTAAAAAATTTACCACCCTTTATCCAATGAGTGAAAACCCTGATGACTTTTGCGCTCTTCCACCCGGAAATTTCTCATTGGTGCCCCACAACCTGAACCAGACTTTTCTGACAAATTTCTTAGTTATCACTTTGCTTGCCGATGGAAAGATGAGTATTTAAAAGAATTGCACAAACGCATCAAGTGAAAAACCCCCAAAAAAACTTTGCTGTAGGAGACCTTGTTGCTAATAAAAAAAGATAATCTTCCTCCAAATGAGTAGCGACTTCGGCGCATAGCCAAAGTGTGCCCCGGTAATGACAACAATGCTAGATTAGTCTTATATCAAGGCCGATTACAAAATTAGTTCTGCTTCCCCCACTTAGCAATGAATCAACCTAATCAATTTTACCTTTCAGTACCATGCATTTGACCAGCCGACAAAGCAGTAGTTTTTCCCCTATCGAAGTAGTAAAAAGGACACAACCGTTTCATTATCATCGTAATCAACCCGACTGCCGGCTATGTCAATGCAATCATCCTTTACGGACTTGCCGCAAATTTAATAATCTTAATGTTGCGACCAGGCTAAAGGTTGTTGAAATACTGCGAGAACTGTTTGGCACATAGCCATCTGTCGCCCAAATGTCGCAAATGTTTTAAGAAACACCATACCCTGCTACATTGCCATGAACGTGTCAGAACCGTATATGCCAGCAACCGTGCCAACTCGGAATTTCCTTTACTACAAACAATTTTCTTACTGTTATTGTAAACGTTTAACTAGGTAAAAGGTGGCGCAACATCCGTGGTGTTCTCAATCCCTCAACCGAGACTTAAGTAAAATTTCTGACTTTCTGCCCATGCGGTAAAGTTTAGCGATTGAAAGACCCAGCTCGAAAAGGGCATGCAAACTTACTTTTAAGTCCCGTTTTGTTGTCGGCCCAATATTTGTATGAACCACCATTACGTTCAAATCAAAGAAACCTAGAAAAAAAATGGTAACCCAAAACAGAAAACCTTCGTCTAGCCTACCCAAAATTTTTCAAAGCGAGCGATATTAATCGAATCGCTCATTCAACTATCGACTTTCACAACTCGGATGGCCGAAGACACTGTTCTGGGCTGGATTTTGATTGGCAAAATCACAGTGAAAATTTTAAAATTTAGCTTAGAATGCTCCCCACTTTTAAAATGTATTCAACTTGGGAAATTATCTTTAAAAAAAATTAAGAAATCTTTAACTCTGTCACATAAACGCACTTAACGCGTTTACTTAAATCGTCTACTTAACCGTATAAATATTTTGAATTATAATCAAATGAAATCTATAATATTTATAGGTAAAATTTACATTTACAATCTAGCATCTACGCAAAAATAATCTTGTAGTTTGCCTTAACATCGTTGCACATACTTATGTACGGACGTATAGTGTATGCACTATATAGGTAAGTATATGTTAAAGGCAAATTTTATTTAAGTGAGCTTAATTAATTTATGGATTTATCCAATTAATAAATTAAACTGGTATTGTAAGAACTATTCTAACGCTGGAACTGTCTTGGAAACTATCTTTTGTGCTTTAATTGTTACTCTAATTCTAAATGTCTTATTAACTACTTTTACTTACCTCTCACTTTGGAATGTTATCATTTATTGTTAAGAATTTAACCGGCTAATGTTCTCATTGTAAATTTAGCGGCAGTTGTGCAGTGTCATTTAGAAGGGAAAGATCTATCTTAATAAAAAACCTTGTAAATTTTAGCAAAGTGTTTGATTTTTCTATTCGACAATCTTTAAGGCAAAATATTTGTTCCCCAAGTCAACAAGGAAATAAACCAACGTTTATAAAAGGTATAAACATAACAACTGCTGTCAGAAGCGGGATTGCTTTATAATAAGCAGACATGAAATTCGAGGAGCTTTAAGTTGAGCCACCTAAGAGAGAGCTGAGTAAGTTGACATTACCGAATACAGGTAATAAAGCAGAATTGCAAAAGGTGCTGATTGAAGAACTTAAGCGGTGTAATATCGACATCGATGCTTATAAGTTTGACGAAAAGGATGAACTGGAGGTTGTTACATGTACAACAACAAGTAATATCGATTTAGGCACAATGCTTGCTGCTATGATGGAAAAAATGGAAATAAATTTCCAAGAAGCTCAGGAAACTAAGAATAAATTTCCAGGAAGTTCAGAAAACTTTAAGAGCTATGGAATTGAAACTTTAAGAAATTCCTGAAACTGCGAACAACAGATTAGAGGGCATGGTGAAAGAAGTTAATAAAATTAATAAAAAAAACCTATCTGACCTGATGATGGCATGGTTGGACAAGCAAGCGACATCAATAGCAAATTGCAACTACAAGTCAAAGATGCTGACGAAAAATTAAAAAAATCTGGAAACAAAAATGAATAGTCTTAAATGTCCCCATTTAATGTTTTTAAATTCTAGTTTGAGACAGTTGTCAAAAGAAATATGTGGGATAATGAAGAAAAAGCTTCAGAGTTGATTTTGGCCGTAAAAGGTTACGAAGCACAAGCTCTAGAAAGCATATCTATTGGCTGCAGAGAAAAATACGATGAAGTAATGGTTGCACTACAACGTAAGTATGACGGCAGACATAAACGAGATATATACCAAATGGAATTGCGAGTCAGAATACAGAAATCCGATGAATCGTTACAAGATTTCTCCACGGAGATTGAGCGTTTGGTGCAGTTGACATATCCAGGCGAGAACCACCCACTTTTGAATCAACGTTTGTAAATGGAACACGTGATCCTCAAATCACGGTGTTTGGCACACATGAGCCAATGTTTGCGGAAACCGCATCATACGCGCTTACACAGCAGACCGCAAAATGATTCTCTAAGCCGCAAAATCATAAGGTGAGATATTTCGAAATTACCGCAGAAAAAGACGGAGATGTAGTCGATGAAATAAAATAACTCAGTTATACAGGCGTTCACAAAAAAAAGCGAGGTACATCTGGAGCCAAATGCTATAACTGCGATAGGAGCAAGCATTTTCAGCTAAATTGTGAGGCACCAAGAAAACGAGCTAGATCTGTTTCACCACCTGGAAACAGCAAATGCGTAAAAATAAAATCAAAACTGAGTCACCGTTGAACTAACTCGAGCTGGCACTACGGGAAAAGAGCTAGCTCCCATAACCAAGGGACCCACAATCTCCATATCAGCTATGCAACAGAAAAATTACTGCTTGTGGGTATATCAATGGTCGAAGGCATTTGTTTACTATAGACACAGGAGCTTTGCAGTCTATTATCAGGCCCGATTTAGTCAAGAAAGCAATTGAACCGTTATGTGGCATAAGTCTATGAACAGCTACTGGAGAGCTTGTTACTGTCTATGGTAAAATAAACGTAAAAGTAACTATTGCCAACATAAGTGTAAATCATGTATTCATTGTTGCCGACATTGTGGACAAAGTTATCATCAATGCAGATTTTATGATCAATCATGGAATCAATCCCCACATGGGAAAAAGACAATGATTTAGTGGAATATTATTAAAACCCGTAGATGTTGGTTTTGAAGGTAAGTCGTCTGTAAGGAAGCTATTTGCTACAGAACATAAGAAGAGGGAGATTGTGTGGACAACCGGTTGTGGGTGGTAGAACAAACAGATAGAAAAAGTGACTTAATAACAGCAAAAGTCATCGTGAGAACCAGTAACAACGGAAGAGTCCCTGTAAGAGTGCTTAACCTTTCCACATGTGCTACAGCTGAGACAATAATAAATTTCAAAATGGAATCGGGTCCTGTCAGTTTGTCAAACAAAGAGCAGGAGATGCTATTAGAGTACATAGAAAAATGGGTTAAAGGGTTATCCTTGTCCGATAAAAATGAGGCAAAACAACTGCTTAGAAAGCAGGCCTCGATCTTTGCCCTGAAAGGTCAACAGCAAAGAAGAACATCACTTGTGAAACATCAGATAAATACTGGAGATGCAAGGCCAATAAAACAAGCTTCCAGAAGTATTCCTCTAGCGAAGTAAAAGAACTTGTCAACGAAATAGAGCGGAATGGAGTAATAGAACCTTCTTCAAGCCCTTGGAGCTCATAGGTAGTTTTGGCTTAAAAAAAAGATGGCAGCAACAGACTCTGCATCGATTAAATAAAACGGAATGACGTTATCAAAAAGGACAGTTACCCGCTGCCAAGGATAGATGACCTGCTGGACACGCTAGCTGGAACGAAATTGTTTTCCACATTAGACCTACAAAGCGGTTATTGGTACGTAGAAATCTCTAAAAAGAACAGCTTTTAGTGCAAGTGATGGGCTGTGGCAGTATAAAGTAATGCTATTTAGGCTATGCAATGCTCCAGCAACATTCGAACGGTTAATGGAGGGGACTACATCGGAAGACATGCCGGGTGTATCTTGATGACAGAATTGACATAAATCTAGAGGAATTTCTCAAGCAAATATCATTGGCTGGACTTAAACTTAGTGCGAAAAAATGTGGGTTGTTTCCAAAATAGGTTCAGTTCAGTTCAAACAACCAGAAGGGCAAGTAGCCCGTTGGATTAAACGTCTTCAGAGCTACGATTTTGGCATCGAGCACAGAAAATGCACTAAGCACGGAAATGTGGATGCACTCTCCCGGAGACCTTGCAGATCGGAATGCAAATGTTGTTTAAAAGCTGAAGAAAAATAAGGCGTGGTTGATGTTCGAGTAACATGCATAGAGACAAGTAGACGA
Source organism: Melanophora roralis (assembly GCA_963583895.1). Classification (NCBI taxonomy): domain Eukaryota; kingdom Metazoa; phylum Arthropoda; class Insecta; order Diptera; family Rhinophoridae; genus Melanophora; species Melanophora roralis. The sequence continues at coordinate 85,469,647 of OY757187.1, read as the reverse complement.
TCCCGTACTGTCAAAAATTATGTCAGCAAAGGAAGAAGGCAAAAAAGCTAACCCGTAACCAAATATCAACGGGAAGTCCACGCTTTGAAATAGTCTGCGATTAATTAATGGATGCTTTTATTGCCAATGGGAGAGCGCTGATGGCAAATCGAAAACTAAATCAATTGTAGTGCTATCCTCTAAAATCGAAGAGGTATTAAAGAAGTTCCATGATGGTCCCAGTGGTGGTCACCTTGGTGTAACAAAAACCGTAGAGAAGATTAAACACCGTTTCTATTGGGTTGGATGTCAACAATCTGTTGCTGATTTGACTATGTATCGCAGCTTAAGGCCTAGTAAGAAGAAGTAGGGGACCGCTGCAGTAGTATAATTCAGGTGCTCCCTTTAAGCGAATATCAGGCCCTTTTCCTATCAGTGAGGCTGGAAACCTTTACGTCATAGTGGTAATCGATTACTTTGGACAATGGCTATATGCTATAACAAACCAAGAGGACAAAATTGTAGTAAACACGTTTGCAAACAACTGGGTGTGCCGCTTCTGTATTCCGCTAGAATTACATTCTGATCAGGAGAGAAATTTTGATATTCCAGGAAATGTATGAGCTATACGGTATCCGAAAAACAAGGACTACGCCACAACATCCACAGTCTGACGGCATGGTCGAAAAACTTAACCGCACGTTAGAAGAACACCTAAGACAAGTGGTCAGTGCACACCAAAGAGCCTGGGTCGAGCACATACCTAAATTTCTGTTGGCATACAGGTCAGCCGTTTTTGACTCTACCTCCAGAACACCTGCGAAAATTCTGTTTGGAACCAAGCTGAAAATGCCAGGTGATTTAGAATTCGGTTTAAGCCCACAACAATAGATGATCACGAAGGAGAGTCTTCAAGGGAACAAAAAGATCTTGAAGAAGTTTAAAAATTTGTATGTGGCCGGATAAAAATGACCAGTGACAAAATGAAAACCAGATATGATCTAGCAGCGAACTCCGAAGGTTTTAATGAGGGTCAGCTAGTTCTACTATATAACCCACACGGATAAAGGGATTATCTCCTAAATTACAAACCCATTGGGATGGATCGTATAAGGTAATAAAAAGAATAAATGATGACGTGAAAATGAGATACTATATTTTTTCTTAACCTTAAAATCGTTTGACGGCATCCTTGGCAGTGTTGCCATTTTGGTGCTTTTTGGGTATTTTTTGGTGCTTTTTTGCTTATGCAATACCCGAAATTTTTTAAATATCTGTTTTTGAAAGGCGGGTATTTATAGTACCTTCAACGATTTCCCACAGCGCTTTTAAGTGCCTTTCCAGTTATCATAAAAATGTTTTTTTTGGACTGTTTTATTGTTATATAATTGGGGTATTCAAACAGTATGCTATCAAGTCATATTGTCTTAAAGTTTTAATATTTTAAGATAGTTTAAAAAAATTGTTGTTGTGCTTAAAAGAAAAAAGTTCTATAATAATAAGACTTTTTGAACTGTGTTTATTGTTTTGTCATAAACAGTAGAAATCTGAGCCGGGCGGGCGAAACTCTTTAGTGAAGCCGTTAATATAATAAACAAGTCGCAGTCATTAATTTTAAAATATTTTTAAAATAACTTATTTTTCTGTTTTCTCCAGCAGCTGATTCAAATTTAAAATAGCACACTTAATTATGAGCGGATGCTCACAACAATAGTATTTTTTCGTTTTATTTTTTTAAGACATATGACTTTATGACTACCTTTTAAATACCCTAATTAATTCATTTTAATTAAATTAAATTAATTGTTTTACTTTTTTTTACAAAAACAAGTTTATAAATAAAAAAGTCTAGGAATTTTTTTTCATAAATATAAAATATTTATTTAATGAAGTGTTAGAAGCAATACTGCTGAATATAGTTTGGCGTTATAACCAAATCTGAGTCAGCTGCTGAACAAAAACTGATGCACAATTTTTTGCATTGGTTTATTAGTTTTTTCAAAACTTTTAAGACCCATAAAAAGAAAACTCTCACCAATCTCGCTAAACTGATAGTTACATCGAACCTATACCTTAATATCAATAAATTATGCCAGAAGTCTTAACTTGACATGCAAAGTACATTATAGATAAAAGAAAACTTTTTTCTAGAACTTCGTGGCTTTTTGGGGTGCCTAGACATATTCAGATTGTATAAAATACAAATACAAGCTGTTCAACTTTATGATGGGTCAATTTTTTTAAATATTAGTACAAATATTTTAATTTTTATTTATTGTTGAACTAATTGTTTTTAATACAAATTTTGCTTTTTAGTTTGGCTTAAGTTCATATAATTTCTTTTTATAAGAAGAAATTAATATTATTCCGTTAATGTTGAAAGAATCTTTTATCTGAAAAAAGCAGGTTTTTCTACCGATACTGGCCGAGTAGAATGCATTTTCGAAAGCAGCTACGCAATTTCATCATCAGTACTCTTTGAACAGTAATATTGTCTTTTGGCTGTAAACATCACCTATTTAACTTACATGTAAAAGAGAAAAGAAAACGGAATAGCTATTTTCCTTCTTTTTAATTTTGTAAGTTAGGATGAAGTTTTCTTTTTCATATACACTATGCTTTTTTGTATTAAAGGTCTCTTCGGCAACACTTGACTAACGGTCAGGCATCATCCATCTGTCAGATAGACATTAACGGAAACATATTAATTTCTTCTAATAAAAAAAAAGAAAATATATGAACATAAGCCAAATGAAATAGCAAAAATCTTTATCTTATTTAATTTAAGAGATCAATTTTTACTTATTGAAAAAAATTATTTGGGAAAGCAAATACTATCCACACTTATCAATTAAGTAGTATTTTTGAAACTTTCTTTTTAAAGCTAACGTAATGTTTTGTATTTTTAGGTTCCTCAAACGCTATAAAATGCTTTAAGTGTGCTGTGACTGTTGAACAAATCTACTCATATTCTAAGAATGCAACAATTATCACCCCAATGTGCTCAAAATTTGACAAATCCGAGGAGTACATGGTTGACTGTCCATATTCTACAATGTGCCTTAAAACAATATCATCACTTCATCTTCAAAATGGTCAGCACCAAGAGACATTCACACGTGGCTGTGCCCCACAAAAGGATACAAAGCAAGTACGTACATATCCATACTTAAATTTCCCCACGAGAACGTCTTTCTTTTGCATATGTACGTATGTATATATGAACATATTGTCAGATAGTTACTTTCTCGTTTTTTTTTCAATAAATTTTTTTTTTGAGAAAAACGAAAAAGAAGGTTTGGTTTAAGTTTTTGAAAAAAAAAAATACAAGCTAGAATTTTTTTTTAAATGAAAACCATGCATATATGGCCATGAACTGCCTTAGGGTTTTATTCTGGAGCGTAAACGGCATCGGCCAACACAAAAACGAACTTGAATACTTTTTAGTAGACCAAAAAATTTATGTAATGTTGGTTTTCGAGACTCATATGTTATCTAGAAGCACTGTTAAAATAAAGGGCTATATCTTTTACTATTCAAAAGATCCTAGGAATAGATCATGTGGTGGATCGGCTATATTTATAAAATTCAGAATTAAACACCAATGGTTGGGTGGCCTCTCCGAATGTTACATCCAAGCAACAAACGTTTGTATTAATTAATTTTTCCTAACCTAGTTATCTCATCGGTTTATTTTCCAACCAGTTTCTCCATAACGAAAGATCAGTCCAACAGCTTTTACAAATATTTAGGTCCGCTCTTCATAGCTGCTGGAGACTATAATGCTAAGCACACGTACTGGGGCTCCCGCCTAATTAGTCTTAGAGGTCGTGTCTTGCATGATTCCGTGCCTGAAACGGGACTTTGTGTTTTTTCAACTGGACAACCAATCATTGGCCAACTGACCACAAATTCCAGACGTAGTATATTTTGGCGTAGCAGAAGGTATATCACCGGAGCTTGTTAGGGCTCAAGCCTCCTTGGATATATCTTCTGACCATTCACCCACAATAATCAGTATTTTCTGTCCTTACCAAATATCAACTAGTGATTTTTTCTTATATAAAAGAGTAAATTAGTTGAAATATAAACAATATATCAGCACCCACTGTATGAAAAATTACCCGTCAGGCCAAGTACAACAAAATTTTTTTTGCCGATCTTAAAAATCTTATAGCTGAAAAAAGAAGAACCCAAAGAGATTGGCAAACGCATATATCGCCCCAAACTCAAACTTAGCCGAAGGAATGTATAAACTAGAGATGAGTGATATTTCCGTACCAGTGATTTTATACCTGTTACTTGCAAATCACTGGTAACGACAGTGACATAAACTGTGAAGTAACTGCTACTGCTACTTTTAAGTTATTGTGTTATTTAAATAACATTTTGACATGTAACGACAGTGACATAAACCGTGAAGTAACTGTTTCTACTAAAATGTTACTTTTAATTTATTATGTTACTAAAAGTAACATTTTGAAATATTGTGCAGTAATTTTACCTGCGATGTTACTCTTATTATGTTAAACTTTGCAAAATGTAAAGTAACATTTTTGTGCTTCATGTTTACATTTGGTCATAGCTAACAAATCATGTTGCTGCTTTTGTTCTTTAAAAGAAGTAAAGGGCTTATGTGTTTGTATGTGTGTTTGTCAAAGTGCTGTTAAAAACTTTACAACAGAGGTGCCGTCAGAGAGCAGCGCCGAGCATTGTTTGTCCGCGACGGCGGATTAAATTCAGATATGAGCCGGCTAAAGAATTAATATTCAAAAACAGATTTAAACACACATTTATTTTAAACACATATCGTAACCTAAAATGAAAAAAAGCACAGCTAACAAAAATAGAACTTTACTTGATAAGCGAAAATCTTTGTAAAGGTACAACAAAAATATTTCGAAAAAAAAGCGTATAAAGTTTTTAGTTTGCTCGCATTATGTATATAGAAACGAATAATAACATTTTTTTACACGTTATAAGTAGAAACATTTTTAATATGAAACTTATATACGACATTAAACATAGCATAACAAACAATTCTGAATCGTTAACGCCAAAAATGCATTTCTAGAATTACGACATTTGAGTAAATAAGCGATATATATAAATCGTTATCTGAGTGAAATTTTAGTTAATATGTTCAGGGTTTTTGGACTTAACTTTCAATTATCAAGAAATAAAAATATTTTTGATTGGTGAAGTAAAAAAGAATAAAAATATCAAAATCTTTCTCAAATAGCTCAAGAAAATTTTTGTGCATTAGGATCGCCAGTCCATGCGGTTTAATATTTTCAAAAGCTGGACAAGTCCTAAATGACCGACGAACGCGTTTAAACGAGAAAAAGCTCAAATGTTATATTATACTTAGTTGTGTTATGTACATATACAGCTTAATTTGTGTTTTTTGTTTTTTTTAGGTTTTTGTTTTTGTTACAATGGATTTCAACTACATATTTTTATATATTTTTATGTTTGGAATCTATTTAACAAGAATTTTAAGCTGCTTTTTTAAATTAAAGCTTTATCTCAATGCTCCATTGGAGCCTAAAAACTTATCTCAAAAGGTATAAATTTAAATTTTTTATAAAAATTTTGTTTAAAGTAAATTAAAAATATTAATATAAATATGGGATATTATTGAAAATTGATATTTCTTATTCATAAATATTTTGAATTCTTATTTATTATTTATATTATTTTTCCAATGCGTTGTTCAGGAGTTCGTTAAAAAGAACTAAAATCGCATAATCACTGCTTAAAATAACATTATGTATAATAATTTAACAGAGATTAAAATAACTCTTTTACAAGAAGTGAAAAATGCTAAACAGTGATCACTGTCACTGTTTAAATAACCGGTGATATTAAAATCGCATTCACTATTAACGATATTCCCTAAAAATCACGGGATCGCTCACCTCTAGTATAAACCAATTGAAGAACCTGCTGAAGGTATACAGAATGGCATCACTTAAGGATTACTTAGAAGGTCCAGACGCGACTCCTCATACAAATGATTCCCTATGGTGATCAGCCAGACGTCTTACATGGCCCGTTATCCCAAAACCACCACTGCGTAATCGGAGAGGATTCTGGTCTAGAAATGACGAGGAAAAATGCGATCTGTTCGCAAGTCATTGAAGGAACGTGTTTACTCCCAATACATGCACAGACGTGAGGGAATTGCCGCCTGTTGTTGTAACACCGCCTATAGAAACACCTATACGTTTCCGGTTTTCAGATGTTGTAGAGGCTATCGCTAACCTAAATGGTAAAAAAGCTCCTGGCGTTGATAAAACAAGCAATATCCAACCCTGTGATCTGAACACTCATCTCAGCATTCTTAAAAAAGCGACGGGCTGGGGTCCCCAGGGAAAGGTTATTTTAATGCCAATAAAGTAATAGCTTATGTACATAAGTCCCTCTTTGTAAGCGAGCATGGTAAGTGCTTGCCTCCAATGTCATCGCCATGTTAATATAATGGGTAAAAATGCTAATGAGTAAGAGTTTTTTGGACTTTAACTCATTACAAAGCAATGTAAGTTTTTGTTGGATTGCAGGAAATCCAAAATTTTTGCAACAACATTCACAAAAATTTTACCTATCCTATCTAGAGTTTAACAATTCATATGTTAACATCAATACAATCTGAACGTGTGAACTGTGAACATTTTTTGTTAAATCAAGAGTGCTGTGATCTTTAATGTACTTAACATATTTTATTTTAAAATGTTTGTTTTTTCAAGGCCAATCAAATTAAAAAAAAATATAAGACTCTACTCAAAACTCGCCTCATTTTTCAAAGATTTTCAAAAGAAGTTTAATATATTGGGTGCAATAAAAGAAGGCGGACTGCTAGCAATCTTGCCGCAATGTGCCAAAAAAGGGCCCCGACAGTTACCGCTAATTTTGATTCTTTATATGAGCACACTTTAAAAAATATAACAAATGTAACCAAACGGCAAAACGCTGTATGTATGTTTGGTATGTATGAACATATGTTGTTGAGAGAAAAAAGACTTTTTATGAAACGAGTTTGACAGTTACAGTTTTTCAGATTTGGCATTTTACAAAATGCTTAAAATGTTAAGTTAATAAACATCTATGTAAAACAATTTTTCCAATATATTGTTACGTTTATACCTTTTATTTTATTATTTTTATTTCCTTTCAATAAACCGGGGGTTCTTTTAATATTGCGAATTAAAGCACTTGAAATTTATTCCAAAAGTGCAACCATTTTGTTTATTTAAACCACTGTCTTTAATTTATTTACAGACTTATTTATAACACTTAATGTTATTCACCTTTATTATTAAGCAATTTACACTTATCCAACTCAACGGTTAAACTGGTACTGATTATGGTTGTCGTGTTGTTCGCTTATTTATAGTTCTAGGTCTGTAATATTCCATTAAGTTCGAGTACCTACACACTAGTACATTCTAGCAAATACTAGATGACATTTACATTAAAATTAAAACGTTAAGTTATTCAACCACCATATCGAAAAAAATTTCTAAGTGCAGACAACAACCGCCAATGAAACAACCACATCTTATAAAATTATCATGTTGTATAACCAATCAAAATTCAAGATGAAACGTTTATTAGTTTTGTCTTAAAAAACTTGGGCAATCGCAGTGTTTTGTCTATATTTAGGTCTCCCCTTGTCGTGAGCCAATCCTGCTGATTTTAAATAGCGATCATCTCAGGGATATTTCTAATAGTTTGACACCAATACCTTATTCATAGTACTTAAATTGACTCCGGCAACTTGATTTCAACAGACACATACTGACAGACAGCGATGCCAACTTAGCTATCTTAGAGCTAGATTTATCTCTTTTTAACTGCTTCTAACTCGAAAATTTTTCCATTAGCTCCTTTTAAAAAAAAGGAGCTAACACAGCTCTTTTCAACTGTGTAAACGGCACGTTTGGCACTTTTTGCAATTTATAGTAAATTTTTTCGTTTTTACTCTATTGTTTTGCCTAAGTGGCTTTTACGGAACATACAAAACTATTCAGTGATTTATTTCATTTATTACAAAGCCTGACAAATAAAATCATTATACCGACAGATAACTTCGATTATAAAGCTGGAGAATTATAATCTTTAATAAATAGAAACTGTTATCTAGGATATACATAACTTTGAGAAGACATGCGAATATTTTAATATAACTGAATCAGATAAACATATCGTTAGTTAAAATTAGAGTTCATAAAAACTGTAATTTATGAGATCAGAGCAAAATTTACAACAAATTTTATGATGTTGGAAATTTTGGCATTTAGCGTAAAAAATGTTTTTTTTGCAGGGTTCAGAAAGTATTTTATGTGTTATAAAAGCATTAAAAGTGCTTAAAAAATTTAAAATTGTACGAGTGTAAAAATTTAGATAGAACCGATTGATTATGGATTGAAGTGCATCAGTTTTTGTTTTAAAAATATTATCGTATCCATACTCTAATGCTAAAGTGGAAAAAACATGCAGTGCTATAAATGTTTTTAAGAATAAAATAAGAACCAACATGGCCTTGAATACGGTTAATATTTTAATTCATAAAAAAATATTGTTTACAAAGGTGTAGCACCTACTGTTTAAACTACGAGTAATCAGCAAGCGTATTTGTAAAAATAAATTCAATTGAAACATAAAATAAATCAAAATATTATATAATAATAATATTATTTAATTTGATTATTTTTTCTATTTTTTTCTATAATTTTTATTTTGTAAAAAAATCTTGAAGTACAAATAAAATAATGAATACATTCATAGATTTAAAATGGAAAAATCTTCAATTTTTTTATTTAGCTCCTTTCAGCTCTTTGCGACTATTTGGCTGGCTCTTTTTGCCTCCGAATTGTTGGCGTCACTGCTAACAGACGGGCAAGGCTATGTCGACTTTCCTATCTACTGTAAGGATCCAGAATATATATGCTTTATGGGGTGCTAAATGGATATAAAAAAAAATTACAAACGGAATGGCAAACTGATATATACCCTTATCACTATTAAAAGGGTATAATTACATATGTGGCTTCAAAATTGAAAAATAATTGAACCCGATTTACAGAATAAGGGGCCTTCAAAACCCCTTTGAGAAGTTTTAGAATTTTGCAAAACTTCTCGCAGCTTGATGACTTAAAACGTTGTTTCTAAAAAAAGTGGCTAATGGCTTGTTTATTTTTTCTCTGCCAAAGCAAAATAATTATGTATTACGGAATTGGGTTAAACGAGAAAATTTCAAATTTTTATTATTATATATGTAGGGGACTCACAAGGTGTTCTATTGCGTCCTATTGTCATAATGTTATAAAATTTTACAATGGTTTAAAAACCTTCACCAACTATTGGAGACTCGACGTAGATGTATGTGGAGTTGTAATGACAATTTAATAAACATACCACACGACCTAGTATTTTCTTAGAACTATTTTTGTATGTATGAAACACAACAACAATTTTTTAAACCATTGTGAAATTTTATAACATTATGACAATAGGACATAATAGAATACCTTGTGAATCCCCTAATTATATATTGCATAGGTTACATCTAGGTCGTTCATTTCCAAAAAAAAAATTGTTGGAAAGAAAAAGCAATAAAATTTTAAATTTTAATATAATTTAAAATGTCTAAAATACAATGAGAAAGTTTCTAAAATACAAATGGAAAATTCTAAAATACAATTAGAAAATGCTGATATACAAATAGAAATTTCTGAAAAATAAACAGAAATTTCTAAAATTTAATTAAAAAGATAGTTGTGAAATTAAATTAGAAATTCCTAAAACTGAATTAGAAATTTCTGAAATTGAATTTCAAATTTCTAAAATTGATTTATATACTTAAAAAAAAAAAATTTTAAATTGAATTTAAAAAAAATTCTGAAATTAATTATGAAATTTTTGAAATACAATTAGAAAGTTGTGAAATACAATTGGAAATGGTGTAGTTGAATTGCATGAACTGTATAATACATTTTTTTTTTGCTTTATATTGAATCAACTGTTAATGACCTAAATAACTTTTTTTCTGTATTTAAGGTTTTTAATAATGGCCGATGGCATCAGGAGCATTCGGTGCAAGAAGTCTACCAAGAAGGCTGTAGCGAAGTTAAAGAAAATACATTTTCAGCTTCATTAAAAACACTGTGCTATTGTAGAGGAAATTTGTGCAACTCTTCAAAGCGATTAAAATTCAGTACAACAAGAATTGTTGTAGCATCGTTAATAAGTGTTTTGCTGTTTTTATAAAACAAACTCATACGTACATATGTATCGATGTATGTACAATGTACCAAATTTTTAAAACACAGTAAAAGTTTGTTTTTTGTAGAAATGTAAAACAATAACTCAAACTAAAAAAAAATTCTTAAACCAAATTAATTGTTACCCCTTATAACTTATATTATTATACATGAATATTTTTAAAACTATTGTATTCTATTAAGTTTTTTAATGTTTTCCTGCCTATTTACGGACTCCATTATAGTTAAGAAACGTCTTGTGATATGTTGTAAAGTGAAGGTGTGCAAATAAAATATCTCATAATTTAAACACATCATTATTATATCAATTGTTTTTATACCCTTCACATAGTGATAGGGTATATATCACTTTGTCATTCCGTTTGTAATTTCTTTATTATTCATTTGCGACCCCATAAAGTATATATATTCTGGATCCTTATAGATAGGGAAGTCGATTTAGCGATGTCCGTCTGTCCGTCTGTTGAAATCAAGTTTCCGGAGTCAAATAAAAAGGTACAGACCAGTTAATGGTGTCAAACTATTAGAAATATCCTGGAGACAATCGCTATTTAAAATCAATAAAATCGGTTCACTATTGACCGAGATATAAGCGTAAACCCAGAGTAACCCATTTTTTTTAGGACAAAATCCGTGCATATATCCCTTTATATCTCAGTAAGTATAGTCACTCTTGCCACAAAACTTGGCACGGATACTCCTAAAGAAGGGACCTAAATAATGGAAAAAATTTTTTCAGATAGGACCAGGGGAAGGGGTATTTTTTCTACAATTGCACAAATTTGGTGAAATATTTTATGCGCTATATCTCGTAAACTATAACAGCTATCGATTTAAAATGTTCTACAAAAAGTAATTGCACGCTAAGGGCTACGCGTTAAGGAAAAAATTTTTTGGGTGGGGGCAAAAAAAGGGGTAGCTCCCATACAAATCGACAATTATTATCAAATATTCGATACGCTATATCTCGGAAACTATAACAGATATCGAAATGAAGTGTTCCACAAAAAGTAATTGCACGCTAAGGGCTACGCCTAAAGGAAAAAATTTTTTGGGTGGGGGCAAAAAAAGGGGTAGCTCCCATACAAATCGACAATTATTATCAAATATTCGATACGCTATATCTCGGAAACTATAACAGATATCGAAATGAAATGTTCCACAAAAAGTAATTGCACGCTAAGGGCTACGCCTAAGAGAAAAAATTTTTTGGGTGGGGGCAAAAAAAGGGGTAGCTCCCATACAAATCGACAATTATTATCAAATATTCGATACGCTATATCTCGGAAACTATAACAGATATCGAAATGAAATGTTCCACAAAAAGTAATTGCACGCTAAGGGCTACGCCTTAAGGAAAAAATTTTTTGGGTGGGGGCAAAAAAAGGGGTAGCTCCCATACAAATCGACAATTATTATCAAATATTCGATACGCTATATCTCGGAAACTATAACAGATATCGAAATGAAATGTTCCACAAAAAGTAATTGCGCGCTAAGGGCTACGCCTTAGAAAAAAAATTTTTGGGTGGGGGCAAAAAAAGGGGTAGCTCCCATACAAATCGACAATTATTATCAAATATTCGATACGCTATATCTCGGAAACTATAACAGATATCGAAATGAAATGTTCTACAAAAAGTAATTGCACGCTAAGGGCTACGCTTTAAAGAAAAAATTTTTTGGGTGGGGGCAAAAAAAGGGGTAGCTCCCATACAAATCGACAATTATTATAAAATATTCGATAAGCTATATCTCGGAAACTATAACAGATATCGAAATGAAATGTTTTACAAAAAGTAATTGGGCAAGAAAGCCTACGCTTTAGAGAAAAAATTTTTTGGGTGGGGGCAAAAAAAGGGGTAGCTCCCATACAAATCGACAATTATTATCAAATATTCGATACGCTATATCTCGGAAACTATAACAGATATCGAAATGAAATGTTCTACAAAAAGTAATTGCACGCTAGGGGCTACGCCTTAGAAAAAAAATTTTTGGGTGGGGGCAAAAAAAGGGGTAGCTCCCATACAAATCGACAATTATTATCAAATATTCGATACGCTATATCTCGGAAACTATAACAGATATCGAAATGAAATGTTCTACAAAAAGTAATTGCACGCTAAGGGCTACGCTTTAGAGAAAAAATTTTTTGGGTGGGGGCAAAAAAAGGGGTAGCTCCCATACAAATCGACAATTATTATCAAATATTCGATACGCTATATCTCGGAAACTATAACAGATATCGAAATAAAATATTCTACAAAAAGTAATTGGGCGAGAATGCCTACGCTTTAAAGAATAAATTTTTCGAGTGGGGGCAAAAAAAGGGGTAGCTCCCATACAAATCGACAATTATTATAAAATATTCGATAAGCTATATCTCGGAAACTATAACAGATATCGAAATGAAATGTTTTACAAAAAGTAATTGGGCAAGAAGGCCTACGCTTTAGAGAAAAAATTTTTTGAGTGGGGGCAAAAAAAGGGGTAGCTCCCATACAAATCGACAATTATTATAAAATATTTGATAAGCTATATCTCGGAAACTATAACAGATATCGAAATGAAATGTTTTACAAAAAGTAATTGGGCAAGAAAGCCTACGCTTTAGAGAAAAAATTTTTTGAGTGGGGGCAAAAAAAGGGGTAGCTCCCATACAAATTAATAATTATTATAAAATATTCGATACGCTTTATCTGGGAAACTATAACAGCTATCGACATCAAATGCTCCACAAAAGTAATTGAACAATAAGGCCTACGCTTCAAAGACAAATATTTTTGAGTGTGGGCAGAAAAAGGGGTAGCATACATATTAACAATTTTTGTTAAATTTTCGATATGCTATATCTCAGAAACTATAACATATATCGAAATCAAATGTTCTACAAAAAGTAATTGGCATTAAGGGCTACGCTCTGAAGAAAAAGATTTTCGGATGGGGGGTGAAGAAGGGGTAGCTCCCATACAAATTAACAATTTTTATAAAATTTTCGATACGCTACTTCTGGAAAACTATTACAGCTATCGACTTCGAACATTCTACAAAAAGTAATAATCAAATAATTCATAAATTTTGGTGAAAAAGTTGGTGAAGAGCAGGGGGACTAGAACATTTAATAAGTTTTATTAACCTTTAAATATGAATAATGTCGAAAACTTTAAAAACTCTCGACCTCAAATCTTCTTCATCTATTTCTATTATTCATACGAACGTTAAAATTTTGTTATTTTTTCTATGGGCTTTAAAACTCGCACAAGGTTTTTTATTATATTATTTGCAGTATTAAATTACTCGGCTGGGTATATTTAAAGACCAATGTGAAGGGTATATAAGATTCGGCACAGCCGAATATAGCGCTCTTACTTGTTTTATTATTTAATTACCTTTTTCTATCGATATCATCAATATTTAAGTCATATAATCAATTTCTTAAAAAATCAAAAATCGAACTGGAAATTTAAGGCAGATACGATTTACTATAGCGCCGTTGATAGACAAAGAATGATTCATGGCCAGTCACAATTGGATTTTGTGCATATTTGGCCAAGTGTTTCTTTGTCACTTATATAGACCATATGCATAATAAAGACCAAGGGGGTTATTATGTAATTCGATTTTCGAAAATTTATTTAGGAACGTTTGGAAATTAATTTAAATTTTTTAATAAAAATTTACATTTTAACAAATTTTTCGCAAATTTTTAAAAGTTCCACAACGTTTATTACACGTTTAAATTCGGCAGCAACTGATATTTTCCTTAAATTATTTCCTATAACTATTTATCTTTTAATCGTATTAGATAATACGGATTTCCTTTCGAATCGAAAATTCCTTTCGAAAGCTTTTTCTATTCGAATCGAATTACATAATAACCCCCCAAGTAGTGCTCTATAAGGCTTTATAACTCATATGGCTGAATTGTATTTGGGATTCAGGCATATGAGTTATACATATAGCCCTATAGAGCACTTCTTGGTATTTATTTTGCATATGGTCTATATGAGTGACAAAGAAAAAATTGGCCAAATATGCACAAAACCCTTCAAGGATACCATAGTTTTTCCCAAACTGAAATCTTAAAAAAATTTTTTAAAATCTCCGAAATACAATTTAGACATATGAATTACATAATTTAGTAGGTCACCCTTTGGTCTTAATTTTTCATTCTATATTTGCCCATTTTAGTTGTTCATCTTGCAAAGAGTTTTCATAAAAAAGATCGATCTATTTTAAAACTTATTTTATTTACTACCCAAGAATATATATATTAGCTATCATACTATCCTGGTTTCATTAAGGAATATTTGAAACACGTTTTCCATATGGTAGGGTCTGGAAATTAGGAACCTGTTTGATTAAGTGAATTGTAAATATATAAGCTCTGTTAAATGCGTAACATGGCTTTGTAACGTAGATATTATTAATAGACTTTTGCTCAGTTCTGACCTCCAAAAAAGAAGTCAATGCCCTTTACGAAAGACGCAGTTTCTTAAATGCTTTCCCCTGTACTTGATTTTGACGAGGATTCAGATTCAGAAGAGGTCTTTGGAGAAACAGACAAAGAAGAACAGTAGCACTCCTGTTCTTAGTGCAAAGGGATATTTTTTTAAAGCTATATTTACACTACCTGAGTTATCATCTGAGTTTCACAACTAAGACTCATTTTTAAAGTGTAATAACTTATCTGTTTTATTTGTTAATATTTTTGTCTAACCTCAGTTGAAAAATAGAACGTATTATA
Source organism: Melanophora roralis (assembly GCA_963583895.1). Lineage (NCBI taxonomy): Eukaryota > Metazoa > Arthropoda > Insecta > Diptera > Rhinophoridae > Melanophora > Melanophora roralis. The sequence continues at coordinate 85,454,632 of OY757187.1, read as the reverse complement.
TTTTCAAACTTTTTAACGTCTGAGTTTTGAATTTAAGTTTTTAAAAATTACCGGATTAAATGCTTGTTGTTGTATTGCCATTAACTTTATACCGGTTTTACAACTTTTTAATTAGCGGATTAAAACTTATTTCTTAGACGTAATGTAAAACATAAAATTAGAAAATCAAATAATTTTTTGACACTCAACTCAGATGAGAACTTAGGTGGTGTAAATATAGCTTAAATAAATTAGTTTTTGTTTTCATACTTTAAATTAATTGTTACTTCTGTAAATAAGTTATTGTTATATGTATATAAATTACTTATTTTCAGATAAATTAAATGCAACAAATTACAAAAAAAGCGACAAATAGGCTTTGAAATAATTTTTTTTGTAAAAATTAGCAAAATATATAAAAACAAATTTTCTTGTACAGGGCCGTTTCAGGGGGTGGGGTTCTGGGCATTTCTGTCCCTGCCCATAAAAGCTTAAAAATTTCGCTTTTATAGTATTTGGGCGTAAGTTACCATTATTTTTGCAAATTTTATTTTATGCCGCCGCCAACCAAAGGGGGATAGGACGACACTGTCCAAGTGTAGATTTTTTTAGCTTTCGCTTATGTTTAAAGTTGCATTTGCCTAACAAAAGTATTGGAAACTTAAAAATTTATTTTTTAGAAGTGGTATTAGTTCTTCTAAGGGGAACTTTTTCCCCCCTGGACCGATTTATATTATTTTCAATCCTTAAAAGCCTATGACTACAATACATGTAGGAGCACTCAGTAACTTTTAAGAAGCTTTATTATAAAAAAAAGTAATACCTCTATGTGCGCTGTTTCAAATGTTCTCCTAGTGACGAACACCAGGGAGTGACATTGAGTGCTCTAAAAACATAACTGGAATAGTTACTTATTTTTTCGGTTATTTAGTACAACTATTCATGTACCACAGACAATATCTACATCTACATACACTTAATCAAATAACACGGCATTTAAACTATGTTACTTGTAACATGACTCTTTTCTTATTAACTTCTAAAAACTTCAAGCATTTACATTATGTTACTACAAACTTGTCTCATTTTTATTTTTTGTTTTGGTTTCGTTGTTTATTCTTCTTCTTCTTGAACGTTTTGACTGTCATTATAATGGCATTAATAGAAAGGACTGCGAATATTGTACAAATGATCATTTTCTTGATATTTTATAATCAGCTACTCTATTAATTCCTTGCTCCACATTTTTTTCAATTTCTTTTGTATTTTCCACTTTTTAATTCTTTTTTTATAATATATACAAATATATACAACAATTTTACCGAAAATTTTCAATATTTCAAGTATTTTTTTTTACCGATGCACAAGACACAATTTTTAATTTTATTTCACAGTTTAGTGCCACAAAATGTTTAATTTTATTTGATCCTTTTAATTTCTAACTCATTCTTCGATTTAATTTGTCAGTTAATTGAGGGATCATTCCTGTTTGATATACGAAAGAGAATAAAGAAAAATAGAAGAAAAAACGAAAACGTCAAAAAAAAAAACGTCAAAAAGTAACATGAAAAACAGAAATCGTGTTACATTTGTAACGTATCTGCCTTCTCTACTCCCTTCGCCCACAAATAAATGTAACAGGTTACAGTAACGTGTTACAAGTAACATAGTCTGAATGCCATGTAAGTCCCCCAGACATGTTAGTCATGAATATTTGCATTTTTAAAATGATTTTTAGGTATAAATGATTGTCATTTTTTTATTTTAATTTAAAACGACACTTATGATTTATAAATAAGTATAATATTAATGTAAATATTTTAGGTACCGTGAAATAACTCCCAAATGAAATAACTCCCAATGGAGAAAATGAAATAACTCCCAAATGAAATAACTCCCAACGAAAATGAAATAACTCCCAATCGAAAAAAATGAAATAACTCCCAACGGTAAAAATGAAATAACTCCCAATGTTTGGGAGTTATTTCATAAAAGTCACAAAAAAGTGAAATAACTCCCAAATGAAATAACTCCCAACAAAAATGAAATAACCCCCAATTACAAAAAAAATAATTGTTTTATGAAATAAGTCCCAACGGAAATGAAATAACTCCCAACAATAATGAAATAACTCCCAACGAAAATGAAATAACTCCCAACGAAAACGAAATAACTCCCAATTAAAATACATACATATAATGCGTAAACCTTTTGTATCCATAAATTTGATGTTACTAACGTAAAATTATTTTCTAAACAAACAAACCAAATGACTGCCGGCCTCCGTCTGGACGCAGGATAAGTTAACTCTCGTGGATCGAACCGCCAGCTTCGTTACAGCTTTAGGACAGGCGCGTGGACTTTAAGCACCTTTTTGATTAAATAATTTTTTTAATAAAAAAGAGTTATTTAGATAGCCGGCCTTCGGCCGGGCGCAAGGAAAGAAACATCCAGTGGATTCGAACCGCTGGCTTCGCAGTAGCCTTCGGCCGGGCAATGGACTTTAAGCTCTACTGCTTTCCATATAAAGCTTCGCCAAATAAAACATGAATTTTATGACACTTTAGTTATGAAGCTGCAAATACTTCCAATGTACTACAGTTTAAAGTATATTGCCCGGCCGAAGTCTACTGCGAAGCCGGCGGATCTAATCCAATGGAGTTTTTTTTCCTTGCACCCGGCCGAAGGCCGGCTATCTAAATAACTCCTTTTTATTAAAAAAATTATTTAACCAAATTTTTTAAACCCAAAATTTTCAATTCATTGTCACCTTTTGTATCCATAAATTTGATGTTACTAACGTAAAATTATTTTCTAAACAAACAAACCAAATGACTGGCGGCCTCCGTCTGGACGCAGGATAAGTATACTCTCGTGGATCAAACCGCCAGCTTCGTTGCAGCTTTAGGACAGGCGCGTGGACTTTAAGCACCTTTTTGATTAAATAATTTTTTTAATAAAAAGGAGTTATTTAGATAGCCGGCCTTCGGCCGGGCGCAAGGAAAAAAAACTCCAGTGCATTGGATCCGCCGGCTTCGCAGTAGCCTTCGGCCGGGCAATGGACTTTAAGCTCTACTGCTTTCCATATAAAGCTTCGCCAAATAAAACATGAATTTTATGACACTTTAGTTATGAAGCTGCAAATACTTCCGATGCACTACAGTGTAAAGTATATTCTCCGGCCGAAGGCTTCTGCGAAGCCGGCGGATCGAATCCACTAGAGTTTTTTTCCTTGCGCCCGGCCGAAGGCCGGCTATATACCCACGGTTTTAAAACCCCAAAACTTTTAAATAAATGTCACTTTGTATACTAGCGTGATCAAATTTTTTTAAATGCTCTGGTATATACACTTGCTTTTAGTAAAATGAAATAACTCCCAATAAAAATGAAATAACTCCCAACAAAAATGAAATAGCTCCCAATAAAAATGAAATAACTCCCAATAAAAATGAAATAACTCCCAATGATAGAAAATGAAATAACTCCCAACAAGAATGAAATAACTCCCAACACTTCGAAAAAATGAAATAACGCCCAACAAAATTTCATTGGGAGTTATTTCATTTGGGAGTTATTTCATTATGAAATTACTCCCAATGAAAAATAATGAAATAACTCCCAACGCATTAGGAGTTATTTCATTATGAAATAACTCCCAATTTGTATGGAAAAAAATTGGGAGTTATTTCATTTTTTCATTGGGAGTTATTTCATTGGGGAGTTATTTCACGGTACCAATATTTTAATAAAAAAAAATAATGCAATTAATGCTGCATGTGGAATAATGCAAAATAAGTCTCCGTACAGCTCAGAAATTTGAGTTAAAAAGCTCTGGTATTTAGCAAAATTGCATTTAGTATGTTGTATGTTCTCCCTTTTGAGCGTTTACAGCAATTAATCGGGTTTTCATGGAATGTACAAACTTTTTTGTTGTCGCAGAATCTATTCATTTATACTTTTATCTAATTATGGCTTTGAGCAGGTATTAATTCGCTATACTGCGCTGGCGAATCTTTTTTTCTAAGTGGTTCCATAAATGCTCAACCGGATCAAAAAAATTTTCTAAACCTAATTTTTAAATTTTTTTAAATACATATATATATCGCACCCGTTCAACAATACTGTATTAACTCAAAAACTTCAAAGTGTTCAGGAGAGACATAAAACTGTTTTCTTAATGCTTAAGGAATTTTCCATTAACAAAAGTTAGACAATATTTAGAAACTCCATCAATTATTGTATTGCATCACATAACCTTTTTATTTGTTTATTGTTTGGAGATAGAAACGCGATTTTTTCAGTTATTATCATTTTCTTGAATTTATTTTTGTTAATAAGAAGTAAATATTTTGAGTTGTGTTTGTTTACATGAAATTTATTGCTGTATTTAATACATTTTATTATTAGAATAACAACATACTCAAAATACTACTCGTTATAGCAAAAAACAATCATTTGTTAAGGCCAATCACTTCAAATAACTCAAAATAATTTTGTTTTTTTGATTCACAGATATAAACTAGGGAATGGTAAGCAAAGCCGAAAATCGATTTTCGATTTTACGATCAACTATTTTACTCTCGATTTTCAAAGTCGATTAATCGTAGCTCATAATCGATTATAATTCAAAGTCGACTTTTTGATGCTTTATTTAAATGGATAGATACCCTCAAAAATGATTTTTAAGTAAGTAAATTTAACTTTTCTCAAAAAAGGTATTATTGGAAAAGGTATGTACGAGCCTATTTAATGATTAAAAAGAACACAGGTCATAAATAAATACAGATAGTTTAACTTCATACATAATTATATACTTTAGTGCAAATATTCATTGTAATTTCAATGTATAAAATCAAATTAGTGAAAATTTAAATACGCACACACAACAGATATACATATTTAATTTTCAAAGACGATAAGTTATTTTTAGTGTACAGTGTACTGAACTATTTTTTTTAATTGTTTACAAATTTTTCCATATCTGACTGCATTTTTAATTAACATTCGGCGACAAATATTACAAATTTTAAAATAATACACTAACGCTTCATATTAACACTTGAGTTTTCGGTGCAGATAGTTTGAAATAAATTGTATTAATAAAATAATTCTTGAAATATTAGCATTTTTAAATTTTTTAGGTAAAATCGATTTTTTGGGCTCAATAATCGATTTCAGTATAAAATCGTCAACAAAAACCCGATTACAAAAAGTCGATTTTTTTGGAGTCAAAATCGACTTTCGACTATAATCGAAGTCGATTTACCAGTCCCTAATATAAACCATTCCACCAGCAAAAAGGTCACAACATGTACTGAACTATGGGAATTTTAACCATAGGTAGACATAAGTGTTATGTATTGCTTTTTGCCAAAAAGATAAAATAAAAAAATTTTGAGTTAATACAGTATTGTTGAACGAGTGCGATATGTATATTAGAAAGCAATTTTAGCAATTTTATCCATTGCGTTTTAAATAAGTCTAGTCCGGAAGAAGCCATGCAACCCCGAACTATTAGGCTGACTCCATCAAGCTTTACAAATGGGGTCAAATGCTTTGGGTAGTTTTTAATTTGTTGCCTTTTTCCATACCATGTGTCTTCTATCTGACCTAAAACCATTAAATTTACTTTCATCGCTAAAACAAAACCATATCCCAAAGCAAGAAATCTTTATCAATATGCACAACGAAGTAATCAAATCTCTTTTTCATGTTGAATATACGGCTTCTGTCGCCTCACCCGTTTTTTGTATCTATTTACTTTATGGACGTTTCCTATTGTTTGTAGGTTGACAGTTCTTCCCTCTGTAGTTTTTAGATTTGATGCAATGACACATTCACTAATTTTGAGACTGCTGCTTGCAGTTCGCCCAATTTTTGTCCACATCAGGGCTTTTTTCTTGGACAGCCATTTTTCGGTTAGTTTGCTATTGTTCCGGTTCTTTTTTGAGCTGTTGAATAACGTACAGAATGGACAAACGTAATCTTTTTACAGTTTCACTTATTTCTGAAAGATTTTTTTCATAATTTATTTAGGTTAATAACAATTTAACTGAATTTCTCAGTTTTACTTATTTTAAAGTAAACAATGCTGTTTTTACTTAAAAATGTATTTTAGCAAATATAAGCTTGCTTAAGTACCTTCATAATAAAAAAAAAAACAAAAGATGTACAAAGACTTTTTTTGATGTCAAGATAGTGCTACCGCATATTAACTCTTTTAAAATGGTCGTTTTTGCAATAAACCAAGGCACATTCAACAAGGTGAATTCAAAAAATTCGCCCTCTGCATTTCCTTTTTGTGTTTGAACGGTAGAATTCAGAAAAATTAAAATCTTCATATAAAACTAAATTTTTATTACGTAAAAATGTCAAATTGATTTTAATGAGCTGGGCTCTTAATATTACCTGGTTAAATGTGCATGGCAATAAACCTTAAAAAGTTATATTGCATTCCCCTATTATGCTTAGGCCAAATTGAAGCGATTAAAATTTTTTTAAGCTTATAAGTTTAAATACAGGGTGTCCTCCAGCAAGGTATACTACTTTGTTTTGTCGCCATTTTGGTAAACATTATTCTTGACAGTTCATTTGTATGGGAGCTACCCCTTCTTCACCCCCTGCCAAAAAATTTTTTTCTTAATAGCTTTGTTGTTCAATTACTTTTTGTAGAACATTTGATTTCAATATCTGTTAGTTTCCGAGATATAGCGTATCGAAAATTTCATAAAAATTGTTAATTTGTATGGGAGCTACCCCTTCTTTACCCCCTACCAAAAAAAAATTCTTAATAGCGTAGGCTTTGTTGTCCAATTACTGTTTGTAGAACATTTGATGTCGATATCTGCTACAGTTTCCGAGATGTAGCGTATGGAAAATTTTACAAAAATTTGTATGGGAGCTACCCCATATTAACGCCCCACCCCAAAAATGTTTTCTTAATAGCGTAGGCTTTGTTGTCCAATTACTGTTTGTAGAACATTTGATGTCGATATCTGCTACAGTTTCCGAGATGTAGCGTATGGAAAATTTTACAAAAATTTGTATGGGAGCTACCCCATATTAACGCCCCACCCCAAAAATGTTTTCTTTAAAGCGTAGGTTTTGTTGTCCAATTACTTTTTGTAGAACATTTGATTTCGATATCTTTTATAGTTTCCGAGATATAGCGTATCAAAAATTTTACAAAACTTGTCAATTTGTATGGGAGCTACCCCATATTAACGCCCCACCCAAAAAATGTTTTCTTTAAAGCGTAGGTTTTGTTGTCCAATTACTTTTTGTAGAACATTTGATTTCGATATCTGTTACAGTTTCCGAGATATAACGTATCGAAAATTTTACAAAAATGGTTAATTTGTATGGGAGCCACCCCATATTCACGCCCCACCCAAAAAATGTTTTCTTTAAAGCGTAGGTTTTGTTGTCCAATTACTTTTTGTAGAACATTTGATGTCGACATCTGCTACAGTTTCCGAGATATAACGTATCGAAAATTTTATAAAAATTGTTAATTTGTATGGAAGCTCCCCATATTCACCCCAGGCCAAATTTTTTTTTTTCAAAGCGTAGGTGTTGTTGTCCAATTATTTTTTGCAGAACATTTAATTTCGATATCTGTTACAGTTTCCGAGATATAGCTTAAAAAATTTTACAAAACTTGTCAATTTGTATGGGAGCTACCCCATATTAACGCCCCACCCAAAAAATGTTTTCTTAATAGCGTAGGCTTTGTTGTCCAATTACTGTTTGTAGAACATTTGATGTCGATATCTGCTACAGTTTCCGAGATGTAGCTTATGGAAAATTTTACAAAAATTTGTATGGGAGCTACCCCATATTAACGCCCCACCCCAAAAATGTTTTCTTTAAAGCGTAGGTTTTGTTGTCCAATTACTGTTTGTAGAACATTTGATGTCAATATCTGCTACAGTTTCCGAGATATAGCGTATCAAAAATTTTACAAAACTTGTCAATTTGTATGGGAGCTACCTCATATTAACGCCCCACCCAAAAAATGTTTTCTTAATAGCGTAGGCTTTGTTGTCCAATTACTGTTTGTAGAACATTTGATGTCGATATCTGCTACAGTTTCCGAGATGTAGCGTATGGAAAATTTTACAAAAATTTGTATGGGAGCTACCCCATATTAACGCCCCACCCCAAAAATGTTTTCTTTAAAGCGTAGGTTTTGTTGTCCAATTACTTTTTGTAGAACATTTGATTTCGATATCTTTTATAGTTTCCGAGATATAGCGTATCAAAAATTTTACAAAACTTGTCAATTTGTATGGGAGCTACCCCATATTAACGCCCCACCCAAAAAATGTTTTCTTTAAAGCGTAGGTTTTGTTGTCCAATTACTTTTTGTAGAACATTTGATTTCGATATCTGTTACAGTTTCCGAGATATAACGTATCGAAAATTTTACAAAAATGGTTAATTTGTATGGGAGCCACCCCATATTCACGCCCCACCCAAAAAATGTTTTCTTTAAAGCGTAGGTTTTGTTGTCCAATTACTTTTTGTAGAACATTTGATGTCGACATCTGCTACAGTTTCCGAGATATAACGTATCGAAAATTTTATAAAAATTGTTAATTTGTATGGAAGCTCCCCATATTCACCCCAGGCCAAATTTTTTTTTTTCAAAGCGTAGGTGTTGTTGTCCAATTATTTTTTGCAGAACATTTAATTTCGATATCTGTTACAGTTTCCGAGATATAGCTTAAAAAATTTTACAAAACTTGTCAATTTGTATGGGAGCTACCCCATATTAACGCCCCACCCAAAAAATGTTTTCTTAATAGCGTAGGCTTTGTTGTCCAATTACTGTTTGTAGAACATTTGATGTCGATATCTGCTACAGTTTCCGAGATGTAGCTTATGGAAAATTTTACAAAAATTTGTATGGGAGCTACCCCATATTAACGCCCCACCCCAAAAATGTTTTCTTTAAAGCGTAGGTTTTGTTGTCCAATTACTGTTTGTAGAACATTTGATGTCAATATCTGCTACAGTTTCCGAGATATAGCGTATCAAAAATTTTACAAAACTTGTCAATTTGTATGGGAGCTACCTCATATTAACGCCCCACCCAAAAAATGTTTTCTTAATAGCGTAGGCTTTGTTGTCCAATTACTGTTTGTAGAACATTTGATGTCGATATCTGCTACAGTTTCCGAGATGTAGCGTATGGAAAATTTTACAAAAATTTGTATTGGAGCTACCCCATATTAACGCCCCACCCCAAAAATGTTTTCTTTAAAGCGTAGGTTTTGTTGTCCAATTACTTTTTGTAGAACATTTGATTTCGATATCTGTTATAGTTTCCGAGATATAACGTATCGAAAATTTTATAAAAATTGTTAATATGTATGGAAGCTCCCCATATTCACCCCCCGCCCAAAAATTTTTTTTTTCAAAGCGTAGGTGTTGTTGTCCAATTATTTTTTGCAGAACATTTGATTTCGATATCTGTTACAGTTTCCGAGATATAGCGTATCGAAAATTTAATAAAAATTGTTAATTTGTATGGGAGCTACCCCTTTTTCTGCCCCAACCCAAAAAACATTTTTTTAAAGTGTAGGTCTTATTGTACTATTACTTTTTGTAGAACATTTGAAGGCGATAGCAGTTATAGTTTCTAAGATTTGGCGCATAAAATATTTCACCAAATTTGTGCAATTGTAGGAAAACTACCACTTCCCCTGATCCTATCTATCCATTATTTAGGTCCCTACTTTAAGAGTATCCGTGCCAAGTTTTGTGGCAAGAATGACTATATTTACTGTGATATATAGGGATATATGCACGGATTTTGTCCTAAAAAAATGGGTTATGTTGGGTTTTCGCTTATATCTGGGTCAATAGTGAACCGATTTTGCTGATTTTAAAAAGCGATTGTCGGCGGGATATTTCTAACAGTTTGACACCAATAGCTGGTCTGTATCTTTTTATTTGACTCCGTAAGCTTGATTTCAACAGCCGGGCAGACGGACATGGCTATATCGACTTCCCTATCTATAAGGATCCAGAATATATATACTTTATGGGGTCGCAAATGGATAATAAAGAAATTACAAACGGAATGACAAACTAATATATACCCTTATTACTATGTGAAGGGTATAAATATGTATCTGTTGCTTTTGGACAATACATTGAGTATGGCTGTTTTCCTAAACGCAGTATGCTTTGCATCACGAAATTTCAAATCCTTTCTGACAGCAAAGCTGAAGGTTTTGATAATATCTTCTGCTGCCAAATGAGTGTTTAAAGTCATGTTAATGCTTAGGAAACACAGAAAAGAATATAACTGTAAGTTGTGTGAAATGGAAGAAGTTGAAATTTCGTAATGCAAAGTATTCTGCGTTTGGGAAAACAGCCTATCATGTGTGTATGATTTAAACTCTGCTTAAAACATTACAAATTAAATCTATTTAGTGCTACAATAATGCAAAAAAGGGTTTTTTTAATTAAAAAAACACTAGTACATTCTTATATTTCTTCTGAGCGTACTTTTATCAAAGTATTTTTTTTTTTGTTATTTTATTTTTTTAGAGTAAAAATGAACATATTTATGTTGATTTTATAAAATTATAATTTTTTTGTTTGTACTAAAAGAACAATTTAATCGCACTTGTTAACATTTTTAATTTAATAAATAATTATGCATTCGGGTTCGGCAAAACAATAAAAAATTTACCGAAGTTCGGGTTAGGTTCAATTCAAAAAATGCACGTTCGGTCGGGCTCTAATGAATGTATACAAATATACATATATATACTTCAAGGAAACATTTCTAATATGATGATGGTTATATACACGGTGGGCCAAAAGAAGTCATCCGATGTTGTTTGGCTCTCATTTTATTCTAAATAAAAATCTTCCGACTCTGCTTTTTTATGTTCATTTAAACCTTTAGAATTTTATTTGTCAAGTTGAGAAGATAATATCGGCTAAATGGGCGCCGTTAAAATTGATTGCTATACGGCCTTGTTTTATGGCATTTTTCATCACTTCGTCGAGAGCTTCGGGCGACAGATTCTCGCACTCGTGCCGAATATTGTTCTTGAGGGCTTCTTCGCGTAAGCACGGGACTTTAAAAAACCCCACAAAAAAGTTTGGAACGGTTAAATCGGGCGATTTTGCGGACCAATGTAAATCGCCAAAACGAGAGTTGAGGCGACCCGGAACGCCGCCTTCATAATAACGGTTGTGGCTCGCGCAGTGTGTGCCGTTGCTCCGTCCTGTTGGAACCACATGTCCTCCAGTTCTAATTCGTTCAATTGCGACAGAAAAAACTCGGCTAACATGGCCCTATAGCGCGCACCGTTCACTGTTGTCGTTTGACCAGCGGCGTCCTCTAAAAAATGGCCCGATGACTCCTCCAGCCCGAGTGCACCACGCAGCCAGCGGATGTAACGGCTCCTCGTGCATCACTCGTGGTTTTAGGTGCCCCAGAAGAAATAGTTTTGCTTGTTCACGTACCCGCTGAGGTGGAAATTAGCCTCATCGCTCATTATGATTTTTGTCGAAAAATCGTCCACTTCGGCCTCAAGATTGAGGATGGCTTGGGCGTAGGTAACACGCGTTTGGCGATCAACAGACAGCAGCTGATGCACGAACTGGACTATGTACGGAAACATGCGAAGGTTTTCGACCAAAATTTGCCTTAGTGACGACCGGCGGATGGCTAATTGCGAGGCACGGCGTCTGGTCGATGTTTCTGGCGACAGCTCGACATCCTCCCCAACAGTGGCAATATTCTCAGCAGAACGGGCGCTCCGGGACCGGCCACTCTTGGCAGCGTCTTGTGTGGTCTCATACTCTTCAAAGTTGGTAGCCAAACGTCGCAGTGTTTGCGCAGTTGGTGCCGGACGACCGGGGAATCGGCGACGAAGTTCGCTCTGTGTCAACATCACAGACGAATTGTTACGCAAAAAATAGCCACGATTCTTTTGCGTTCTTGGGGTGTGTATCGCTCCATGGCTTGCTCACTTTTATTCTTCATCTGTCTAGTCCACAAATGTCAAAACAGGTTTGGCATTGGCCGCCATTTCCAAAAATAAGAGTACCTTCCAATAGGGTGATTTCTTCTGGCCCACCCTGTAGGTCTAGTTTAATTTAAACTTAATTAACGGTTTATTGTTACCAATTGTGCTGATCAAACTCCATATACTAAGAAAATATTGCTACCTGATACTGATTCGCCCCTTAATATCGTTGTTTTTTAAAAAGTTAAAATAATTTTATTTTTTCTTTCTTTCCTGTTGTTTTGTTTATTTTAATGGTTTTGAAAAAAGTAAAAATATTTGTTTTTCTATGTTTTCAAAACATATTTGCGGTTTCCTAAGTTAAAACTTAAATTAATCACTTTTTGTAATGCATTCTATTGTAAATTTCCATTTACACCTTGCAAAACATCAAAACAGACGCCGCAAACACGCACTGGTTTATTTATGCCAAACTTCAATATAGGTACATCGTTATTAGAACATTTTGAGCATACAACACGTCCACAATGGCGACTGCAAATAAACAATTATTTTATGAAAACATTAATTTTTAAGACTTAAAATAAAAATTTTGTTCAATTATGTATAAATCTTCGCTAATTGATAATAGTAATATATAAGTATGTTGTGTGTATGTATAATAAAATATAAAATTATTGCAGATATTAGGTGTGTTCATTTACAGAAAATTATCAATAATTTTCGATAACTATTACTAGTAAGTGTTCACGTACACAAAAAATTAGCAGCTAGAGAGCCAAAAAAGAGCGCAATATGTTTAGAAACAAAAATGTTTCTGATAATTTCTACTAGTAAAAATTTTACTATCAGAAATTATTCAAACAGTCTTTCTGTCATTATGCTTTGAAAAAAATTTAAGTTTTACATTTTTATAAGTTTACAATAGTTGCGTTCAATACCTTTCCAGTAATTACTAGCAACGATAGAGTAAAAAGAAATATTTTTAAAATTGCTCTCAAAAATATTTAAAGCTAAATGAACACTTTTACAGTCAAAACTTGCAAGCAAATGTATTTTGTTATTGTAAACTTATAAAAATTTAAAACTTAAATTTTTTTTCAAAGCATAATGACAGAAAGACTGAATAATTTCTGATAGTAAAATTTTTACTAGTAGAAATTATCAGAAACATTTTTGTTTCTAAACATATTACGCTCTTTTTTGGCTCTCTAGCTGCTAATTTTTTGTGTACGTGAACACTTACTAGTAATAATTATCGAAAATTAGTGATAATTTTCTGTAAATGAACACACCTAATAACAAAATACATTTGCTTGCAAGTTTTGACTATAAAAGTTTTCATTTACTTTTAAATATTTTTGAGAGCAATTTTGAAAATATTTCTTTTTAAACGGCATTTAGACTATGTTACTTGTAACACGTTACTGTAACATGCTAAATGTTTTTGATGGCAAATTGGGTAGAGAAGGCAGAGAAGTTACAAAAGTAACACGGTTTCTGTTTTTAATGTTTCTTTTTACGTTTCTCTTTTGACGTTTTCGTTTTTTCTTTATTCTCTTTCGTATATGCCATGGTACAATTACCTTTAAGGTAATGGTACATTACAATTAAGGTAATTGTAAGGTAATTGTACCATGGTCGAAACGTTCAAGATGAAGAATAAACAACGAAACCAAAACAAAATATAAAATAGAGACAAGTTTCTAGTAACATAATGTAAATTCTTGAAGTTTTTGGAAGTTACCTTAAAACGAAATAAGATAATAGTCATGTTACAAGTAACATAGTCTAAATTCCGTGTTACTCTCTCGTTGCTAGTAATTACTGGAAAGTTATTGAACATAACAATTTTTTTTTATACATATGTATATAAAACAAATTTTTATTCTATGCTCAAGAAAGACAATACAATGAAAGTTTGCTGTTCGATTTAATTTTCAATTATATTAAGAACAACCCAGATAGCATTTGGAAGATTGTTTTTCGAAAAATCACGTTTCTGAGTCTTTTAAGAGTACTTTTGGTGATCAAAAACTGATTAATCACTTACACGATCAAAAAATGACTAGAAAATGATTCGCGCTACTGAGTGAAATGAGTTTAATTTTAAATACAATAACAAATTGTATAGCAATCGCAAATTAACCATCCATACGTTTAAAATGTGATTACATTTTTCGTCATTTATTATCATTTTCCGCTCACCTTTACGATTAAAAATTGCTTAATCAAAAACAGATCATGCAGGCGCTTAAGAAGTGATTAAAATTATGTATTTTATGATCATATTTTGCGCAGATAGAGGATTGAACACTGCTTGTTAAGTAAATGTCAAACACTTAAATTTTTGTTCATTTAAAAAGTAACATCGTGGTATAAAATTCGTTTTGCTGTGAAAGTGAAATTAAAGGATTAATAATAAAAACGTGTAATTAAATTAAGTAATTATCCAAAAATCCTTAAAGTAAGATATTTTAATCAAACAGTGAAATGCAAAGTAAGAAAGGGGAAAAACGTTGCAGCTCAAATATGCAGAAGACAGGTAGAAAACTTGGAAGAGGAAGAAGAACTTAAGCAGCCATATGGGACAAAACAAGAACACGGAGCAATTTTAATTAACTTCTTTTTTTGTTTTTTATGGTATATACATATGTATTTTGAAAATGTCAATAATAATAAATAATAAAATAAATAATAAAATAGAAATATGTGTGATAAATGACAATAAAGTGACTTACAAAAGACTCGAAAGCGACTATAGTTATGACTAAAAGACGACTCAAAAGAGAGTCACAAACGAACTAAAATTAGACTTATATATGATCAGAAAACACTTCAAATACTACTTAAAAAGGAGTCGAAAATGACTTTGAACTGATATCAAAAAAGACTCATAAAAGACTTATCAAGAAGAGTCGCGGGAAGTTTACTTTTTCTACCGACAAAAGTATCTTTTATGCTCAGAAAATGCGCGCATATTTTGCCTTTTTAATCGCGCAGTGGAGTCAAAAAAGACTCAAATTTGATTAAAAAATGAAAAAATTGCTGGATGGGAACATACATAAATATGTATGTACATATACATATAAGAAAAACTATTACACACAAACATATATAAAAATTAAAGTAGATAAGCGAATAAGGTCGGGGTATAAATTAATTAAAACCAAATTAACCATTCACTAAAGTGTACGCATGTCAAAATTACATTTTTGTTAAATAATTGCAAAAACGAATAATGTTTATTAATCTCTCTAAGTTTTCTTCAGGTTTTATTCTCATAATATAAGCACAACAAGCATTTAAAAACACATTGTTTCCTTAGTTAAAATAGGAAAACTCTGAGCTATTTAGTATCAAACGATATTTCAGACAAGGAGGCCGTCTATTGGAAAAGAT
The DNA here is from genome assembly GCA_963583895.1 of Melanophora roralis. NCBI lineage: Eukaryota > Metazoa > Arthropoda > Insecta > Diptera > Rhinophoridae > Melanophora > Melanophora roralis. The sequence continues at coordinate 85,439,252 of OY757187.1, read as the reverse complement.
TATACGACACGCAAATGTGAATAAAACTGGCACACTAGCCAATCAACAAAGTTATTCGTTTAGGCCGAAGATATCAACATGAAGAGTCGACCAAGCAGTAGCTACCACCTCTTAAAAATTAAGAAAGATTTGGCAAGGTGACTCCGACAAAAAATTAAAATAACATTAAAATTTTGGTATCAAGCTACAAGACGTCCAGTATACTTAGACCATACTGTTCCGCAATAAATAAAGCAAACAACATTAGCTTTGAGATAAAGAGAAGAAAAATACTTGCTAATAGAGGCTACTTTGGACAAGTAGACAAGTAGATATCTATGTAATCCATTTAATGAATTAATTTATTATATAGGATTTACACATTTTATTAACATGTAAATAAAGAAAAATACTAGTTAGGGCCTTTCTACATTTGGGTAACGATATATACAAACATATAAACACTATAATTTCCGTTAAGAAACAATTAATACAATTTTAAAAATAAATGTTTATTTTGTTTTGCTTACCAGTGATGTTTGCGCATTGTGAGGGAAAATTTCATGTTACAAGCCTGGCAAAGATCCGATTCCGACCATGGCGATTCTTGCGGCAATTGATCAAGTAGTTTGTGCAGCAACTGATCAGTAGCCAACTTAAAATTAAATATACTTATTCCTTCACGATTTTCCGTGCCTAGACAAGCTCCGTGTTTAACAAGAACTTTACAGAGTGGTGCTTGACCACGCATAAATGCTAATAATAACGGTGTGTTGCCATCCATGTCTGGGGCATTAATAGGATATTTTGGCATACACTCAATAAAAAGTTCGCAGATAGCAGCAGCATTGTTATCTTCGCCGGTGCGACAAAGTTCGTGAAGTGGGTTACGTCCTTTGTTATTTACACCCTCTGCATTAATGCTAGATTCAGTTAAAAGTTCCCTAACGATAGCTAAGTGACCACCACGAACAGCAATATGTAAGGCGTTGTTGCCCTCACCTTCGACAGCATCGTAATCGGAGCCATTTTGAAGTAAGGCAGAAACGGCCGGCAAATTACCACGCTCTGTAGCAATATGTAAGGCGGTTCTCTGCACGGCATCGCGTTCATTAATACGTGCTTCAGCTAGTATAAGATTTCGTGTTATCATTTCGTTGCGAGACGTTGCCGCCAAATGAAGTGGCGTCGACTGGTTGGCATCGTGTACACGTGAATTGACATCCACTTGAATGGCCAAAAGAAAAAGTACACTCTCAAGATCATCTCTCATAATTGCTAAATGCAAAAAATTTCTGCCTCTTGAGTCCATCTGTTCGGCTGCATTTGGCAAGCGATCAAGAATTCGTTGCGCTGCCCGATGGTTTCGAAATGTGAGTGCAGCCGCAAAGGGAGTGTTTCCACATTTGTCACGAATCTTAAGATCTATTGCCGGATGGCAAAGCAAAATAGTTATAATATCTTCGTGTTGATTTTCGATAGCAACATGCAGAGGGGTCTTATTTTCAGCATCTACAGCATTGACATTCGCCCCATGATCTATTAAGGTTTTGAGTACTTTTGTCAGGCCCCATTGGGCACATAAATGGAGAGGGGATGCTTTATCTTTGGCTTCGTCACCTCCCTCGCCATTTTGTCCCGGTTGACGTGGAGAGTCCAGGTCACACTGACTGCGTATAAGAAATATTGCAGCAGTTTCTTTGTTTTCATCGATGGCCCGGTGCAACAATGTTTGCTGGCAGCCATCGGGCCCAGGGCCCCAACAATCCGTGTCGACACCATGTTGTACTAATACCTGAGCCACATCATCATATTCCAACTCTAATGCTGTCCAAAGTGGTGCGTCACCTTTGTTATTTGGAGCACTTAAGGCAACTCCCCTTGTACACAGAGCATCGACTACCTCTGGCATGTGACAGTGGATTGCCAATTGTAGCGGACACTCTTGTTCTCCCGTAAGTGCATTCATATCTGCACCCTGCTGCAATAAAAATACTGCAGTGGCTGAGTCATGGTTTAAAATTGCTTGGTGCAGCAAAGTCATATCCTGACCATTGCGAGCATTTACATCGGCTCCTCCTTTTATCAATATTGGCACAAGCTCTGTCCGGTTTAGAAGTAAGCTGAGACTTAAGGGCGAATCTCCATTGCCGTCTTTGCAATTAAAAATGGGGGCCTCTGGGCTGCCATCATTCTGAGGTAAATTACTACTGTCCTGCAGTACAAAGTTTGCAAATACCTCAATAACACTTGCAGCATTCGATTCCACGGCGACGTGCAATGCAGACTTGAAATCAGATACACTCGATTGAATATTAGGAGATGCACCAGTTTTAAGCAGCTTTTCTGTCAATTTGGAAAGATTTTTCTGTGCCGCGATGTGCAAAGCTGTTAAGCCTGCGCCGTTTATGTGATTCAAGTTAGCATAATCGACCAGAAACATAGCAGAGTCTTCGAGACCACGACCAGCCAATACTTGCAAAAGGTTATCATGAGTTTCAGATTTAAGAGGATTCTGTCGGGCCCCTAATTTAATAAGTTTATCCGCCAATTCAAAATCATTGTCAGTAATTTTTGTAAGACATAGCTCCAGCGGACACTTTTCATCATTAGTGCGAATATTAATATCCACATTTGGTACGCCCAATAAAAGATCGACCATTTTTTTGTTGTTTGACTCTATGGCCAAATGCAATGGCGTTTGCCCCTGGCGGTTCTGCAAGTTAACATTTGGTTTCATTGATATAACTGTTTTACCAATCTCTACCATATCTAAAAATATATCAGGGTCTGTTTCATCTGGATTGTAGGCACATAAAACATGTAAAACAGTATCAGCAGTTGATCTTTAAAACATTGAAATGAACAAATGTTGTATATAAAAGTGTTTGTATTCATTTATGAATTAAATAGGTTAATAAAAATTAAATAATTTAAAAAAGTTAATATATAAACATCTAAACTACAAGAATTAAAGGAAGTATTACCTTGAGGGAAGGTCTAATTGACAATTACGTTCTAATAAAAAATCGGCTGCAAATTTATCACCCCTTTTTACAGCATCTATAAGTAAAGTTGATCCCTATATAAAGTAGAAAAATCATTACCAAGAATTTTTCCAATTAGTTTGATATACAAACCTCTGAGTCGCTGGCATTTATATTTGCTGATCCATTTTTGACCAGAGTTTGTGCTATTGGCAAACTTTTGTCCATTAATGCCATTTGTAGAGGTAATAAACCTTGTTCTGAAAGGCTGTTTACTACTTCTGAAATCTAAAGAGAAAGAAATTTGAAAAAGTTAATTTTATCTTTTATATAAGTAGGTACATGAACAAATACATATCGTTAGCTTAAGTACAAGAAGGCGCTTTAAATATATAAAGTTTCTTATTGATTATTATGAATGCCACTAAGCTTCATGTCTTGACAATTTTCTACTTCTGGGATTAAAAATTACGCTTTTGTTAACAAAAAGCAAAAGGGCGTAATTACTAGTGCGTTTCCTTACGCCCCGTCTAAATTAGCAATAAATATCTTAGCAATAAGGCAATAACGTCGGAAGAATAACGGGAAATTATTGCTTATTGCCTCGCCTATGTTAAGGGTATGGGAACACGTATCTATCTTAATCTATTATAAAAAACAAAACAAATCAGAAAATCATCGTTTTTTTAAGGAAAATTGGCAGAAATTATTAATTTTTTATCGCTTTGTATCACTTGGCGTCCTTTTTTTAAATGTCACTTAAAAATGACAATTGAGTTTGACGTTTTATGTCCGCAATAATTGCTTTCGAAAAATGGTTGACAATTATTGCTCAATAAAATGTTGGCAATAAATATGTACGCAATAGAGCAGTCCACATTAGAGATAACATAATTTTGACATTTGCTGCAATATATGTTAACATATTTATTGCTAATGAAGACTAGGGGTTAAGGAATGCCAAATGTTACTACATAAATATTTTTTCTAACAAAACATAGCCCCCCTTATTGTGAAAGTCGTTGTCGATGTCGATGTCAATTTTTAGCTAAATTTTAGTTTGCTGACATCAACTTCTCCCGAAACCGGTACTAATTTGAAGGTAAGTGTTGATGTAGACATTTTATAGATGTTTTCAAGAAAATAATATATAATTTAACAGTTATTTGATTTGCAATAGACATTTGCAATAAGGGGGAATGGGTTTTCTAAAAAATTTCAAAGAACTGCATGGACGACCTATCAACGCGTGATTTTCTGACGTTGAATAGTACAATCATGGCTATTCTAAAATACTCGTTCCCCACATATACGCGTTCATATGACATTTCTTAATTTTAAAATACGCGCGAGTGAACATCGATAAGTTTATCACCTTTCGATATACATATTCTAAAATACGCGGCAAAGTACTACATATTCATACATATTTATTCGACGGGGTTTTAGGCGCGTGGTTTTTGTTTAAACAAAAATGTAAGTAAGCCCTCTATATATAACATAGGTATTTGAATGTATATATTAAAAAAAAATCTGAGGGCAAATTACGGCATTCGATTCAAATCGAAATTAAAAAAAAGTTCTTATCAGAATTCCTATATAGAATCCCTAATTAAATAAAAAACAAGATACTACAGATTTTAAAAAAAATAATAAACATATGTATTTTTATAATCTACCGCAAATCATCCATATCAAACACATCCATAACAATTGGTCGTTGGGTTTTGAGCGTCATCCAAAGGCTGTTTTCTTGTTTTTCTTTTTAAAAAAAATGTGCAATAAAGTCTATTGTTATTATTTATTATATATTTTTTACTAGTGATCATAAAACTCTGATTACAATACTTGATTTCTCTTCGCGCGTATTTTAGAATATGTCGATGCTGAACTTTCGAAAGTGATCATTCGACGGCATCGAAGTGAAGCGCGTATTTTAGAATAGCCATGAATATCTTTTCCAAATCAAAACACGGTGATTAAACGTCCGAAATTAAAAATTGAACAATTCAATTTCTTTGTATGGCCAACAAAACTGAGGGTTGAGTCTTCTTCTTTGTATAGGTATGCAAGCAGTGAAGCTTCCACCGAAATCAAATGCCAACTTCGCTTATTACAAAAAAATTAAATTTTAAAATTGATCTATAGGTTCATTAAATTACTTTTTCAAAAAAGTGCAGAAACTTATTAAATACTGTTATTTTAAGAAATTACTCCAAAAAAAAATTTTGTAGCAAAAAGTACGTGAACGAAAAAATTTAACTTAATAAAAACTGCACAAATCGGGTTTTAAACAAAACAAATTTAGTAGTTTTTTACAAAAAATTTAAATTTTTCAACATAAATGGAAAATATTAATTTCTCATAATAAAAATAATTAAATAATGAACTTAAGCCAGAATAAAGAGCAAAAATTTTCATTAAAACAAATCTTTAAAAAATTTTAGCCAAAACAGATTTAATTTGTATCTTTTGTTCATTTGTTTACCATAGAAAACATATGTTTCTTTAATAAAAAAATGTCTAGTAAAATATTTAAAACACTCAGTAAAATATATGTCACGCAAAAATCACAAAAAATGTTGATTTTTAAATCGTAATAAAAAATGTTAAACATAATTTTCACTTTTTTTCTGTAGACCTATGGCTTAAATAATAAAAATTGAGACACATTTTGTTAAAATAGATCCGCAACTTTTGATTTTATTCACAATTAAAAGATTTTTAATATCAAGAGATCAGTTTAACAATTTGTATATATCTAAAGGTACCTGCTTAATAGCTGCTGGAGACCACAACGCTAAGAATACACCCAATGCCTAATTATCCCTAGAAGTCACGTTTTGTATTATTTCGTATATGAAATGGGCCTTCTTCTTTCTTTCTTTCTTTCTTTATTAAAAAGTATGGGTTTCTAATACAACAAGACATAATATCTTATAAATTATAGTATTAGAATCAGATAAGTTATAAAAAATGATTTTAGGTTAAATAATGTAATTTTATATCAAATGAGCAAAACAGTTAATTGTAATTATACAAATAAAAAGTTATAAAATAGAAAAATAAAAAAAAATAAATATAAATAATAATAATAAATTAAGTTGTAGTACTAGCAAATATCTTAAGTAAAATAACAATATCACAAAAAACGGGTAATAATAGTATTAATATTATATCAATAATAACGTATAAATTCTCGATAAAACAGTCACAAAATTTACTATAAAATTGTATAAGTAAATTCTTAAATTCAGTTGCGTTGCTTTTATTTTGCAAATTTGGGGGGAGTTGGTTCCAGAGCCGGATTGTTAAAATGAAAAACTGTCTCTCAGAAGCTGCATCATTATGCCGAAGTTGTATAATGTTGTTTCCTCTCAAAGATCTAGCAAATTTTAATCGGTCAAATAGATATCTAGGTTTTTTTGTTATCACAATTTTGTGTAACAGGACAAGATTTTTAAACGATAAGTAGTTATCAAGTGTAATATTAAAAATGCGACTAGAATATTGAGATATGTGATCAAATTTTTTAAGACAGTAAACATAACGAATAATGTTATTAAAAGTCGTTTTGAGTTTCAACTTGTCTTTCGAGTTACAGCCATAAAAAACCTCCGATGAATATAAGAGAGTTGGAAGAATGTAAGTTTTTGCAAGTAGTAGCCTTACTTTGAGCGGTGTAAAGTACTGTGTAGTCCACAAACTCCTTAACATACTATAAACTCTACCACATAACTGATTTATGTGATCGGTCCAAGTTAAAGTACTATTGAAAGTCACACCAAGATTTCTGACAGAACCTACAATATCAATTTTAGACCCTCCAAGAAAAATATCAATTTCCGATTCAATTTTAACAGCTTTCTTACAGATTATTAAACATTTAGACTTTTTTGGGTTTAGACGCAAACCATTAGCCGACGCCCAGAGAAATATTCTGTTTAGATCAGTATTTAGATTATTAACGCTTGAGCCGATAGAATGCTTGGGACTACTGAGGTAAATTTGGATATCATCAGCATACATCTGGACATTGGAGTATTTGAGTTGTTGTGGTATATCATTGGCATATAAAGAAAACAATAAAGGTCCAAGTATAGAACCCTGCGGAACACCCCTTGGTACACTTAAAGGATTTGAAACAAATCCTTCGGAAGAGACGCATTGCAGTCTATCTGTTAGATATGAATGGATCAATCTGACAGCAAATACAGAAAAATTAAAAATTTTTGTTAATTTCAGGCACAGTATAGAGTGGTGAACCGTGTCAAAAGCTTTTGAGTGGTCAAGTAATACCAAAATTGAAATATTTGCTGAATCTAAATTACTCCTTATCTCCTCAACTACATCAGTTAGGGCAGTGACACAGCTATGTTGGGGCCTAAACCCAGATTGACGACCAGTTAGTAAATTGTTGTCATTTACATACTTAAATATCTGTCTTTGTAAAAGATGTTCAAAGACCTTGGAGAGGTATGGGAGAATTGAAATTGGGCGATATTCACTGTCTGTTTTAGGTACTGGAATAACTTTGGCGGATTTCCATTCAGTTGGGAACGTGCTTGTAATTATACTTGTGTTGTATAAATGCGTAATGTAGCGAATTATCCATGGTAGAATTAATTTTATAAATTTAGGATTAATGTCATCCAGACCTACAGCATTGGATTTAACTTTATAAAATCCTTCTGCAACTTCTGCTACAGTAACACATTTGAAACTGAATTTCTCAACTGATGCATTAAGTGATGGAGTTAGAGCATAAAAATCAGGGTTTGCCGTTGGCATAGGAATATTAACAAAATGTTTATTAAGTTTATTGACATCAACCTCAATAGCACGTTTTTTTGACTTACCAATGCCAATATCTCGTATTTGTTTCCATGTCTTATTTGCACCGACTGCAGTATTAAATTTATTTGAGTAATAAGCACATTTCTCATGTTTTATTTTTGAAACAACGGCTTTCCTAGCTAAATGATATTCTGTTTGATACTCCGGTGTCCTGTATCTTTTCCATATTTTGTACTTATAATCACGAAGTTGTATTAATAGTTTTATTTCATCTGTAAACCATGGTCGAGCATTACTTCTTATAGTTTTTGTACGGAAAGGAACGTGCTTGTTATAAGCCTGTAGAATTTGATTATTAAGGAAAGTCACTTGCTCATTAGCAGAAGGTAAGTAAAAAATTTAATCCCATATTATATTATCACGATCAAAAGCCAAAGCCATAAAATTAATATTGTTAAAATCACGAAAAGTAAACTTACGAGCAGGATTTTCAGTATTAAAATTAAATGACATAAAGATAATTGATCATAAAGTGAAACTTTCCGTATATCACTAACAAAAAATATATCAAGCAAAGTGCAATTAGTGTTCGTAAAATGTGTGGGCCTAGAGTTGTTTATAGGAAATAAATTAAATGACGACATCATAGATACTAGACTAGTATCTACTAGCAAATTGCAATTAAAATCTCCAGCCACTATAACCTCGGAATAAGATGTTGATAACATTTCCAGCTTAGAAATAAGTTTATCAAATTTTATTGTCTTATCCGGTCTATATACGCATCCTAGTAACAACGTGCTACCGTTACAAGTCAGATTAACAAACATATATTCAACATCATTGGCTTCATTATAACTGCAATTTAATTTGCCAGAAATGTTATTCCTTATATATATTGCAACACCACCAGCATGCTTATGTCTGTCAGATCGAAAAATACGATATCCATTCAAACTATATAAGTTATCACATATTTCACTTCTAAACCAAGTTTCCGAAACACATATTGCATCAACACCCGAGTTTTCAAATAAGAAACGAAATTCATCCAATTTGTTACACAAACTTTGGGCATTTATATGGCAAATGCTAAGGCCTGGTTTTTGTTTAGATAAGATACGAATCATATTAAAGTTACCATCTCTGGAACCAAGTCCTTCATACATAATATCTGTCATATTGATAGCCTAACGCAACGCAATTTAATAAAAATTTACACAATAAATTGAATATTATAGTTGAATGGATTAAAAATAATAAATATTTGATGTCATAATTAAAAATTAAGTAAATCAGTTTCAAGTTATCAGGTATATTTAAAATAAAATGGTGACTACTACTGTTCATGAAAAAGATGTATAAGTTCCTCGAGAAATTCTATTAGGGTCGGTTCATCAGTTTCAAGCTTCTTGACATAAACAAGGCCTCGAAGGGTAAACGTTGATTTAATCTTTTTGTCTTTTTTCATACTAAGCGCCGCTTTAAATATTTGATGGTTGTGGGGCGTTAAATTTTCATACACGTAAATAGGCTGGTTGCTTTCGAACCCAGCATCTTTTAGACATAGCGTGGTTTTGTTATCGCGACGGTATTTAGATATTGACTTTAAGAAAAAATTTTTATCATATGGTGATTTAAATTTAGCCACTATGACTTCATCCTTCGGGTTATACGGTTTACTGTTCTTATATATTTTTTTAAGTCTATAAATATTCTCAATTTGCGGGGTAGGAATTTTTAGAGAATTACTAATGTTGCTAACAATCTCGTAGAGATTCTCATTATTATAGCAGGGTATTCCATGAATTCGAACACTACCGGCAACAACGGAGTTTTCATTTTTTAATATCTTTCTTCTTAGTTGGATAATTTCATCTTTCATGTGAGAAACTTCCAAACTCTTCATTTCTAAATTATTAACTCTTTCAGTTATTTTATTTATTTGAGTTTGACACTCATTTATTTTTACTTCTATTATTGACATAATTCTCACTTCACTCTCTTTAATTAAATTGCTTATGAAATCAAAATGTTTTTCTTCACTTTCTTTTATCGTTTTTTTAATAACTTGAGAGGTTATTAATTCACTCTCTCTTATTAACTCCCTAATAAAAGTTTTGTCATCAGTTGATAAGCGCGGGATTTTTGTTTTGTTATTTTCTATAGGTGATTCTTGTTTAGCCTCTCTTAATCTCTTAGCTGATGACTCACTTCTTGTTATTGTTGACATTGTTTTTCTGTTCAAATATTGTATTTGTTGACTTTGTTGTATTTTATTTATTATGTTTTTCTGTTCAAATATTGTATTTGTTGTCTTTGCTATATTTTATTTATTATGTTTTAATTTGGGTATAGAAATTTTGCAGATGATTTTCTCAGAGTTATAGCAGTTATATTATTGAACAATAATTTTATTAAAAATTGTTTATTCTTTTTTTTATGTATTTACATATAAAAACACGATTTTTTTAAGAGCTTTTAAAAACACGTCCGTTCGCTTAAACATTTATTTGTTTTTTTTTGAACTGAAGGTAATTTTACGTGGGACTGAAGGTAATTTTAAGTGGACAAACAACTTATTGGCTAACTGACTTTGGCGTAACAAAAGATATATCCCATTTATGTATAGTTTTACTTAATAGGTGAAAAAATAAGCAAATATTCGAGTTATCTTATTTTAGAGTACTCAATGTCATTCTCTGATATTGATGCGAATTTGACATAAATGAAACTTAAAACTGCACAAATTTTTTAGCTAATTGGTAGAAACTCTGTGCTACGCCTCAATTGTAAACTTTTGATCTACAACTCGATTTTGAAATTAACTTGGTGCTATGGTATACAAAAATAGCACACTGCCTCCTTATTGTCATTAAAACCAAATTCTGCGCTTGATAACTTGGACTACTTGATATAAAAAATTGCAACATCCACAGAGATTTACAAGTTCAATGTTAAATGTGAAATCCTAAATTAGGTAAACAAGTATTTCAATTAGCTGGAAATACATCCAAATCCGCTCGCTCGAAACATCTTACAGCATAGTGGACACAGTCGTCTGCAAAGAAGGGATACTACTGCACTTAGATGAAACTATTTAAAATAATTTACTACAAATTTTTGCTTTTTAATTTGAAAAAAAAAAACAGGTTTTTCTACCGATACTAGCCCAGTAGAATGCATTTTCGAAAGCAGCTACGCAATTTCATTATCAGTACTCTTGGAACGGTAGTAGTGTCTTTTGGCTGTAAACATCACCTATTTAACTTACATGTAACAGAGAAAGGAAAACGGAATATCTATTTTCCTTCTTTTTTATTTTGTAAGTTAGGACGAAGTTTACTTTGCCATATACACTATCCCCCTTATTTCCTAAAACGCAACGCCCTAGGGTGCAACACCCTCGTGGACCAACTGAAAGGGTTCTACACTTTTAATTGCAAGGGGTTTGGTAGCAGTGCCGAAGCCATGAATGGTTAAATCGTGTCTAAAGAAATTAGCCTTTAACAGCTCCCCTCCGATGCTAGGGTACGGGTCGGTTGTAATATTCCCTAGTTGCCTAGTCCGCGTATGCCGTCACTATGCCTCGGTTCTTCCCTTTACGTGCGTGCTCGTGGGACTTGTTTGGATGAATTTAAATTTAGAAAATCGGACAGCTTTAACTCGGACAAATCAGACTTTTTCGATTCTGATTCTCTTGGACTAAACGAAATATGGACGGTCATTGATTACAGCATTAATGACCAAGCAGCAGATTTACGGACGCAACTTGTGATGGAGGGTGTCACGCCTGGGAGATCTGTCACTGGGTTCTGACGAGCAGTTTGATATCACCGTGATATCAGCTCCTGGCCAGGGCCTAGGGCCAGATTCTAAGGGCGATGAGCAGGGGTCTTCAGGAGAACAGACAGGTAAAGAAGACCGTCCATCAATTTTAATTCGGCAAGACGCCGTGATACCTCCGACTGAGGCAAAATCACATTAAGGCACAAGAAGCCGAACAAAGAAGGAAAAGGCGATGAGCAGCACTAGAGCTATCTATCTTTAGTTTTGGTAATGTAACCGTCGTTTTAGGAGAAGCCAAGGGCGAGCCAACGTTAGCACTGGCCTCGGTGTACATGCCATATGAGGCTGTGGATCCACCGGGTATTGAAGTGCAAGGGCTGGTCGGGCACGCAAGAGAACGAAAATGGAATCTGGTGCACGGCTGTGATGCGAATGCACATCACAATCAATGGGGAAGCAGAGATATCAATAAGAGAGGTGACTCGGTGTATGATTTCGTAGCTGGCAACTATCTTTATATATGTAATAGGGGTGACACGCTGACATTCAAGATAAGCGATAGGGAAGCAGTTATAGATCTCATGCTTACGAATCTAGGCAGGGATTTTGTAGGGGATTGGAGGGTGTCGAACGACTTTTCTTTCTCGGACCATAGCAGGATCACCTTTAGTTCAAATTACGAGTGACCCAAAAAGTCTCCTTATAAGAATGCGAAAAGGACAAACCCGGAGATCTTCAGGGAAGACTTTTCGTTGAAGATAAGGAATACTGAACTTTGTGTGGTTTCGCACAGGGATTTGGAGAGAGTGGTGAACTTGTTGTCTGTTTCGATGAGGAAGAGCTTTGAAAGGGCATGCCCGGAAGTCTTTTCGGGCAAGAGGGAACAGCCAGGCTGGTGGACCAGAGAGCTCAGGGAGCAACAGACCCTGGTGAGAAGGCTATTCAATTGAACAAAGCTCACGAGGAACGATGCGGATTGGGAAAGGTACAGGATTTTATAAGTACAAGGGTGAACTGTGAGTCTATTGGCTCCGTAAGCGAGATGTCAAGGTTCAGGAGGATACTATTCAAGCATCCTAGTGGACTTGGATACATTGAGAGAACGGTTAGCTCGTGGACGGAGTCCAGCTCGGAGACCCTTGAATTGTTCATAAATACCCACTTCACAGGCTGTAGGGAACCGTGGGCGTGTTAGGTCCCGGGGAGATAGCTGACATTACAGGGGTAGCAACGGACCTGGTAACGCTTGATATGGTAAAATGGGCGGTGGATACCTTCCAGCCCTATACGTCACCGGGACTGGACGGTATTTACCCGTGTATGCTACAGAATCTCTCGACGTAGGGACTGCTGTTCCTAACGAGTGTGTTTGCTGCTAGCATCCCACTCGGCTACATACCCTTGAGGTGGAGAGAGGCAAGGGTGATTTTTATACCCAAGGCTAGAAAGGCTAACCACTCTAAGACAGGGGGTTTTGGACCGATCAGTCTTTCCAACTGAAGACGTTTGAACGGCTGATCGATCTTTATCTTAGGAACACGATTGATACGCACGTCATTAGTAATGCTCAGCATGCTTACCTGAGAGGTAAATCTATTTTGGGTGCGCTTGATGATGTGGTGGGATTCATAGAGCGCGGATTGTAATGCAGATTGCATTACCCGATTTGTCTGCTTGGGCCAGTGACAATGGACTGGGAGTAGGCCCACATAAGACGGACCTAGTTATTTTTTACCAAAAAGTACAAGGTGGCGGATTTTGAGCTGCCAGAGCTTGACGGGTTTCAGCTGAAACTAGCGGAGAGGACCAGGTATCTGGGTATCGTCCTGGATGGAAAGTTATCTTGGAGGGTGAACGCATAGGAGAGGGTTAGGAAGGCTCTAAATGCCTATTATGCCTGTCAGAAGACCATGGGTAGGAACTGGGGGTTGCAAACGGCTATGCCGAACTGGATTTACACATCCGTTGTAAGACCAATGCTTACGTACGGTAGCCTTGTATGGTGGAGGGCCCTAGAGAGGGACGACAATAGCAAGCTCTTGACGAAGGTCCAGAGATGTGTTGTACTAGGCATTACAGGGGTCAGGAATAGTACACCACAGGCAGCGTTGGATATAATTCTACATTTTCTTCCTATCATGGATTTTGTTGCTGGAATGGCGGCTAGGAGCTAGTTTAGACTAAGTTAGTCAGGTATGCGTGGGGTGACGTTGATAGTCAGGGCGCTTAAGGTTTTAGAGGGACATTATGTCAGGTTTAGAGTCGTGGGCGACTGCAAACGTGGTCTTAGGGCGATCGTGGTGACACGCAGGGTTAGACTCTGTTGGGCTCCGTGTCATTGTGACGCTTACGGCAATGGAATTGCTAATGGAATGGCAAGGAAGGGATCGGCCCGGGATATTGGACTTGGTTGTGAGCCGGTGAGGCCACCACTGGGTTTCTATTATGGGCTGATAGGGACTTGGAAAATGGACAAGGTGAGCGAAACATGGAGGGACAGGGCTAATTGCAGGATCTCTTGACTTTTATGGCCCAGGCTGGACAGGATGGGCACGGACCTGCTGCTCAAGGAGTGCAGGGGGTTCTGAGGTGCATTATTGGGACTCTCACAGGGCACTGCGATGTGAGATATATGATGAACAAATAGCACAGGAACTCTCCAGATTTCTGCAGAGTATGCGGAGATGAGGAGGAGATAGAGACAATAGAACACATTGTCTGCCACTGCCCTGGGCTGCAGATCCGACAAAAGAGGTGGTTTGGAGGGCGCTTCTTAGATGGACATGGTAAGGTCCCTGGCTGGGGAGCATCATAGGTTTCATTAAGGGGGTTGGGTAGCTGGGCAGATATGTGATTCAGCGCCTATGACTACTGACTCCCTTGGACATCTTGCGGACGAAACTCTTACTCTCTTTTCTTTTTACCTATGGAATGCTTTTCTTTACTTTTTATTTTTCTCCTCTTGACTCTTCTGAAGGAATTCACAATGGGCCTGAGGGCCTCTAGTGGAGGTGGCAAATTGGACTCTACACTATCCTTCGTAACCTAGCCTAGCCTAACCTAACAGGCCTTTGTGCCATACTTTATCGAAAGCTTGACTTATATAAAGTATCAAAAGCTCCCACACGTGTTTGCCTATTTTCAGCAGCAATTTATCAAAGCAATGGAAAAGAAAAAGTCTGCTGATAATAAATTAGCTACGGCGATAAATCAACCATGCGAAATACCAATTAAACAATGTAGCCAAAATGTTTGCCGTAGTTTATTTTTAGCGATTTAGCTTTAGCAAGAGAATTAAAGAATAGGGCTGCAGATTGGTGAAAAATCTTTTTTAAATAAAATATAGTATATTTAAACAAAAACCCGAATATAATAAAAATTCCCTACATTTTGTTTGAAATGGAAAATCCGTCTTTTTTCCTACACTTTAATACTTTACAAAAAAAATCCCACAAAAAGGGAAAATTCCCTATATTTGACATCACTGAGCGTTAGTACTACAAATACAACACAAATAACCATATGTAATTTTTACATTGTAAATCCGGGAGCAAAAAAACTTTGTTTTTACATAGGTATGTGTATTTGTATTTAGAAAACAATTAGTAGCGTCTACAGAAACAACATGTTTTTCCATTATCGACCTGTTATTTAAAATTTAAAGTCGTTTCCTATTTGGAAACCGTAGTCGTATTTTTAATAAAGGATTTTAAGTTATTAATTATAGTAAAAAATGTAAGTAAAATGGACCCACTCATCACAATTTTCTTTTATTCCAACTGCCTGGTGTCGAAAAAACTTTAGCCCCCTCATGGAGAAATTATCTGTGCCACTGCAAGTACATATTTAATGAAGTTTACTTCCAAGGCACATTCAACCAGGTAATATTAAGAGCCAAGCTGATTAAAATCAATTTGACATTATTACGTTATAAAATATTAATTTTATTTGAAATTTTTAATTTGTCTGACATAATACCGTTCAAACACAAAAAGGAAATTCAGAGGGTGAATTTTTGAATTCGCCTTTGGTTTACCTTGTTGAATGTGCCTTGTTCACTTCCTTATAATTTGTTTTATTTTTTTCTTTCATTTTTTTGCTTAAATAAAAATATTTTTCACAAAAAAACATTAAATAAGAAAATATTTTTTCTTACTCACATTTCAGCATTCCAAAATATTTGATGCTAAAAATTTAAACTTTTTAGAGATCAAACCGCTAATTTTTAATTAGAAAATTAAATATTTTAAAATTTAAGCAATAGAAATAAAAGCTTTATTTGCGGTGAATTGAAATTTACAAAGTTGTTTAATTAAGCAATGCGTATTACAGAATTGCACTGGTAGCCAAAAATTGCCAAAAAGCTTTTTTAGATTTTTAGCGATAGAGTTACAGAATGAAGCAGCTGATTTCTATTTTTAAAATTAAGAAACTCCGTTTTTTTTTATTTATTAATTTTTACAATAAAATTCAAACAAATAAGCTGCCAAGTTGTGCTTATGCTTCCTAGGTACGCATGTATAACCAATTTAAATTTAATATATGTATGTATGTATATATTTTTTTGAAACGTAACATTCTTTCTTAACAAGTTCTTTGTGTACATACACACAAAAAAATAACAGAGGTTCTATTGACTAAGCTTCGTTAGTTAATTTCTTTTTGTATGAATTGAAAAAACTAAGTTTTAATAACTAAGTCAAATAGATGATTTCAAATCGCATATTACAAAAAATCCAAGCTAGTGTTACTAAGCGAATTAGGTATCGTCTTCGAAAATATTTGTTACTGTTTGTTTATTTATTTAGTTGTCAATGGGAAAAAAATATTTTACAAAATGAAGGTACGTAAAAAATTTTATATAAAATAATATAATAAAAATAAATAAAAATAAATAAAAATGTTACATTGGATTTTTTGGGAAATGCAGCAGCAATTTATAGAGAATATTCAAAAGGTTACCCTACCAGAACAGTGACAGTCATTTGACCGGTCATATGACCAACACAGATGACCGGTCAATCGGTCATTATTTTCTATCATTTTCTTAAGGGCGATGTAAAAAAAATGACCGAAACTTTGTGTACGTGTGATCTTGCATCTCTCTCGCACCTTAAGATGTGATAGAAATATTGGTCACAAATGACCGAAAAAAATGTTTTAGTGTTAGTTTCGGTCACAAATTTCTTGTAGGGAAGTAATTTAACACATTTGTTGCTCCTTGAGGTTTTTAAAAAAATAATTTTCTTGTCAACAGAACTGAGCCCTGCAGCCAGTTTAAGAAGTGATGCAGTCATATTCTTAGGGCAAGTTTGGCTCCTCAAAATTCATACCTTAACCTTATTCCTCTGCTTCTTTGAAATCCGGTAATGGTTTTTTTCTCAGGTATGTTCAATAGGTTAATTTTGTTTCGACACTACCCAAAAATGGCTTTTAACCATGGAAGTTTATTTTAAAGGTTTGAAAGGCTATTTCGCGTTTAATTCAACATTTGAAACAAGTTAACCTGTTGAGCATACCTTCATAAATAAATGTAAATGTATTATTATTTGCAAGTTTATACTTTTTTTGAATTTTTGATAAAATATTGTGAATGAAATAAAAAATTTTTAATTTGGTTTGGAGATGAGCTAGTTTAAAAAAGGTAAATTTTGCTAAAATTATAAGGGTAATGTACTTTGCTAGCATTGTTAGTTCAATAAAGTTTATTAATAACTTTGACTAATTTTTTAGTTGATTTTTCGAACATGGGATCCAACTTAAATTTAGGGCATATTACGTGAGGAACATAGTTACTGCCATTCTACCCTTTTTTTTAGTTGAATTTATACCATGTTTTTAGGAAATTTAACCTATAGAATTTTTTGTGTGTACTCTAAAAACATTATATATTTATAATAAATTTGAGCAAAAAATATATTTTTTTTCTTACAAGAAAGCAAATATTTTTACTACTTTTTTTCTTACAGTCGATGATAGAACAAAAACCATTTAAAAATTTTTGCTATTAATGTCAGGTTACCTCCTTACAACTAAGGGTTTTGCAGTATATAATTTTTTAAAACATTTAGATAACATGAAAAAAAAAGTTTTTTGATGGCCAAAACAAAATAAAAGTAAATAAAAGAAGTAACTAGTGATAAATGCAAATAGAATGAGAATAAGAAAACATACAATGTTATGTGGATTTAGTTCGGCCTTAACAAAATAGGATATGCTTATAATTCCAGTATTAAAATTCGAATTAAAGTTTGTTGTTTGCAATAGATTATCATGAAAAGTTCGGTCAACGTTCGGTAAAAACGCCGAGTCTCGAACATCACTTTTTACCGAACCACGAACTAGAACGTTCAGTCGGGCTCTATTAAATACCATTTAAGGTGTTTTTACATGGTAATACAAGTATTTAGACTATATAGAATCTAAATATTATGATTCTACACGTGTTTAAGAAAAGAGAATAAAAGTCGGTATTTTTATACCCTTCACATAAGTGCTAAGGGTATATATCAGTTTGTCATTCCGTTTGTAATTGCTTTATTATCTTTTTACCACCCCACTAGGTATACATGTTCTGGATCCTTATAGATAGGGAAGTATTAGTGTCAAATTATCAGAAATATCTCTGGAATGAACGCTATTTAAAATTAACAAGATCGGCTTACCACGGACCTTGATATAGGCCTCAGTTTTTTTAAAACAAAATAACAAACTTCATACAAAATATGTAACTAATGAAAACTGACCACGCTGTAAAACATCCATATATGGATGGGCATAAAAAATACGCAAAAATTTACTTGTATGCTTCGACGTAGGTATGTATTGTCATATGGATGTATGTAGGTACATATCGTCACAGAAAATGCAAGATGCCCTATCTAACAAACAATTTAAAATTGGCTTTTTATAAATTATAGCCTTCAAATATGAACGTCATCTCGCAAAATTCTTTTTTTTCAGCAGAAATGAAATTGTTGATCCTTTTTAACTAACATATATGGCAAAGTTTTGTGTTAACTGTAAATATATTTTTCATTTACACAAAAATGCTTGCTTCTTCTAAAAAAATTTTAAATGTTAGATAGGGCGTTTTGCATTTTCTGTGACGATATGCATGTGTGTATTTATGTACATATGTATGTATTTACATACATATGTAGTGTACACATGTATGTATGTTTATATGTACCCACTTAACAATTCTTGCCAACATGTCTGCTGTCAGATATTTCTTAATTATTTCTAACGATTCACCAGAATTTTACCCGAACTGTCTAAATATCCCTTTGACTTTTAACAGATAAATCGACAGTTTTCTGTTAGAACTTGTCTGCACATTCTCTATCATAATTGGCGAATATTATAAGGTAATTCTCCACGTCGAAGGGAAATTTTTTGCCTTACGATAATTTGGCTACTTTTCTGCACGTTGTCGGAGAACTCTGCACATTTTCTGAACTTAAACCGGTTTCAGCGTAAGAAATATACCCGACATTTCTGTACATAATCTGATGGGAATTTTGGTTTCTTTTTTTTCGTATCATTGGGATTTTTATCAGAAATGTTCGCATACATATTTTTTTTTATTTAAAACGCAAAAAAAACAACTGTTAATAGTTCCGTTCTATTTGCATTCTTTTTATTTTTATTTTATAAAGTTCGATTGTGCGTTAAAGTGGCAGTGAAATAAATAAAAGGTTAAAAAGAAATATTTCAAAAATATTAAAAATATAATAAAATATGTACATTGAAATTCTAAGTTCGCTTTTTCGTAAATTTTTTTTAATAATTTGGTAAAAGAATTTTTTCAGATTTCTTTTACACTTTTCTGACCAATGTGATGTTTTTTAAGATTTTGTTTTAGACTTTTTTTTGACCAAAGCCTGATGTTTTTCATATTTCTTTTAGACTTCTCTGACCAATTTCTGATGGGTTTTCAGATTTCTTTTACACCAATATAAGATGGTCTTCCAGATATCTTTTAGACTCTTCTTGCCAATGTCTGATGGTCTTCGAGATATCTTTTGGTTTTTTCTGGCCAATGTCTGATTTAATTTAGATTTCTTTAAGACTTCTCTGGCCAATGTCTGATGTTTTATCAGATTTCTTTTAGTTTTTTTTACCAATGAATGATGTTTTTTCAGATTTCCTTTCGACGTTTATCCGATATGTCTAAAGTTCCTTTAGAAATTCCCAAAGATTTTTTTCCAGAATTCGTACAGATATCTGTAAGATAAATCTGCAAAGTTTTTTGAATGTGCTCAGACAAATAGATCTGAATTCTTGTCAACTACTCATACAAATTTCGGTACGTTTTCGTACCGACATCGGATACGAAATCGGAAACTTGTGCAGACTTTCGGTACGAATTCTGACCGGTTTCGGCAAAAATCTTTTATTTATTATTAGTAGTTTACCAAAGAATATGAATATATAAATAGCGCTTGTCATACAAAAACGTTTTTTTGTTCGCAAGATCACTTCATGATGCGGAAGGAAAAATAGAAAGTAGATATGCACAAAGCAGTTTTATTATAAAATTTAAAGTACGAAATTATTTGGCTAGATTATATGGCTGGGTACTTTAATGATCAATGTAGGGTAAATAAGATTAGGCACAGCCAAATATAGCGCTCTTACTTGTTCATGTTTACACAGATAGTGTTGGTAATATCAAAATCCGTTGTTTTATTGCTTGTGGTAACGGCAGATGGTTTAAGTTGTACAATATTAACAAAAACATGAAAAACGTATACGCTGATTTTGATTGTTTGCGTTTTGGTTAATAAAATGTAGCTACCTTAATAAGATTTTGTAAGTGCTGCCAATGTTTTAAGCTTCTGATGTAATGATAATACATAAGTTTCTAAAATGGTTTACAAAATAAACATTTACAGAACACTTGTCAAATTTTGTACCCTTATTCCCTCCTACACAATGCATTATGCTTTTACATGATGAGATTTTATATTGTTCTACAACATTTTTTGGCATGTCGCGTAATACATGTTTTACCATGTAAGGACGCCTTTGATAGATACCTTTACCGGTATAACACCGATACCGATACAATCAATTACCGTTACCGATACCGAAAATTATTATGACCTATACCGTTGCCGATACGAATGTAATCCAAATACCAACACCGAAATAACATACTTTTTAATGCCGGCACCGATATGGTTATTCGTTTCGACTGCCAGCCTTGATTTCAAAATGTCAAAACATATTGATAATTAAAATAGCTCTGGTGAGGTAAAGAGCTCGCGCGTCGTTGGTCAATATTTTTTAAGGACAACCAGGCCGTACCTTTTTATCGCACTTCGAGAAGTTTGCGTCTCATTCTCGCATGTGGGAAATTGTTTGGCGTCACATAACTGTGATACAGTTATCGGAGGCTTCTATGATTGTCTGCATGCAAAAGAGATTTTCAATGATGGAGAAGAACCACTAAACTCACAAGGAAGAAATATGTATATTAAAATTAAAGAGAATTATCGGTGCTAGTATATTCTGGCCGAAATTGGTGTTGGCGTTATGTATTAATTTACCGGCCAAATTAACGTTAGTTTTTATTAACTAAGAAACCTAGAAACTAAACAATAAAAACAAAAACACATTTGAATTTTAATTGATTTTAAATACCGTTTAGTTGCAATTTAATGCGAATTAAAAAAAGAAATAAGCAGTCCGAGGTACATTCTCAATACAATTTTGTTAAAACATTTAAAACTATTTTTGCACAATTTTTGATGAAAACTACCAACAAAAAATAAACAAAACATTGTATTATAATAGTAAAATAGTATGATAGTACGACAGGAGCTTGTGAATTAAGCAGTTGTTGCACAAGTGCGATATGCATTTGTAAATAAAAATGTATTTATAATTTTTACTTTCGTGCACATAAGCTGTATGGATGAATATAAGTAAAATTTTGACTGTTCTGAGGTGCGGTGCAGAAAATTTTATTTGCCCTAGGGGCTGAAAACTTTTTTAAAGTTAAAATATAATGAACAAGAGCACAAATTAATAAAAAAAAACATTAACAAATTTGTAGTGCTACTTAGGTTAGGTTAGGTAGAACAGGCAGCCGTTTAAGGCAGCCTTGATGACTGCCAAATCTTGCTGCATGTCTTTAATAGACTTTAGACTTTAATTGAATATAATTGACATTTTGTATTTTAAAAATATGCTATTTCTTGGTAAATTGCTAACTTAAACATAACTTGTAATGTCTAAAAAATATATACTTATGTAAATGTGTGGAAATTTTTGAACAAAACATTATTTTGAGCATAAAATTAACCATGGATATTGATTGATTTTGTAATTTTAGCGCTTTTAAAGGGTTTTCATTTTAAATACAATTAAAAGAAATTTTTAGCGCTTTTTGGCGCGTTTTAATAAGGTGAACAGCGCGATTCCATATCAAAAAGTTGACAACGCTGCACATAAATTATGTTTAACTGCGAAAAGATTAGTTCAACCTCCTGCCATACTTGGCTTAAAAGTGCTTTCACACGATATGTATTTTACACATGACTTGTTAAATTTTGCAGTGCGAAATTGATATATGCCGTGTGAACCCGCTTAAACATTGCATGTGTGAAATACATATGTAAAAGTCTTATGAACAATTTTTTATTGGTGCGTGCTTTTTTTTTTAATAAAAACCAGCATTCAGGGGATGGCCCACAATGCATTGCATTGTGTTGGTATCAGGAAAATAGGTTATGGGAAGGAGGATAAAGGGAGTAGTGTCTGTGGACATTTGATTTAAATTTCTCGATATTTACTGTGACAGGAACGACAGCTTTAGGAAGTTTATTCCACATACGAACTGTGCGACTGAAGAAGGAATTCTCCTTGTAATGTGTGGTGCGATTTACTGGTCAGTCGACCACGTATGGGTGTGCTCTTTTAGAAAAACGCGTATCACACAAAAAGTTCCGGGTTTCGGGAAGAAGCTCCCTGTTTTTCTCAGAGCACATTCCATTATAGTATCGATAGGTTATGTGAGATGTAATTACATACATACGTACGTGTGAAAGCAATAAACCGTCTCTAAATTGACATTTTCGACAGACATACGCAATTACATGAGGATTGCAAATGTCATGTGTAAAATACATATCAGGGTACACGTATATCAGGCAGCCTTAGATAACCAGCTGAGTAACGGTATTTCGTTATATTAATGTCAAATTTTGTTTAAGTTTATGTATTTTTTACTTTTTTTACAAACAACTACTGTAGTCTTGTAAGAAAAGCTCAAAAAGGAGAAGAAAGAATTTGTGAGTTTTTGTTATTTGTCTTTGACATTCTTATGACGGTTTAGTTGTTTTTGTAGAATCGCTCCCACCTGATTTAAGTGCGCCTTGATACATATTGTGCAAAAGCACTCATGGTGAAATAATCGTAAATTATTGCGCCATGAAAGCACTTTAAGGTAACAAGCATGGTGAAATTAATGATCATTGTAGAATAAGCACCACCTGATGCATTAATTCACCTTGGTAACAAGCTTATCAAAGAGGTTATATATATGTATGTTAAGTTTATAAACAATAAACTATAGCTGTTATTTAAATTAAAAATATTAGTGCGGTGACTGTCAATCACGAGACTTACCTTTCCATCATTTTCCACGATGCACAAAAATACCACATCCTCACGTAGTAAACGCACAGCTGCATGTAAAGGGTATTTTGTTTTGCTTTTCAGCATTTTAAACAGAAGTGGTCCTGACATGTGTTCAAAGTCTTGTGGAGTCAAATCATCCCAATGTGTCGATATTAAGCCAGAACAAAAGTCAAGTAGACTTGCCGCACCAACTTCTTCAGCAACACAATAGAACCGTACACACGAACGTACTCCAACTGAAGCGACTAAAGCCCGTTCACATAGACCTAATAGTCCCGGTAAATGAAAGCGATGTGAAGCACGTAATAACCCCAATGCTAGGCGATCATGCTGAAGGTCCACTACATCCATATATATCCATCGTAATAAAGAAATAGCTATATCCTCTTCCATGTCGCTCCAGTCTAATTCACTAATATCAGCCAAAACTTCTTCACGCCATTCTTCGGAACGAGCGTGCAAAACAAATTTATGAGCCGGCATTTTTTTTGATGTTAGTTTTATTGTTATATCAGAGTACATTGTTCGCCCGTATAGAGAAGCCACTGTTAGAACTATTCTAGAAACAAAGCTGCTGAAGTCAGCACCCGCATCAATATCACTGGATGCTACCGCTTTGCTATATTTACGCTCTAAATCAGCATAACCTTTTTGCAACTTCGTGTATTCCTCTTTAAGCAACATCAGATGACTTTCAAGTTTTTGTAATGTAGCTGCATCTGTAGACCCTACGTAAACAGAAAAAATATATCCATCAATTCATACAAAAACAATTTTTAATTAAAGAAACGCCCACAGAGCAGCGGGTCAGACTTTTTATGCAATATTTTATTCATTAAGGAATAGTAATTATTGTTTTACCCATCTCTTCACATTCAAACAAATTCAATTATATGATATATATTTCCGCTTTTGATATATATTTTTTCCCGTTTTGTTTTTTAATATTAGAAATTCGTTTATTGCACCATTGCCACAAAGTATAATTGCAGTTTCTATTTGTCAAACAAATGTCACAACAAATCGCACAGTGTTGAAAAATTACGTTTTCATTTTAATACAGAATATTACAACTACGTAAAAACATATTGGTGTGATCAGTGCTGCCGATTTCTGTGTAATTTTAAATCGTTTTTAATTTTCTCTTATATTGCCCATGGTACCATGATATTGCCATTCTAAAATAACAAATAAATAGCGTTTGGTAAACAAAAAAGTAAGAAACTAATTGCCATCTTATGTCATTGCGTCAGCAAAAAACACATTTTACAGAGTGTAGAGAGAATATTATTCTTCAACCATTATCAGTTTCTGTACACTTGGTACTGAGCATCAATTCTTATAAGCCCCTTTTTTTTGGCTGACTCTGTATGTCAAGATTTTTAATATTGAAGAAAAAAGATGACGCATCACATATGTAATTCAATTTTACTCGAAAACTGAAACTAGTTTTCCGATTAAAATTGAAAAAATGAAGAATGCATAGGCAACATGTGGAAACAATTGTTTTGTTTGAGGGACCGCCAACAAGAAGTGCGACGCAAGAAGAAGTTACAAACTTACATATATTTTTACGGCTGTATTCATAAAAACATCTTAATTTAGATTTTAAATACATTTAAGCTAAAAAAACATTTTAAGCCTAAAAATGCCTTTTTAAAATTTCGTATTCATAAACCGTATTTTAACTTAAATATTTTTAAGGATTTTTTAGATCTTATGTTGGCAACGCTATTCATTTTATTTGTCATTTGATTCATGGTGATGTAAAACAATGGTTATAAGCAAATACATTAACGTAGAGTTGTGCCCGACTCGTTACTTTAGTTCGTTTTTGCCAACAACCTAGTTCATTTAATCTCCAAACCCTATTTAAATTACATTGTGGTTCGTGGAAAAAACGAACGAGGTTGTTGGCAAAAACGAACTAAAGTAACCGATTGACCCAACTCTGCATTAACGCATCTATGCACATTCTTTTCTTTTGAATTTGAAAACATATTATTTTTATTATATAAAAAGTGTATGACAACATGTATATTTAATAAAATAGAATAATGTAAAAACTAAATGTTAGGTTGTTTCGGCGTATATCCGATTTTTCCGTAGGAAAGTAAACAATAAAACAACACCAGTTAAGAGTTTTATTAAAGTATGTAAATCTTTATTTTTACTTTGAAGTTTACCTTAAAAAGGTGATTTTGTATGAAGATACAATCTATGAATTTGGCACGTAGTAGAGTTGTGCCCGACTCGTTACTTTAGCTCGTTTTTGCCAACAACCTAGTTCATTTAATCTCCAAACCCTATTTAAATTACATTGTGGTTCGTGGAAAAAACGAACGAGGTTGTTGGCAAAAACGAACTAAAGTAACCGATTGACCCAACTCTGGCACGTAGTGCAGTTGTTGATAACCAATAAACGAATAATACTATTAGTTATGTATACTTATGTAAAAAGGTAGCCAACAATATTTAAGTACCGTTAGCGGTTCATGTAATAACTATAAAAGGCTAAGTATTAACCTATTACAGGCCGAACTCACTGTTTTGTACTTAAACATTGCCGGCCACCTTGCAACGATACAGTTTGTTGCAAATAAATATATATAAAATAATACGTGAGCCAGAAAAGACTCCTGATGATAAAATATGTTAAGTCATTAAGGACTTCTGATGATAATGAAGTTTGAGTCATTAAGGACTCCTGTTGAGATGAAATTTTGAGTCATTAAGGACTCCTGTTGAGATGAAATTTTGAGTCATTAAGGACTCCTGTGGACTGTATAAATATGGTGAAGTTGAGTCATTAAAGACTCCTGTTGCGATCATTATTGATCGATCTCAAAACGGCGATAGCCCTGAAATGACCCATCCAAAGATCGTGTATTGTGCAAGTGGAAGCCCCGGGCTGGCTTGCATTCTACCTTTCATAATCAATGGCACGACTTCCGGACCCAAAACTAAGGCCACATTTCCCGAATGATTAAAGTTCGGATCCGCCAGTTGTAGCCCTTGAAACGACTCTAATATCGTGTCCGACACCGATTCACTCGGGGTTTTAATACCGCGCATTTTATACACCTTAGCGGTTACAAAAATCTTTTGAGAGGCATCATGAATCGACATTAACTCGACTCGACAATATTTGTCACCATCACTCTTCGACATCGGAATTCTTAATTTCATTACCAACTCTTCGCAAATATAGCTGCCTTGACAACAAGAATCGATAATTGCTCGAATGGGGATATTAGATTTATTAACCCGTAATTTGACACGTAATGTCGGAGAAAATGATACGGCATGTCGAGTTGGTAATGGAACAGTAGTGGACTGAGGCTTGGATCGAGGCTTTGACCGAGGCTTCGAACGACTCTTATGCTCATGAAGCAGCGCGTGATGAGGTGCTCCACAGAACTTGCACGTGGCAACACTTCTGCACTCGCTACTGACGTGACCACTTGTCAGACACCGACCACAAATTCTACTAACGGCTACCATACGAAGCCGTCGCTCCAAGCTCATGTCCCTAAACTTATAACAAAACCGAAGGGGATGAGTCTTGCTACAAATGGGACACTTGCGCCCGCTCCCTTTCAACGAATTAGAACCAGGGGTCTCCACTTGCATCGTGGTTGGGTCATTTAGAGGCGATGACGCAGATGCCACTTCAATTGCGCTAACGACCTGTGCCATAGATAATCAACTAGATAAGACACGGAAATTAAGTTGGCAACACTAGGCTGCCCGATTATTTAAAGGCGATAGCACGTTAGGTAAAAAAAGACTGCTATCCCTTTCATTTTATGGGGCAGTTTGTTTACATTTTTATCGTGTTGAAAAAATTTTAAAAAACAGGAAAAAATTAAAGTGAAAAATTTTTGCGCACAAATTATTTTAAATTTTTTCCTTTTTCTCAACTTGGCCTAGTTAGTGTTCTTGTAAAAGTTAAAATTAAGTGCAAAAAAGTAAAAGAAAGTGCCAAAAAAACCTAAATTAAATTGTGGTGAAATTTTTTTTGCAAACGTTTGAAGAAAATGTGAGTTAAATAAATAATTTAGCGTGTTTTTTTAATTTTTTATTCATTTATTTAATGTAAAAAAGTGTCTTAGTGTATAAAAAAGGGGTAAATAATTCTGTGTTACGATTTTAAGGAGCTGCTAATGCGTTTTGGGTTACTCAAGAGAAGAAAGACTCCACAAGTTCCCGGCTGCTACAAACAGGTAAGTGTCTGTAGATTTCTAAGTAGCCATAAAATTGTAAGCAGTTTCTATGATTTGGACAACGAAAAGTGTCCAAATTATAGTTACTAGCTTCTTTTTAAAGGCAGTAGTTCCAATTATATTGCACTTTTACAGTGCACCCAATTGAAATCGTTTATTAGCTGTGTTAATTGTTGTAGTGGTACGTATTGTGACTCTAATGTGTCCGTCGGTTGGGAAAAAATGATCCGATCCTAATAATTGTATTTTTGAATCCGACACAAAATGAAAAACATTCATAACGCAAAATTCATCAGAATCATTTATTTTTCCTTTAGCCAGTTCCCAGATAAAATTCTTAAAAAATACGAAAACAAAGGTAATAAACAACAAATTGCTTATAATCTAATCGGCAGAAGATTCCCTCTAAATGGACCAGTTCCAGAAGGTGAGTGTCCTTGGCCATTTCGCCTACACAATAAATAAGCAAGCATCACCCTTAAACGAAATTGTAAATTTTAAACAAAATTAACAATTGAAACTATTTTTACATTTACAGGTACTTGAGGGTGCTTACCACTTGTTCCAGGAAGATTCCATCCAATTGGACCAGTTCCAGAAGGTGAGTGTCCTTGGCCATTTCGCCTACACAATAAATAAGTAAACAGCACCCTTAAACAAAATTGTAAATTGTAAACAAAATTAAAAACTGCAACTATTTTTATATTTTCAGGTACTTGAGGGTGCTTACCACTTGTTCCAGGAAGATTCCATCCAATTGGACCAGTTCCAGAAGGTGAGTGTCCTTGGCCATTTCGCCTACACAATAAATAAGTAAACAGCACCCTTAAACAAAATTGTAAATTGTAAACAAAATTAAAAACTGCAACTATTTTTATATTTTCAGGTACTTGAGGGTGCTTACCACTTGTTCCAGGAAGATTCCATCCAATTAGTCCAGTTCCCAAAGGTCAGTACCTTCGCCAACGTTAATTGACCACTGTATCACACAATACACTTTCGAAAAATTACAAAAATACACTTTAGTCAAAAACAAATTGTATTTTTCTATTTATAGACACTTTAAGATGCTTAATCTTTACCTCCGCAAGATTTCATCCATTTAGTCATAGTTCCAGAGCTCAATATCTTTAGCAAAATTTAACTGCCATTGCGTCACACATCCCCTTTAAAACAATTGGTAAATATTATTAAAAATTAAAAAAAAATTCTTTATTTCCATTCGCAGATAACTGAGGATACTTACGATTAATTTCCAGTGGTTCCTATCCAAGGTTATGGTTGGTTCAGGCAGTTCCAAAAAACACAACATCCTTCTGGCTGTAGGTAAACAAAACACAAGAAAATACACGCAAATACAACACCATCATATCACTGTTTTATTTTAAACACAATTTTACACGAACAAAAGTTCATTAAACATGTCTTTTTTTGTATTTTTTAATATTTTAATTGATGAAATTCGAAAATAAAGAATTTTTAAAAAATTTTAAACAAAAATATCAATTGTTTTATTTATTTGTTTTTGATTACAGGTATTGTATATCTGTTTGTTTTTTCTTGTGTTTAGGCTGTATTGCCGTATCTTTTTTTTCTCTTTCAGATAGTCGGGCAGCCTCAACTGATTTTTCACCTTTTCAAACGTCAGTTCTTTCGACTCTGGTTACCTCTGTGCCTGTGCTGCAGTTGGCTCGGACACCAAGTCACCCATTGCTTTGGACCATTCAACCGACGACGTAACAACAAACGTTTCATTTGCAACTGTCGCCGACGACGCACCAGGTTCGATGGTGTCCATGGCCTCCTCATAATCCAGGAGACTGTCATCCTCAATTTCAGACATGACGGAAACACTTAATTGAGTTTTCGAGTCCATTTGTCTCTAGGAAAGGAAAGTGTTAGTACTTGTAAATTGATAAAAAGTGATGTAAAATTATAATTCATTTAAAACAACAAGCTTGGTTATTGGTCGATTCATTATCCCATTCTGAGTACGAATATCAGCCACACGAACGTGACCATCAGAACCGGTATAAACTTTCTCGACAATACCTAATTTCCACGAAGTGGCTGGTAATTGTTCGTTTCTGACAACTACTAGATCATTGATAGCAATGTCCCTTTGTGGATGTTTCCACTTATAACGTTTGTGCAAAGTGACCAAATACTCTTCTTTCCATATTTTGCAAAATTGATGAATCATAGCCTTTACCTTACGATATCGATTGACTATACTTATTGACTCATCATAAATTGTAGGTTCGGGTGGAGCTAGGATAGCGGATCCAATCAAAAAATGACCAGGAGTAAGAGACACAGGCTCATCAGGATTATCAGGCATTAGACAAAGCGGACGCGATTTAAACACGCTTCGATCCTAGTCAGGATCGTAGATAATTCCTCAAAGGTATATTTCGACGCCTGCATTTCCTTTCGAAAATGAAGCTTGAAACTTTTTACCCCAGCTTCCCAAAGACCTCCCATGTGCGGGGCCCCAGCTGGTATAAATCGCCATTCTAAACCCTGATGACCAAACGTAGAAAGCATTCTGGCCTGACATTCTTTCAAAAACGTTTTAAAATCCCTTGAAATTTCATTCGCTGCCCCCACAAAATTTGTACCATTGTCTGAAAACATGGTTCTAGGGCAACTTCGACGAGAAATAAACCTGTTAAACGCAGCCAAAAAGGTATCCGTTGACAACTCCGATGCTGCTTCTAAATGTATTGCCTTCGTAGAAAAGCAAACGAAAATACAAACATATCCTTTTGTGATCTTACAAGACCTGCCATTGTAATTTTTAATATCGAAAGGGCCGGCGAAATCAACCCCCGTGGTAGTGAAGGCCCGATCCAAACTTGTACGTTCAGGGGGAAGAGCAGCCATTATTTGACTACAAGAGCGTTGTCGATCAATAAGATAACGTTTGCAACGACGAACAACTGTGCGAACCAGAGTTCGCAATCTGGGTACCCAATACTCACAACGATATATTCTAAGCATCAGTTGACTACCACCGTGAATAGACATTTTATGTATGAACTCTGCCATCAGTTTAGCGAATCGAGATTCATACGGAAGAATAATGGGATATTGTTCACGATATGATAACGAAGGGGACTTAACGAGTCGGCCATTCAATCGCATAACTTGTCGTTCATCAAGAAAGGGATTCAAGGGTAGCAAAGCACTTTTCGATGGTAACGTGCCCTTATCCAAAAGACATTTATACTCTTCAGCGTAAAACGCCTTCTGAGCAACAATAGCCAAACGTAATTTGACCATATTAAGTTCATCACTGGACACAACACACGTTCTATATTTAAAGCGCCCTCTACAAGCAGAATGTGTGAAATGAAGAAAGCGATAAATATACGCAATAACACGCAAAGCTCTATCCAATGTAGAAAACCTATCCAATACATCTTCAAATTTCGAGAAAAATGAAGCATTCACTTTAACTTTGCGACTTTCAATGTCCGTATCAAGATTTTGAAGATCATTTGTATCCCACTGTGATTTCTCCTTACTAAGCCACGACGGGCCATGCCACCAAAGACTGCTATTCGATAAATTGGGAGGATCTACCCCCCGGCTGCCCAAATCGGCAGGGTTATCCTCAGAGCGAACGTGAAACCAATTATGGTTCCCCGTATTCTCCTGAATACGACACACTCTGTTTGCCACGAAGGTAGTCCAAGAACAAGGAGGTTTACGTAACCAAGCAAGGACGATCGTAGAATCCGTCCAACAATAAATTTTTCGAAGAGAGATATCAATCTCACTAAGTACGCCCTTCAGCAGCTCCGAAGCCAAAACCGCACCACACAATTCAAGTCGCGGCAAAGAAACTGACTTAATTGGAGCTACCTTTGTCTTCGATAATAATAGGCTAGTATAATTCTCCCCATTTGGACACTCAATACGGATATAAATTACCCCAGCGTATGCCCTTTCAGAGGCATCCGAAAAGACATGAAGTTCAGTATTCGAACTTTCATAATATCGAACCCGTCGTGGTATTTTAATAAAGTTCACTTTATCGAAAACTTCAACAAACTTTAGCCATTCCTCCTTCGTTGAAGCAGGAAGATAATCATCCCAATTATTGTTATCCAGCCAAATGCGCTGCATAATCATCTTAGCCATGACTATAACTGGGCTTAACCAACCAATTGGATCAAAAAATTTCGCGATGGTAGACAATACTTCCCTCTTTGTATATTCTAGTTTGACCTCTAGCGGACAAACTCTAAAAAAGAAAGAATCCAACTGTGCATTCCAGAGAATTCCCAAGGTTTTCGAACTGCTGGCCTCTTCAAATACCAACAGTTTAGAGTCAACCAAGTGTTCAGACGGTAATCCCTGCAAAATCGATTTATCATTCGCGGTCCATTTTCTGAGTTCAAACCCAGCCGACAGCAGTGCAGTGTTTATCTGATCCCGTGCCGCCACAGCACTCGAGATATCGTGCGCTCCGGTCAACACGTCGTCGACGTACATTCCTCTTCTTAAAATATTCGCGGCGAGGGGGAACTCTTCCTGACAATCATTTGCCAACTGTAAAAGAGTGCGAATGGCCAGGTAGGGAGCACAATTTAAACCAAAGGTTACCGTTTGCAGTTCATACTCGGATACCTGCTCCTGAGACGAACTTCGATATATAATTCGTTGAAAAGGGGTGTGATTTGGATGAACACGAATTTGCCTGTACATCTTCGAAATATCACAATTAAACACAAATTCGTATAAGCGCCAACGCACAATTAATGAAACTAAATCAGTCTGCAAGGT
This sequence comes from Melanophora roralis, assembly GCA_963583895.1. Classification (NCBI taxonomy): domain Eukaryota; kingdom Metazoa; phylum Arthropoda; class Insecta; order Diptera; family Rhinophoridae; genus Melanophora; species Melanophora roralis. The sequence goes on along the minus strand of OY757187.1, from coordinate 85,407,028 downwards.
AGGACCTACAAAAAGAGAGTCGTTCAAACTATTACCATTAGACGTCCTATTTGACGCATTGAAAACGACTCTCAGTTTTGTACTTTTTCTCTCAGGTTTAATCACGGGATGATGGGGCAAATAGCATGACAAGGTAACGGCTCGGTCCGTAGGTTCCACAGGACGCATATGATCTGACGCCAAATAATCCATTAAAACCTCATCATACATACTCTTTATCTCAGGCCTACGTATGAGAGAAGATTCAATCCTACAAAACTGTTTCATAGCACCCGTCTTCGAAATTCCCAAATTTAACTCGTTGGGAAACTCTGGTCTAAAAGGTAAAGACACAATATATCTACCCGAAGCATCACGTTTGGTAGTTTTCCGATAAATTTCCTCACAGACCTTATTCGCAGGTGAAACAATCCTACCCCGTGGAGCCTCCTCGATTTCCCAGAATTTTAAAGGATTCTGATTTAAGCTGTCTTCTTCGGAAAAGAAAACAGCTGTGGAAAATACCCTTGTATGATCACCACTAACAGAATTGGTTGGGCCTGTCAGAATCCATCCAAAAACGGTTTTCTGAGCCATTAACGATCCAAAAATATTTCGACGAACTTCATCAACAATGATTTCGGGGTATAAGTCAGCGCCGAGTAAAAGATCTACTGGTCTGCTTACGTAAAAGTTGCAGTCCGCCAATTGTAAATTTGGTAATTCACCCTTTATATCCGAGGGACAAATAAAGGACGGTAAATTACCCGAAATCGAAGATAACACGAGGGCCGACGTCGACAAATTAATCCGATTGTCTACCGAAAACCCAACCTTAATCGAACAAATTTTCGTAGAAGTAGTAGAAGCCCCTGAATCAACGCCGGAAATCTTAACATTCGTAGAATGTGACGGAAGTCGTAATTGATTTCGCAAACGCTCAGAAATAAAGGAAGCTTCAGACGCTGGGTCTATTAGTGCCCTTGCTGGGTACGTAGTACCATGACAAATAATAGAGACCATAGCAGTACCTAATAACACAGACGAATTCTGTGCTATGTGATAAACTTGACGATTTGAATTAGCGTGGGTAGCGGCCTATGTTGAAGGCAACTGTGGATCGATCCAATGCTGCTGAACAGCTGGCCTCGCACTAGCTGTATCGGCCATACTCGGCGTCGATACAGTAGATACAGACACTTCCCGATGAAGCAAGGTGTGGTGTCTTTTGTTACAAATAAAACAACTATGTTCGCTCTTGCAATCCTTCACCTCATGTGACCTTGAAAGACAATTAACGCAGCAATGAAATTTTTTAATGTTCGAAAAGCGGTCAGAAACAGACAAATTCTTAAAACGGCGACAAAGTCGCAACACATGATTTTGTTTCGGACATAAAATACAAGTATTCGATAAACTGGTACTAGACAAATGAGACTTTACCTTTTGCTCTTTAACTTTTTTATCAGACTCCATATTTGTCAAATCGCGTATACAATCTAACGTCTGAATTCTTTCCGTTAAAAACAGATCTAAATCCTTCCACAAGGATAAGGCAGTTTTGTCCCTAATCGTCTGTTCCCAAAGCGTGACCGTCTTAGATGGTAATCGCTGTATACAAATAAATACAATAAGTGGATCCCAGTTCTCAGTCGATATATTATAAATTGACATTGCTGTCAAAAACCCATTAATACCGCGTTGTAGCGTCTTCAAAGCCGAACTAGTCTCCTTCGCGATCGATTCTAAACTGAACAAACACTTTAATTGATTATTGACCAACATGCGAGGATTTTCGTATGTGTCCTTCAAATTCTTCCATGCTATTCCAAACCCAGAATTTGTCAACGGACACTTTGATACAATATCCTTGGCATCCTTACCGGTCCTCTTTATTAAATAACACAATCTTTCAATGTTACTAAGACGACTATTATTTATATATAAAGCTGTAAAAAGATCCCTAAATGTCGGCCATGAAAGATAATCACCCTCAAAGATATCCGTATCACATGGTGGAAGCGGTAAATTGTGACAAACATTCTCATTATTTGGCGCAACATTTCCTATAGTAGGATTTTCGGCTGCCTTAGATTTGGCCTGAAGCTCATCAATTTTAATACGCATAGCCGTTAAACATCTGGCATAAGTATTAAACGTGCTCTGATATTTTCCAGCGACCACTTCAGAAACCTCCGGTGCTGTCTTCGAAGAAGCATCAATATCAGATAAGCATTGTTCATATTTATCCTTCACCTTTTCCCATAACTTCTTTAACTCATCACTCAATACCTCTATATAATATATATGCTGGTCTTCTTCACGAATTTTATTAAAATTTACTTCAAACTTAAACACAGCATCTGAGGCGTGAGTAAATCCTTCGAGCAGTTTAAACGACATATTCAAATAACAACTATGATAAAAGTTATCTCAAAACTGGGGAAAAAGTCAAGCAAAAATATGGCAGCGTTTAATACTGTATTAAATAATTCAAACTTTTTAAAAAAAAATTACTAATCAATTTTATATAGTCAATTCGACCGACTGTAGGGTGACTATTGCAATTCCAGTACAAGGGAAGAAGAAGATACTTTTTGATACTTTTCTTTACAATAATTGTGCTAAATTCAAGAAACAAATTAAATTAAAACACAATATTTCTTTATTTATTATTTTTTTTCACTATTTAAATTATTAAAACTTGTTTTTAAATAAATTTATTTAGTTTATTTTCAAAGTATATTTGTACATATATGTATATGTGTACGTATGTATGTAAACTATTTCTCTTTGTTGCAACCCCCGTTGATTTTTTTTGCTTACACGGCCGCAATATTAAGTCAACTTAATTTTTTTTAAATTTATTTTTATTTAACTTTTAAATTTTTTTTCTTTTCAAATTCAGAGATTTATCTTACACTTTTAAATAAATTTTATTCTTTAAGCTGTCCGCGTAAACAAACGATCGCGAGTTGCAAAACAATCGAAATGCGGTTGATTTAAAAGTTTAATGATCATTAACCAACCAATAACCAATTGCTTTTCTTTTGTTTTATGTAAAAAGCACATACACATAAATATGACAAAATATGCACTTATTTATTTATTTCTTTTTCTATTTAAAAACACAAATCACTTTTAATCAATTTACTAACCTGTGTTCCTTTATATATTTGTTGAATTGTAAATTAATTAAATTCTCGAAAAAGGCGATGAAACTCCTAAGGGTTGTTTTATCCGGTTCGTAAGGACCAATGTTTCGGCGTATATCCGATTTTTCCGTAGGAAAGTAAACAATAAAACAACACCAGTTAAGAGTTTTATTAAAGTATGTAAATCTTTATTTTTACTTTGAAGTTTACCTTAAAAAGGTGATTTTGTATGAAGATACAATCTATGAATTTGGCACGTAGTGCAGTTGTTGATAACCAATAAACGAATAATATTATTAGTTATGTATACTTATGTAAAAAGGTAGCCAACAATATTTAAGTACCGTTAGCGGTTCATGTAATAACTATAAAAGGCTAAGTATTAACCTATTACAGGCCGAACTCACTGTTTTGTACTTAAACATAGGTAACAGTAAAATTTAGAAGTTGACTTTATTGAAGACGAAATAAAATTTGAATAACGAGTTTTCCCCTTTTTTTTGATTTTTTATACATCACTAAAAACAAAAATATTAACATTAATGTAAACAGTTAAATGCAATATTGAAAACTGATAAATGTGAATGAAAAATTACTGCAAAGCTTAATATTTATGTATAAAAACATCCATATTCTTTCCAAATGATGATGATGTATATATTCCTACAGTTGCTAGTTCAAACAAAGGGCCGTAACGCCAATAGTTTGTAATAGCTATCAATATAAAAAAATAATACAGAATAAAAAACAAAAAAACGTCAGAATATTTGCTTGAAATGGATTTGAAGTTGGGAAAAACGCAATAAAAATACCAAAAAAGGGTTTGAAAATTTGCTTAAAATGGGTTTAAATTAGGGCCGAACCAATTTTAAAATTTGTGTATTTACACAAGGTTTAAAATGGGTTTTTTAAGCTAAAATTCGTTTATGAATACAATTTTATTGAAATTAGCTTAATAAAGGTTTCAAATGCTGTTTAAATTTTTATGAATACAGCCGTTAATCCATAAACATATACATACGTGCAATAATGTGTGAAAATATGCAAACCGCAAATATGATGTGATTTATCTTAGATACCCTTCACATTGGACTTTCGAAACCCCGAACATTTTTTTTATTTTTATCCGTTTTTTTTTATTTATGAAATATTTCTAATTTTTAAATAGGGGTAAGCGTCATATTTAAACCCTCTCTCTTAGGGTGATAAGGGCAGCTATAGGGGCATTAACATTAATTTTTTTTCAAACTTTGTAGGGACTTTTACTCTAATAATTTAAAATTTTAATGGCAACCCCCTTAGGTGATAGAGATAGGAGAAAGTATGCGCTAGGAATATGTTTAGGAGGGAAAATTAATGGGGGTATGTGATACATTTTATTCCTCTAGGAGCGAATCCAGGGAAGATTTAGGGATTTTTTTACCCTATTTCTTTTTTGTATGGCAACCCCTTTAAGGCGTGTATATAGGGGAAAAGTTTGTTTTAGAAATATATATTTGCGACGACAAATTAAGGGCCCTACTCCTTATTTCTCTAATGCCAACTCTGGAGAAGTTATAGGCGTTTTTACATCATTATTGTTCATTTTGTTTGGCAACCCCCTAGGTGATTGGAATAGGGCCAAAAAGTTCTACGATTATGTTTGGGACGGAAAACTAATGGAGGTCTGCTATACATTTTATTCCTTTTTTACCTTTTTTTTAAATTTTGTATGGCAACCTCCTACGGACGTGGAGACAGGGGTTAAGTATTTTCTAGGAAAATGTTTGGTGGCGAAACTAATGGGTGTCGGTCGTACACTTTATTTCTCTAAGACCGACTCTGGAGAAGTTATGGGGGTTTTAACATCAGTTTTGTAAATTTTGTATAGCAACCCCCTTAGGTGATAGATTCAGGGGGTAAGTATACTCTAGGAGTACGTTTGGGAGGAAAAACTAATAGGGGAATGTTATACATATGAATCCTCTAGGGGCGACTCCGGGGAAGTTGTACGGATATACCATATTTTTCTCAAATTTTGTATGGCATAGAGAGTGAGTATGTTTCACAAAAATGCTTAAGAGGACAAATGAGTTGGGTCGGTCTTCATTTTACCTTTGTAGGAAAACCCTGGAAGCTGCGGAAGCGATTTCAAAAAAAATTAAACTTTGTATGGCAATCCTGCTAGGGGGCGGAGATAGGGTGTATGTATGTTCAAAAAAAATGTTCGTGGGAAAAAATTATTGGGAACCCGTGTTACATTGCACATTTTACGGGGCAACTCCAAGCAGCTGTAAAGGTTTTTATGTAAAAATTTTAGAGAAATAAACAAAGGTAGTGTTGATTTTTGGCTTATATCTCGGTCAGTTATCGGGCGACTTTGCTTGATTTCAATAGCGATATTTAGCAGATATTTCTGATAGTTTGATACCACTTTCGGGTCTTTGTGACATCGGGGGGGTTCAGAAAGTGGATTTCAATCATAACACGGACAGACAGACGGACATGACTAAATCCACTTCCCCATTTATAAGGGCCAATATAATATATACTTTTTGGGGTCGCAAATGAATAATAAAGAAATGTCAAACGGAATGACAAACTTATATATACCCTTATTACTTATGTGAAGGGTTTAACAAAAAAGAAAGTATAGTCAGTCAAGTTCGATCATATAACATTTTACAGCACAATTTATTTTATGTTAAGTACAACCATATGCACAAAGTAAACGCAGGCTATGGTGGCTATCGTAAGTAGGATTGATTAACTTAATTTTTGGGTAAACGCGTAGAAAATTTGGTAGTGATTTTTTTCGAAAAATACTTGCTCGTGTTTTAATAATTTTTGATTGCATTTTTACTTCAAAACTTATGAGATTAAATGTGATTTCCGGGAGTTTGGCTTGTACAAAGCAACACTACGCATATAAGTACAATTAGAAGCCCATTTCAAAGTACAAATATATAAAATTTTTACTTAAAATTAATAAAACTACTTTAAAATCATTTATGTACATGTGTATAAATTAATACATATGTATGTGTATCGTTTACAGGCTGCAATAAAAATAAAATTGAAAACCTTTTTTTATAGTTGTAAATCTATTTGTATAAAACTTAATAATAAATAAAAAACTCACTTTGGAAAAACTATTTCAAAGTACTTTATTGCTTTCACATAGATTATCGATGTATCGAACATTTAGAAACTAATTATAATTATTTGAAATTAAATAAAAATTTGTGTAAGACTAAATAAACAAATAAAAGTTATTTTGGGTTTACAAATTTATTGCAATATTTCTTCTTATTACTTTTGCCGCTACCTCTTCATCATCGACTACCACAGTATCATCGTTTGCTGCATTTTGTAAGACTATCTCTGGTTCTACGCATTTATAGAAGATGCACATGTTGTGAAGTGCACAGCAAATATTTGCTATTTGCGTGGCCTTTTTGGAATCATATTGAAGCCCTCGTGATCCTATGATGCAACGAAACCTATTTTTCAATACACCGAAGCAGCGCTCCACCACATTGCGTGTGCTTGAATGCTTTTGGTTATACCGCCTTTCATAGGGATTGCTTGGACTTCTAAATGGTGTCATTAAATAGGTTTTTAGCTTATACCCAGCATCACCTATTGAAACAAAAATCTTCAAATATATTTTAAGTATATATTTATTTAACATATTTTACCTAGGATTCAAGTACTTCTTTGTCCACCTGCAAAACATTCATGCAATTTTTGATCCACATCGCTTTGTTCCTAGACAAATGCATCATGGTTTGCTCCTGGGTGCCTAGCATCGACGTACATTATTTGCGTTTTGTGATCACAAATCTAAAAAAGACAATAAATAAATATTATAAATCAGTTTTAATCAAATTTATACGTACATTTGTACGTATTTATAAATGTAAATGGGATTTTTAAAGTCACCACCATAACATTGAGACTATAGTAACCCTTCCTGTTGTAATACAGATGCTTAATTTCATCGCCAGGGGATTTGATTCGGATGTGCGTTCCATCAACAAAACCAATGACGACGGGAAAACCAGTTGACTCAAAAAAGGCTTGTTTTGTTTTATTTTCGTCATCAGGGCTTAACATTTTTATCCAGTCAGCACAAATTTGATCCTCAAAAAAGTTAAGGCACTCTGAGATAACTCGGCAGACTGACGATTTAGAGGCAGAGGTAAGAGTTTCATTACCCACGCATTCCTGGTAGCTCCCAGTTGCCAAAAATCGTAAAAAGATTGCTAGCTTTATATCCTCACGTAAGTATGTAAGTACTTCTGTAGTGAGGGATACTTTTTGACAGCATTTTTCTTAAAAGCATACTAAAAATATCTTTTAATACCCGAAAATTTGCCATAAATCTAAAAAAAAAACAGTTAGTGGTTTTTACACACTGATAAAATAAATACTTACTGGCTCGTAGGTAGCTCCAGGACATTATATGTATCTCGTAGTCCTCTCCGATAAATTTGTGAGCCTTCACAATCTTGCTCAGTTGTTTCCAAAAAATATATAGCAAACGTTAAATCCATCGTTGTTTCGATAAATACTAAATGCAAACTTTTTTGAAAACTTTTCTATTTATTTTTCTTTTGTTTTGTTATATGCATTTTTTTTTGAACTCTAAAATTTAATGGTAGAGGTACATAACCAAAGTGCCAGGGTATTTCACGTTGATCCAGACAAACGAAACCAGTCGACCTATGCCTTCGAATAGGAAGCTGTTACGGCCTGGATACTTAGTTTTCTTTGAGTTTAATGGTTCTCCTCCATATGCAAAAATGTTTTTTGCATGCAGTCAAATAATGCAGCCTCTGATAACTGTATCGCGGTACAGTTATGCGACGCCACACACTTCACCACATGCGAGAGTGAGACGCAAAATTCTCGAAGTGCGATAAAAAGGGATGGCCTGGTTGTCTTTAAAATATAATGACCAACAACGCGCGAGCTCTTTACCTCACCAGAGCTATTTTACGACTGGTTATATGCATTTGACAATTATAGCTGATTACTATTAAACATAGATGTATTTATCTTCAAACGAATAAGTAGTTTTTTATTACTAAAACAAAAAACTCGCTTAAAAATTTCAAATTTTTAATCTGGCATTGCTGTGATTTAAGAAAACGTAAAAAGCTAAATTCGACTAAAGTAAGTACAAGCGAACGAAAGCTTTCGAAATAGTGAAACCCAAACTTACTCGAAAGGGAGTGACTAGCTTTCTTTCGTATAGGTTTTCGTTCGACATCGTAAAACAGGCTATAAAATTAAACTTTTTCTGCAAAATAACGTAGACTAAAATGTTCATTGCATACGGTTGGAAAAAACAAAGTGCAAAACACTGTATGATAACTGCAAAAATATGAAGAGCAAATATAAAAGTCAGTACTAAGTGGCACCCCCTTTATTACTCTATGACCTCCCGCAGTCATTTAGGTATACTTAAAGTCAAGTTTTTCAAAATTTATTCAGGAATCTTTCTTTACTCGGCTTTCCCTTTTTCATATTTTTTATTATTGAATCTTCGCCTTTGGCAAACTAACAACAAGAGCTCAAATCTTAAAGCTAAATTTAAATTAACCCAGCCAATGCCAGACTAAAATTTAAGTTTTAAAATTAAAGTATAAAACATTTATAAAGGTTTTATCTAAGTGCCACAGTATCCTTTTCCTTCAAACGACTGCTTAGTGTATGCTGTAAAATGTTTCGAGCGAGCAGATTTGGGTGTGTTTCTTACTTGTTTAAATACCTGTCCACATAGTTTAGGACTTCACATTTAACTAGTTGAACTTGTAAATCCTTGTGGATGTTGCTGTTTTTAACATACCAAGGAGCACCAGTTATCATACCCAGTATTTTGTTTTGACGGCGTTGAATTTTTTCTAAATTGGTTTTAAAATCGAGTTGTAGTTTGGTTGTTAATAAGAATAGGGGAGCACGTTTCCTTGCGTAAAGTAAAAGTAACGTGGGTGCATTTTTGTTTACTTATTTTAATACCCCATGATTTTGTCAATTTTTCTACCTGGGTTACATGTTGTTGCAGTTGGCTCGAAGCCTCTGTAGGGTCTTTATGAACACTGAGGAAAGCGGTAACATCTGCAAATGTAGAACCGTGTGTAAAACTGTTGGTTGGCATATCAGCTGTGTAAATCAAGTACAGAATTGGACCTAATACACTCCCTTGAGGTACACCGGTCCGGTCCCTATTATTTGAGAACAACTTCAGTGAATTGTCGGCCAGTTATGTAACTCTCCAAAAGGTTGAATATATTCACCGGTAAGTTCAGCTTTAGCTTGCTCAACAGGCCTTCATGTCAAACTTTATCAACGAATTGAGAGGCTTCAATAAAGAGCGCGGAGCAGTACTGCTTTTCCTCGCAGGCTTTTCTTATAACCTGTACCAATCTGTTGGTTTTTTCGATGGTACTATGTTGACTCCGAAAGCCAAATTGGTGATTTGGAATACAATGATTGTCATTCAAGATCAAGGTCAGCTTTTTTTTAAGCAATTTCTCGAACAATTTAGATATAGTTGGCAATAGGCCTGTAAGACTCCACCCTTAAAGGGACTTTTCCAGGCTTAGGAATCATCTTTACCAAGGCAACTTTTCATACTGGCGGGAAATGTTCGAGTCTTAATATGGCGTTAAAAATAAATAGGGTTATTCGTTTTGCTATGCAAGGTAGCTCTAAAAGCATTTTGTTGCTTATTCCGTCAAAGCCAGGCGCTTTTTTTAGCATTAAGATCATCAATAGCCTTAACGACATCTAAAAGTTGGAAACATATTTTCATAGGACATCTAGCAAAAACCCTACCGCTGGTACTGACTTCAGTGCATGTATTTTGAGGGAACACATTCCTTAAATGCCTTGCGAGCAGATCACACTTTTCTGCATCAGTTCTTGCCTAGGATCCCTTCAGATTTCTTAGTGGTGGTTTTGCGATAACGGGTCTTTTAAGATATTTAGCTGATCGCAATAGTGAATAATTCGTCTGAGGAGTCGAGTCTAGGCCTTCGAGGTGTTCTTTAAGAGTTGCTATTCCGTACACCTCCAGCAAATTTTTCAAATTGTTTGTACATTCTTTCAGCATGGCTTTAAGTTGGGGTGATCTGTGCTTTTGTCACTCTCTTCGGGCTCTTCTTTTTTCAGATAAAAGCTGTTGCACATCGGCTATAAAAATTCTGTTGTATTTGGGCTGACGGTAGTTAAGAAGCATGTTTAACGGCTTTTTAAATGTTTTGATTAAGGCTGCTAAGACAATTATCGATGTCTTCGGGAGCAGTGAGTGCTAATATATTTTTTATATTTCAACCAATTTACTCTTTTGGATAAGAAAAAATCACTAGTTGCGGTTTGGTGAGGACTGCAAATAGTGATTATAGTGGGTGAGTTGTCAGAAGATAAATCCAAGGAGCCTTGAGCTTCAAAAAGTTCTGGGGATTTACCTTTTGCTACGCCAAAATCTATAACATCTGGAACTTTATTGTAGTCAGTTGGCCAGTGGGTTGGTTGTCCAGTATAAATAATACAAAGTCCAATTTCAGACACGGAATCATACAAGATACGACCTCTGGGACTAGTTAGGCGGGAGCCTCAGTAAGTGTGCTTAGCGTTATAGTCTCCAGCAGCAATAAAACGGGGACCTAAGGATTTGTAAAAACTGTTGAACTGATCCTTCGTTACGGAGAATCTGGGTGGACAATACACTGACAAAATAACTAGGCCATTGAAAAACTCATCAACGCAGACGTTTGTTGCTTGTATATAGCATTCGGAGATGCCACCAATCCATTGGTGTTTGATTCTCGATTTGATTATTATAGCCGAGCCCCCCCATGATCTATCTCTTGGATCCTTCAAATCGGAAAAAGAATTGCCACTAATTTTGAAAGTGCTTCTACACCATTTTTCATTGTAAATGAGAAAAAATTCCAATTGAAATTGAGAATTTCCATTTGAAATTGAGAAAATTCCAATTGAAATTGAGAAAATTCCAATTGAAAATGAGAATTTTCATTTGTAATTGAGAAAATTCTAATTGAAAATGAGAATTTTCATTTGTAATTGAGAATTTCCAATTGAAAATGAGAATTTTCATTTGAAATTGGGAAAATTCCAATTGAAATTGAGAAAATTCCATTTAAAATTGAGAATTTCAAATTGAAATTGAGAAAATTCCAATTGAAATTGAGAATTTTAAATTGAAATTGAGAATTTTAAATTGAAATTGAGAAAATTTCAATTGAAATTGAGAAAATTCCAATTGTAATTGGGAAAATTCTAATTGTAAATTAGAAATTTTAATCGCAAAACAAAAAAATGATAACATATAAACACATGCACATGATAATTTGGATTTGTTTACGATTTGCTTCAAAAAGACAAGCCTCTGTTCTCCCACATTAGGAGGACTAACGTTTGGTACGATCGTCTTCGCCTTGACAATACTTTTGATTTTGATTATTTCGATAGGGTTAGGCATTGGTGAATATGAACTTAACCGTAAAAGTGTGGCTGGAGAATTGGCAAAAATACGTTTTAGGTGACTATGGCAGGGAGCATTGTCACAGACTAACACAAGGTCTGGTTCCCTAACTTTGCCCACTTATCAAGAACCCTTTTAGACTACTCACCTGCGCTATGAAGAAGCGTCAAACGAACCCCTACGTGTGTCGATTAGAATTACCCCTAGTGTACCTATTGCACCAATTAAGTGGTTGTTTGGCCCGCGGGAGGAGTTTTTCCTAATAACACCCTAAGGGGTTCATTTGGCGCTTCCCGTGCAAGTGAGTTGGCTAAAGAGATTCTTAATAAGTAGGGAAAATTATGGAACGACTTTTTAGACCTTGCATTGGTTTGTTACAATGCCGTAGTAATTTATAACATATTTTTGACTAATCAACAGCCACGCTTTTAAGGTTTAGCTCCCATTCACCAAAGTTTTACTTAATAAAAGTAATTTGGCCAAAAATTAAAAATGTTTTAAAGGCAAAAATGGTTGTACCAAACGTAAGCCGTCGTACTGTGAAAGGGGATAGGCTTGGCATTTCAGAACAATATGTCAATGTTCCCAAAAATTCGTTTCAGCACACTGTCTTGTTGGCCAGAAAAACAGTGTGCATTTTTTGTTAAATTACGTATGTAAGTTTTATTATGATTTTATACGTCGCTTATAAATAATACTTTAATAAAATGTACATATTTTTTAAATTTTTTTGTCTTGCAATTTAAATTTCTCAATTTCATTTGGAAATTTCTCATTTTCAATTGGAATGTTCTCAATTACCATTGGAATTATCTCAATTTCAAATGGAATTTTTCAATAACAATTGGATTTTTCTCAATTTAAATTTCTCAATTTCAATTGGAATTTTTCTCATTTTCAATTAGAATTTCTCAATTTCAAATGGAAATTCTCATTTGCAATTAGAATTTTTCCAATTTCAAATGGAAATTCTAATTTTCAATTGGAATTTCTCAATTACAAATGGAAATTCTCATTTACAATTGGAATTTTCTCAATTACAAATGAAAATTCTCAATTTCAATTGGAATTTCTCAATTACAAATGGAAATTCTCATTTACAATTATAATTTTCTCAATTACAAATAAAAATTCTCATTTGCAATTGGAATATTCTCAATTTCGAATGGAAATTCTCTATTTCAATTTGAATTTTCTCAATTTAAATTTCTCAATTTCAATTGGAATTTTTCTCATTTTCTATGCCCGTAAACATTATCTTTTTGAAAAAATGCGTCATCTCTGGCACATTCCCCAATGCCTTTCAAAACATATTTAAAGAATAATTGCAGCAGCTAATTTGGATTATTACATAATTGTGTTTAAATTTTTCCTTTTTATTAAGAATGTAATTACATTGATTGAGTTATGTTAGTACTGTTTCCATATTGTTAAACGTCTTAATTAATGCATTTATAAAAAACTCCAATCAATACCGGTTCTTTTACTAAGCGGCCATTTGAGCTTATTTTTAAAACAAACAACTTTTTTGTCCATAAACAATTTTCGAAAATTGTCTAAGAAATGACGCGCTAATAAAGCCTTTGCTACTGGAACAACGGTGCTCTTCTTTTTACCAAATGCAATATGAACAATAATGCTGTAAGGAAAAACTCTTTTTGAGTTTTCGTCAAATTTATTTACAACGTTACTCGTAGCGTCTAAGTTGTTCTTACTAAAAAAGATACATTTCTTGAGGCATGGAAGCTCTTTGAATAAAATAGTTCCATTTCTGGTCTCTTTGCATGAGAATGGTATCAAAGATAACATATTTTTTCTCTGTTTGGATTTTGAATAGTTTTACTTTTAATTTTTCTAATAACATACTTCAAAGGTATTGCTTGTGAGGTACCAACGCTACACAATGCTTTTAATTGGCCCATAAGCACGCTGTTTCTGTATTTTAATAGGTGCAAGTTTTTTACTTGATTTTTAACCACTGGAAGCTGCTGGTTTTATATGAAAATTGGATGTACAATTTGTAAGCAGTTGGTAAAAAACAAAAGAGAATTGAAACGTAGCCATATCGATGACAAACTTGTTATATCTGCACCCATCTTTAAAATAAGTGCATTTTCCATATACTCGCATAGTTTTAATTTTTTTTTTGTGAAAGCGGAGATCGAAATATTAATAGAACACACAATATTTATCCTTTTATAATTTTGTCGCACTGCTCCTCCGTATATTGTATGAACTCTATTTTATTGACAAATTATTATTTTTCATAAAGTATTCCATTAGATACTGGGTTTCTTGCTTTTTAAACGTAAATGCTCCTGCTTTATATTGAGCCGCCCGAAGTTTTTGTTGTTCGCTTTGTTTAACTATATCAGAATTTTCTTTTACTACATACCACAATTCTTATCTAATAAATTTACAAAATCATTATTTTAAAAAGAAACTTAGGCAACACAACACAAAACTAGTTTCTATTGCTGTTGAGGGGCTTTTGATCGTACAGAAGACACTTTGTATGTACGGAGGTAAATTATGTAGGCAAAAGGAAAAACTATGAGTCCAGAAATATGAAATTAAATACAAAATAATAACAAGCAAAAGAAAATTATAGTTGACCAACACCGACTATATAATAGCCTACACAACATTTCATGTTACTGAATAATTTTCAAAAATTAAAAGTAAATCATTAAATAATACCTATTACTTAAATTTTGCTTATAAAGTGCCCATGTGAAAAAAAGATTAAATTACATACATATGTAATTTGTGTCTTTAAAATAGCTGGCTCTTCGTCTCGGGGATAAGAAAAAGGTCAAGAAGAGCGAAGAAATAGCCAGGGGAAAACAAATAAGTGCACCACAGTGGCTGTGTAGAGATAATAATACTTACCAACGGAGATATAACAATTAAAAGCAGCAATACATATAGTGGAGTTCTTTTTATTAAGTTAAAAAATGTTTGATTAATGTGATAAAGTAAAATGTGTGTTACTATGAATTAATTTTTTTGTGTTTAAATTAAGAGATTTTAATTCCCTTTTTCCTACATTTGCGTTATTTTTAAAATAAAAAAAGAAACTGATGTACAAAAAAGATATTTGAAAAGTAAAAGTAAGATAGAAAAATTTAAATTTTAGTTCCTTAATACTCAAACCACGAAGTAAGTAAAGAAAATCATTTTTATAGGAGTCAGAGAAAGTTTTACTGTACTTAGAGAACAATTTCAGGCGCAGGAAATTAAAGATTAAATAGCGATATCCTTAAGTGAGGGATTTAAGTTTAAAAAAAGAAATTAAGTGTTAAGTAAAAAAGCTGAAATTTAAAAGAAAAATAAAATTATATAAAGTTGCATGAAAGAAAAGGGAATATTTAGATTAAGACTAACGGCTGTATTCATAAAAAATTTTAATATAAATTTGTAAAACATTTTAAGCTCTAAAATGCTTTTTAAATGTTGTATTGATAAACCGCATTTTAACCAAAATAATTTTAGGGATTTTTTAAATCTGACGTTGGCAACTCTATTGATTTTATTTGTCACTTCAGTCATAGTGTGATCGAAAATATGCATATTCTTTTATTCGTATTTTAGAAAAATATTGTTTTTATAAAATAAAAAGTGTATATAAAGAAGGGGTGTATGTATGTACATATGTTTGTATTTAGTAACTGGCCACACCAGTGGATCGATTTTTTTGAAATTTTTACAGGAAGTTACTTCAAGTCTGGAAGGAACAATAAGCTACTTTTTTTGGAAATTATTAAATACAGATAAATTTTTAGAAATTCCGCCCGTGAAGGGATAAAAAGGGAAAAATCTGTAACCTTCTATCTTCTGAAGTATATAAGATAGAAACAAAATTTAAAAAGTTTTCCTTAAGAAATGGACCATGTGGTGTCAATTGCTGGTTAACTGCCCAACGGCGAAGGTATAACACTGGTTGTTGGTGTAGTTAAGTTGGCAGCAATTGATATCGGCATTGTATATTTAGCAAACGAGGGACATTGATTTCTTTTTCTCTCTATTTGTGATGACAGGACGGTTCAAAATTCATTTTTGTAATATACGTGGGCTGAGAACGAATTTCTTCTCGGTGTATGCTCACGTGAGTCTCCATCGGCCGGATGTTCTTGCACTTTGTGAGACTCAGGTGTCTGAAAATGCTGACCCTCAGGATTTCCAGGTACCTGGGTACCACCTTTTAACACTCTTTTCCCTCCATCGGGGCATTGCGATATATATTAGAACAGACGTTGTGTACCAATGTCAGCAACCATTTGACATGTCTGATGCAGAATTTAGCTGTCTTTGGGTTAAATTCAAGATCAGGTGGCACACTCTGCACTTCGGATTTCTTTATAGAAGTCCAAACGCTGGAAGGGATATCACTATGGGTGGCTTCGACTCCCTTTCTGACTCCGTGACCAAAATCCTTGGGGATTGTCCGAACAGTGAAATTGTTGTTGCTGGTGATTTTAATGTTCACAATTCTTCTTGGATTCGCCATTCCGGCCTTACGACTCCAGAGGGACGCTATGTTGAGTTATTCGCCGCGCACAATCACCTTGCGCAACTAGTGAACGAACCAACGCACATTTCGTGTGTTGAAGGGCACCAGGATAATACCCTCGACCTTTTTCTTACTTCGCACCCTGAAAAGTACGAAGTAGATGTTCTTGCACCTCTCGGAAATTCGGACCATTGCACCGTTTCCGCCTCCTTTTCGTTCTCCAGGCTTCACGACGCTTCGACGGCAGCCCCGAAGCGTTCGATTTTTATATACGAAAAGGCTCGTTGGGCAGAGCTCAACGATTTCTTTCGGCAGTTTAACTGGAAACTATGTTTCGTGGACAATAATGTCAATGCCATGGCGAAAATGGTTGAAAGTATTATTTTACTGGGAATGAAATCCTTTATTCCGGTAAAAACGATCTCCAGCAAACCTCGGCAGAAGTCGTGGTTTAACCAGGCTTGCAAAGCTGCAGTAAGGTCCAGAGAGGAAGCATTTAGTATATGGCGTGCGAACAAGAACGCCGATACTGATTCGCTACGCAAACAGGCGAGATCTTCGTGTGCCAAAGTACTCAGGCGCGAAAGGGCTTTGTTCGAACAGCGTCTGCGTGCAAGGGTTCTTGATGCCCCCAAAGGCAGCAGGAACTTTTGGTCATTTGTTAAGAGAGTAAGGAACAACGCTGGCTCTTCAATCCCTGCTCTGTTAAAAAATGACATATTAGTTACCGACCCGGTTGGAAAGGCTAACCTTTTGGCTGAAATATTTGCAGCAAATTCATATTTGCCGGAAAGCAACCAACCAATGCCCGAGCTTGAGAGATTGTCTGGGACTATGCCAGACATATTCTTTCGAGCTCGTGCAGTTAAAAGGGTTCTTTCGGATCTCAATACTAGTAAGTCCCCTGGGCCGGATGGTATACCAGCACAGGTTTTGAAAGAATGTTCTTCGACGCTATCGCGTCCATTAGCTAACCTTTTCAGCCGTATTTACCATGCCGGAGTATTTCCGATGTGCTGGAAAGTAGCTAATGTTACGCCGATCCCCAAAAAGGGAAAGGCTGAAAACCCTGAAAACTACCGACCAATAGCAATTTGTTCAGCGATCTCCAAGGTTATGGAGAGTATGGTTAACTACCGCCTGGTTAACTATCTGGAAATGAACGGTTTATTAAGCGACCGCCAGTATGGCTTTCGTAGAGGACGGTCTACGGGGGACATACTGGCCTTTCTGACAGAAAAATGGTGTACCTCAATTCATCATTTTGGCGAAAGTAAAGTGGTGGCTCTGGACATATCTAAGGCGTTTGATAGGGTCTGGCACTGTGCGCTTCTATCTAAATTAATTGCTTTTGGTGTCGGTGAAAAATTTTCTCGATTTATATCGAGTTTTCTCAGAGATCGCACTATTCGTGTTGTTATAGATGGGTTCTCTTCCAATGAGTTTAAAATCAATTCAGGGGTACCGCAAGGCTCCGTCCTCTCTCCTACCTTATTTCTTATCTTTCTGAATGACCTTCTATGTCAAACCTCGAATCCTATTTATTCCTTTGCAGACGACAGCAGCATATGCCATTCATACTCGTTTGACCATAGACCTAGCTCTTTGGAGATTGGAGCTAGGAGACAGAGTATGGATGTTTCGATTAACCGCGATCTGATGGTAATCTCCAAATGGGGCCGTGCGAATAGGGTCGATTTTAATGCCCGTAAAACCCAATGTTGTCTTTTGACGCATAAACGCACATTGGACGATGCTGCCTCGTCTGTATTAATGGATGGTATAAGTATTGAAAAGACAGAGACTCTTGATGTTCTGGGCATGAGAATCCAGTGCGATGTCCGCTGGACGGAACACATCTTTCTTGTGTCGAAAGAAGCATCGAAGTGTCTTGGTTTTCTTAAACGGTGTAGGAATTACTTTACACCATCTGATCTTCTCAATATTTATACCACCTATATCCGACCGAAAATGGAATACAACTCTCATGTATGGGCTGGTGCCTCAAAGTCTATTTTGGGGCTACTTGACCGCGTACAGGAACGAGCGAAGATACTCATCGGCGACGTTGTGGTATCTAACCGTCTGGATTCACTCGAACACCGTCGTGATGTGGGGTGTGTTTCGCTGTTCTATCGATACTATAATGGAATGTGCTCTTCAGAAATCAGGGAACTTGTTCCCGAAACCCGGAACTTTTTGCGTGATACACGTTCTTCTAGAAGAGCGCACCCATATGTAGTTGACTGGCCAGTGAATCGCACCACTCATTACAGGGAGAATTCCTTCTTCAGTCGCACGGTTCGTATGTGGAATAGACTTCCTAATAATGTCTTTCCTGCCACAGTAAATATCGAGAAATTCAAATCAAATGTCCACAAACACTACTCCCTTAATCCTCCTTCCCATAACCTATTTTCCTGATACCAACACAATGCAATGCATGTGTAGGGGCCATCCCCTGAGTGCTGGTTATTATTAAAAAAAACATACAGGTATCTGGTGTTTTTTTATTTATATGTGGACCAAAAGGGAAAAAAGGGTTAAAATATATTTTGGTACATTTGGGTACTTTTGAACCAATTAGGATAGAAACATTATTGAAATTGCGTTATATAGGTCTTAAAAAATATGATTACGTTTTTCGTCCTTTTTTAAATTTTTGACCCAAAGGGGGGAAAAGGGTTAAAAATATATTTTGATTTTTTTAGGCCTTTTTGTGTAACTTTTAAACCAATAAAGATAGGAACATTATTTTAATTGGGTGCGACAGGCCTAAAAAATATGAGTACGGTTTTGGGCCCTTTTTTAATTATTGGTTAAAATTAGGTTTTAGTACTTTTGTAACTTTAAAACCAATAATTTTTTTTTTCATAATTCTTTTATTATTGAATCTTCGCCTGTGGCGAACTAACAATAAGTATTCAAATCTTAAAACTAGGTAGTTCATATTGGTCCAGCCAGTGCCAGACTAAAATTTAAGTTCTCATATTAATTAACAAGCTTCATATAAGCGCAATAGTATCCCTCATTTTCAGACGGGTGTGTCCACTATGTTGCAGGATGTTTCGAGCGAGCGGATTTGGGTGAGTTTCCAGCTTATTTTAATACTTGTCCACATAGTTCAATAATAGAAAAATTACACTGTGTGTAATTTTTTAAGTCATGGAAAAATACCCATATTCGGACATCACTACGTGAAAGAAGACCAAAAAAGAAAAGACCCGTGTCTCCCAGTTTTGCCCAAAGTCATGCACTTTTTTTGTTATGGGCCCCCAAAGATTTGGGACCTTGGTGCCATTTTTGCAAAAAGTGATAATTTTCTCAGGCTCATATCTTGCAAACCGTTCGGAATTTTAATTTACTCTTTGAGGCAAATGTGTAGCCCTTTTTATAAAGAACAAAAATAATGAAAATAAAAAATTAAAAAAAAAATAATTTTAAATCAAAATCGCAAAAAACTTTAAAAAATTCAAATTCTTTTTACCTTTTTTCCCCTGTTCAGGTCCATAGGTAGCAAACCGTTCAAAATTCAAGGAAACAGTCAACTACAAAAATTTACCTAACATCCCAATTAACAACTTTTTAGAACATATAAACTTCCTAGGAATGATTCTTAACACCGTTTAGGTAGCGCTTAAGTAGCCGCAAAAGTTAAAAATTTCCCCAAAATGTATGTACATACATGTAGTTATGAAGCTATCTCTTCCTTACGTTTAATCAAATTGCCTTAATTACATATATTGTATCTGTCTTTCGTGTAGTAGAGAACTCTAGTGCATATAAATATGTGTATATGCATGTGAGATAGCCGCGAAAAGTCTTGGAACTTAAACAGGTAGGCAAACATTAAAATTGCTGGAAACCCTAAACAACAAAATACATCATACACAAATCGCAATAATGACCGTTAACGGCCTTTAATTAAATTATGTACATACTTTTTAAAAATTATTGTTTATACCAAAAATAAATTACCTACATATGTGCCTACTACCAATTTTTTTAATAAGTAAGGACAATCCAAAATAAAATAGCAATTGGATAAATTTAAAAAGAAGAAATTATTGCACCCAAAACTTATCAAGAAATCAACTACAAAAATTTACCAAAGATTTCAGTAAAAAGCTCACGCGATCACGCACTGATCGCACACCAATCGAGGAACGCAGATCACAATATAAAAGCGACGCGACTCTCACATCGAGGCATTACACAGCGCGACGTCAACGAAATCTCAGCGGTGAAAGTTATAGAGAAAGTTCTACAGCATAATACGCATACAACATTGGAAACTGACAATTTCAATATGCAGTGTAAAAATATTTATTTTTTTGCGACATTTGCGGTCATCAAATCAGAAAAAATAATTCTACAAGATTTCAAAAGGAAAAGAATCTTTTAACTAGTGAATTTAAAAGAGCATATGAGTCATTTTTCGACGAAATAGATTTGATCAGTGAAAATTACACACCTAACGCAGTGTGTCGCCAATGTTATAATAATCGCATAGCATGGCTGAATGGAGGCAAACATAGTATGAAATATTGTAAGCCGGTAAACTGGATAAATCGCCCAGGTGATCATGGGGGAACCAGTTCTTATGCATGCGTTAATTACGTGATGAGAAGAACAAAATTTATAAAGCAACTGTAACAGCCACACTACCAGTGCTTGCACCTGAAAATTTTGTATTCCCAAGGCCACAAACTCCAGATCGTAGGACAGAATTTACAGATATGACTACAGCAAGTGGTGTTACTAATCGAGATCGATTTGATACCGACTATTAGCCCCAAAAGGGAAGAGATGGACCAAAACTAATAACTAATAAAAAATCAAACGGAAAAACGGTACAAAGGAAAAAAATTCGACGCATTGCTTGCAGAGGTAATATCAATTTTATTATTGCATGATTTGCATTATTTTTGATTTCTTTTCTAATTCATTTCAGGTATGTTGGTGGAGTCACAAGATAAGCTTTTATGATGTTAATAAGATATGTTAAAAAGAAAAAGCTAATGATGGAAACATTCTGAAAGCAACGTGCCTGTGGACACCGTAAGTTCTGAATCAGAGTCAGATTCGGACGACGATTTAGATCCTCAACTTAAGAGAGCGCGATATGCAAGTCCAGGTCCATCAACTTTATAAAAATAATACGAATATTTTTTTACTATTTTTTTGTAATAGACAGCACAGTATCTCAATGTTAAAGAAAATAAAAAACAAATGAAATTCAAAAATTTTCGTAAAATTTTTAACATTTGCGGCTACCTAAGCGCTACCTTAACGCTGTTAAGAATCATTCCTAGGAAGTTTATATGTTCTAAAAAGTTGTTTATTGGGATGTTAGGTAAATTTTTGTAGTTGACTGTTTCCTTGAATTTTGAACGGTTTGCTACCTATGAACCTGAACAGGGGAAAAAAGGTAAAAAAAATTTGAATTTTTTAACGTTTTTTGCGATTTTGATTTAAAATTATTTTGTTTTTAATTTTTTATGTTCATTATTTTTGTTCTTTATAAAAAGGGCTACACATTTGCCTCAAAGAGTAAATTAAAATTCCGAACGGTTTGCAAGATATGAGCCTGAGAAAATTGTCACTTTTTGCAAAAATGGCACCAAGGCCCCAAATCTTTGGGGGCCCATAACAAAAAAAGTGCATGACTTTGGGCAAAACTGGGAGACACGGGTCTTTTCTTTTTTGGTCTTCTTTCACGTAGTGATGTCCGAATATGGTTATTTTTTTTCGTGTTGCACTGTGTTATTTAAATTGCATTCGTCAGGTTACCAAAATATGTTAATATGTTAATAAAGGGCTAGTATTATATAAAGAAGTTTATAAAAAAATTTTTGATAACTAAGTTTTCTGGATATGTATCTCCAAAACTATATATCTTATAAACTTCCAATTTTTATATGTTAATTAAAGAGTAGGGCTGACTTATAATTTGTTGCAACTTAAGTGGGGCAACCAGCAAATTTAAAAATATATAAATGCTTTTATATACCTATTTTGGTAGTTTTAATATGATTGGTGTAGCGAAGCACACCAGGGCTTGGCAAGTATTTTATAAAAAAAGATATGTAACTGTAAAAACAAAATGTTAGGTAAGAGTCAGGGTACACTTATCAGGTAAGAGCGATTCTAAAAAAACAACTAAAACCGTCATAAGAATGTCAAAGACAAATAAAAAAACACCCAAAATCTTTCTTCTTCTTTTTGAGCTTTTCTTACGATACTACAGTTGTTGTTTGTAAAAAAGGAAGAAAATACATAAACAAAATTTGACATTAATATAACGAAATACCGTTACTCAGCTGTTTATCTGAGGCTACCTGATATACGTGTATCCTGGGTAAGAGTAAAATTCAAAAGTTTACTTTATTGAAGCTAAAATAGTATTTGAATAACGTGTTTTTCTTTATTTGCTTTGATTTTTTATACATCACTAAAAATGAAAATATGTATTAACTTTACTAAAAACAATTAAGTTGAATTTTGAAAAATGATAAATATGAATGAAAAATGAGTACAAGGCCTAATATTTATTTATAAAACATCCGGTCATATAACCGGTCAAATGTTCATCACTGTTCTTGTAGGGCGATGTCAAGGTTTTTTTGTTTTGCCAACTATTAACAGTAATTTATTTATACATACATATATGTATGTTAATATACGAAAATGTAGTTAAAAATATTTGCAGTATAATATTTGTATAAGCAAACGCGTGAAAAAACTAAAATTTATAAAAATAACTATAATCAGCTGTTTACTTGACCATCAAGTTAAAAGGCGACTTGAATGGAAAAATTGATCATCAAGTTGCTCATAAGTTCGAGAAGTTTGAGTGTGTTGGTTAAAATGTTTAAGTGTGTTGCAACTTGAAAGGCAAAAATTTAACGTCAGGCCACTACATTAGCCTTGGGGAAGGGTAAAACTGAAGAATATATTTTCTTCCAAATAAATTTACAGGAACCACACAAGTTTATGTTTTTTTATTTATTTATTTTAAACGAAACTTACTATCTTGCCAGAACTTATTGACGTCCTTACCTGTTCCACATAAACGCTCGCCTCCCTCGTATTAGATTCCTGACTTTCTACTAGTTGGTATATTTTTTGTAGTTCCAATTGGCCTATTGCTCTTTGATGTTTACTGCTAGCTGTCAAAACTGTATTCTTCTAAATAAATGCTGGCAACTTATTGCTACGTGATCGCCTGTCTACAGGGCACAAATTGTTATTAATATTTTGTTTACATAGGCGCATATTCAGAAATCGTAATTAAAGTCGAAACTTATAAATCAGAAACCAAAAGGTAGTTCATAGATAGTAAAAGATCCTATTCACAAATCATAACTATCGCAACAGCTGTTAAAGGCAACGCAACACTGTATTCAATAGATTTTTGTTGACTAAAAACACATCTCTAGTTTGTTTTCTTTTTTGTTTGATTTTTTTGTGGACGAAATGGACGCAATTAGTAAAAAAATAATGTAAGTTTATTATTATTGTTAGAAAAAATATGTATTTATTACTTTGGGTATTTTAGAGAGACTCAAATTGGTCGCTAGATGAAAAATTGTTGTACTTTTCAAATATGTAAATAATGAAATGAAATCAATCAGCTGTTCTTTAAATCTTTAAATCTGTTAGTTGACACTTAGTTACAGCTTTACCCATGATTAAGTTAAAACTTGTCGTGCTGATAGTAATCAACTAAGAATAACTTAAATAGGTACTTACAAAAGTTAACACTTAGATATCATTTCTGAATATGCGCCATAGTTTTTATATTGCGTCTTGATATATCGTGTATTGTGTATTTTTATATTTATGTACTAGTCCTGAAGATGTTATTCAAAGGTTAATAAAATATTGGCTATTCAGCCACAAAATAACAAATAACTTCATTAATAGTAAACAAATTAAATCGTATCAAAAGATACGTAAAAGGTGTTTATTTGTATGGAAGACGTTATATTTAAAATACATATTTTTTCATTTAGATACTGCTCCAAATTTTAAATTGAAAGCGATTGTTGTTGGTTTGATTATTCATATTCTTGCTTATTTTAATCTTTTTTATTGCAGAACTTTTCCAAGTGTCCTCACTGTGGAGGTAGCCCTAATGTTAATATCAAAAAAGATATTTCTTAGCCAGCGCATTACCAGCAAGTGGTGTAACAGCAAGGATACCCGCAGACCTACCAGCACCCACAACCCTATGTGGTATACCAACCAACTCCTCCTCCACCCGCAGTGCATGCTGGTAATACACCAGCAGGTGCAGCAAGAAAAACGCCACACGGTAGCGAAGTTTCAAGAGATGGAATCTAGGAATAAAAACAACCTTTATGAATGATTTAAAAAACGGCAATGTTATATATTTTTGTATATTAAATGATTAAAAAAATTATTTAAGCTTGGTTTTTTTTTAATTAAAATTTTTTACCTCTTTTTATTAACAATAAGTTCATTCGCTAACTAATATTTTTTTTAAATTTTCAATATTTTTTACTGGATTGCGTTCGTTTACAAAGACTATTTACTAGAAAACACAAATTGAGAGCATAAATTGACAGTTATTTTACTAAGAATTTAAAAATTTTTATGCTAGTAAAAAGTTCAGCAAAGAGGTTAATGTTTTCCTATATAAACAAATAATAATAAGTTACAAAGCAAATAATCGATTTCAAATTTTATGATCAACTATTTAAGCTTCGATTTTCAAAGTCGGTTAACCGAAGCTCATAATCGGTTTTCTATCAACTTGCAACTTACCCGCTACTTTGCAGTTTTATATACATATTAACTTAAACAAAGAACTAAATGCAGCAACGTACTTAAAGTGCTTTCACACGATATGTATTTAACACATGACTTGTCAAATTTTTCAGTGCAAAGTCGATATATGCCGTGTGAATGCGTTTAAACATTGCATGTGTCAAATACATATGTTTAAGTCATATGACGAATTTTTAATTAGAGCGTGTTCTGGCAAAGCATGTGTCATCAGCTGTTTTTAGAATAAGAACAAGGAAAAGTAGTTTGTTTATTTTGGTTTGGAGGGTATGTCAGATGTAATTACATACGTACGTGTAAAAGCAAATATTATAAACTATCTGTAAAATGACAATTTTGACAGACAAACGCAATTAAATGTATATTGCACAAGTGAAAAGTCATGTGTAAAATACATATCGTGTGAAATTACTTTTTAGCATAACAGACTAAAATTAGCGTAAATTTTTACATAATCTTAAGGCGGTGGCACATAGAATCCGTCGTACGTCATACTTCGCCTTTGTTAACTGATAGATAAGTTGAAAAACATGTTTTATTATGAACAATGTCACATTCAGTCCGTCTCCTTCAACGCAGTGTACTAAAAGGCGGTGGCACATAGAATCCGTCGTACGTCATACTTCGCCTTTTTTAACTGACAGCTTAGTTGAAAAACATGTTTTATTATGAACAATGTCACATTCAGTCAGTCTCCTTCAACGCAGTGTACTAAAAGGCGGTGGTACATAGAATCCGTCGTACTTCAAGCGTTGCCTTTTTTAACTGAGAATTTTGCTTGTTGACGTGGCCGTTTAAGTGAAAATGACCCTCGTCGCTCCAAAAAGTGAGATTTACAGTGCGAAAACACTTCAAGATTGCTTCACAAAAATTTTTGCGCAAATCAAAGTCACTTCCTTTTAGTCCTTTTTTTTTAATTTCATGAATAATCGCCCATGGAAGTCCCAGTGAGGCTGCTCTTTTTCGTATTGAAAGTCGTGGATTTTCACGAAACTGCTTTTAACCAGTTCAATGTTTTCGGGAGTCCTTGAAGATTGACTGAGCCCCGGCCGTGGGGCATTCATAGCCGAAGGAGTTGCGTGGAATCTCTGCACCCACGAACGAATTTAATTTACACTCGATCTATCACGTATTCGCCTCACACCGAACTTTGAACAAAATTGTCGACGAGCAATTACATAAGAATTATTACTCTTAAAAAATGTCTCCACAGCGAACGCACGATGATCACTCAGTCACTGTGACATCGTGACTGACACCCTCCCTCCGCAACGTTTATTACTTTTTGAAAAAATCGTATTTAAAAACATAAATTTGCCACCAGACACCTTGTACATACTTGTTAATTCAAATACAAAAGTTTTTGAGCTGTTAATTTTATCGACAAAAGGTTATTTTGTGTATTATTTTTACAACTATTTTGTTTTCCACTTTTTTTTTAAATTTATTTTACAACCAATTTTTTAAAAATGAAATACATACATACAAAATCAACTTGTCCACTATCGTTAAAAAGTTCTTAGTGAATCATTTAACCGTAGCTGCAAAAGATAATTTCTCTCAATAAATATAACGACCGTCGAAAGTGTCTGAATCGCACTATGCTATAAACACATAGACCACAGCAGGCTACCTACTACATTCTTTCAACATTAAATACATGCATTTATATGTACACAATTATTTTGACGACATCATAGCTACACGGCAAGTTGACTTCATTTGTAGCTGTGGCCAGATTCAACTAATTTCTATATTAGTAGGCGGCAAATGAGAAAACTGAGAGGAAATATATAGGAGTGTAAACCAGTGCTGCCAATCGAGATTCAATTTTACTTAACCCTAGCAATTCAAAACTTTTCAATGATTTTGTAACTACAAATTAAGCAATAAAAAAGGAAATTTTTATTTAAGATAACACACTAACTTGTATTAAAAGCTTTTTCTTTCTGCTTTTTTTGTTTGTTTTAATTTGCTAAATATTTTTTAAATTGCAGTGTTGGAATCGTGGTCCTGTTCTTTTTTTAACTTAACTAGTCTAGGGATTTTAAGGCACCTCGGATAAAGTATTGTGTACCCCTACTTCACTCTTTACAAACACATCTCTTTACTGAATAGACCACTACGGACGGCCTCGACTTCCTTTCAGATTCTGTGACCAGAATCCTTGGAGAATGTCCAAACAGTAAAATCGTTTTTGCTGGGGATTTCAATGTTCCCAATTCTTCTTGGCTTCGCCATTCCGTCCATACGACTCCAGAAGGCCGATATGTTGAGTTATTTGCCACGCACAATCATCTGAACCTTTCATTCCATTCGCACCTGAAAAGTACAAAGTAAATGTTCTTGCACCTTTTGCAAACTCGGACCATTGCACCATTTCCGCCTCCTTTTCGTTTTCCAGACTTCACAACGCTTCGACGACAGCCCAGAAGCGGTCAATTTTTATTTACGAAAAGGCTTGTTGGCCAGATCTCAACGACTTTTTTTTGGCAATTTAATTAAAAGCTATTTTTCTTGGACAATGACTTCAATGCCATGGAAAAAAAAGTATTATTTTGCTCGGAATGAAATCCTTTATTCTGGTTAGAAAGACCTCTAGCAGATCTCGACAAAGGTGTTGGTTTAATCAGGCTTTCAGAACTGCAGTTAGGTCCAGAGAGGAAGCATTCCGTATTTGGCGTGCTAATAAGAACGCCGATATCGATTTGCTACTTAAACAGGCAAGATCTTCGTGTGCAAAAGTACTCAGGTGTGAGAAAGCTCTATTCAAGCATCGTATGCGTGTCTAGGTTCTCGCTGCCCCCAACGGTAGGAAGAGCTTTTGGTAATTTGTTAAAGGAGAAAAGGATAACGCTGGTTCTTTGATTCCTGCGCTATTAAGAAATGACATATTAGGCACTGACCCAGTTGATAAGGCTAACCTCTTGGCTCAGATATTTGCAGGGAGCTCACATTTGCCAGAAAGCAATCAACTACTGCCCGAACTGGAAAGAGTATCTGGGACTATGCCTCACATATTCTTTCGAGCTCGTGCAGTTAATTGAATCTCAACATTAGTAAGTCTCCTGCGCCGGATTATATACAAGCACAGGTCTCAAAACAATGTTCTTCGACGCTGGCGCGTCCATTAGCTAACTTTTTTTTAGCAAAATACATATGCCGTTCGGGGGTATTGCCCATATGCTGGAAAGTAGCTAATGTTACGCTGATCCCAAAAAATGGAAAGGCGGAAAACCCTGAAAATTGCCACCCGAGCGCTATTTGTTCAGCACCTCCAAAGTTATGTTAATCATCACCTTGTTAACTATCTAGAGTCCAACGGTTTCTTAAGCTACTGCCAGTACGGCTTTCGTAAAGGATATTCTACAAGCGATCTACTGGCCTTTTTAACAGAAAAATTGTGTGCCTCGAGCTACCATTTTGCGAAAATAAATTGGTGGCAATTTTATTTTCCTTATCAGGCTTAAAAATTAATAATTTTAGTTTCTACTACTTTATTAGCGTTAGTTAGGAAAGGAAAATTTTATTGAAAAAACAAGATTTTTACCGATACTAGCCGAGTAGAATGCATTTTCGAAAAACAGCTACGATTTTCATCATCAGTACTCTTTGTTCGGTTGTTAGTTATTAATTTTGGTTGTAAACATCAGCCGTTTAACCCACTGATCCATGTGGCGAGGTGAGTCGGCACGAAGTTGTTTTCCACTAAAACCAACTTAACCAAAGCTTTTTCTTTTTTCCATTTCCTATTACTATACAAACGCCATCTATATCTTTGTTACAACACTAAGTTAGCGTAGCGTAGCCTTAACCATCCATCAGATGGTATTAAGAGGCTACCATATTTTTTTTATATGTACAATTTTTCAAATTGTTATATATCACCGTGCCATGTGTGCTTTATGTGTTTTCCGTTTATTCTATTAGTTGAACTATTTGTTCTAAGACAATTTTATTTTCCTCTAGATATTTCCAGGGCATTTGATAGAGTCTGGCATTGTGCGTTTCTATCTTAACTTTTTGATTTATATTGAGTTTTCTAAGACATCGCACTATTCGTGTTGTTATATTCAGTGCCTCGTTTCTGTATGGTATGCGAGAAGCACTTGAACAACCTCGCAATGTGGGTTGTGTTTCACTATTCTACCGATACTACAATGAAATGTGCTCTGAAGGAATCGGTAAACTTGGTTCTGAATCCCGGGATTTTTTGGGTGATACTCGTCTTTTAAGAAGAGCATACACACACTACTCCATCCTCCTTCTCTTAATCTATTTTCCTGATACCAACACAATGCAATGCATGTGTAGGGGCCATCCCATTAGTGCTGGTTATAAAAAAAAAAGTTCTTGCTTTTGCCATTAAGCAACGCGAAAGTTAAAAGGGTTTTTAGTGGTATGAATCTAATAAAAACGAAAATTCGAAATGGAATGACGTTAAAAACTGTGAATTTATTACTTTATACTAGGTGTGGTTTGAAAAGGCTGAAATACATGTTGCGAAAGTTTTAAAATATCGAACAATCTCATTTAAAATTGCGATAAGCACGTACCTATATTATAATGATAATTCGATGGACTCTTTAGATGCTGAAGAAGAATGTTCATTCAAATTCAAATTTAGTTTTGAATATTTTATATAAATTTAATAGACAAAATAATTAATAGCTATTTACGGTTCAAGTTCCTTTGATTTGTATGCTAATTTTAGAGTAATTTAAGGTACTAATGTACATAAATATGCGATATTGAATTAAATGGTACCTTTTGTTTGAAAACTTTTTATGTATATATATGAACATATGTATCTATAAAGACTGAACTATTTTTGTACTGTCGTTTTAAGACTTTTTTTGTTCAATTAAT
The DNA here is from genome assembly GCA_963583895.1 of Melanophora roralis. NCBI lineage: Eukaryota > Metazoa > Arthropoda > Insecta > Diptera > Rhinophoridae > Melanophora > Melanophora roralis. The sequence goes on along the minus strand of OY757187.1, from coordinate 85,377,201 downwards.
ATTTTAATGTTACTTTTAAATCCGTTTGTTTTATTGAAATGATGTACAATGTTTTTAGAAAATAATTATGAATAATAAATAATTTATAAAGATACATATATAAACCAAAATAACAAAAGAAAATAGGTATATACAATTTAAATTTTAGCATTATTTTTTGGCAGGATTTTTTTAAACATTATTTCAACCCTGATTTAGCTGTAAAATATTTTTGGACATGACCACACTGGATACATGTTTTATTTTGTTTGTTATAGGTACTTACATGTCGAATGTACATACATATGTTGTTATGTTGCAAGCTGGGTACCATGTTTGGTTAGATGGGGATGTTGAATAAAAGAAACAGCACGCTCTCTTAACGTTTCAGTTTACTTGGGAGCGAAGGTGAGTGAAGTTCGCAACTTGTCAATAAGAAAAAGTATATTTTTTTTCTGTGTTAACTTGTTCAAAATAAAAGTTAAGCTACATTCATGTGTAGTTATGTGTGAGTTTACGTGCTGTAAATTATATACTGAAATGTGTAAAACGTTTGCAAAAACTAAATGGGATACAACTAGATTTGGAGTAAAAACGTGAAGTATATAAAAGGTTTTAAGTTATAAAACCAATTTACATTTATTTAAAAAAACTAATGAAAAGTGTTCATTTTTGTATTAATTGGTTGAAAATACATTTGAAGCAGAAGTTTTGCTCACATGTTTACATACATATGTAAGTATGTAGGTATGTATTATGTACACATAAAACCTATTATAATGACGGTGGGATAACCGTTATTCACTACTGAAAAAGTAAACGTGTATAATGGTGTGAGTAATAAGCAATATTGTACGAAAAGTACACATGTAAATAGGTACCCATATTACAAATTTACGGGTAAAAACTATGTATTAAAAGAAGTAAACAATTAAACGTAAAAAACAAGAAAATATTGAATTTACAATATACGTATGTATGTTAGTAATAAGACACAAAAAATGTACATATGTATGTATGTATGTATGTAAATTTGCATGCATGTTTTATTATTATTTTCAACAACCAACAGCATTTATTTAAGGTACCTTTACACGGTAATACAAAGTAATTAGATTTTGTAGAATCAAAATATTATGAAATTCTCTCCGTGTTTAAAAAAAGAGAATAAAAATCTGTTCTAACTATTTTTCATGTTTACACGGATGAGGTTGGTAAAATCAAAATCGGTTGTTTCTTGCCACTTTCCTTTTGGGGTAACGCCATATGGTTAAGGTTCAACAATATTAACAAAAACAACATGAAAAAAATCTGCTTTTATTTTGATTGTTTGTGTATTGTTTCATTAAGTGTAGCCACCTTCATTAGATGCTGTAAGTGCTGCCAATCTTTCACACCTCTGATGTGATGAGAATACACAAGTTTCTAAAATGGTTTAGAAAATAAACATTTACCGAACACTTGTCAAATTTTGCATCCGTATTCTCTCCTACCCATTACATTATGCTTTTACATGATGAGATTTTGTATTATCCCACAACATTTTTTGACATATCGTAATATATGTATTACCGTGTAAAGGTACCTTTACTTACATTCATGCATACATATGTGTGTATATACAAATGTATGTACATACATATGTATGTATGTATATTTTAACGCGCATAAAATTAAAGAAATAAAAAATAACTAAAACTATATTAAAAACACAAAATTAAATCAATATTATATATAAAACAAAGGAACATACATAAGTATGTGACATACATACACTCAAACTTACATAACAAAATAAATAAAATATTTGTGTATGTTGCTAAAAAGGTTGGATGCTGCATAAATTTAAATTTATATAAGTTTAAATTGAAAAAAACAGAAAACAAACTGATATAAAGGTTTGTACCCTTACCACTAGGTAAAGTGTAAAAAGTCTAAATAACAACAACGCAAAAAATAATTGGCCAATTCACAACTTCTGTCGTATGGCTTATCGTTTAAAGATATACGATTTTAGTGAATTCGCGTGTGAATAGAGAAATTTATTGTATTGTTACTTTATTGCATGTCAAATGCAAAATGGGAAACGTCAGTTTAATGTAGTCAATTCACTCCGAACAAAATTTTTGGAAACGTAAACGTACACAAATATTTTTTGATCATAAATAAATAAAAAAATTAGAAATCTTACCACGTTTAAATAAATTGTTTCCATTGGATAATATTTAAAATATAAATAAACTTTTAGGCTTTTTACTTTTATATGTTCTTCTTCACTTAAAGCTGGCATTCATGTAATTAAATAACTATATACCAAACCGGGAGTTGGAGTTTTCGAGGTAAATTGGTTATACTAAAAAAACCTAATTAAAATTTTATTAGGAATATATTATTAAAAATAACTAGATTTGTGGTGTTATTTATCACATGCTAAAAAGATTTTATCAAAATTATTACACAAATGAAACGTTTCCAGGGGGCAAATTACGACATTCGATTCGAATTGAAATTTAAAAATTCTTGTTAGAATTCCTTAATTTAAAGCATTGACAACTCGATCGATCGAGTAAAATTTCGATTCGAACCGAATGCTGTAATTTGCCCCCAGGTTTAAAATGAAAACAACATATTTGAAACAAATGAAAAACAATCGGAAAATTAAAACACACTTGTATAAATATTACCAACAACAAAAATACGACAATGTATATATATATATATATATATATATATATATATATGTATATATATACATAAACATATATATAGCAGGACGATGCATACGACGATAACATGAGCTTGTGAATTGGACAAATGTTTTTATGTTTTCTATTTAAAACTACTTTCATAAAAAATACATATATTTATGTATCGGTTAATACCTGGTTCTACAACAAAAATTCTAATGAGTATATTATTACCTACATTTTAAGTTTTTACTCCCAATTTTTCCTTTTCTGATAAACCAGGATTAGTTTTTAATGTAAAGCAGTAGATTTAGTGTAAATTTTGAAAGATATTATATATACATACATATGTATACATACACATACATATATATTTATATGCAATCTATTTCACATAATAAGCAAATTTTATTATGTTAATAAGATAACATGTCTTATTGAGTCCCACTGGAAACAATAATTTTATTTATGCATATACATATTTGAATTCATATATATTAATAACATTCATATTTGACATATTTATGTACATTATTGACATACACATATGAAGTTATTTCACTTTTGTACCCTCGATTTTTAAAAATACTGTGACGGTGATCGCTGTTATTTTTCCCAAACAAATATGTTACTTTAAATAACATATTAAATTAAAAGTAACAGCATTGCAGTAAATAATTACTTCACAGGAACACCCAAAAATGTTACTTTATATAAAATACCAAATTTTAAGTATCAACTTTGCAGTTAACATTTCATATTTTTTCTACGAACCACAATGTAAATTTTGTTTATGGGGTTTAAAGATTGAATGAACGAGGTTGTTGGAAAAAATTAACCAAGTTTGGTAACAATAGTTGTGTTCAATAACTTTCCAGTAATTACTAGCAACGAGAGAGTAAAAAGAAATATTTTCAAAACTGCTCTCAAAAATATTTAAAAGTAAATGAACACTTTTACAGTCAAAACTTGCAAGAAAATGTATTTTGTTATTGTAAACTTATAAAAATTTAAAACTTAAATTTTTTTTCAAAGCATAATGACAGAAAGACTGTTTAAATAATACTTTGAAAATATAAAAGCGGTAAACTTTTTGTTTTTTATTATATTTAGTATTTACTAGAAAATTGATTACGAACTTCATAAATAAAAACATTGGAGTTTTAACATCATTTCTTATGTGAGGGGATATGCTCAGACAAATATTACGCTCTGCCACTGCCCAAGGCTGCAGATCCGCCGCCTTTGATTGTGGGATAGGAAAAAAAAAGAGGTTGGTTTGTTAAATATGAAGCTTCTATTGGGGTTTTGTCTTGCGCATGATTTGACGATCACTGGTCTCTTTTTGACTTTTTGCTGACAGCGTCTTTGTTTTCTTTTTTAATCATTTTACTTTAAGTCCGCTGCCTTAACCACTATGTTTAGATTTCTTTATGCGATTTTAACGCGAGAGCTGGAAGGGAAAGATCATACGTTCTCACAATCGGCTAATTCAATCTGCACGTAGACACCAGTGATAACGGCCTGAGACTGATACCCTTTGCCACGGAACAAACAATGCTAGTGAGTATAGCAAGGCTTAAACATCTCCATATTTAAAAATTTATCACATTGTTGTGGACAAAAGGCATAATTCCAGTATGCTCGACGTACGCTTTTGTCTCAGTCTATCGAGAAACACACGAACGATCCAACAAAGGAAGCTGGACGTCAAAAAGCTGTAAGCACAACAAACTGCTACTGCCTACTCCGCTCAACTAACTCAAATGCTACAAGAGAGCATTTCTTATCCCGATAATATCTGCGCAAAATGGCACGTACTGCACACTCCACGAAAACTGCGGGGACCAATCCCTACACATGGTATGACTAGGACTGCCGAAATGCAACTGCAGAGAAGAACACTGCATACTTGGCAACACTGCAGTCTACCGTAACGCGAGGAGTAAGGAAAAGACACAGGAAGAAAAGGAGAGAGGAGATACACTTCTTTCGCTGCAAGGAAAATGGAAAGACGCGAGTGTGAGAAGATCGAGATGTAGAAGAGTAGAAATGAAACCCGAAAATTCTACCAAATAATAAGACACCAGACAAGGGCTATTGGTACTGAAAGTTTCTCCTGTAAGAATAAAAACGAAAGCCTAGTGACAGATACTGAAAGTGTACTGAGAATATGAAAACAAAATTTGTTCCATTGTTGGTATCAGATGAAATCAGCGATGAAGATACCATTGAACCAATGATTGTCGACGGTATCGAATGTACATCACCTAGCCAAAGTAAGATTAAGACAGCAATACCCCGGCTGAAGGACAACAAAGCTGCAGGTGGCGATGGTCTGCCCGCAGAATTGTTTAAAGCTGGAGGCGATGAGTTATTAAGGAGTATGCACCAACCAAAACCGTATGCAAAAAATATATATGCATAAGTATCCTTCCTATTGCATAACAAATTCTATCATGCGAATGATTGAAAACTAAAGTCAGTTAAATAATAGAGCCTACCAATTTGGCTTAAGACCTGGTAAATCGACCACTGACCAGATATTTACATTACGGCAGATCCTGGAGAAGACTTAAGAAAAAAAATTGACACCTATTACCTGTTCGTCGACTACAAAGCTACTTTTGATATCCCGATACGAGCTAGGGTGTTTAAAGCCGCGTCGGAATTTGGTACACCCGCAAAGCTATTAGGCTTATGCAGAATGACGTTAACTAATACGTGATCATCGGTTTAAACTGAAAGGAACCTCTGCGAGATGTTTAAAACCAATCGAGATTATAGACAAGATGAACAACTTTATCTATCTCGGTACCGCCATAAGCCAAATAAATAGCATCAGTTAAGAAATAAAACGAAGAAATATTCTTGCTAATAGATGCTATTTTGGGCTAAGCAAGCAGCTTAGAAACACAGCCCCGGCGAAAAAAATATTTGAATTCGATATCAAAGGAGGACGTAGAAGGGGAAAACCAAAATTTCGGTGGAAGGACCAAGCTGAACTTGGTGCCGAAGCTAGTTAGTTCGACGCGCGTGGAAAACTATTATTAATCAAGCTACTGATACGAACGGTTGTTTATAGCCATCTAATTACATAAGTAAGTACTTACAGTCTCTCTTTTGTTTTTCTTACTGCTCTTTTTAACTGTTTGAAGACATTCGCGCCCTATCAGCCTCTTAGCAGAGTTGGCGAATATAATTCGTCACTACCTTTTGTGAGGGATCGTTCTTATATTGCATACCCTATAAGTTGAAATTTTAAAAATTCAAATTTTTCCGTTTCTATTTCAACACGACAGCCTTGATTTTGTTTATCGTACAGAAAATATAAACCTGCTATGATTCTAAATTCAAATAACACCAATAACTTCAGTTTAATTTGAATCAAAGAAATTTACTTTAAACAAAGGTGCCTTGACAATTTTGCATAAAATTCTGTCTTGGGGTTTTTTTTCCAAATTTGCTCTCATTGTGTTTGAAAACTTCAATTAGTGTAAATGTGTAATAGATAAACGGGAAAAGTAAATTTAAATAGTTAAAAGTGTATGGAAAATTGTGTGTTTATTTTAGATCCGCAGGACACTAAGCGTTATAATTGATTTCCTGTCCATAAAACCCGGTACTATCATTGAATAAAGTATATTCAGGTAGGAAATGGGATGTCGCGAAAGTTTTTCTTGTTGTTTAATGAAGCTTTCTTTTATCGTATATCCAGGACTCATCCTATTGCTAAAAGCCTTGGGTTCCAATAGGAGACGGGGACCCCAACTAGAATCCTAGAAAGAGTGGGCTGGTTGAAGAGACGGAATAAAGCAGCCATCGGCAGTGAAAAGTGACTGGGCTTATATGGCCATAGAACTTTTACAATATCTCTGGGGGCCAACGTTAGTGTGTTTGGAGAACCAAGTAGAGTGCCCTAGCAGTCCGAATTACAGACTATAAAAACCCTATAACTCTTCCCGTAGAATTCTCTGTACTTTGCACCACATAAAAAAAAAGACAATTTATAAAAAAAAAAAAAAAACATTTTTCCTGAAAATACTTTTGACCGGATTTTCCTAATAATTCCCAGATGTGACTCATAACAACATTTTAAATGTTAGATTTAATTAATATTTTTCCTTAAACTGTTCTAATTGTGATTTTTTTTTACTTTTTAAAATCTTTATAAAATCAAATCATAGACTGTTTTTTTTGTTTTTTTTTGTTTTTTTTGTTGTCAATATTTTGGTTGTTAAAATTTATATAAATTTAGATTTAGGTTTACACTTCCACTCATAAACAAACATACCAATTGCACTAACATTGCATACACTAATTTACTTACATTCATACATACACCTATATAAACTAACATTCATACCACATAGATAACATTTTTTTTATACATACAAAGATTCTTAAAGAAAAGTGTGAAAATATTTAACAGGAAATAGTGTTATAATTGCAAAAACCATCGACATCAGGCCTGAAGTCATCGTGGGACCTATTTGCGGTGAGTTAAATGCCAAAATTGTTTTTTTTTCCTCCCCTATATAAATATTTCTCACTTATACCCATTTATTTCGTACTTTAACATGTGAAACCATGCCTACTTTGAATACAATTTGAGTTTTCTTATGTAAACATATACATGCCTTCTTTTAGATATGTTATTAACATAAGAAAATCTAAACAACCTAAGCACACTCTCAATACAGAACTTAATTCAAACACTCTCAGACCTACACTTACATAAATGAATTTTCGTATTTAACATAACCGCATTTCTACACACACACATGTCCTACTAATAACCTACATACTTTTAACTTTAAATTAACATAATACCCACAAATAATGAAATCAATTAAAGTATGAACATGATCTATTATATAAAACTTCTTTTAGTCTTAATAAGTGAATCTTTGAATGTTAACAATATAATTTAAATTTTCAATGTGCATATAGTTTAACTTTTATGTTTGTTTGAATTTTAAGCTTCGTTTCTTTTTAACCCTTCCATGACATTGCATACATTTTAGTGTTAAATAAATAAATAAAGAAAAAAAAAAACAAAGATCGAAATTAGTTTTGATAAATTAGTTACTAGGAATAATAATACATAATAATAAAAATTGGAGAGAATATTGAATTAATGGAAATTATGAGGAAATTCAAGTAGATAAGTTAAACATCGGAAATGATTGGTTAACTGTTTATTTTTTTCTTTATACCATGAAAAGATAAGGCAAAAAGGTAGGTAGGTCTATAATTGGGCTATCCAAAACTTTCATTACGATAGCATGGTGGGTGGGTGTAGACCTTTGAGGAGGAAATTACATCTCAACCTCTTCTCCTAGGCTTCTCTGTTATTTTCTTTTCCTATTCTTTTCTTCTCTAATTTTGGTTATATCCTTTTTATTTTATTTTTATTTCATTTCTTGTTTGGTCGATTTGGCTTAAAGCTACCTATTTTTCTCCATTGTGTGGCGATTCGTTATTTTAACTAGATAGGAGCAAGATCCACCCCATTTTCCCTGAGCACGGCCGGTAGTATAGGTAGCACCGCACCTTGAAAGTTAAAGCCGGCTACGGTTGTGATCGTTACATAATAAGAAAATGGCGCCCAACGTGGGGCCTCAGCTAATTCTTTCTGACATCGTATGTCATTTAAGTTATTTGTCTCAATTAAACATCTTAGTTTATGCTGATGCTTACACAATTCTATACCTAAATTGTCGTGCTATCGATTCATTCTGGAATTTTTTTTTTTTTTATGCGTTGTTTTGTATCTTTTGATTCTTGTTTGGATTTTCAGATTTTCAGTTAAAGGATTTCTTTACCACCAAATCAAAAGTACGATATTTTTTTTTTTATTGAAGATGTTAAATTTCTGCTCGAGATTTTTAATTCTTAAACGTGTTGATTTGGAATTATACTCGCAAAATATAATACATAACTTTGGTTGAGTCATTATTTTATCTTTTCTATGTTGATTTTACAAAATTTTACTGTAGGAGTACATGTGATGGAGATTGTTGATTTTGGTGTACGCTGATTTCTTACTCTCGCGTTAATCCTATTGTGTTTTATTACTGTAGAGTAAAAATAATTGAGATTTTTGGGTTTAGACCTCTGGGGTTTACTGCATACTCATTGTTTTTACCTGGGGTTATTATTTGAATTTTGTTTTTTTTCTTTTTCGTTTCCCCCCCTTTCCCTTTGAAGCCAGGTATTTTAAGGATTTTATTTTTTTCCCCTCTTTTTTGTTTAAGTGTTTTATTTACTCGACTACCTATTTAATTGCTTTATCTGAGTAGTGGTATATCAGGGTTTATAGTTTTTATACGAAAATGCCAATCACGAGAAGCCGTGATAATTTATTATCTTTAGAGGAACCGCAAAATTGTAGCTTTACTATTCCTGTTAATGAATCTAACACTGCATCTGCTAGAACTCCAGGTCGTCCAAGGGGAAGACCTCGTCAGTCTAGTAATAATCGGAATTCCGGAAACAATGAAATTAATAATAGTAATAGTAATGATAATGATAATATTGATGTAAGGCAACAAGTTTTAGATATAGTTAACCATTCTATGGTAACATTTCGTGGCGAAATTACAAATCAAATAGGAAATGAACTTAGAGAATTAATGCAGGAGATGAATTTAGGGAACAATGCCCACTCTGACAATTCCCAACCCAGAAATGACAATTCTTCAGATCCTTCTCAAAGACCTAATAATATTCGAGAACCTTTTGTGGGAGAAAAGGTTTCGAACATTATTCGTAATTGGAGGGTTAAATTTACCGGATGTGACGACGAAATGACTGTTGACGACTTTATTTACCGGATAAATATACTTACTACGAACAACTTGAACGGGAACTTTGACCTTCTCTGTAGACATTCACATTGTTTATTTGACGGAAAAGCCTTGGCTTGGTACTGGCGGTACCATCGACAGGACAACGAACTGGACTGGTTTACATTAACCAGAGCTTTACGTGAACAATACAAAGGCGACTACAATGACTTTGACATTTTGGACGACATCCACAGACGGAAACAACGTACTGGCGAGACATTTGACGATTTTTATGATGTGATCTCGGCTATGACAGATAGACTAAAAACTCCGATTTCTGACACTAATTTGTGCGATATTTTGGTGCGTAATCTTCGGAACGAGATAAGGCACGAACTTATCCATATCGATATAACGACCGTATCCCAGCTTCGTCGTGAGGTAAAACGACACGAAAAATTTATTAAGGAAATTCAAGGGCAGGACTCCCGGAAGGCTATGAGAGGACGTGTATGTGAAATGGAAAATAGGAATAAGGAGACAACTAATTCGGAAACATCTGAATCGGAAATTTGCGCAATTCGAGGTGACTCAAAGTGTTGGAACTGCGACAAAACGGGACATTATTACCAGGACTGCATGGACGTACGACGTATATTTTGCTACGGATGTGGAGCGAAAGAAACTTACAGACCGACTTGTCCCAAATGTGGGTTAAAACCCCAGGGAAACGGACAGAAGGATGTCCGTCGATACTAAAGCGGACATCCGTGACAAATGACAATTCGGACACTGTTATTCTGACTGATCTTAGTACTTCTCCAACAGCAAATATAGGCAAGCAACATAAACATCCGCTAATGAGAACCTACCATGAGCGATTAGCAGAGTACCAGAGTGCTAGAAATAGAATTTTTCACGATTTTTGTAGGCCACCTTGTCCTAAGCGTTCAACACAGCGTGTTAGAGATTTTTATCGCAGATTGAAATCCTTTCGATCTGTGGTTATTTCCCCGATTATATCACCGGATGATGACACCAGACCTTACATCAATTTGAGCCTAGGGGAGAAAAGTTATTTGGCATTATTGGACAGCGGGGCCAATAAAAGTGTAATTGGTGGTGCTTTAGCTTCTGAGGTGCAAGACATGGAAGGGTTCAGAAAATGCAATGGAAATGTTAGGACAGCAGATGGGCAGAGACAGAACATTGTAGGGACTGCAATATTGACAGTGACGTTTCAAGGACAGACGAAACTAAAAGACTTTTTGATAGTGCCGACTATTCAACAGGGTATCATATGTGGATACGATTTTTGGACTGACTTCGGACTAAAAATTTCTATTCCTGAAATTGGAGCAATTGATTATCACGAAAGTGATCCCGATAAACTGGTTTTGACAGCAAGACAGAAACAACAACTGGACGGTGTTATTTCCTCCTTTCCAAACTCAGAGACTGAGGGCTTAGGATGTACCACTGTTATTGAACACCAGATTGATACTGGTGACGCCAAACCCATTAAACAAAGATATTACCCAATATCACCTGCGGTAGAGAAGAAACTCTGTTCGGAGCTGGACAGAATGCTGGCTCTAGGTGTCATTGAAGAGGCTCCTAGTTCTCCGTGGTCTTCTCCTACAGTGGTGGTCCAAAAGCCTGACAAAGTAAGAATGTGTGTGGACAGCAGAAAACTAAACTCCGTTACAATAAAAGACGCGTACCCTATACCGAACATTGACGGACTTTTGTCGAGACTTCCCTCAGTTTATTGCATTTCAAAAATTGATTTGAAAGATGCCTTTTGGCAAATTAAACTGGAGGAAAACTCGAAACCGAAGACAGCTTTTACAGTCCCTAATCGGCCATTGTACCAGTTTACAAGAATGGCGTTTGGACTGTGTAATGCACCCCAAACGTTGTGCAGACTTATGGACGTTGTTATTCCGTACAATTTGAAAGCACACGTTTTTGTGTACCTAGACGACCTTTTGATAGTTTCGGCAAACTTCGACGAACATTTGACACATTTAATGGAGGTAGCAACACAATTACGGAAGGCAGGTTTAACAATAAATGTCAAAAAGAGTAGTTTCGCTCTAAATAAAGTTAAATATCTTGGATATGTTGTAGGGAATGGGAATTTACAGGTAGACGACGATAAGGTGAAAGCCATACAAGACTTTCCGGTACCCCAATCTGTACGACATTTAAGACGATTTTTGGGTATGACTGGGTGGTACCGACGTTTCATTCAGGACTATTCTTCATTAACTTTCCCACTGACAGAATTATTGACTAAAAAGAAGACTTTCAAGTGGACTGATGAAGCCCGAGTGGCTTTCGATAATTTAAAGACCAGACTGACATCTGCGCCCTTACTTGTCCATCCTAATTATGAAAAGTCTTTTATTTTACAATGCGACGCAAGCACGTTCGGCATAGGGGCAGTATTGGCGCAAAAGGACGACAATGAGACTGAAAGACCCATTGCATATATGTCCCAGAAGTTAAATAAGGCACAACGCAATTACACCATAACTGAACTTGAGTGCTTGGCTGTGGTGATGGCCATTAAAAAATTCCGGCCTTATATTGAAGGGCAGGAATTTACCGTGGTAACCGACCATGCAAGCCTTAAGTGGCTGATGAGCCAGAAAGACTTGTCGGGAAGGCTAGCTAGATGGTCCCTGAAATTACAGGGATATCACTTTTCAATTAAACACCGAAGCGGTAAGGAAAATATAGTGCCAGACACCCTTTCACGTGCTCACGAGGGAGAGATGTTTGTTGAGGCCATAGATATTAGGACACTTCCTTCCATTAGTTTGGAATCTGACTCATTTGATAGCGCTGAATATGACCAATTGCGAAAACAGTTTTCCGAAACGGAAATGCCTGATTATAAGGTCATAGATAAATATATTTATAAGAGGGTTAATTGTTCTACAGGAGAATCGGATGAATCAGATTCATGGAAACTTTTCGTGCCCAGGGATTTACGTCGCGATGTAATATATACTATGCATGATGCACCCAATTCTGCGCACGGCGGTATAGCCAAGACTTTGGAACGAGTAAGACGACATTTTTTTTGGCCAGGACTTGCAACGGACATAAAGACGTACATTTCAAACTGCGAATTGTGCAAGACTTCTAAGACTCCGACCACAACTTTGAGACCACCATTGGGTGAGATGGTTTCGACGGAACGGCCTTTTCAACGGTTGTACATCGACTTAATTGGACCTTTACCTAGGACTAAAACTGGACATATGGGTATTTTGATAGTTTTGGACCACTTTTCGAAATTCGTGTTTTTGAAACCACTGAGGAAGTTCGTCTCAAAACACATTATTGACTACTTACGGTCTGACATATTCTACTGCTACGGTGTACCTGAAACTATTGTTTCTGACAATGGGTCCCAATTCAGAAGCAAGGAGTTTGAGGCATTTTTGAGTAAGAATGGTATTCAACATAGTTTGACAGCTGTATATAGTCCCCAATCAAACGCGAGCGAGCGAGTAAACCGCTCTATTAATGAGGCGTTGAGATGTTATGTTAGGGACAACCAAAGAGAGTGGGATATTTACATTCCGAGTATTAATTGCTCTTTGCGAAATAGTGTGCATCAAACCGTTGGTAGGACACCGTATCAGATAGTTTTTGGACAGAACATGTTGACTAACGGTAAAGACTACGAACTTTTACGGAGATTGCAGGTATTGGCGGAAGCCGACTCTTAGATATGTTATTAACATAAGAAAATCTAAACAACCTAAGCACACTCTCAATACAGAACTTAATTCAAACACTCTCAGACCTACACTTACATAAATGAATTTTCGTATTTAACATAACCGCATTTCTACACACACACATGTCCTACTAATAACCTACATACTTTTAACTTTAAATTAACATAATACCCACAAATAATGAAATCAATTAAAGTATGAACATGATCTATTATATAAAACTTCTTTTAGTCTTAATAAGTGAATCTTTGAATGTTAACAATATAATTTAAATTTTCAATGTGCATATAGTTTAACTTTTATGTTTGTTTGAATTTTAAGCTTCGTTTCTTTTTAACCCTTCCATGACATTGCATACATTTTAGTGTTAAATAAATAAATAAAGAAAAAAAAAACAAAGATCGAAATTAGTTTTGATAAATTAGTTACTAGGAATAATAATACATAATAATAAAAATTGGAGAGAATATTGAATTAATGGAAATTATGAGGAAATTCAAGTAGATAAGTTAAACATCGGAAATGATTGGTTAACTGTTTATTTTTTTCTTTATACCATGAAAAGATAAGGCAAAAAGGTAGGTAGGTCTATAATTGGGCTATCCAAAACTTTCATTACGATAGCATGGTGGGTGGGTGTAGACCTTTGAGGAGGAAATTACATCTCAACCTCTTCTCCTAGGCTTCTCTGTTATTTTCTTTTCCTATTCTTTTCTTCTCTAATTTTGGTTATATCCTTTTTATTTTATTTTTATTTCATTTCTTGTTTGGTCGATTTGGCTTAAAGCTACCTATTTTTCTCCATTGTGTGGCGATTCGTTATTTTAACTAGATAGGAGCAAGATCCACCCCATTTTCCCTGAGCACGGCCGGTAGTATAGGTAGCACCGCACCTTGAAAGTTAAAGCCGGCTACGGTTGTGATCGTTACACTTTCGCAACCTAGCTAACCTAAGAACTTGCTTAAACTTTACATACTTATTGTTGCGAACCACCTAAGGGTCATATATACGTGACTTTACTTTTATAAAATGTTTTCACACGGATTATCACATATGGGCATTTCCATGTCATCGTACGTGACATTTGTACGCCTACAAAGTGGTGTAGATTTTGCAAAAAGAGTGGTAACTGAAAAATTGTTTCGTCAATATGTTACATTTAGAGGGTACTATAATCTAAAAAAAATCATGACTTTGAAAACCTTGCCGGCCAAAATATCGGGCGAAAAATGCGCATATCGTACGTGACAAAAAAAGGAAGTGATGTCGGGGTGCATGCACATATATACGAAAATCTGCGAATTGTAAAAGTTTTTTTCCTTTCTTTAAGTTCTTTTACCAAGCCAAATATTTTTCCTTGATAATCCATAATTTGTAAATACAAAAAGATTTTTAGATGATTTTGTTACGAACAAATCTTAATATCGTTCGTGACATACCGTATGTGACAGATTTTTCTCTTATAGTATTTGTCTGAAAAAAAATAGGTTTTTTTAATATATGTATACATAACAAATTTAAAAAGAATTAAAAAATGTTTATTCGGTGATAATATCAATAAAAACAATAAAAGGTTATTTTCATTGCTTACTATACACTATGTACTTGTGCGCTGGCACTTAATTATTAAATTTTAATTTTTTCTCTTACTGAATACGCAGTTCGAGACACATTTATATACTGACTATCATGATAAGTAAACGAATGAAGTTTTCTTATTTTTGGGATGGGCTGGACATTTTGCCATTTTTCATGGAGATGAGCAGAAAACCCTTCAATCTCTTCGGTAGCAACATAAAACAAATTAACTCCTTCCACATATTTATGAGCACATTCATAAAATGAGAAAGCATCTGGCAAGATTAATTTATTTGCTTTTACAATTTGCCAGATTTTTCTTTTAACAGTACCACCTACTCCATCAACTGCACCTTTACCATGTGATGTGGCAAAGAAGTTCCATTCTAAATGTTGGCAGCAAAAGAGGGAATACTTTTTAAAATGAATTTGTTTTTAAATTGAGCGCTACTCCAATCAGAAAATATGTATATAGACGATATATCTTCATATTGTTCGCTTATTTCAATCATAGTTTTTGTAATAAAATAGTAAACATCAAACTTATTGTGTGTTAATTCGTCGTTAATTATTTTTTTTTTTTTTTTGTCTTTTTTGGCTACATCTGCGAACTTTTTTCGATAGATATGCTGTCTTTCAGCCTCCTTTTTCCGGTATTTCTTTATTTGTTCTTCGTTTTTCTTGAAGTCCTCCCTCCATTTCTTTGTAGTCTCATAGCTATATTTATTCGTACGTGACATTTGTACGCCTACAAAGTGGTGTAGATTTTGCAAAAAGAGTGGTAACTGAAAAATTGTTTCGTCAATATGTTACATTTAGAGGGTACTATAATCTAAAAAAAATCATGACTTTGAAAACCTTGCCGGCCAAAATATCGGGCGAAAAATGCGCATATCGTACGTGACAAAAAAAGGAAGTGATGTCGGGGTGCATGCACATATATACGAAAATCTGCGAATTGTAAAAGTTTTTTTCCTTTCTTTAAGTTCTTTTACCAAGCCAAATATTTTTCCTTGATAATCCATAATTTTTAAATACAAAAAGATTTTTAGATGATTTTGTTACGAACAAATCTTAATATCGTTCGTGACATACCGTATGTGACAGATTTTTCTCTTATAGTATTTGTCTGAAAAAAAATAGGTTTTTTTAATATATGTATACATAACAAATTTAAAAAGAATTAAAAAATGTTTATTCGGTGATAATATCAATAAAAACAATAAAAGGTTATTTTCATTGCTTACTATACACTATGTACTTGTGCGCTGGCACTTAATTATTAAATTTTAATTTTTTCTCTTACTGAATACGCAGTTCGAGACACATTTATATACTGACTATCATGATAAGTAAACGAATGAAGTTTTCTTATTTTTGGGATGGGCTGGACATTTTGCCATTTTTCATGGAGATGAGCAGAAAACCCTTCAATCTCTTCGGTAGCAACATAAAACAAATTAACTCCTTCCACATATTTATGAGCACATTCATAAAATGAGAAAGCATCTGGCAAGATTAATTTATTTGCTTTTACAATTTGCCAGATTTTTCTTTTAACAGTACCACCTACTCCATCAACTGCACCTTTACCATGTGATGTGGCAAAGAAGTTCCATTCTAAATGTTGGCAGCAAAAGAGGGAATACTTTTTAAAATGAATTTGTTTTTAAATTGAGCGCTACTCCAATCAGAAAATATGTATATAGACGATATATCTTCATATTGTTCGCTTATTTCAATCATAGTTTTTGTAATAAAATAGTAAACATCAAACTTATTGTGTGTTAATTCGTCGTTAATTATTTTTTTTTTTTTTTTGTCTTTTTTGGCTACATCTGCGAACTTTTTTCGATAGATATGCTGTCTTTCAGCCTCCTTTTTCCGGTATTTCTTTATTTGTTCTTCGTTTTTCTTGAAGTCCTCCCTCCATTTCTTTGTAGTCTCATAGCTATTTTTACCCATCTTAATAAAATATTTATAATTATAAAGGAATTTGAAAGTATTAAATTGAATTGTGTTACTTACAATATCGTATGCTACAAACTTTGAAAGACTATAAAATTTTTATTGCATCAAATTTAAAAAAAAATCGATCCATATTTGTTTGCGAGATTTATCTTGCTTTGAACTTTTATTTTTAAATACTTGCGACCGGTCGAATTCAAATGATGACGACAAATAACGTTTTTGCATTACGTACGTGACATTAGAATATCATTCAAAGCAATCTATAAAAAATACCGCTATTCGAACTCTAAATTTTTAACTTCATAATAGAACTTGGCCACTGATGTTGTAACATTATTTTTAAAGTATAATTGGAATATTACAATTACCTAAATTTAGCCACTAGTTAAGACAAAATAGTTAATTTCAATTTCTGGAAATTGATCAAAGAGATTACCAGTTTAATCTGCAATTTTTGCTCTTTTAAAATTATAATTAGCTATAAATACTTTTACATAATAAAATTTAAGTGTTTTATTGCTCTTTGGTATATTTAAAAAAAAGTTGCGATGACTTTTATTTTTCCAGCCGTGGTTGACATATTCATGGAAATGCCCATATGTATTCTTAAAGTTTAGGGGGTGTAAGTGAAACACGAGGGGAAATGTGAGTGTATTGGGTTTTTTCACTGTAACTGTTCTGTGAAAGCCCCTGGCAAGGCGCATGTAAGTATGCCTAAGTATAAAATTACAGTTACTTTAAGGCTTAAATGGCACCAAAAAGGGAACAATTGTACCGACTTTATAATTCCTGGAATTTCCATGCTTGCGTTTTGGCTTTAAAACTTTATTCATTCTACAAAACTTTTCTTAAATAAAAACATGCTTTGAGTTATAATTTTACTAAACGTTGATAATTATTTAAAATGTCAATAAGCTTGATAACCTTTTTTTATTTGTATGCCATAATCGCCTTGCGTTAATACATATTGTCAGCTGAAATGCAAAACCACGTAACTAACAAAAACTTCCAAATATTGAAAGGGATTTATTGTCATAATCAATTTAATGTTGCAGACAAAACTCAAAACAGAAGCCCGGAAAAATCAAACAAATAACAATCACTAACTTTGTAATTTAAAAAATGTTTTTGCTTCTTCTGTAAAATTTTAAAAAATGTAGTTACGTAGTTTTGCATTTTTGCTAACAATATTAAAATACAAACGTATTTTACACATATCGTTAGCTTAAATGCAAATTTCATAGTAGAAGCAAAAACATTTCTAAATTACATAGTCAGCGCTTGTAAACTGTTTGCTTTTTCCGGAATTCTGTTTCAAGTTTTAATTATAATATTAAAAAATGTTAATGTCCTGTGCCTTTTAATGAAATATACCTAAATACGTTAAAATATCGATTTGTAATTTTTTTTGTTGCATGGTTTTTAATTTCAGCTGACGATATGTATGTATGTATGTATGCGCATAAGGGTGACATTTATTTTACAAAGTTTGATCTATTTTTAGTTGCGGCTACAGCCTATTTATTGCCTGCCAAGTTTTGAATTACATACATATCTGCTTAGTTACAACTAAAAAAATAGCTTGAATTAAAACATAAACAAGTAAGAGCGTTATATTCGGCTGTGTCGAATCTTATATACCCTTCCCATCGGTATTTTTGTACACCCAGTCACATAAATTGGCGGATAGGATAGTTATCCTAGTTTTTAAAGCAGAAAATTTCACATAATTACTGCTCCCTCTACAGTTATCCAAATATTTTCCCCCCAAAATGTAGGCATTGTTCTACCATTACTTTGCGGACGATACCTGTTTTAGTTTCCGAAATTATACCTTATCAAATATGTATATAAATGGTTAATTGGTATGGGGGCTTCCACTCATCCTGCTGTTATTTACCTTTTTTTTTTGTAAATATAGCAACTGTTTCCAAAATATAACGTATCAAAATGTATAAAAATGGCTACTACTGCCCCTGAAAAACTCCACAAAATATGTACAATTTTAAAGAGGCTATCTACCACTTTTCCTGCCTCTATAAAAAGAATGTTTTTCCCAATGTATTTGTGTTAAGTTTTGTGGCAACAGTGGCTACAGTTACTGAGATATATAGGGATATATGCATGTATTATGTCCTAAAAAATGTGTTTTTTTTTTAGGTCATTGCTTTTATCTCGATTTGTAGTGAACCTATCTTGCTAATTTTAAATACTGGAAATACTTTTTAAAGTTTGACATCAAAACATGGCCTGTCGCATTTGACTTGGTTTCGAGAACTTCATTTCATCAGACGGACATTGCCAAATCAACTTCCCTAACTTAAAGAATTCCGAATTTATATACTTTATGAGGCCGCAAAAGAATATTGCATTTTTACAAACGAATTGACAAACTGATATACTTTATCTCTAAATGAAGGGTATACAAATGAGTTAAACTATCAACATTGAGTTGATAAAAAAATATTTTAAACTTGCTAAAGATGCGATTTAACTCTTTACAGTTTTGCAAACCTGTTTTTGGGATTTTCAGAAAGAAATGTCAAATTAAGCGACGTTGGAAAGTACAATAATATAAAAAACACTGTTTTGTTACTACAATTTCTTGGTAAATTTTCGTTAAGCTTATTATTTTCTAGCCAATTAAGTATCCTAAAATGCCAATGTTTACTTATAAAAATCTGTTACTAATATTTAAATACTTTTAGAGATTTTAAAGAGCATCCTTTTTTACAAACTATTATCGATAATCAACCAGTGAAAACAATACTACCGACCACCAAGCCTTTATATATGTTAACAGGTGACTTCTGCAGATGCAGCAATTATTTTGCCATAATATCATAACATTAGCGCTATCATCAACTTAACTTTTTTTAAAGGCACTTGCTATAAAAATGTTACTTGGCATGTGCTTACTGCGCCACTGTGCTTGGCGTAACCTGAAGGAAAAATTTTAACACTGTTTTTTTAGCAATAACGCATTGAACATTTCCTTCCATGAGATAATAAAAAATTAATAAATGTTTAAGAGAATGTGCATACAAGCTTTAAACACTTTTAGGGTTACGCGTTTAAACAACTAAAAACTTGCCAAATAAATCTCGAAATTTGTTAGATTGTTATCAACTACTTTAGTTATTCGGTGCGATTAACAACAATGGCTGCGAAAACATACAAATGTATCTTGTTTTAAAACCACATCGATACATTTTTTTTATTAAGAGACCAATTTATTTTAACTTTTTGTTTTAGAAAACTTTAAAGACCTCAGCGAGGACTTAGGTAGTCAGAGTTTTTAAAACACAAGATGCTCGCTCATATTAGTAAGAAAAAATAAAGAAAATTGAGTTTAATATTGAATATCTTTAGAATTATTTCATTACATTATATGTACATACATATGCATGCATATACATATGTATGTACATGGGCAAATAGTATTTATTTCAAGTAATTGATAACAGTTTCATGACACCAACAAAAGTTTTTTTTGTCCAATAATCAGTCAATGTTTATTAATAAATGTAAACAGATCGTATTTAATAATTTAAGAATGTTCGGCGGAAGCATGGACTCGTTTTTTTTAAATGTGTCGCTGGTAGTAATACTTTTACCAATGTCTGTAGTTCTGAAGGATAACGATGGAAGACCCGACATACAAGCACATCTATCAAGTGGTTTAGAAAATAAAAAATATATAAAAAATTCTAACGCTAGAAACGATTTCTTTTTAGACTCTGATAACCAAAAATATACTTTGGCAAAAGCGCTACGGCGAACTTTCAATGAATTTGAGTATTTATTTGAAAATATTGTGAATATTGTGGCTGAAAATGTACCAAAAATAGCTCGAGATGCGGACATTTTTCTAGCCAAATTATCAAATAGCACTATGGATGCCATTAATATATTCAATAATAAAATTCTACACGAGGACGATAGTCTCTTAAGCGAAATGTTTTTTAATATTGAACGGCAGATGGAGTCCGTTATAACGGAATTTCAGAATTTGGCGATCAGTGTTGACGAACATTTTAACTGGGCGGTCACGCAATTAAACCAGACCCTTATAAACAATACCGAAGAATATGACTATTGGACTGCACATATTAAGCAAAAGTTGCGCAGTGTCAACGATTCCAAATTCTACCAAGATAAATGTAAGGCCATTGATGAGTTTATAATCAGCAGCACCAAAGAGCTTTACAATTGTTGTAAAATTACGATGAAACCAATGCGGTCAGTGTGTAAATCTGCTAGCTCCCTGGTTAACGAGGCTTTGCATACTATAGTGGATGTAATCGATAAAATGCAAGCATGTCTAGAGGAAAAAAACTCTTATTTAGAATATATGCTGCCCTGTATACATTTGGCATACGATGAAATAAGTAGTTTAGTTTCACGAGCGACACAAATAACCCATCAGATAAATAACATGCTGCCGATGAAAATTATTTATACTAAAAGCTGCTTTGCTATTGTTATGGTGGATATGAACGTTCGACGAAATGCTATTGAATCTGACTTATTTTCTAATCAATAAAACTCTTAATTATTTTCAAACCTTTATATGATTTGTTTTTTATTTAATCCTCAAAGTTTAATTAAGTGGAAGATTTTTTAGACAATTGTTGTTGTTCGCGACTGTCCACGAGCGTATTTGGTTTAGTGAGGGTGAATGGGCAAGAACATGTTTAAATTGCATAGGTGGAATTACTTGAAGGCTTAATACTGAAAAAGTTATTTTTGCGACACTAGCCGGGTGGAAGTGATAAGTTTTTGATGTTTTCTATTTTTCATTAGCATGTAATTAAAAAAATACAGTTGTCAGCTTTAGCGATTTAAAAAAAAATTGTTTTCCTTATTTCAATCCATATAAAACCTACTTTAACAAGATTTTATAACCCCGAGTAAAAATTGAGTTAGTTGTATTTTTTGTAGCTAAATTTTTCTTTTCCCTCGCAAATTTTAAAAAACCTGTGAAGCAGTCCTTTAGAAACTCATTATGTTAAATTTGCTCTGAATTGACAAAAATAGTATTTACTTGAAATGGTCAAGCAAATTGAAAAAAAGAATAATAAAATCTTTGAGAATAAATAAAATCAGAAACTTAAATTTTTACTATTAGTTCTACATGAATTTTCTACTTTAAGTGATTTTTTATTTTTGTAATAACCAGACAGAAATTATATGTGTACCAGAGAATAGCATAATCCCGTTTTCTTGATTTATGTGCTGTTTTTATAAGACAAGTAGTGATCGTCTGGGTACGAATTATATGGATTTTGTTTTTTTTTTTTCAACAACAAAATACATATACATAATTCGTACCCAGACGATCACTACTTGTCTTATAAAAACAGCACATTAATCTGATGCAAAACTTTTAAGTGATTTGAGTGAGTTGAATAAAAATCTGCCTTGAATAAAATCAGCTTCGTTTAGTCTACGCATGAATTTATTCATTGTGTGAATTTTACTTACATGATTGAATTGACCAAATAATCGGTTGCTTGTGAATAAATCAGAGTAAATAAAACTGTACAAGAACCAGAGTTCCCGTCGTATAAGTTTTGAACGACACATATATTTAGTAAATTGTTTAGGATATTTTTTATACAAATAACAGCTAAAATAAGTAGTTATAATTTTTTACTCATTTTGAATTGAAAACTGTAAGTTCAGAAAGGGGAAATTATAAATTGTTTTAACTATTTTCAGATTTACATAATGATTTTTTTTTTAATAAATTATTATTAATTCTCTTTTCAATTCTTTGCGTATTTTATGGTAAATTTTCACTTTAAAATTTTTAAAGTAATAGACGTGCACGCTTTCTATTTTTTTAACAAACCAAAGCTATATAAAATAAAAAATTACCTTCTAGAAAGTTTGTTAATACAAGCCTTAAATTTATAAATTTATTGTAAAAGCTATTGTAAAAGGTTTGCAAAGAAATATTTATTCAAGAAAACTGATCCTTTGTGACAACATTGGCAATCAGTGCTTAAAAGAGTTCACAAGTCTAATGATATAACAAGCTTACAGAAAAATTAACTAAATTTTTTTTTCACTTTGTTTAAAATAAACCAAAAAAAACTGACTAGTGCTGGCTATTTTGACCGCTAAAAGTATATTGTTTCAGGGTCTTTCTAAGGTTTCCAGTACTGGGCGTTTTTTTACGGATGCGGGTGCTAGCGGTTACCAAAAATTAATTTAAATTTTAAATTTCTGGCTGTTATAACATCTCTTAACTAGCTAAAAACTGCGTTTTTTCAAATCGGGTAATTAGATGTTTTAAAAATCGTATATAACGACCAATTATTTTATGTACTTCGCTTGCATTTGTCCACTGCACAATAATGAGTTTTTTCTGTTAAAATTGTTTATCTGGGGGCAAATTACGGCAAACGATTCGAATCGAAATTTAAAAATTTTTATTAAAATTCCTATATTAAAAGCATTGACAGCTTGATCGATCGAGTAGAATTTCGATTCGAATCGAATGCCGTAATTTGCCCCCTGGTTTTTTTGTACTTTTCCCAAAGCTATATAAATGCTGTCATAAGCTAATATTACAATGTATATATTTACGAATTTGTTAGAGTCTTAGTTTTCCTTATGTTCTTAAGCAGTTTTTTAAATTGTTCTACTCAGCTATCAAAGCAAATGATAAGGAATACTTAAAACAATTAATTGTATTAATTATTTTTACTATCGTAAAGCTTAATTTAAATTACTTAAGAATTAATTAATATTAAAGAGTTTCATTACACTTTTCAACCATTTTTTAATAATTAAAATTAATTTTAAATATTAACATATAATAAAACGAGAGTGCCGGCAAAAGTACAGAAAGAAGTTTAAATAACTTATTTCTTTTGCCTGAATGAGAAAAATGTTTGAAACAGGGACTGTAAATAATAATTATTTTTAAATTTTAATAAAGAAAACTATGTACAAGGAAACAGGAAAATCAGTGCTTTTACATTTGAAATTTTTAATTTTTCTTCAAAAAAAAATAATTATTATTTTAGTTTAATTTTTTTTTATCAAGAAATATTTATTATTTTTATTTTTTTTTGCTGAAATAATTATTATGTTAACCATTATGTAATAAGAAAAATAAAAATAAAACAATTATTGTTATCATAATTGTTTTTTGAAAAAATTTAAAATCAATTGTTTATTGTTTCTGTAAAAAAAAAATAAAAATCAAAAGATAATCATTATTTTTTTGACAAAAAAGTAAAAATTAAAAAAAAATTATTATATTTTTTAAATTATAAAAATCTAAATATAATTATTTTTTGAAATAAATTTTTTGGTACAATTATTACGTTCCCTAGTTTACAAAAAAAAAATCAAATATGCACCAATATATATATGTATATTTCAATCATTTTCATTTTTTTAGAGTTAAGTTTATTGATTTTTTTACATAAATTAAAATCGATTTGAATTTGAAAAATTAAAACATGTTTTAAGATTGCCCACCATTTGATATTTCGGAAATCCATGTGGTATGCATTTGTCATATATTTCATTGTTGCCGATAATTTCCTGCTGCCGACGACGTCGTTGAAAACGTTTATTTGTTACACGGCCTCGTTTTGTTTTTATATCAATGTATTGTTGTAGTTCATCTAATTTTGCAAATAGTTTTTCAAAATCATGATCTGGTTTACGTAGAAAACGACATCTGATTTCGTATTTGCCAGATATAAAACAATTGTAGAGACGTTGAATACGAAATTCAAGTTGAAGCATGATATATTTAGTGAATGTTTCAGTAGTTGCATAAACATCATAGGCAACTTGAAGATTATTACCGGCAGAACATTTAAAAATCTGAGCCGACCACTGTTGCAAGAAATCCATATAGGTATTACAACACCATTCATTTGATTGAGAATTCCATGAGCGCAATATGTCTCTCTGAATGTCGGCATAACGTAAAAAAGTATTTTGAATCGATCGCAAAGCATCTACAATATATCCAAGAGCCTCATCGATTACTTCCGTAAACATGATGTGAAAAAATTCCATTTCTGTTAAGTAATCCGTTAAATGGGTTTTTGCAGTTGTAGGTAAAGATGGTTCAGCTGACGGAACGTGTCTAAGTCTCAACAACATTGAGTGACTCTCATTCTTTGACGTCTCGAAAAGTCGGTATGTTTCTTCAGCAAATTGTCCTGCGCTTTCAGAAGAATGTTGAAAGTAATCTGCCAGATTATTTAGTTTCTCGAATTGATACCGATTTATCTCAATATTTGTTGAGTGGAACACTTCCGCTCTGAGTATTAAAGACGTAGATATATTTCTCTGCAAGTTTTCTAAAAAATTATTGAGTAAAGTCTGCAAATTTTTTTTAACACAGTCAGCCGATTCTACAGCTTTATAAAACTCTAGAGAAATGTAGTTACCACTTATTAAACGGGCAGGTGCCCTCAAAGGTATAATATTTGAAAATAGGCCTTGTCCATTGTTTTGTATAATAAAAATACTGAATATGGACAAACAAAAGGTGCAATATTTTTTAAACATTATTTTTTTTTTACTTCACAGACTTACTATTTAGCTACAAGAAGCAAACTGATAAATGTTTATTTGTGTTTACACCAAGTTAATGCCAAAATCATATTCAGCTCTTTCATACATTCGAACATACATGTGTATGTATGTTATTATGTATTTATGTATATGACACTTGTGAAACTGTATTAACTCAAAATATTTAAGTTTTCAGTAGAAGCAAAAAACAGTTTTTCTTTGAATTTTTCATCCAAATCCAATAAATTAATTAAAAGAAATTTCTCGAACTTATAGTTTTTTGCTGTAGATGAGATAACAACCCTTTTTTGGATGAAAATATACTAAATAATTTAATCAAAAAATATTTTATTTTTTGAAAAGAATAAATAAAAGTAGGGTACATAAATGCATAAAGACTCTAGCAATGACAAATTTTGTTGCTGATGGGTGATCACCTGTTGAAGTTGTGATGCTGATGCTTTTCTTCTACAAAACAGCTTCGCAAACTTTGTATTTTTTAACACGATAAATTTTAAAAAGTTCACAAGTGCACTTAAAATATTTTTTCTTCTACTCACTTTAATTTTTTATAAAATAAAAATTCACCGCACAATTAAAATGAAAACTAAAAATTGTTGCTATGGTCTTGTTATTGCATTAGAAAATTAACTAATGCAATAACTGCCAATATTTGCTGCAGGGCTGCGCTATTACTCCATAAAAAACTTTTGGCGTATGAGAGTGACGCCAAGTCTTGTAGGTGACGCTTTAATGAAAATTTAAATTTATTGATGCACAATAACTGCATTACGATCATTTCAGTACTTTTGTTGATTTTAAACAAGTAAGAGCGCTATATTCGGCTGTGCCGAGTCTCTTATACTCTTCACAACGTTTAGGAGTTTTTAATTTAAATTTTGTATGCAACTTCCTTCGGCGGTGAAGATAGCTGGTAAATATGTTCGCAAAGAAAAATGAGTTGGGGTCAGTTCTACATTTGCTTTATCCACGGTCACCCTGGAAGCTGTAGGAGAGGATTTATTATAATTTCCCAAACTTTGTATGGGAGCCCCCTTAGGCGATGAAGATAGTGGATGAGTAGATTTTGGGAATATGTTTGAAGGGGGAAAACTAATGGGGGTCGGTTGTACACTTAATTTCTCTAAGGCCGACTTTAAGGAAGTTATGGGTGTTTTTACATATTTTTGGTAAATTTTGTATGGCAACCCCCTAAGGTGGTGAAGATAGGGGGTAAGTATGTTCTAGAAATATGTTTGGGAGGGAAAACTAATGGGGGTATGTAGTACATTTTATTCCCCTAAGGGCGATGTCGGAGAAGTTGTAGGGATTTTTACCTAAACTTTTTCAAATTTTGTTCCAAAAATGTTTAGAGAAAAAATAATTGGGGTCGTTCTTGCATTTAACCTTTGTGAGAACCCCCTGAAAGCTGTGGGAGCGATTAAAAAATTTTAAAAATTAAACCTTGTATGGCAACCCTGTTAGGCGGAAATGATTATAAGTATGCTTCACAAAAATGTTTGTGAAGAAATATTAATGGCAGAAATATACATTGGACCCGTGTAGGGGCAACACTAGAGCAGTTTTAGAAGTTTTTATGTAAAAATTTTAGAGCAATAAACCGAGGTAGTTGTGGTTGCTGGTCTTATATCTCTGAATGACAAACTTATATACATATTCCCTTTTCACTTATGTGAAGGGTATAAAAATGGTAACTATTTGTTTGCATTAAATAAATAAACAAGCTATTCGAACAAATAATCGGTAGCTTGCACTTTGGTTCGGCCGAATAATAGAAAAATTCACTTTTTGTAGGACTCTAGTAAAATCGAAAATTTTAGACTTAATACAATTTTGTTGCACGAGTGCAATATGTAGATACATAAGAATGTATGCTCATAAACTGTTCGAACTGGTTGTTCTTTAAATTTAAGTTCTAAAAATAGATTCGTATTTTTTCAGCTTTTATATTATACTTAGATATTTTGCAATGGTATTTTTATTTGCTCTACAGTTCGAAAGTTCCTTACAGACCAAGGTAAATTATAAAAGGCGATATTAGAAGAAAAACAAAAGTCAGAGCAATTAATAAATTTAAATGAATAATTGAAGACATAACATAGAAGTTTTTAACGAAATTTTCATACAAAATCAGTATTTGAAGTCTACTTTAAATTAAATTTTTTTGTTTTTGGATACAGCCCTTCTTAGTTTATCTAAAGATTAAAACATCTTGCAACGAAATTTCTTAGCGCTTTTTGGCGCGTTTAAGTAAGGTGAACGGCGCGCTTCCATCTCAAAAAGTTGATCAAAGTCATAGGGGATTCACAAGGTGTTCTGTTTGTTCTATTGTCATATTGTTATAAAATTTCACAATGGTTTAAAAACCTTAACCAACTATTGGACACTCGGCGAATGTGTTTGTGGAGTTGTTGTGACAATTTCATAAGCATATTTTTGTATGAAAGACAACAAAACTATTGTGAAATTTTATGAAAATAGGATATAATAGAACACCTTGTGAATCCCCTATTTATTTTGTTATTGTTATAATGTTTTTGTATAATATACATGTACATGTATAACAATTTTTAATGTATTGAATTTTAATATATTTAATTTGTTATGACAAAATGTTTTTTGAGTTCTCGCCTTTTTTATGAAATAGGTATGTTTTTTTTGAATGTGTACATACATACATATGAAGTTGTTTTTGTCAATTTATATTATAATTTTTGAAAATATCCTTAAAGAAGCTTCTTTTAATTTTGAAGCGCATTATCGGTTAAAATAAAATTAAGTTAAAATTATACAAAAAGCCATTGATTTAATAACAAGGTATTTAAAACAAAGGTCGAAAAATAGGACTTTAAATTGATAAACTGAGAGCACGGCAGAAATATCAGCAATAGGTATGAATTCTTACAACAACTTGAAAGCGGATAAGAAAATAAAAAGGAGGGAAAATAGGTATAAAAACACTGGAGACGAAATAGTCAAAATTAAGTCATCCATTACTTTTCTAATTCGTAGACTAATCAAACACAATTAGGGGATTCACAAGGTGTTCTATTTGTCCTATTGTCATATTGTCATAAAACTTCCGCAATGGTTTAAAAACCTTTACCAACTATTGGGCACTCGGCGCAGGTGTATTTGGAGTTGTTGAAACAATTAAATAAGCATATTAAACGACATAGTATTTTTTAAGAACTATTTTTGTATAAAAGTCAACAAAACTATTGTGAAATTTTATGACAATATGACAATAGGACATAATAGGACACCTTGTGAATCCCCTAAATATGTTTAAATACTTTTATAAAAATTGAGTGGTTTGAAAATACTATTTTTAGTTAATGAATATACAATTTTCTTCATGGCTTGAACTTTGATAACTAAAATGAATAAATGCAGTTTTAGCATTTGAAATGGGATTTAAATTTGGGAATTAAAGTTGTCAGAAAAATATCAGTGTATTAGTGCAATATTGTGAAAGATTTTGTCACCAACACATACATACGTATCCATGTACATATTATACACGTGCACAAATAGAACAAATAAGTATTGCAAAAGCAGATATACCTTGTACATCCTTGTACATACTAGTTGTTTTTGGTATAAGTGTGTGAATAAGTGTAACTTATATTGAATGGTTTTGCTATTGCGTACTCACTTATGATACAACTAATCAGGTAGTCTCGTCCCTGAAACAACTACAAATTAGTACCAACGTGTCAAACAAAACCTAATAGAAAAAAAACGATGAGTAATAATTTTTGTTGTTTTATTTTCACAGGGAGAGCATAATTTTGACATCTTGGCACTAATCAGCTGGGCCGACGAGACTACATGGTTCTTTGTATCATGCACTTACTCTACTCTTATAAGCAAATATTGTTGTTAATGGTTTTGCATTAAGTGCGTAATGTATTTGTTTTTTTTTGTGCTGAATAACAATAGAATCATGCATGTTGTCTTATAACTGTTGGTACAAAAAATAAACAAGATCGTTTATATAAAAGGTTGTGAATGAAACAAAAATTTGATTTTTAAAGTTTATTGTAGCTATAGTGTTTAAAAATGAATAAAATAAACTAAAAAAAACATATTTTTTATCTCAAGCTCAAAAATTAAGATAAAATAAAATATATTTAATTTGTATTCTTTAATAATTTAAATTTTAATTTAAAATTTGACTTTAATAGATATGGTAATGATGCAGTTTTAATTTTTTTTAGCTAAATTTGTTTTATTTATTTAAATAAAATTAAAAAAATAGAAAAACTGGCTCATGTAGCCAGAATAAGAAAAACATCGAAAGTACTTGTAGTTAAGCATCATTATTTGTATGTATCTGTTTTAACGAAACATAGAAAAACAAATTTGTTACTCTTGCTCTCATTTTACCAAACCACACCATATTTAATTAAAGAACACACCAATACCAACTTATAACAAAAACACGAAGCTACTTATCAATACGCACTAAAAGCTGAAAAACACACAAACTGGTGTTAAATCTTTGCAAGTGTTTAATACATATGTATGTGCATATATACATACATATACTTATATAATTACATACATAAATTTTTTTAAATCTTACAGCGTTTAGGTGATGGTTAATCATTTAACCTTTTGCTTTTCTTTTAGAACGCAACAATCATGCTTAAAGCTTTGCTATTACTTCGTTATTGAGTCACAATGGAAGACAATGTGCATAACGAATATTGGAAAAAAGAAGAAGCACAAAGTCAGCACGAAGACGTAAGTTGCCAGGCCGTATGCAGCAATGATATGTCATCGAAGTTAAATGTTACTAGCAGGAAGTGCTCATCACGGCAACAAGAACCATGCCAAGATTGCAAAGATGTTAAAATAAAAGCAAATGTGTCCTTGGATGGTCCATCTGACGTATTTAAAAATAAAACACAAACGAAATATGTTTGTGATACTTTATATAATAAAAAACAGGATTTTCATATTCTATCTGGACAGGTAGAAGGCATTAAACTTAGTCATACATCTTCCGATGAGATGTTAAATGTAAACGTACCTGAGAGTCCTAGCACTAATGTATGTGTTTTGTCAGCGACTTTGTACAAAACAATCGGCCCTACCGAATTTACTCCCTCTACTTCATCTTCCGCTGTGTTTCCTTTGAATAGTCATAACACTTCCCGAATACAAGAATTTGACCAAATTAAATCTGAATTGGAAAGCGAGAACCAATGCGTTACGCAAAAACTTTATAAGAACAGTACTTCACAGTACGTCACAGGTAAAGAATTACAACAAAATTGCCTAACTATCATTAACACGGATGCCGTGTGTAATGTGTCTAACTCTAGCACTAACTTTTGTGTGGCAGAAATCAATAATCAATTGAGCTCAAAAAATGCATGCCAATCATCATATATAACCGTACTACCACTGCATGCTTGCAATACATACACCCATTATCATCATAATCACTTCCACATCCAAAAGCACTACCGCAACCACAGCCTTAATAAAGATTATAACTGTCAATCTGCAAGTAAAAATTTCACTAATGAAATAACCAATGCTTTGTCCTCTCGAATGCTTTATCCAATAACAAATAATTTATCCTTCTATTGCACTAAATCAGCATCAAAAAACCAAAGTAAAAGACAGGCCCCTTTTTTAAAATCCCAATCGCTTGAAATTGTACAAGATATATCTCCTTCCATTCTATGCAATGAAATAAACGACGATGATGACGAGAATATATTTTTTCAACAACCAGAAACTTATGAGGATAATCTAAAACAAGACCAATATCTCAGAGAAACCTATCATTCCAAAAAGTACCAAAAGCAAAGTCAACAATTAAGAAATGTTCAATGTGATGACATTCGCACCTCTACAAAAAATATTGACGTTCATAGAGCAAATACCAATTTAGAAGAAGAAACTGAGAATGGAGGTGTGGCTTTTACTAAATCATCGTCATTATCATCCTCACAAAAAACTGGAGCAGTTGCTTTTAAAACTCAATCGCTAGAATCTCGACCTATATATCCAAACGTTCCCTACAGTCCATATGCTAGTCCATACAATAGTCCTAGATTGAATAGGCGAAGACCACCATTACGTGAATCAAGGCGCATTTCCATTGAACAAAGTGGAAGTTTTCTACAGTTAAATCAATACAAATTATTGGACCAAATTGGGCAGGTAAGCAACATGATTTTTTTATGATTTTTTTTTATAAAAAATAAGGTAAATCAATTACTTTTGTCAAAATGCGCATGGCAAATACGTAATATAGTAAGAATTCTAGGAAAATATTGGTATAAAACAGTGTTAGCCGAGGGTGTCTTCGGGAGCCGAACACTAATCAGGTTTTACATGTAGACAACACGAGTATGAACGAAAAACCCATGGTACAAAAAACAAGGTATACTTGTTCACGCAGCTGATTATCAGCTGTTTTGTTTTCAGTTGTCGAAATTGTTGTTTTAACTTACAAATGAAGAGTACTGTAAAAACGACATATTTTTGAAGAAATTCAATTTATTACCATTTTAGTGGCTTGGAAACCATAATTAGCATTTAAACTATAAATTTATAAGTAAATATTTGTAGGTTTAAAAACTTAAAAAAGTAAGCAATTCTTTGCAAAATGCATTACTTCTTAATGTGTAGCATAGGTACATATGTGGTACCGTGAAATAACTCCCAAATGAAATAACTCCCAATGGAAAAAATGAAATAACTCCCAAATGAAATAACTCCCAACGAAAATGAAATAACTCCCAATCGAAAAAAATGAAATAACTCCCAACGGTAAAAATGAAATAACTCCCAATGTTTGGGAGTTATTTCATAAAAGTCACAAAAAAGTGAAATAACTCCCAAATGAAATAACTCCCAACAAAAATGAAATAACCCCCAATTACAAAAAAAATAATTATTTTATGAAATAAGTCCCAACGGAAATGAAATAACTCCCAACAATAATGAAATAACTCCCAACGAAAATGAAATAACTCCTAACGAAAACGAAATAACTCCCAATTAAAATATATATAATGCGAAAACCTTTTGTATCCATAAATAAGATGTTACTAACGTAAAATTATTTTCTAAACAAACAAACCAACTGACTGCCGGCCTCCGTCTGGACGCAGGATAAGTTAACTCTCGTGGATCGAACCGCCGGTTTCGTTACAGCTTTAGGACAGGCGCGTGGACTTGAGGCACCTTTTGGTTAAATAATTTTTTAATAAAAAGAGTTATTTAGATAGCCGCAAGGAAAGAAACATCCAGTGGATTCGATCCGCCGGCTTCGCAGTAGCCTTCGGCCGGGCAATGGACTTTAAGCTCTACTGCTTTCCATATAAAGCTTCGCCAAATAAAACATGAATTTTATGACACTTTAGTTATGAAGCTGCAAATACTTCCGATGCACTACAGTTTAAAGTATATTCCCCGGCCGAAGGCTACTTCGAAGCCGGCGGATCGAATGGACTGGAGTTTTTGTCTTTTTTAAATAGGGTCTAAAAACCATTAATAAATAGTTTACTTATGGTTTACTTCTCCGAGCTAGCTGACCTACTCTTATTGATTGATTTTACCTACAAACTAAGCTCCTTATTTATACTAATTTTGGATTAATTAAACAAACTGAATTTCCCCTTAAATTCTATGGATAAGTGCTGATAATGCACGGTTAAATATATTTCCCCTTAAAAATATTTACTTAAAACTATGGTTGCAACTCTACTTAAGGGGAATGCATTAAATATATCGTAGGAATATTTTATATTGGCCGCGAAGGATCACATTTCGCAAACATTAAATTAGCTTGAAGTACGGTCTTTTGACGTTTGCTTGTTTGCAAATGATTTGCCTATTTTTGTTGCTATGTTGGTTGTGTTGGCAGACAAGTAATTTGTAACGCCCTACAGTTCTAGTCACGCTACTAGGGGTCAGTGTCATATTTTAACCCTCTTAGGGTAACAACGAGGAAGTTGAAGAGGTTTTTTTCCCTAATTTTTAACATTTTGTATGGCAACCATGTTAGGGGGCGGAGATAGGGTGTAAGTATGTTGCAAAAAAATGTTTGTGAGGAAAAATTAATTGGAGTCGGTCTTGCATTGCACCTATGTACGGGCAACCCTGGGGCAGTTTTACGGGTTTTAATGTACAAATTTTAGAGAAATAAACAGAGGTAGTCTTCGTTTCTGCTTATATCTCTGTCAGTTATGAGGAGATTTTGCTGGATTTCAATAGCAATTTTCTCGTTGATATTACTGATAGTCTGACGTCACGCACGAGTCTATGGGACATCGGTAAGCTGATTTCAACCATAACACGGAAAGACGGACTTTGCTTAATTGACCATCTATAAGGATCAAGAATATATATATAAAAATATATATAAACTGTAAAGCATTTTTGATACGCAATTACTGCTGCAGAAATTTCACCAAAAAAATTAACAATATGAAAGCAGTCACGTTTGTCCTTCCTAATGAGCGTTTACACTTTTGTTCGCATAGTGGGGTTTTATAAAAAAAAATTTAAAATAAACCTTCAGCTTCTAAACAAGCAGTCTGATTTAATTAAACATTCCCATGGCCACAAAAGAGGTGTAGCTGAGCTGAGTTTCAAGTTTGGACTCTATGCTCCAAATGCGGTAGTCCCATAATTGATTTTAAATAATAATACTATATTTATAAATAGTGGACTATCTCTTAAAATTGTAGTTTTTTGACTTACCTACGTCCCAAAGCTAAACAAATACATATGTATATGCTTATTTGTATTTATTGTCGAACTAATTGTTTTAAATACAAATTTTTGCTTATTAATTTGGCCTTAGTTCATATAATTTCTTTTTAATTATAAGAAATTAATATTTTTCCGTTAATGTTAAAAAAGACTCTTATATGAAGAAAGCAGGTTTTTCTACCGATACTAGCCGAGGAGAATGCATTTTCGAAATCAGGTACGCAATTTCACCATCAGTACTCTTTAAAAAAGCAAAAATTTTTATTAAAAACAATTAGTTCGATAATAAATAAAAATAAGCATATAAACTCACACATGGCACGGTGCAAAATGATGTTTGAAAATTTCAGTCCATTTGTCGTTGATAAAAAAAGAAATAAAAAAGATTTACCCTCCTTTTGTATAATATACAATAATAAAAAAGCGTTTCATTTCATCTGAGAGATGGATTAATGCTTGACCGTTAGTCAAGTGTTGCCGAAGAGACTTCTAACACAAAAAAGCATAGTGTATATGGTAAACTTTGTCCTAACATACAAAATAAAAAAGAAGGAAAATAGATATTCCGTTTTCCATTCTCTGTTTCATGTAAGTAAAGTAGGTGATGTTTACAACCAAAAGACACTACTACCGTTCAAAAAATACTGGTGATGAAATTGCGTAGCTGCTTTCGAAAATGCATTCTACTCGGCTAGTATCGGTAGAAAAAATCAGCTTTTTTTTAAATAAAAGTTTCATTCAACATATTAATTTCTTCTAATTAAAAAGAAATTATGTAAACTTAAGCCAAATTAAAAAGAAAAAATTTGTTTCAAGGTATTTTTTTTATTTTACTAAAGACAAAAGTCAAAGTAGCATTTAACAAGATTTAAAAAAAACTAAAATACATAGGTCAAAATCTGTTAGCAATTAAACAAAAAAATTTAAAAAAAAAACGAGATTTCAAAAACCTATTTAAAATACATACGTTATTTCGTTATTTTGCAAAAACATTGGATGCCAAAATTTTTGTCAAATTAAGTCCGTAATCTCAGAACCATTAACCATTTGCATTTTGAAAGAACTTAGCTATGTTTCACTAGGGATGCAAAAATACCAATGCAAAGGATATAAAAAATTCCTCACGGCCAAATATGACGCTTCTAATGAATTTAGTTTTTATTCCCACTAACTACAAATCAATACTCAAATACTAATAAATAATTAATATTAGTATAGTCGGTTCCAGACTTAAACTAAAACTCAATTTGAAGTATACATTCATTTCGATGGTGCTCACTGTAATACAGGTTGTCTGGGGACAAATTTACATATATAAATACGATTATTTTAAAAAGCAATAAACGGTGCGGAGGCACCGTTGGAATTACGAATTGTGTGGATTTGTCTTATTTCTATTTATTCGGCTTTAAGTTCGTTATTAAATTTGTGATAGCAAAGAATATAAATTTTCATTAAAAATTAAGTAATTCCGATACTAACGAGTGTAACGCATTTTCGAAATCAGCTACGATTTCTCGTGAGCACTCTTTCTATTTGGTACTACTGTAAGTTGAATGTTGATTTGTTTTGTTAATTAGAATTTAAATACTGGAACTATATCTATTTTCTATATTGTTTAGAAAAAAATTAATGGGACTCGGTCTTACACTGCACCTTTTTAGGGGAAACTCCCGGGCAGTTGTAGAGGTTTTTATGTACAAATTTAATTGAAATAAACAGAGGCAGTCGTGACTGCTGGCTTATTTCTCTGTCGATTTTGCTGACTTTCAATAAAAACATTTTTGCAAGTATACCTGATGTTTTGATACCCTGAACAGGGCCGATAAATATATAGGGGCTTTAGAAACTTTATTCCAGCCGATTAACGACAAATCGGCTTACCTATTTATAATGGTCAAGAAAATATATTCTTAATGGGGTCGCAAATGGATATTAGAGAAATAACAAATGGAATGACAAACTTATATATATCCTAGTCACTAATGTGAAGGGTATAAAACTGAAAGTCGTACTGATTTCGAAACAGAAATAAATGGTCACCCTATGCCTGACTTTATTGAAAAAAAGGCAACGTTTTTTTAAAGCAGATTTTAGTATTAAAAATATTTACACAACAAAATACATGCAACTTCTTTCCCTGAAATGAGCTGGTTTTTTGACAACTAAGAAAATTGTACACAAACAAATTGCCTGTTGTTTTTGTATGAAAATTGTTGTTGTAGAAATAAGCATACCTTGTTTATTGTACCATAATTTTACGTAATTTTAAAGTTCGGTATTCCGCGAATACGTGATGGACCGAGTGTAAATTTAATTCGTTTGTTGGTGCAGAGATTCCGAGCAACTGTTTTGGCTATGAATGTCTCACGGCCTCTCGAAAACATTAAACTGGTTGAAAGCAGCTTACGTGAAAATCTGCGATATTCAATACGGATAAGAGAAGCCTCACTGGGACCTCCAAGAGCGATTATTCATGAAATTTTTAAAAAAAGGATCTGAAATTCCATTCTTTTCAAATTCAAATCAATAAAGAACTGACAGAAAGTGACTTTGACTTACTCAAAAAAATTTGTGAAACGATGTTCTCAAAATAATAATAATATTTGCAAAATTGCATCAAAATAATTTTTTTGCAAATATAATAATAAACAAACAAGACGAATTATACTGTTTATGGACATTAACATATTAAATTTAAAACAAAAACTTTAAGATTTAATAAAGCTGCTGTCAGTTAGTAATTATTTATTTAAATACTTATGTAACTCTGAAAATTGGTTATAAGCTCTTAATATGAACTTCATTGTACCCTATATTTTTAACTTCCTATGATTTTTGTAGCTTTGACCAAATCCAAATTAACGCTTATTTTAAACACAAAATTTTATTTTGAACACTAAAAATAAAAAATAAAACGAAACCGAAGGTATTGCCATTAAATTTGTTGAAAATGGTTATATATATTTTTTGATATATCAGCTAAAAACTTTAAAGTAATTAACCTTGTATTAGGGCTAAATGCCGACGAGTCGCCAGTTAATAATTTATTTACGTCTAATAAAAATAGCACTTTTGCGCAATTAATGTGTATATATGTATATTGTATGAACATACATACATAATTGTTAAATAAATTTATTACAAGTTAAAAATATTGGTGTTACAGGGTTCCTACGGTCTGGTCAAATTGGCCTACTCAGAAGAAGACTCAACTCACTATGCCATGAAAATACTTTCCAAACGTCGTTTACTTCGTCAAGCTGGTCTTATGAGACGAGGTCCAAAAAAAAGTATATCGCTGTTAGACCGGGTATATCGCGAGATCGCTGTCTTAAAGAAATTAGACCACCCAAATGTAGTAAAACTAGTTGAAGTGCTGGATGATCCCATGGAGGATTCTCTTTATATGGTTTTTGAACTAGTCAAACAAGGCGAGGTTTTAAGTATTCCCACAAAAAATCCACTAAAGGAAGACAGAGCAAGGAGTGTATTTTGTGATACCCTGTTGGGTTTAGAGTATCGTAAGTATCGAACTTTTTATAATTATATTTTAAATTTTTAAGCGTTTCTTTTTATATTTAACACTTTTTCTATTTTCTTTTACTTTTAATTAAAACAGTTGTTTCTTTAAGTTTAATTATTTTCGGTGTCTAGTGCGGCTACTAAATACGTTAAAATTTTTTTCTTTAAATATATGTAAATGATTAATTTTTTGCCTATTAAATTGTTTACTCACACTTAAGCTTTGTTTAAATTAAATGAAAATACCTATTTTATCCTACTTACATACTTCTTATCGCACAAATCTAATGCTAAACTGGCATACCTAGTCAGAAGCGGTTGTTATCGCAAAAATGTTTTTAAAAGTGCTATCACAGCAAACAAGTTTTGTTTGCAAATTAAAACAAAAATATTTGTTAAGGAAAAATTTTTTTCTTTTGCATCTAAACGCTAAACATTAGGAACTGGGAATTAATTGAGAAATATAATTTTTGATAACCGAATAAATTTGTGTACTCGGTAAGAGAACAAAAAATTTTACACCATTAACAAAAACATTTTGAATATCACAATTACCGTTATGTAGGTATTCGCCTTCAAAGTTGTATCGTTTTTCATATTGGTTGCTTGCAATTAAGTTGCAACTTTTAAAATTTTAAGATTATGATTTTGATTCCTTCTAAAGTAAAAATTAAATAAATAATTAGCACCTGAAACTTCAGAGAAGTATTATTATGTCTGCGTTTTTGGTTTATTTTATTATTTGTTGTATTTATTCCTAATTTGGCTTACGCGGGAAGCCTATAAAATAATGGATCTCGGGAAATATTAAGATAATTAGTTGTGGATTACGCCGAGTTAAGACAAAGTTTCTTAGGTACGTCA
The DNA here is from genome assembly GCA_963583895.1 of Melanophora roralis. Lineage (NCBI taxonomy): Eukaryota > Metazoa > Arthropoda > Insecta > Diptera > Rhinophoridae > Melanophora > Melanophora roralis. Next base: position 85,338,716 of record OY757187.1, on the reverse strand, counting down.
TACTATTAATATTCTTGAACTAATTGGTAAAAGAAGTTTTGCACATTTTGAAACAATGTCCAAATATGTATGTATATTGCTTGAACCTACTACTTTAAGAGCAATAAAACGTTATTACTAAACCATATTCATTTGCGACCCCATTATGTGTATAAAGCAAGGTTGGCAACTGAAACGAATAACGGTATCGGTATCGGTAACGGTATTAAAAATTTTGTCATTTCGGTATAGGTATTTTGATTATATCGGTATCGGTTACGGTATCAGTTCTTTAATTTCGGTATCGGCATCGGTATTTTGATTATATCGGTATCGGTATGGGTAACGGTATTAATTCTTTAATTTCGGTATCGGTATTTTGATTATATAAGTATCGGTTTAGATACTTACTTAATGATATTCACAAAAAATTTAAAAAATCTGAATTAAATTTAAAAACATAGTTAAGTTTTTATTTATATGCTCTCTTTTTTATTAGGCTAATAAAAAAATAAATTGCTGCCTTGTAGAAGTAGGTACATTGTTTAAAAACATTTTTAAAAACTAATAGGAACATAAACGGGAATTTCAAACATCAAGCATTTGTAAAATAAAAAATATTTTTAAAATAAATAAAAAATCAGTATTCATGAAAATATGTAAATACCAGGGTACACCTAGACAGGGTATATCAAAAGCCTAGCTAACTATAAGTATTTTAGAAAGTGAAATACAAATTAATTATTTTTGTAATATGTGAAAAAAACCATATCAGAAAAAAATACTTTTTTTTTTTTAAATAATTAATTTTTTTATTTTCTTGATATAATTGTTTAGGTTCCTTATTTTACATTTAACAACCTTTTTTAGTTTCAATATTGGTAAAAACTGAAAATCTGAGTTTCCACAAATAAGATGTGGAAAATTGTAACGCTTGATATGTGCAAAGCTTTTTTTGACTTTAATTGGATAATCGCCGCAAATGTTAAGCAAAATTAATCATTTGATTCTTCTGAATGTTTTCTTATTAAATCTTGATTATTCGAAAAGCAAAATGATTTTTTCCCCTTATTAATTAAGCTACAATAGTTAAACACAAGTATTTTCCTTAATATTTTTAGTTCATTATCAGCGAATCATTCATGCTGATATAAAACCCGGGAACTTATTACTAACTGAATATGGCCGAGTGAAAATCGCAGATTTGGGTGTTTGCAACGAATTTATCGGCGAGGATTCTACAATGACCAACGTTTCAACAGCTGGTACACCAGCATTTAGAGCACCTGAATCCTTAAACGTAGGACAGGTAATAAATATCAAAATTTTAATGCAAAACTAACTTGTAGTTCGAAATTTTCTATACTTACTTTATTTTTTTGGGTATACATACATGCGAATGACGGTAAATAATCGCTCGCCTAATTAAACAATTTTTAGTGGACTAATCGCTTAAATAAGACAAAAATTTAAAATTTCAATTAAAGAACAATGCATTTATTTAAGACGTGCATGAGCAGAACTAAATGTATTGCAAAAACAAATAAACCTTGTACATACATACATACTTGTTCTTTTTGGTATAAATTAGTGAATGAGTGTAAATAATATTGTAAGGTATGCACTCACTTTACACTTTTATGCACTCTGCACTTATAAACAGTTATTGTTTTGCATTGAGTAAGTATTTTTTTTGTTTTTTTATTGTGCTGATTAACAATTGTATTACAAATATTTTCTTGTATCTGTTGATACAACAAATAAACAAGTACAATTATATAAAGGGCTGTGAATTATACAAAAATTAAATTTTTAAATTTTATTGTGGTTATGGTGTTTAAAAATGACTTAAATAAGTTTAAAAAATTAACTTATTTTGATCTCAAGCTCAAAAATAAAGATAAATAGTTAATTTTTATTTATTGTTGAACTAATTGTTTTTAATACAAATTTTTGATTTTTAGTTTGGCTTTAGTTCATATAATTTCTTTTTTTATTAGAAGAAATTATTATTTTCCGTTAATGTTGAAAGAAACTTTCAATTTGAAAAAAGCAGATTTTTCTACCGCTACTGGCCGAGTAGAATGCATTTTCGAAAGCAGCTACGCAATTTCATCATCAGTACTCTTTGAACGGTAGTAGTGTATATGGTTGTAAACATCACCTATTTAACTTACATGTAACAGAGAAAAGTATACGGTATCAGTGTTTTCCTTCTGTTTTTATTTTGTAAGTTAGGACGAAGTTTATTTTTCATATAAACTATGCTTTTTTCCATTAAAAGTCTCTTTGGCAACACTTGACTAACGGACAAGCATTTGTCCATCTCTCAGATGGAACGAAACGCTTTTTATTATTGTATATCATACAATAGGGGTAATCACTTTTTAATTTCATTTATTGTCAACGACAAATTGATAGAAATTATTAAAGATCATTTTGCACCGTGCCATGTGTGAGTTATATGTTAATTTTTATTTAATAATTAATTAATTTATTATTTATAATTAGTTAATTTTTATTTTATAAAGATAAATAGTATTTATTTAAATTGTATTCTTTAATAATTTGAATTTTAATTTAGAAAACAACAAAACAAACAAAAGATCAATTCAACAGCTTTTACAAATATTTAGGTCCCGGCTTCATAGTTGCTGGACTGTAACCCTAAGCATACGTCGCGTTTTGTATGATTTCGTATCTAAAGTGGAACGTTATTTCATCTGGACAATTAACCTGTTGGCCAACTGACGACAATAAAATTTCAGACTTGATCGATTTTGGCGTAACAAAAGGTATATTCCCTAAACTTATCGAAGCTCAAGCCTCGTTGGATTTATCTTCAGACCACTCACCCACTACAATCACTATTTTCAGTCCTCACCAAATTTCATCTAGTGATTTTTTTTTCGAAAAACCAACTGCTAAAAACTCCTGGAGATATCAACGCTTTTTGGAGCAGCTTTAACGAGAACATTAAAAAATCCGTTGAAATTGCTTCTTTTTACTATCGTCAAACTTAACCACAGCAGAATTTTCCTAACTGATGTGCAGCAGCTTTTATTTGAAAAAATAAGAGCCCTAAGAGAATGGCAAAAGCAAAGACCACCCCAACTTAAAACCAAGCTAAAGGAATATACAAACCAATTGAAAATTTTGCTGGAGGCTTACCGAATGGCAACTCTTAAGGAACACCTCGAAGCTAGACCCCACTCCTCAGACAAATAATTATGGCAATCAACTAAATGTCTTAATAGACCCGTTAACGCAAAACCACCACTACGAAATCTGAGAGGATCCTGGGCAAGAAATGATGAAGAAAAATGTGATGTTCTCGCAAGTCATTTAAGAAATGTGTTCACTTCAAACACATACACAAACGTGAGTAAATTAGTGCCGTTTGTTGCTAAATGTCCCATGGAAATACGTTTTCAACTTCTAGGTGTCGTAGGGGCTATAAATAGTTTGAATGCTTGGATTGAATAGGCAATAAAATGCTTTTTGAGCTGCCTAGCATAGAAAATAGAATAACTGTTTTTATTTTTATTGCCATTATGGAAATTTGCCTTAATAAAGACGATTCCTAAGCCTGGAAAAGGTCCTTCGAAGGTGAAATCTTACAGGCCTATAAGTCTGTTGTCAACCATGTCCAAATTGTTCGAGAAATTGTTAAAAAAAAAGCTGACTCCTGTCTTGAATGATAACAATAACTGTTTTTCTAATCACCAATTTCACTTTCGAAGTCAACATAGTCTCAACGAACAAGCCCACAGATTAGTACAGGTTTTAAGAGAAGCCTTAAAGGAAAAGAAGCACTGCTCCGTGCTCTTTATTGATGTCTCTCAAGCCTTTAATAAGATTTGGCATGAAGCCGTTTTGAACAAGCTAAAGATGAACTTACCAGTGAAAATCTTCAACCTTTTGAAAAATTTCATAGCTGGCCGACAATTTATGATAAAAGAATGAAACTGCTCGAGCTGTCCTCAACCAATAGTAGCGGAGGTACTTAAAGAGAGTAAATATATTAGATCCAATTCTGTATTTGCTTAACACTGCAGACATGCCACAAACAACCTTTCTCACACGTCGACATTTGCTGATGATATCGCTTTTCTTAGTAATCATAAATACCTTTTAGGGGGACTTGAAACAACTGCAACATCACGTATCCCAAGTAGAGAAATGGACAAAGTTATAGGGTGTTAAAATAAATCAGCAAAAATGCACCCACGTTCATTTTTCTTTACGCAAAGAAACGTGCTCCGATTTCTTGTTAACAACTATACGTTTCCTCAACGAATTGAGACGAAATATTTCGGCATTCACCTGGATCGCCACCTCACATGTTAGCCACATAAAGATGCAAAGTTGACACAAATGAAACTTAAAACGAACTTAATCTACTGGCTAATTGGTAGAAATTCTGTGCTACGTCTTGACTGTAACCTTTTACTCGACAACAAAATTTTGAAAACAATTTGTTGCTACAAGATACAATCATGGGGCACTGCTTCCGCGTCCAACATAGAAAAATTCAACGCCGTCAAAAAAATCCTAAAAATGAAAACTGATGTTCCTTGGTATATTAAAAACTGCAACATTCACAAGGATCTGCAAGTTCCACTAGTTAAATGAGAAATCCTAAACTATGTAGACAAATTTTTCAATAAGCTGGAAACACATCCAAATCCGCTCGCTCGAAACATCTTGCAACATAGTGGACATACTCGTCTGTAAAGAAGTGATACTATTTCGCTTAGATGAAACCATTGAAATTCATTAAATTTAGAACTTAAATTTAAGTATGGCACTGGCTGGACTTATATAAATTATACTTAGTTTTAGGATTGTCTACTTATATCATGGTTAAAAGTATGATTAGAAAATTTAAAAAACGTAATAAAAAATAATTATGTATATTTATTCGGCTTTAAGTTCATTATTAAAAATGTGATAGCTAAGAATGGAAATTTCATTAAAAATTAAGTAATTCCGATACTAGTCGAGTGTAATGCATTTTCGAGTTCAATGTTGACTGGGTATGTAACATGATAATTTCATAAGTTGTGGGGCATTATTTGCGGTTTTGTCTGCGCTAAGAAGTTATTTCGAAATTGTGGCTTAAAGCATAATGCATTAATTTAAATGGAACTGACATAGAAAAGTTCAAATAAATAACCAAAAAGTGTAATAAAAAATATATTATTCTAAATTTTTGGTTAAAAAAGAAACCAAAATAAAAATAAGTAACCAAAGCGGCAACGCTGGTAATAAGATTTCATTGTTTGTTTCAACAATTAAATTGGATTCTGCTTAACTCGATGCTTGGCGACTAGGGTTTGATACATTATTGTTAACGCTGCTGTTGCGGAACCTAAAAACGCTTAGATGTTTCTACAATTATTTTGCAATTTTAATTTTTGTTCAAACAAAGGTTTATAAAAAAAAAATAAACTTTGCTTGATACTCAAATGAAAACTGATTACTGATTAACCCAAAAAAAATATAAGTATCTCTAAAAGACTAGTAATCGCCAAACAACATGCATAGTTTTTAGTTATTTAATTATCTATTTTTTTTTAGTTTTTTGACCTTTTTAATATTAATAAATAAGTCTCCGGAGTGGCAAAATATTGAAAAAATTGTACAAAAAAATAAACATAAAAATAGACCTAAAGCTTAAAAAATAGACTTATTTGTTATTATAATTATTCATATATGTACATATATATACATTTAAACTTACATACAGATAAAGAAAATAAATTCAATATTTTTCTAACAGAATATCTATTGCGGTAAAGCTGCTGATATATGGTCACTTGGTGTTACACTTTATGCACTGGTATTTGGAAATGTCCCTTTTGTAGCCACATCAGTTCCAATTCTGTACGAGAAAATAAAAAATGAACAACTCTCTTTTCCCGAAAATCCAGAAACTTCTGTTCATTTCAAAGACTGTATCAAATGTATGTTAAAAAAGGACCCTGCATATAGAATAACATTGCCGAAGTTAAAGGTGAGTAAAAATTCATACGTTCTTTTAAGCAGATACATATAACAAATACATATATCCGGATATAACAAAAATTAAAAATCGGGGATTAAAAGTATGTATACATATATAGTAAAATTGAACGTTTTAAATACTTTTTTCTTACATCAAGTAAGAGTGAAATAGGTAAGAAAAACCAACCTCATCAGAAAATCAAATTGCCATACTGCAAGAGGAAAATGATGCCCCGTTGCTGAGAAAAATTCTTTTAATCCCCCTTCAATTTATTTAGGATATAAACTCTTAACCATCTTATTAGGTTTTTGAGTCTTGAGGGCGCAAACCGGAAAACAGTTTTGAATTTAAAAATCTCAAAAAGAATTTGTATATGTATCAGCCTAAGAATGCAAAAGGCCCTCAATACTTTATTAAAAGAAGTGATCAGAACCATTTTGCGCCGAAAAGGCTTCATAGTAAAATCTGTATCAAACATTAGAAACCAAAGAAGGGACCCTTAACCATTATTTCGAGTAGAACTTGAGTATGGAGATGTAAAATTAAAGAAACATTAAACTCACCCTATATACTATTTAAAACATATTATGCACCGTATATACAGTGAAAGCGCCATATAAACGATCTGGGCCTGTACAGAATCTATTAGAATTTTTAATGTGAATCTTTTGGAATCGTGCTCTAATTTTTATGTCGATGTCATCTGTGCATAGGTAGCTTCTCGATATTTTCAAAATTAGCTGCCAGTTTTTGCTAAACGATCTTTATTCAATTTTCATAAAAAAAAGTCGATTACAAAGAGAGAGCTCTACAGTGTTTGACATGGCGATATGATATTTATTTTCAAAGTTTAAATCAATCTATTCAAAAACGTGTATGTATGTACTTTAACAAAAAAGTTGTCGGAAGCCATTTGCACAGGCTTGTGTTCGATATCTAAAGTAAATATTAGCTGAATGGAGTTGTTGTCATTCCAGTCAACTTTCCTACAACATCTCGCAATGGCGGAATCCTTCTTAATACTTCTAAGACAAATAACGGGAATGCGGCTGGAAGATTTTTTCAGCAGTACCCAGTGTTGATAAAGATTTAATAAAGGCTTTGAAATAATTTTCAACACTATGGGATGTGGCACGTGAACGCACGTTCAATAAACACAGCAAAACTTTACATACAGTTGTATTCATGGTACTACATGACATCAAGTGTTCACGAAATCCATATTCGTGGTGCAAATATTAACCAATATGCAGTACTTCCAATCTTTTCCACCATCTGCTATCCTCAGATCCTTTTATTTCTTCTTTTTTGACAAAGTCATCTATTTATTCTACCTGTTTGAAGTTTTTGGGCCAAGAAGTTATTGCGTTGCTTTCAGATGCGTCAATTCCAGAGCCTTGACATAGCTCAGAAAGTGAATCGGATTCAGATTAAAGTAAATATTGGAATATTTGCTATTGTGATATTGTCATATGTTCTATTAACTTTCCGGAATTGATTTTGTTAATAAGACATTATGACGAAATTTTCTTTTTAAGAAATTTTGACAGTGTGGCGTCAACACATGCGTGTGAATCCCCAAATTTTTTTATTTTTAAAATTAATATACATTAAAAATTCAAAAGTTTTAATTAAAAAATATAAATTTTTAAACATACTGTCATATAAAAATTTATTTAAATTTATCCATAAGGAATATACCACGCCCATCTACGATATTCTTCCACTTTTTTATTAAATATTGATTTAAAAAGTCTATGAACGTGCAAAGTTTAAAGCCGGTACGACTTCTTAAACGCAAGTTATTCGGTTTCGGTCTTGATATGGATTTTGGATATAAACCCTTTAATCTTTAATGCGCTTTTCACGCTGGCAACCTGATAGTAGATTAGCATCCAAAAGCTGCGATTCGCCGATCGTATCATCTTATCAGATAACACAATTGTTAAACCATTTAATGCTAGCTTTTGAAGTTTGAGTTGCTAATGTAGGGTTTACATATAATTATGGCTTTATTCCCCAATGCAGTTTGCTTTGAATCACGAAATTTTAACTTCTTTCTTTATACAACCTTTACAATTTTGACAATGTTCTCTATTTCCAATGCAATTATTTAATTATAGACTAGAAAAATTCGAATTTCGTGATGTAAAGCAAACTGCATTTAGTAAGGAAAAGAGCCCCTTATTTTAGTTAATCGATAACTGAAAAATTAAACTGTATTTAAGTATTAATAAAACTTAAGTTAAAATTAACGTTTTTCATATTTAAATAAGTATTCAAGAAATAGTATTTTTTTTTAAATTTATATCAATTTATTTATTTCTTCCTATAAACAAAATTGTAAAATCAGATACACAATTTTATTAGATTTTTAAAAAAATTTATTTGGAAAAAATGCCTACTATTTTCAATAAAAAAAGTATTGCTATTGAGCAAAACATTTTTTTGATTTTTCGTTTATTTTGTTTGACTTTAAAATCAGATAACAATTTTATTTGGGTCCAATAAAATATTGCGTGAAAAAAATTAAAATTTAAAAAAAAATGTTTGTTTGAAAAAAAATATGTGCAGTTTTTTCTGTGCGCTTAATTCTTAACTTCTTGCAAAGAATTACCCCATTAGAGAACAATCAATTTAAAAACACATACATATGTACATACATTTTTATGTTTTTTTTTATTTATGAAACGTTTTTGATTAAAATTAACTTTTAACAACAAAATTAATGGTGTAAATCGTGGAAAACTGTTTACAAGAATCGTTGTGTTAAGATGATGGCCTATAATAGTATACAACTTGTAATTTCGACCCTTTGCTCGAAAGTACATTTCTAGTTTGTATATTTCTGTTGAATCGTTTAAAAAATGTCTTCAAACTCTTTAATAAATAATGAAAATGTACTATACACATACATTTTAACACTCATTAACACTACATTTTAAAAAATTTTACCAATAACAGAACTCACTGGAGACATTGTTGTGCTTTTATTTTCGTTGAGCTAACCCTACTTTAGATCATACCAAAAGCGTTCATTTATCGATTCGAAACTAAAAACGAATATGATAAAATTTTTATTTAACTAAAAATATCTACTTATACTATCTTGCATACCATAGAGTGTTAAAAATTAAATTAGGAACAGGTCGTTCACATTTGACAACGACTGGTATTTTTAGGATTTTTGTTTTTGATTTGACAACATTTGGTGGTTTTTATTATTGCGTTCATGATTTGACAACGTTTTGTTTTATATTTGTGAACAGATGTTCTTAAAAAACTAAAAATGCTTCGTTCACAATTTGATACCAGCCATGCATGATTTTAAAACTCCTTTTTCCCCTCTGTGTACTAATTATTAATGTGTTTTTTTTTTATTTTTATGGAAACACACGATATGGCTTTAGAAAAAGGATTTTAAGTTTTTATTATTATTTGCATATGTTGTACATTAAACAATCATTGTCTTACCTTTTTAGAAACACGTCTGGGTAACTGCTAATGGTTTGCATCCATTGCCTAGTGAAGAAGAAAATTGTCGATTGGTTCAAATTAATGATGAAGACATTAATTCCGTTGTAAGGAGCATACCTAAACTGGATACCCTAATTTTAATAAAAACTATGCTTAAAAAACATTCATTTGGTAATCCATTTTCTCGCGGTATATCCAGCCGTGACACTCAACACGGCAGTTTACGCCTAGAAAGATTTGTGCGCGCAGGTCGATCTAATTCAGCACCTGGATCCTATAATATGATTGTTGAAAGGTAAAATTTTTTTTTTGTTTTCCTTAAGAAGAAAAAATCACATGTACTTATGTATATGTATTGTTTTCAGACAAATCTCTAGTGAAAATATGCTTCCAGTTCTTAACGAGCATTCTTCTATCAACTGCAGAAATGAGGAATCTCAATAAAAAACAAAACTTTTTATGTTCCGAGGCAAATAGCAATTGGGTTAACTTATCAATATATATAATAACTGATCATCTCTTGCCATTGTCAAATTTTATTAGCTTCTCGAGTTTACCATTTTTTTGTTTGTTGTAAGCTTTAACAAAAGAGAAACGAATAATGATTTTTGTGATAAAATGTCTGTTGTTCATTTAAAAACGCACGTTAAAGCAACAATTGTAAATATTTTATTAATAATTTTAAAAAAGACATATTGCACAATATTAAAGTTAAAAGTAACACAAAACTGCTTTACTCCAATAAAAGAAAAAAAATATAAAAATATATAATATGTACATGTATTATTACTTTTTTACAAGCTAAATAGGTATATGCATATGTTTACTCCACGAAAATGTTTAAAGGATATGGATATATGTATGTATGTACATGTACATACATTTCTAAATTTATTTGGTAAGTACACTTCTTAATGTAAGCACCCATACAAACCCTGTGGTTTGGACAAATATGTACATACATTTTACAAAAACGGAGCATCCAAGGTGAATTAGTGCAACAGGTGGTGGTGATTCTGCAACAACAAAATTATGGTGAATCAAATTTTCGTTGGCTCAGGTGTCAAAAAAGATATGTAAAAGTAATCAACTTTGGCAACCCAGCCTCGATTTATGCAGGAAAAAAGTAGATCAGCTGTGTTCGTAAGACCACCTGGTCAACATTATTTCACCATGGGAGCACCCATATGACAATACTTATATACCTTCCTCCAAGCATACAAGAAACTTTTTGGGTTTTTTTCATGGCCATCCATATACATATTGTTACGGAGTTAAATGTTGACTGGGTATGTCAATGTTTACTGGGTATGCAACATGATTGGCGGTTGTTGTCTGTGCTAAGAATTTATTTAAATGTAACGGCCATTCGCTAGAAAGTTCTAGGGTGTTATCGAATCTTGTGGAACATTACAGCGTATTACCAACCACTATAAATAGTCGAGTAACACGAATGCCGCAAGCAGTTTAAGTTTAACCGTGAGTTGAATAAGTGAACATTCAAAAGTGCTAAATAGTAAAAGTGAATAACTTTAAGTGTTTTAAAGAAGATTGTAAATAAGTATACGATAGTGTGTTTTAAATAAATAAAGTTTTGTACTGTTAAAATAAAATTTCAAGTGTTTATTATTACTTTTGCAATAAAAAGAATCCCGGTTTATTTAGAGGAAATAAACCAACGTTTATAAAAGGTATAAACGTAACAATTGGTGTCAGAAGCGGAATTGCATATTAATAAACATGAAATTCGAGGAGCTTAAAGTTGAGCAGCTAAAAAGAGAGCTGAGCAAGCTGACATTACCTACAGTAGGTAATAAGGCAGAGTTACAAAAGAGGCTGATTGAGGAATTTAAGCGGCGTAATATCGACATTGATGTTTATGAGTTTGACGAAAAGGAAGAATTGGAGGTTGTTACCTGTGCAGCAACAAACAACGTCGATATAGGCACAATGCTTGCTGCTATGATGGAAAAAATGGAAATGAAATTCCAGGAAGTTCAAGAAGCTTCTAAAATGAATTTCCAAGAAGTTCAGGAAACTTCTAGAATTAACAATGAAAAAATAGAAAGGAAATTCCAAGAAGTTCAGGAAACTTCTAGAATTAACAATGAAAAAATAGAAAGGAAATTCCAAGAAGCTCAGGAAACTTCTAGAGTTATTAATGAAAAAATAGAAAGGAAATTCCAAGAAGTTCAGGAAACTTCTAGAGTTAATAATGAAAAAATAGAAAGGAAATTCCAAGAAGCTCAGGAAACTTCTAGAATGAATTTCCAGGGAGTTCAGGAAACTTTTAGAATTAATAATGAAAAAATAGAGATGAAGTTTCATGAAGTTCAGGAATCTTCTAAAGCTATGGAGTTTAAACTTCAAGAAATTTCTGAAGCTGTAAACAACAGAGTAGAGGGCATAGTAAAGGAAGTTATTAAAATCGATAAAAAACTATCTCACCTTGAAGATGGCATGGTTACGCAAGCAAGTGACTTTAATAAGATAGTGCAAGATGTTGACGAAAAATGTAAAAATCTAGAAACAAGAATTAATAGTCTTCAAAGCCATGAGGTACCAGTGCGAGTAATTCCAGAAATGTCGAACAGAATAAAGGCCCCTACTTTTGACGGTAGCGCACCCTTTAATGTTTTTAAGTTCCAGTTCGAGACAGTGGCCAATAGAAATGCGTGGAACAATGAAGAAAAGGCCTTAGAGTTGATTTTGGCCTTAAAAGGTAACGCAGCTCAAGTTCTGGAAAGCATACCTATTGGCTGCAGAGAAAACTACGAAGAGATAATGGTTGCACTACAACGCAAGTATGGCGGTGAGCACAAACGAGATATATACCGAATGGAATTGCGAGGTAGAGTACAGAAAGCCAACGAATCGCTACAAGATTTTGCAACAGAAATCGAGCGGTTGGTGCAGTTGACATATCCAGGCGAGAACCATCCATTTTTGGATCAATTTAAAATAGAAACGTTTGTGAGTGGAATACGTGATCCCGAGATCAAGCACGCAGTATTTGGCACACAGAAGTCTACTTTTGCTGAAACCGTATCATACGCGCTGACACAGGAGACCGCAAAACTACTCTCTAAGCCGCAAATACATAAGGTGAGAAATCTCCAAATTACCGCAGAAAAGGACGGAAATATTGTCGATGAAATAAAAAATGCAGTTATACAGGCGTTAGAAGAAAAGCGAGGTACAGCCAGAGTCAAATGCTATAACTGCGGTAAGAGCGGCCATTTTCAGCGAAATTGTAAGGCATCAAGAAAGCGGGCTAGATCTGTTTCACCACCGAGAAACAGCAAACGCGTAAACATGAAATCAGCAAACGAGTCACCGTTAAACTAACACGAGCTAGCACTACGGGGCAAGAGCTAGCTCCCATAACCGAGGGCCCCACAATCTCCATATCAGTCATGCAACAGAAAAATAGCAACCTTACTGCTTGTGGGTATATCAATGATCGAAGGCATATTTTTACTATAGACACAGGAGCATCGCAATCCATTATCAGACCTGATATAGTCAAGCAAACAATTGAACCGTTATATGGCGTAAGTCTACGAACAGCAACTGGAGAGCCTGCTACTGTCTATGGTAAAATAAACGTAAGAGTAACTATTGCCAACATAAGTGTGAATCATGTATTCATTGTTGCCGACATTGTGGACGAAGTAATCATCGGTGCAGACTTTATGATCAATCATGGAATTAGTCTGCATATGGGACAAAAGACAATGATTTTGCAGAATATTGAAATACCCCTAGATGTTGGTTACGAAGATAAATCGCCTGTAAGGAAGCTGTTTGCTATAGAACAAGAGAAAATACCACCACAGTCAGAAAGTGTAGTACGGGCGCGTATAGAGGGAGATTGTGTCGACAACCGGTTGTGGGTGGTAGAACAAACAGATAGAAAAAGTGACTTAATAACAGCAAAAGCCCTCGTGAAAACCTGTAACAACGGAAGAGTCCCTGTTAGAGTACTAAACCTTTCCACATGCGAAAAAGTCGTCAGGCCGAATTGTGAAGTGGGCCAATGTGCTACAGCTGAGGCAATAATAAATTGCGAAAAGGAATCGGGTCCTGTCTGTATGTCAAACAAAGAGCAGGAGATGCTATCGGAGTGCATAGAGAAATGGGTTAGAGGGTTATCCTCGTCTGATAAAAATAAAGCAAAAAAACTGCTTAGAAAGCACGCCTCCATCTTCGCCTTGAAAGGACAACAGCAAGGAAGAACATCACTTGTGAAACATCAGATAAATACAGGAGATGCAAGGCCAATAAAACAAGCTCCCAGAAGTATTTCTCTAGCAAAACGCAATGAAGTAAAAGAACTTGTCAGCGAAATGGAGCGGAGTGGAGTAATAGAACCTTCTTCAAGCCCTTGGAGCTCCCCGGTAGTGTTGGTTAAAAAGAAAGATGGCAGCACCAGGTTCTGCGTCGATTATAGAAAACTGAACGACGTAACCAAGAAGGACAGTTACCCGCTGCCAAGGATAGATGACACGCTGGACACGCTAGCTGGAACGAAATGGTTCTCCACATTAGACCTGCAAAGTGGTTATTGGCAAGTAGAAATCTCTAACAAAGATAAGGAGAAAACAGCTTTTAGTGCAAGTGATGGGCTGTGGCAGTTTAACGTAATGCCATTTGGGCTATGCAATGCCCCAGCCACATTCGAACGGTTAATGGAGCGTGTACTGAGGGGACTACATTGGAAGACATGCCTGGTGTATCTTGATGACATTATTGTCATGGGGAAAAGTTTTGATGACCACCTAAAAAATCTAGAAGAAGTTCTCAAGCGGATATCATTGGCTGGACTTAAATTGAGTGCGAAAAAATGTGCATTGTTCCAAAAAGAGGTTAAATATTTGGGCCATCGCGTCGCAGAAAATGGTATATCAACTGACGAGGATAAAATTAAAGCCGTGAAGGACTGGCCTCGCCCAAACAATCTGCATGAGTTACGCAGTTTTCTTGGTCTTTGTACCTACTATAGGAGGTTTGTGCCAAATTTTGCCAGTGTCGCTGCCAGTCTACATGAGCTTACGCAGAAGGCACGGCCGTTTCTGTGGGCGGACGCACAAGAACAAGCATTTCAGAAGCTCAAGGAACTATTATGCGTAGCACCAGTTCTGGCCTATCCAATTGCTGGAGAGAAATTTGTGCTGGATAGTGATGCGAGTGGCTACGGGATAGGTGGTGTTCTTTCACAAGTTGTCAACGGTACAGAAAAGGTCATAGGCTACTACAGTCGAACACTCTCAAAGCCTGAAAGAAATTATTGTGTTACACGGCGAGAGCTTTTGGCAGTGGTAGAGTGTGTAAAACATTACCACAAGTACCTGTATGGACAACACTTCGAGATAAGAACCGACCACTCCGCACTCAGGTGGCTGCTACAATTTAAACAACCAGAGGGGCAGCTAGCTCGTTGGATTGAACGTCTCCAGAGCTACGATTTCGGCATCGAGCATCGAAAAGGTACTAAGCATGGAAATGCGGATGCACTTTCCCGAAGACCTTGCAGATCGGAATGCAAGTATTGCCTAAAAGCTGAAGCAAAAGAAGGCGTCGTTGATGTTCGACTCACACGCATAGAGACAAGTGACGACTGGTCAGCGGCACAAAGGGACGATCCTGTACTGGCGAAAATTATTTCGGCAAAGGAGGAAGACAAAAGGCCAACCCGTAACCAAATATCAGCGGAAAGTCCACTGATGAAATCATATTGGGCGCTGTGGAATAGTCTGCAGCTAATTAACAGGTGCCTTTATCGCCAATGGGAAAGCGCTGATGGTAAATCGAAAACGAATTTAATTGTGGTGCCATCCTCTAAAATCGAAGAGGTAGTAAAGGAGTTTCATGATGGTCCTAGCGGTGGTCACCTTGGTGTAACAAAAACCGTAGAGAAGATTAAACACCGTTTCTATTGGGTTGGATGTCAACAATCGGTTGCTGATTGGATAGCAAACTGTGGACGATGTATCGCAGCCAAAGGCCCAGTAAGAAGAAGTAGGGGACCACTGCAGCAGTATAATTCAGGTGCTCCCTTTGAGCGAATAGCGATGGATATAGCAGGACCTTTTCCTATCAGTGAGGCGGGAAACCGTTACGTCTTAGTGGTAATCGACTACTTTAGCAAATGGCCAGAGGTATACGCTATACCAAACCAAGAGGCTAGAACTGTCGTAAACACGTTTGTAAACAACTGGGTGTGCCGCTACGGTGTCCCGCTAGAATTACAATCTGATCAGGGTAGAAATTTCGAATCTTCGATATTCCAGGAAATGTGTGAGCTATACGGTATCCGAAAAACAAGGACTACGCTACTTCATCCACAGTCTGACGGCATGGTCGAAAGATTTAACCGCACGTTAGAAGAGCACCTGAGAAAAGTGGTCAGCTCACACCAAAGGGACTGGGATGAGCACATACCTAAATTTCTGTTGGCATACAGGTCAGCCGTTCATGATTCTACCTCAAGAACACCTGCAAAAATTATGTTTGGAACCGAGCTGAAGCTGCCAGGTGATTTAGAATTCGGTATTAAGCCCACAACAATAGATGAACACGAAGACGACTCTTCAAGCGAACAAAAAGATCTTAACCAAGTTCATGAATTCGTACGTGGCCGGATAAAAATGACCAGTGACAAAATGAAAGCCAGATACGATCTAGCAGCGAATTCCGAAGGTTTTAATGAGGGTCAGCTAGTTCTACTCTATAACCCACAACGGAAAAAGGGATTGTCTCCTAAATTACAAACCCATTGGGATGGACCGTATAAGGTAATAAAAAGAATAAATGATGTCGTGTATAGAATTCAAAAATACAAAAGCCCAAGATCAAAGATGAAAGTGGTTCATCTCGAGCGCCTCGCCAATCATGGAAAAAGTGAATCTATGCCTGTTCGGGACGAACAGGCTTAAGCGGGCGGTAGTGTTACGGAGTTAAATGTTGACTGGGTATGTCAATGTTTACTGGGTATGCAACATGATTGGCGGTTGTTGTCTGTGCTAAGAATTTATTTAAATGTAACGGCCATTCGCTAGAAAGTTCTAGGGTGTTATCGAATCTTGTGGAACATTACAGCGTATTACCAACCACTATAAATAGTCGAGTAACACGAATGCCGCAAGCAGTTTAAGTTTAACCGTGAGTTGAATAAGTGAACATTCAAAAGTGCTAAATAGTAAAAGTGAATAACTTTAAGTGTTTTAAAGAAGATTGTAAATAAGTATACGATAGTGTGTTTTAAATAAATAAAGTTTTGTACTGTTAAAATAAAATTTCAAGTGTTTATTATTACTTTTGCAATAAAAAGAATCCCGGTTTATTTAGAGGAAATAAACCAACGTTTATAAAAGGTATAAACGTAACAATATGTAAGTTTATGTTTAACAGCGTTGCCAGTTTTCATTTGTTACACTTTTTGTATGGATTTTGTTCTAAACAAACTGAGGCAATAGCACTGTTTTGCCCATATCTCGGTCGATATTTAACCGATCTTACTGATTGTCTCCAGAATTATCTAAAAGTTTGACGTCAATTATTGGTCCGCATTACTTTATTTGACTCCGGTAACTTGATGTCAACAGACGGACATGGCTATATCGACTTCTCTAGCTATAAGGATTCAGGGCATATATACTTTATGGGGTCGCAAATGGATAATAACAGTAAATTAGCGTACAAACTTACTAATCATACGTTAGGTTTAAATATTTAGCGGCTTTTATAATTTTATTTTATCTCACCCACATAAATTAAAAAAAAAAATTCCTAGAACTTTTAAAGAGCCTTTGCTTCGAAAATCTTTTAACTTGTTCGTGGAAACTAGTTTTTCAGTCAAGAAATATCTAGTATTGTTTATTAGGTGTGCAAAGGTTTTTCTGGGTTTTCGGTAAAACTAGCAGCATCTAACTACAAGGTGGGCCAAAAGAAATCACCCTATTGGAAGATGCTCTTATTTTTGCAAATGGCGGCCAATGTCAAATTTGTTTTGACATTTGTTAGCTAGGTAGATGTAGAATACAAGTGAACAAGCTATGGAACGTGGAATAATCGTACCTATTTTTTTGCGTAACAACTTGTCTGTGGTGTTGGTGCAGCGCGAATTCCGTCGCCGATTCCCGGTCGTCCAGCACCGACTACGCAAACACTGCTTCGTTTGGCCATCAACCTTGAAAAGTATGGGACCACACGAGACGCTGCCAAGTGTGGCGGCTCTGAAGCGCCCGTTCTGCCGAGAATATCGCCGCTGTTGGCGAGGATGTCGAGCTGTCGCCAGAAACTTCGACTAGACGGAGCTCTGTGTCTCGCAATTAGCCTGCATCAGCTGCTGCCTGTCGACCGCCAAACGCGTGTAACATATGCCCAAGCCATCCTTACTGTTGAGACCGAAGTGGACGATTTTTCGACTAAAATCATAATGAGCTATGAGCCTAATTTCTACCCTTCAGTGGGTACGTGAACAAGCAAAACTATCGCTTCTGGGACACCAAAAATACACGAGTGGTGAACAAATAGCCATTACACTCGTTCAAGGTGACTGCATAGTGCGCCGTTCACGCTGGAGGAGTCATCGGGCCATTTGTTTTCGAGGACGCCGCTGGTCAAACGACAGCAGTGGACGCTGCGCGCCATGTTAGCCGAGTTTTTTCTGCCACAATTGAACGCATTAAGACTGGAAGACATGAACAGGACGGAGCAACGGCACATACTGCGCAAGCTACAACTGATATTCTGAAGGAGACGTTCCCGGGTCGCTTCATCTCTCGTTTTGGTGATTTACATTGGCCCGCAAGATCGCCCGATTTTACCGTTCTAGAATTTTTTTGTGGAGTTTTTGAAGCCCCGTTTGTACATTAACAAGCCGGAGACCCTGGAAGCCCTCAAGGACAACATTCGACACGAGTGCGATAATCTGTCACCTGAAGTTCTCGCCGAAGTGATGAAAAATGCCATAAAACGAGCCCGTAAAACAATCAATTGTGGTTCAAATAAATATAATCAAAAAAGCAGAATCGAAGTTTTTAATTAAAAAAAAATGAGAGCCAAACAACATCGGATGACTTCTTTTGGCCCACCTTGTACTACTTTTTTAACTTTGTTTTTAAGTGAAAGGTCAGGCTTTAAAAAATTATTGAAGGCACTGAATGACATTAAATATTCTAAACCATTAATTACAATAAGTAGGTGTGTTTCAGATGATGCACAAACTTGCACAAAGTTACACAAAAAGCGTTCCAGATAACAAAAGTTGTGCATGAGAGAGGGCTCATGAGAGAGTGATTTTAGTTCTCTTCATGCACAAAGTTAGACAAACTTTTTCTTTGGGTGTGTTTGTGCATGAAAATTACTATCAGCTGTTTTTAATTAACATGTATACAAATTTTGATTCAGACAAAATAAAGGTTAGGTTAGGTAGAACAGGCGGCTGCGGAAGTGTTGAAGTAATAGTTGTGAGCCCACTTGGGTCCGTTTCCTCGGTCCCTTTGTGATACCTGGGGAAGAGAAGAGAAGAAGAAAAAGATAAATTAGATTAGATCAATAGAGATAAAGATAGAGAGTCAGAAGGAAAGTTATCATGTGTGGTCAGCGGTGGTCGTCCCATACTGCCCGCTGTCCCCAAATCAACCGCTATTCCTGATAAAGGACGCCAGGTTGCTTATGCCAATATTGGCCACGTCCGACAGGCCCTTCAGTCTACCGATACCGAAGTGCCTGATCCGAATGTCCTCCAGTGCCGGACAAAAGCGCAAGAGGTGCTTTACGCTTTCGGTCTCCTCTTCGTCTTGACGGCTTCTACGGAAGTCATTCCAAGGCAATCCCAATCTTTCGGCATGGGTGCCAAATCGGCAGTGCCCCGTGATTGCGGCCACGGTGTGCCTTATCCTTCTCCTATCCAAATCAAGGAGGGACCTCGAACGGCCCGGATCCATTCGGGCAGGTTATCCGAGTAGTTCCACGCCTGGGTTCTTCAGACCATCTAGCCCGAGAATATTCATCCACGCGGAATTTGCAAGAGGAGAGGGGGATGCCACAAAAGTGGTCAATAGCCCGATCATCCAATCTGACACCATTTCTGGCAAGTGCATCAGCAGCACAGTTACCCGTATTGGTCCCGTGTCCCCTCACCCACGCCAAGGTGATTTTAGAATGCATCGCCATCCAGTTAAAGGATGCCCGGAATTCACGGACCAGTTGCGATGTTGCGATCAGTAATGGACCTGATGGCAGCACGGCTGTCAGTGAAGATCCCGATATTCCTGCCGAATATCCTGTAATACCGCAACCAGTTAGCCGCCTTGCATATCGCTGACAATTCAGCCTGCAGAATACTGCATTCATCCGGAAGTCTAAATGAAATCCGGACTCCTGACTGAAGAATGTATATACCTCCACCAACACCAGTTCTCCTCTTAGACCCATCCATGTACACCTCCAGATCGATGGGTCCCAAGGCGATCAATTTATCCGCCCTCCCTCTGAAACAACGAAGGAGAATTTCCTGCGGATGAAAGGTTCCGGTGTGCAGTAGTCAATCAGATCGGGAACAATATCGACCGTCCCGATAATACTCGCATGGCCACTTGTCCTGTGCTTCCATCCTCCCACAGCATGCAGCCGTATCGCGGTGTTCAGCGCCAGCTTCCTCGATAGAAGATCCGCTGGGAGCCAGTTGAGTAGGGTAAAAAGCGACCTAGTCGGAGTCGTCCTCATTGCGCCTGTAATCAGGATCGCCGCATTGCGCATCGCTCTCTCAAAACGACAACGATTCGTGACAGAGTCCGTAGCCTTCCACTAGACCATGGCTCCAATAAATAGAACCGGCTCTATTACCGCCCTGTAGAGCCAGCTTACATTACGGGGACTGAGTCCCCAGGTTCTACCAATTGCGCGTTTGCACACATGCATCGCAGTCTGTGTCTTCGCCGCTCTCGCCTCTTCGTTCGGCTTCCAGGACCAAATAGTACAAATTTTTTTATTTCTATTTTTTCCGACTTTTTTTCTTATTACTCCCAGTTCAGACGCTTCAACTTTTGTTGCTCCACTTTCTTTTGATTTTCTGATAAAGTTGCCGTAATGGCCACACGGAGCAACCAGTTTTTGCAGTTTTTGTTTTGGTAGGCTTCAAAATAACAACCTTTTTTGACATTTAATTTTATTCAAGTTGTGAAAAATAAGTTGTTTGTTGCTCGCAGTGTTGCCAAAAATTATAAAAGTGTTAAAATCTTAAAAACAAAGTGATATAGTGTTCTACAGGTAACAAACTAAAGTGCTAGATTTTTTAAAACAATTTATCATAAAAACATCAGCTAAATAAATTTTAAGGAGGTTTCTTTTTGTAGTTTTTGATATAAAAATGCTTAAAATAATAAGCATTCATAGCTAAAGAAAAAGTGTTAGCTAGCGCTTAGCATTTTTTGGAAGGCCTTTGGTG
The DNA here is from genome assembly GCA_963583895.1 of Melanophora roralis. Classification (NCBI taxonomy): domain Eukaryota; kingdom Metazoa; phylum Arthropoda; class Insecta; order Diptera; family Rhinophoridae; genus Melanophora; species Melanophora roralis. The sequence continues at coordinate 85,317,795 of OY757187.1, read as the reverse complement.
CTAAACAAGAAAAAAAGTGCTCGTCAGCAAATGTTGAGAAAATATTTAGCCAGGTAAACGAATCTTTATCAAGGATCTTATTTACAAAAGATTATTTAAAAAGTAAAAATTCCCTCTCTCTAGGCTTACTTAAAATGTTATCTTCGGATATTTATGCGGATGCATAAATATGAGTGTTAAAAAAATAAGTATCAGTTTCAGTAAAAAGGGACCTATGGATAAAAAATCGATTTTAACTTTTTTGGTGTTTTTTAAAAAAGATAATGGCGCCCATTATAATGCAGCAAACCACAGTTTTCTATTTGCATTGATAATAAAAGAAAAACAAAGGATAGAAAAGCTGTGCAAAAAAAATTTTGAATATATGGAGGAGAACCACTAAACTCAATCAAATTTTAACAATTGGATTACATGGAGGAGAACCACTAAACTCAATCATAAATTAACAATACATTTTAAAAATACCTTGATCGGAAACAAGTATCCAGACCGTAACAGCTTCCTATTCGAAGGCATAGGTCGACTGTTTCGGTTTGTCTGGATCAACGTGGGGTACCCTGGCTATTTGGCTATGTACCTCGGCCATTAAATTTAAGAATTAAAAAAAAAAAAATTACGAATAACAACACAAAACGAGCTGCCGAGTACGAGCAACTCCCTACCGCAATGAAATAGAAACATATACAATTTGTAGGCCAACTCTTTTCTTCTCACTGAAAAACCAAAAGTTGAGCAACAAAAGTTGAAGCGTGTGAACCGGGACTTACTCTTACTATTTTGTCAAGTTTGATTTCAAACGTTTTTTTGCGTTATTTTGGATCCAAATAATTAGAAGCTTCTTTAGGCGGGGGTTTTTCAAATCGGAAAACAATGAAAAAAGAAAAAGAATGATTTCCCTTAAGCTCGAAAAATTATAAAAAGTATTTATTATGAATTTTTTTAACCAACAACAAAAAGTTTTTGAAAAAACAAAAGCAACTGGGTGATCAAACCCATTAACTTTTAGATAATAAATGAGATATATGTAATTTTAAAGTGATAATGACATAAATTAATTGTTCTCACCCCATTACGTTACATATGTATTTGTCATGTCACAGCACATGCATCGTTTCCAATTCTCACAGTTTTTTTATTTTATGCGCAGACTTTGGCTTGCTCAATGAAATACTTGCAGTTCTAATTGCTTCACGGTCTCTGCGCGGTCTTACATAGAAGCAGTAAATCAATTCCTTTGGTTAAGTTGCCCAAAAAACAATTAAAGTCACGTTTGTCGCAACCCAATAAAAAATTAGACATTTGAATTCGGTTCCGAAATCGAAAGATTTTTTCGATCAAATCGGAAGTTTTAGTTTGATAGTACGCTTTTTTTGCAAAATAAGCTCAAGGTATTATTGTAACTTTTTGGACAGAAATCTGACATTTGCTTCTGTTTGCTTTTTTCCGTTAAACTTAAACTTTTTAGTGGAAACACCATCGAGTAATTCTTTTCCTATTCAAAATGTTGAAAGGCAGTATAAAATTGATAGAGATATTCAAAGTAAGTTTAACTTTTTAAAGTATGGTACGTAGAGTAGATTCTGGATCATCTTAACAAAAAAGAGTTTTAAATATTTTATAGACGACATAAGGAATAAGGAATTCAGTTTGAAGCAATGGCCTAATATTTCTTTAAGACATCAACCTGATCCCACAACAGTGTTTTTTTTGCAGACGTTTTATGAACCCGTAGTTCAAAATGAGACCAAATCCTCAATCAACGGATTTGATTTTGACTTAAATAATATATTAAAAGGTATAGTTTTATATAAGTTCATATATTAACATCTGTCTTGTCTCCTATCGAAGCTATGTGCAACAAATTATGAAAGCATATTTTGCAGGTTCAAATTCTGGAAACAAAGAAGAGTTGTTTATAACTAAAATTTTTGAGTCAATTAACAATGATTCATCATTATCTGAAAATTTTGATGACTCCGTCAAAGATCCAGACTATTGTGGTACATCGAGTAATGATAATGCGGTAGTTAAAGAGTTTCAGCTTTCTTCAAGTGACACTGAAGGAAGTGCGTTTGAATCAGACTTTGAAATGAGGTTACTGGGGCAACGAATGGAAAATGAGTTTCAAGCTGAATCAGGTAAAAATAAAAAGATCATTTGCCAAAAATGTCGTAATAGTGGTCAGACGTACAAAACATTATCTGGAAAAGTTATTAAAGAAAGAGTTTGCAAGCCTTTTGATATTTGCCGATTCAATTGCCAAACGAAGGTTAATTTTGAGGCCTGCAAGAAGTTATTTAATCACTACTGGTGTCTGGGCACATATGATCTTCGAGTTCTTTATATAGGATCATTAATAAATATTAATAGCAAGAAATGCGATACTTTACTGAACTCTACTACCAGAAAAAGGCAACGGGAGAACAGTGTAAAATATTCTTTAAGCGTGGACGGAACAACAATAACAGTATGTCGTAGACACTTTACCCAGTGCTTTGGGGAGACTGAAAGTTTCCTAAAAAGTGTAATACGCAAGAAACTTGCATGTCCAACCATGTCAATAAAAAATTCTCGTAGGAAATCATCACTACCGAGTAAAATAAATTCAGAAAAACTGGAGGAAATTTTAAACCAAATCAATAAATTCCCAGCCTATGAGAGTCATTACACTAGACGAGATACCAGCCAAAAATACCTGAAGTCTGACTTAACGATTTCAAAAATGTAGCAACTGTACACTGATGAAATCCAAGCTCCTGTAAGCCTTTCAAAATACTCGCAAGTATTTAGGAGCATGAATTTAAAATTCAAATCACCGCAGCTAGACACTTGTTCTACTTGTGACAAGTTTAAAATGAAAATTAAGTATGCCACGGAAACAGAAGAAAAAAGTAAGTTTAAGGCACTGAAAATGCAACACGTTGAAAAATCAGATACTGCTTACAATTGCAAACGAGCTGATAAAAAGGCTGCAAAGGATAACCAAATTACCAAGGCATTTGCATTTGACTTGCAGCAATGTTTATCTACTCCCTTTCTAAGAAGCTCAATTAGCTTTTACCAGCGTCAACTGTGGACGTACAATCTTACAGTTCATGACTTAGAAGACAACTCAGTTCAGTGTTTCATGTGGCATGAAGCTATTGCTCGTAGAGGTGGTAACGAAATCGCGTCTTGTGTTTATAGACAATTAAATATGATTGACAAAAATGTGACTAAAATGTGCTTTTATAGCGACTCCTGCACTGGACAAAACAAAAACTCTTATGTGTCTTCAATGTTCATTACTTTTGTGCATAATAATCCACATATTGAGTTAATAGATCACAAGTTTTTGGAACCAGGGCATACACATATGGAGTGTGACTCGGATCATGCTCTAATTGAACGCAAGAAGAAAAAATCCAATGTTGAGATTCAAATCCCAAGAGACTGGTATCAGTTTGTAAGATCCGTTCATCGAAAAATGAATGTAGTTGAAATGAAAGAAAAACATTTTCTTAATTTCTCGGAATCATTGAAAACGAAGTTTATTTGGAGACGTTGCAATGAAAACGGTGACAGATTCGTTTGGAACGAAGTGCGCTTTTTATAGAAATCTTAATAAGAATTCAAATGAACCTGATAATATTCATCCAGATTTGGAAGATGAAGATCAAGCTGTCAATGCTTAGCTATTTCTGCATTTTTATATGACAAACATATGGGTCTGACGTATGTATATTTTTATGTTTTTTAATTAATTCTTATCACAGCAACTGAAGTACAAATATACATATAACAATTTTATAATCCTTATAAATAAAAAAAAATTAAAAAAAAACTTGCTATATCTTACTAATAACTTTTTATTCAGCAAAAGTAACAAAATGAAAGTGCATAATAGCTAAAGTCAATTCATTAAGTTTGGTATAACAGCTAAAGTCGAGATAAGACTTAAAAATTTTAGGAAACGAAAAAGGAAAAGAAGCTTAACAATTTATTTTGCTTATTTCTCTTTAGTTAGCTGCTTTTTCATTATGAATTGAATTGCAAATTAAAATATAATAAAATTGCTAACATCGAGCCTTCAAATATAAGCTTAATCTTAATTCCCTGATTTCAGGCACCAATTTTAAACTTAAAAATGCTCTGCTGAAAACTTCTCAAAATAGAGTTTAGTTGTTATTCCTTGTGGCCACAGATTTGTTGCCCCCTAAGTTTAAAAAAAAATTATTTTCTTATTAACAGAACTGTTCCCAGCCTGTTCAAGAAGTAATGTAGCAACATACTCATGGCAAGTTTGGCTCCTAAAAATTCAGACCTTGTTAATCTGCTTCCGGAAATAGAGAATTCAAGATTTCCTGTAAAATCCAGTCATGGCTTTCCTCTCAGGTATGTTCTAGAGGTTAATTTTGTTTTTGACGGCACCCGAAAAATAAAAGAATTAAATGGCTTCTAACTGTTGTAGTTTTTTTCAAGTTTTAAAAGGATTTTTCGCGTTTATTTCAACTTTCGCAACAAAATAACGTCTAGAGCATACCTGTATAAATAAAGTTAAAAGCATAATTTGGAAAAGATTTTTTTTCTAAAATTTTCAATAAAATATTGTGAATCAAAATAAAAACATTTTGGTTTGGTTTTGAGATAAGCTAATTTAAAAAAGGTAAAATTTGCTAAAATCATAAGGGCAATGTACTTTGCTATCGTTGTTAGTTAAATAAAGTTTGTAAGGAACTTTGACTAAATTTTTAGTTGATTTTTCGAACATGGGAACCAACTTAAATTTAAGGCATATTTACTCAAGAACATAGTTACTGCCATTCTACCCTTTTTTTTAGTTGAATTTACACTATGTTTTTAGGAAATATAACCTATAGAATTTTTTGTGTGTACCTGAAAGCAAAGCCATGACCGGATTCCAAAGAAAATCTTGAATTCCTTATTTGCGGAAGCAGAGAAATAAGGTTTGAATTTTGAGGGAACAGTTCTGTTGATAAGAAATTCGTTTTTTTTTAAACCTAGATTAAAAACAATTGTACATTGACAACTAAAACAAGTAAGAGCGCTATATTCGGCTGTGCCGAATCTTATATACCCTTCACATTGGTCTTTAAATATACCCAGCCGAGTAATTTTGTACTGCAAATAATATAATAAAAAGCCTTGTGCGAGTTTTAAAGCCCATAGAAAAAATAACAAAATTTTAACGTTCGTATGAATATAGAAATAGATGAAGAAGATTTGAGGTCGAAAGTTTTAAAAGTTTTCGACATTATTCATATTTAAAGGTTAATAAAACTTGTTAAATGTTCTAGTCCCGCTGCTCTTCTCCAACTTTTTTTCCAAAATGTATGAATTATTTGATTATTACTTTTTGTAGAATATTCGAAGTCGATAGCTGTAATAGTTTTCCAGAAAAAGCGTATGGAAAATTTTATAAAAATTGTTAATTTGTATGGGAGCTACCCCATCCGAAAATTTTTTTCTTCAAAGCGTAGGCCTTGTGTTCCAATTACTTTTTGTAAAACATTTGATGTGGATATCTGTTATAGTTTCCGAGATATAGCGTATCGAATATTTCATAAAAATTGTTAATTTGTATGGGAGCTACCCCTTTTTTTGCCCCCACTCAATAAAATTTTTCTTCAAAGCGTAGGCATTCTTACCCAATTACTTTTTGTAGAACATTTCATTTCGATATCTTTTATAGTTTCCGAGATATTGCGTATCGAATATTTTATAATAATTGTCGATTTGTATGGGAGCTACCCCTTTTTTTTGCCCCCACTCAAAAAATTTTTTCTTTGAAGCGTAGGCATTCTTGCCCAATTATTTTTTGTAAAACATTTCATTTCGATATCTTTTACAGTTTTCGAGATATAGCGTATCGAATTTTTTATAATAATTGTCGATTTGTATGGGAGCTACCCCTTTTTTTTCCCCCCACTCAAAAAATTTTTTCTTTAAAGTGTAGGTCTTTGCGTACAATTATTTTTTGTAGAACATTTTAAGTCGATAGCTGTTATAGTTTACGAGATATAGCGCATAAAATATTTAACCAAATTCGTGCAATTGTAGAAAAAATACCTTTTCCCCTGGTCCAATCTGAAAAAAAACTTTTTATATTATTTAAGCCCCTTCTATAGGAGTATCCGTGCCAAGTTTTGTGGCAAGAGTGACTATACTTACTGAGATATATAGGGATATTTGCACGGATTTTGTCCTAAAAAAAATGGGTTACTCTGTGTTTTCGCTTATATCTCGGTCAATAGTGAACCGATTTTGCTGATTTTAAATAGCGATTGTCTCCAGGATATTTTTAATAGTTTGACACTATTACCTGGTCTGTATCTTTTTATTTGACTCCGGAAACTTGATTTCAACAGACGGACATCGCTAAATCGGCTTCCCTATCTATAAGGATCCAGAATATATATACTTTATGGGGTCGCAAATGAATAATAAAGAAATTACAAACGGAATGACAAAGTGATATATACGCTATCACTATGTGAAGGGTATAAAAATAAGAAAAACAGTTAAAAATAATTTCAAAGGCGATACCAAATTCGCTTACACACAAAAAATTCTATAGGTTATATTTCCTAAAAACATTGTATAAATTTAACTAAACAAAAGGATAGAATGGCAGTAACTATGTTCCTAACGTAATATGCCTTAAATTTTAGTTGGTTCCCATGTTCGAAAAATTAACTAAAAAAAATTAGTCATAGTTACTTACAAACTTTATTGAACTAATAACGCTAGCAAAGTACGTTACCCTTTTAATTTTAGCAAAATTTACCTGTTTTAAATTAGCTAGTCTTCAAACCAAATTAAAAATTTTCTATTTTGATTCACAATATTTTATTGAAAATTCAAGAAAAGTATAAACTTGCAAATATTATACATTTACTTTTATTTATGAAGGTATGTTCAACAGGTTAACTTGTTTTGATACTTGAATTGAACGGGAAATAGCCTTTCAAAGCTTGAAAATAAACTTCCAATGCAATTTTTTTTGTTTAGTTTTTGGGTACTGTCGAAACAAAATTAGCCTATTGAACATACCTGAGAAAAAAGCCATTACCGGATTCCAAAGAAGCAGAGAAACAAGATATGAATTTTGAGGAGCCAAACTTGCTCTAAGAATTTGACTGCATTACTTCTTAATCTGGCTACAGGGAACAGTTCGGTTGATAAGAAAATTGTTTTTTTTTTCAAACCTCGAAGAGCAGCAAATGTGTTAAATTACTTACCTTTTAAATGGTCTCTATGAATTGCTTCTGCATTTCCTAAACAAATCTAACATTTTTTATATTCTTTTATTTAAATTTTTGTACAAATCTTCATTTTGTAAACAAAATTTTTTCATTGACAACTAAATAAATAAACAAACAGTAAAAAAAATATTTCAAAGACGATGCATTCGCTTAGTAACACTAGCTTAGAATTTTTGTAATATGTGATTTGAAATCGTCTATTTGAATTAGTTAGTAAAACGTAGTTTTTTCTGTTCATACAAAAAGAAATTAACTAACGAATCTTAGTCAATATGGCCTCTATTATTTTTTTTTTGTGGGTAGTAACATTAGCTTGGATTTTTTGTTAAATTAAAATTACCTATCGGATTAAGTAAGCAAAACTTAGTTTTTAGTTTTCATACAAAAAGAAATTAACTAACGAGGCTCAGTTAATTATTTTTTTGTGTGTAAGGCTGAATTCCAAAACGTAGTTTGCTTTGCATTACAAATTTTTAACTTCTTCCCTTATACACTCCTTACAATTTTGACAACGTTTTTTGCTTCCAGGAACACTTATTTGGAAGTAGAAGATATTATCAAAAACCTCATCTTTGCTTTCAGGAAAAACTTGAAATTTTGTGATGCAAGGCAAACTGCGTTTTGGAATTCAGTAATGTTACTTTATACTTTAAGAATTATTTTCACTTTTTTTTGTGGCATATAATTAGGGTGACCATTCGTACTGATTTTATCAGTACATGTACTGATTTTCTATTTGGTGTACTGATTAAAAATGTGTGTACTGAAATGTACTGATTTTTTTAAAGGAGTACTGATTGTATTGATTTTTAGGATAATTGGTTATTTATATTATTTTCTTCAAAAAATGTGCTAAGATACATACATAAAAACTAGATACTTATTTAGTCCAGCATTTACATATAAAATGATTCAGCTGGTATTTTGAAGGATGCTTAACAAGATCAATTATTTCCCGAATCCTTTTTAAATCGCCTGACGGTTGTTGTAATCGAATTATGTTTGGCTCTTAAAAAATATGACCTGACGAGCAAATTCGACGATTTCTCAACAAGTAAATCGTCGTTTATGTTTTTATGCACTCATTGAAGGGTAATTAAAAGACAATGGAAGTATAAAAATCCTTTACACCAAATTCTTCAGCAATATTTTGACATTTGTTAAGCAACGATTGCTTATGTTAACTTACAATCGTCGTTTAAATATTCTAACGACCGTTAAGCGGTTGCTATTTACCAACAATGGTATTTTACTCAGTTTTCAGTTTTTGGACTATTAAATAATCATTTTGTCTATTCTGACAGTAAGGTGATTTTTACACAAAATTTTTGCAACAAAAAAAATAATTTTGCCTTATTTAACTAAGGTTTCGATCAGTTCAGTCGTGGTTAGACAAGTATAAAAAATGTTCTTTATAGTTTTATAAAATTAAAAATATTACTGTAGTTTCTTTAATAAGTGTATGTAAGATATTAAAGTTTTTAATTTTGAAAAAAAAATGGAAGTGAAATACCAAATAAAAAAGAAAACTATTTGCTTTGACCTACTATACCCATCGAGTATTTCAGGATTTGTGTTAAATGGGTGAAGTAGTAAATGCTAAGTTGCTGGAGTAATATTAAACCATTTAAAATAGATTATAAAAATTAAAAAAAAATTGGAGCAATTTTATATCGCTTGTTAATTCTTGGATGAAAAATTTAACTGTTTCATATTTTTATTGTTTTTTTACAAAATCAAGTATCTCCAGCCTGACTTTTGGTTTCAAGCAAACAAAGGCACACATACGGAAGGATAAAAACGTTTTAATCGGCTTAAAAATTTGTTTTATGTTAATCCCTAAAATTGAAGAGGGTTCGCAGTCTTTAAAAACAAAGTACTATTAGAAAAAAAAACCCAAAGGTGTACTGATATCGAACAAGAAATATATGGTCACCCTACATATAATACACTTAGTGTATTCTTTTTTGTTCTATTTATATTTTTAAAGTTTCTTTTTAATGAATATTTTTTTTTAATTAGTGGTTCTTTTTTTAAGGAATATGGTCACTCTATCGCAGCTGTTTTATTCGTTATACATAATGTGTTTCACTGAACGAATTTTCGCAACGAATTTCACCGTTTTCATTTCAAAAAAATTCTAAGGCAGTTAATGGACTATTTAGTATGGCATGTATGTCATACTTCTCATAAATGCATTAATAGATTCATTTACATATATTCCCGATTAGGCCCTCCAGACGACTAAGCTTTGGCCTGGTTTGCTTGGTTGTTGTCAACCCTTGTGTTGTTGGCTAGTTAAAATTTAGTTCGTTGTCGTATTAAACTTACCTATTAGCTTTTGAGTTAAATTTTTAAATATATGTACTTTAAAAAGAGAAAACTTCTTGCTCTTTAAATACCTTAATTTTAGGCATTTGCTTTGCTTCTACTCCTTGAAGCAAAATATTTATGAGTATTTTTTTTTTAATTATTTATGTAATCAAGATTTAGCTTCGTTACTTTTATGCGAAATCAAAGATTTATATAAAAGTATTTTTAGGTAAAAAAAGCAATCAAATTTTTCATTTCTTCTACCAAATTCAAGTGAGCATAAAAGGTCTTTTAGTTGCCACTAAATCGAAAGAAGTGTGATAGCACTTTCAGTTGCTTATATCGTTAACTGAATATAGTATTTTTTATTTGTCCAGACTTTCGTTTATTTCGATAAATGGTCTGCTCATATATCACAATTATCCAAAAATTTTGACTTAATTAATACGAGTTAGGCCCTTCTTTATTGGGTAACGATATGCTTCTTTAAATTTTGAAAAAATTAGAAACGTATCTGAAGAGTTTTTTTATTATTCTTACATTTGCAAATGCAATATTTTTTTACGATGCGTAAGGTGAACAATCTATACAGTTACTTTTTTAGTTTTAAAAATTTTGTGGATGTTCGTATCAAATATTTTATTATAAATATACAAATACAGGCGACGACGACTTCTACGAGCATTCCTCTTGACTTTTTCTGACACAACGTGCAACTTTTCTCTTAAAATCTGGATACGCTTCTCTCCATTCCTTGGCAGCATCTACGTTAGCTGGTGACTCATCATTTGGATCTGCGAGCATCGATATCACTGAAATCAAAATGGTCTCAACTGTATGAACCGGCAGCCAGCGTTCTGAAGCTTTTTCATAGCCCCATTTATCATCACCAGGCTCATGTAAAATCGAAATGCACACATCACCATTTTTTTCAATATTAGGATGCCAAATTTCTGTTACGAACTTCATCCGTGGTGGACGCAATGGATACTCTTTTGGGAAGTATAAATGAGCTTTAAAAAAACCACCTTCACTATAAGCGGAAGAAAAAAAAAATGCGTTAAAAACATACATATGTACACATACATATTTAAATAATTAAAATCAACAATATCGTGCTTACTACAATGTATCTGGTGGACCAATTATAAGTACTTCCCATCGAAATATGTCATTTTCATCAATTAATCCGGCTGAAAACCCTTCAACAGGATGCTTATTCAATTCTAAAATGTAAAGATACATTTAAAATTAAGATATTTAAAAAAAGAAAACAAGTTACTGCCCATCGACATTATGACAAATATCAAATTTTGTATCGCACTCTAAATCACAAAAATCCTGCTTGCATTAACACTATCAATTTTAATTCTACGACGGTTTGATGACTATTAAATTTATTTTGGTTAGAAAACAAGTAAGAGCCCTTTATTCGACTGTACTGAATCTTATATACCCTTCACATTGATATTTTTATATACCCAGCCATTTAAACAAAAACAAATTATTTCGTACTGCAAATAATATATTAAAAATACTTTGTGTCGGGTTGGAAGTCGATAGTTATCCTAGTTTTTGAAATGGAAAACTTTACAAAATTTTAACGTTTCGAGAGTCTTAACAAAATAGTTTTCAACATATGTATTTCGTAATAAAAGATGTATGGGGGGTTCCCCTCTCCCTGCTCCTATCAAACTAATTTTTTTTTGATTTTTAAAACATTGTATTGGCTTGCGACGGTTTTTTACCTTTTTTTTTTTGTAAAAATTTTTTTGGACGACTACAAAGTTCATTTGAGAATTAATTTTATCCGCAATCATTAATATTATCATAGGTTTATTTAAGAAAATTAAAAAAAAAAAAAACTTTCCACAAAGAAATTTAATATTTTATTTTGAAAATTTTCTTTTTTTTAATGTTGATAAAGGCGACTATTTTAATAATTATAGAACTTAACAAAGACCTGATGAATTGAGCAAATATAATTTTTGTGCTGTCAAATAAATATTAACGCATTCAATATTTTTAAGTTTATTGCAGAATTCCAACGTGTTGCCTATTAAAATTTTCTGCGCCCACCTTGACGTCAATAATTGCTTTTAGATAATCTAGGTTTCAAATGCTATATTTAAACGGTATTTGAACCCACTTTTACAAAATAAACCCTTTGAAGTCGTTTTTACTTAATGTGATCGGTTACATTTTTCTTAAGATAGACTAAAACTATTTTTGTTTAGGTTTAATACCATTTAACTTCTGTTTGGCTGATATATTCAAACTGAAAAATATATTTTATACATAAAAAAACCAAAATAACTTTAACAGTAAACAACTTTAAACATTAAAGTTCGATCAACTTGATAATTTGATTGAACTCAATTGAAATGCAAATAAAACAACTCAAAAACAAATAAAACCAATTAACACTATAAAAGGAAATATTTGTTTTTTTTTTTTTTATTTAAAAAATTCAGGAATAATTTACCGAAATTTTTTTAAAATCGATTTTTTAAATTTCTTGCCTCAATAGTGCCTTCATACGGTAACTGTGTCAACTGACAATTATCGATATCCTTTATCGCATACCGATCTTTACCCAAAACATTGCGTATCACGAAAGGTTCACGATACTTTTTGCATAATTTCCCATTATTACCCGCAACTTTATGTTTTTGTCTTAAAACGACATAAGTCACCAACTTTAAATTTTTTCGGAGGTATGCTATGTTTTTCAAAATAGCTTTCATTATATTTTTTGAGGTTTTCAATCCCCTTTAAACCCCTTAATCGTTTCATAAGCTATATTTGCACCACCTGTAGTGCGATTCAGTAACTTATTTTTACGATATTCGCATCGTTAAAATAAGTTAACAATAAATATAACGATTTTGGGATTCAGTAAAGTTTTACGATGTTCACTTTCGTTAAAGTCAGCTGTTATTGTTAAGTAAACAGCAAAACTTTTTAACAATTTTTACAATCGTTATACTTGATAATTTAACGGCAATAATTTTTGTGTTCTTAGTTGTATCGACAAAAGGTTATTTTGTTTATTTTATATTATTTTTACTATATTTATGATATTCGCTTTCTTAAAATTTATTTTACAACTAATAAAATACAAACAAAAATCAACTTATCCACTATCGTTAAAAACGTCTTAGTGAATCACTTAACCGTAGCAGCAAACAGTAATTTCTGTCGATAAATATGACGATAGTCGAATCGTTAAAAGTTACTGAATCGCACTACTGAGTTATCATCCGAGTTTCACAACTTAAGACTCATTTGTATAGTGTAATAACATGTCGGTTTTTATTTGTTAATATCATTTGTCTAACTATTTAACGTAATCTTAGCTTTTAAAAGTTACCGGATTAAATACTTGTTGTTGTACTGCCATACATTTTATACCCGTTTCACAAATTTCATAATTAGCGGACTAAAACTAATTCCTAAGACGTAGCGCAATACTAAAGATAAGAAAATCAAATGGTTTTTTGACCCTTATAAAAATTTAAACTTACTTTTTTGACACTCAACTCAGATGAGAACTCAGGTGGTGCAAATAAAGCTTTCCTTTAGATCCCTTTTTTTTTTGTTCCTTTATTTTTATCTTTTAAATACTCACTAAATTCATCAAAAATCCACCCACGCTGATTTATTAAAAAAAAGTCTGCTAGGCGTTTTTTTGGTAAATGTGTTAATTTCAGATAACCTTGAACCCCAGTCAGCATTAGTCAAATGGTTCACACAGTTTACTTAATATTTCTTTTGCTTGTGGCGATGAAACTGCAGTTTTGATATGTTATATTTTGTTTTCATCAACGAATTCTTTGAATTAATTTGAAGTAAAAGAAGATCCTTTATTAGATATAGCGCGTCTCGGCCTACTGTAGTAATTAACATATTTTTTCATTGCACAACACACCTCTTTTGTGCTTGATGGTTTGACTGAAATTTTATGAACTCATCCACTACTACATGTTTCCATTTTGAAGTGGTCAATATGAATAGTATTAAATGGCAAAGCGATTTTGGAAATACTATATAAATTTTGTTCATGTAATCGCCTTGGTGCAGAATACATTATACATTTTCAACAATTTTGAATTAAACGTTTATTCTTCTCTTTCATTTTTGGAAACCAGTAGTTAAACTTTATTTAATCAAAACACTTATTAACAACAAGATGCCCAATTTTCTCATGAACCAAACGTATAACATTTTCCTCCATTTCCCTAGGTACATAAAAAAGTAAACGTTTCGATACTTCTTAACGATATGGTAATCCCTCAGATAACTCGAAATTTTCATCATTCTCATTTTGTAGCTTATATGCTAAATTCTTAATATTCTAAACGCGATTCTGTAATATTTGGATTTGGGAATCTATTTTGCTTGAATGAACTGAGTATTTTTTGTTGCCGTTGGGCAACGCAACTAAAATTGGGTTAATATAAATAATCAACATTTATTAGGACTTTTCTTAAATTTTAAATTGATATTCTCTAGCTCACTATGAATTTCCTCAAACTCAAATTAAATTCAACAATTGAAATTAATTAACTTTATTGTAATAACTTAAATTATAGTCTGGCACTGGCTGCACTTATATTAATTATTTAGTTTAAGATTTGATTACTTATTATTAGTTCGCATAAGCGAAGATTCATAATAAAAATATGAAAAAAAAAAAAAATAATTTAATTACATTTCTATTTTTTAATGCAAAATTTTTGCTTTTTTATTCTGTCTTAAGTTCATTATATAATTCTTTTTTATTAGTAGAAATAATTATTTTCCGTTAATGTTGAAAGAAACTTTTATTTGAAAAAAGCAGTTTTTTCTACCAATACTAGCGGAGTAGAATGCATTTTCGAAAGCAGCTACGCAATTTCATCATCAGTACTCTTTGAACGTTAGTAGTGTCTTTTGGCTGTAAACATCACCTATTTAACTAACATGTTAATGAGAAAGAAAAACGGAATATCCTTTTCATTTTTTTTAGTTTTTAAGTTAAGAGGAAGTTTACTTTTCCATATACAATATCCTTTTTTTGTATTAAAAGTCTCCTCAGCAACACTTGACTAACGGTCAAGCTTCGTCCAGCATCTACTTTTTTCAACTCAATTCAAACTTTCTCAAATTGATATTGAAATAAATTTCAATTAAAATATGTTCTCAATTTAAAATTTCAATAACATCTGTAGTTTCCAAATATCAAATTGAATTTATTTCATATTATTAGCATTTTTCTCGATATCATTTAAATTTTTTTATTCTTAAAATACGTCGATGAAAACTGCAATCGCTTATACTCAAATGTGTAAGACATTGTTTGTAAATAAACCTTTAAACCCGTTGTAAGGAAACAGTGATATTCAAAATTGCAACTAAAGAAATCGAAAAGCAAGTATGTACATACATATGTATGTACTGTTTATATATTACTAAACAAAATAATATGGTTGCGTATTTGCTTTTTTCTGAAAACATTTCGATGCTTAAAGGAAACAATATTATAAATATAAAAACTTGAATAAGAACTTGAAATGAAGATCTTAACAAACTTCAATTTGGCTTTGAAAATATGTACATATGTATGTATGTAGAAAATTGGCCGAATCTGAATTGAACAGCCTATTTCAAAATTTCCCAAATATCTATTTCTGGCAACAGCTAAAACGTACATTTAAAAATTGTTTAATTGGATTAAATGGATGCCTAGTATCCTGAAATCAAAAGACTTTGTAATGCAAGCCGCAAATCTGTCTATTTGAAGATCTGTATGAAAAACTCAGTCATTCAGCCTAATTGTGTTTGGCGTTGTCGTGTCGAATGTTGTCAAATTCGACACAAAAACGACAAGGGCGCTATTCATTTAACATTGGCGTATTTGTTAGACGGTACCAAAAAAAACTAAACACGACTACGCCAACGCCAAGCACAATAAGGGTGATTAAATACCAAAATTATAACTATTTATAAAGAAAAGATTTGCATCATTGAATAAAACATAATAAATACAAATATACTTCTTATGATATGAATCTTTGGGTTGGCAGTTAATTTTTGAAGCAGAAAATATGCACTAGTTATGTTTTTAATTTAAGGATCCCTTCCCATTTTTTTTTCTTTTTGGCACTTACTTTGAGCCAACTGTACAAATGCATATCATGTAAACACAGGAAACAGTCATTACCCCTAAAGGTAAAAAATTATTAGACTCATTTGTAGAAAACTCTAATGCAAGAAAACAGCAATAATTATTTTGTATTACAAAGAAATAAAAATTTTATTGGCAGCCGCAATCTTCTTACATGACACATAACACAAACATCAACACAATAAGTCCATAGGAACTTAAAACAAAGAGAAACACCGCAAACAATGAATTTAATAAAAAAAAAGAAATAAGAGGTAAAGGTTTGTTCATAATTATTTTCAGATAAATTTTTCCGTCCACTGACAATAGACAATGCAGACGAAACATGCGTTACAAAGTTTTTATAATATTTAACTAAATGTGGTCTAGGGTCCTGGTTAGTCGGCAAGTAATGTATCATCTACATATTTTTACTTTGACGATGTTAGTAAGGGCAAATTAAAATTTTTGTAAAAAATTTACATATTTAATGCAAAATTCAAGTTCAAATTAACAAATTATTAATAATCAGATTAATTTCTGCCAACAAAAACAAAAGGTTTAAGATTCAATTGATTTTTGTCTGACAATTACACAAAACTTACCTGCCAATTGCTTTTTCAGCAGCAGTGACGACTGAAGTTCCGACATTTTTGTTCAAAATTATTTATGAATATTTTATTTCTTTAAGCTTTTCTCCTTATTATTGAGGGGTATATAAAAAATTTTTTTAAATAACAACAAATTTAGTTAACCAAACGCCGCAGAACAAATAGAAATATATATTCTTGGCCAGTCGTATATGTAAATTTTTTGTTACAGAAAAATTGGCAAGTCGTCGAAGGAAACAATGATGCCAACAAGTAATATTATTTTGCAAGTAGGAGTTTAAAAAATAATCGACTATTTAAATTGCTGTTTTTTATAATCGATTTTTTAATATGTGGGATTTGACAACCAGGCGGTAGGACTTCGCTTTCAAGTTGATCACACATTACTTATTTATTTTATAATTTTTTTGTTAAGCATATAAGTTGTGTTCATTTACAGAAAATATCAATAATTTTCGATAATTATTGCTAGTAGGTGTTCACGTAAACAAAAAATTATCAACTAGAGTGCCAAAAAAAGAGCGTAACATGTTTAGAAACAAAAATGTTTCTCATAGTTTCTACTAGTAACAATTTCACTATCAGAAATCATTCAAACAGTCTTTCTGTCATTACTTGTGTTCAATAACTTTCCTGTAAATACTAGCAACGATAGAGTAAAAAGAAATATTCCAAAATTGCTCTCAAAAATATTTAAAATTAAATGAACACTCAGGGTTCACTTATCAGGTAGGAGCGATTCTGCAAAAACAACTAAAACCGTCATAAGAATGTCAATGAAAAATAACAAAAACTCATAAAATCTTTCTTCTTCTTTTTGAGCTTTTACGATACTACAGTTTTTGTTTGTATAAAGGGAAGAAAATACATAAACATAAACAATATTTGACATTAATTTAACGAAATACCGTTACTCAGCTGTTTAGCTGAGGATACCTGATATACGTGTATCCTGTGAACACTTTTACAGTCAAAACTTGCAAGCAAAATAATTTGTTATTGTAAACTTTAAAATTTTTTTTATACATAATGACAGAAAGACTGTTTGAATAATTTCTGATAGTAAAATTTTTACTAATAGAAACTAACAGAAACATTTTTGCTTCTAAACATATTACGCTCTTTTTTGGCTCTATAGTTGCTAATGTTTTGTGTACGTGAACATTTACTAGCAATAATTATCGAAAAATTATTGATATTTTCTGTAAATGAACACATCTAATATGCTTATATGCTATATATTAACAGAAACATTTTTGTTTCTAAGCATATTGCGCTCTTTTTTGGCTCTTTAGTTGCTAATGTTTTGTGTACGTGAACATTTACTAACAATAATTATCGAAAAATTATTGATATTTTCTGTAAATGAACACATCTAATATGCTTTACAAAAAAATTATTAAATAAATAAGTTATGTGTGATCAACCAGGCGGTAACGCCTGGTTGTCAAATCCCACATGAACACACCTAATATGCTTTATAAAATAAGTTTACAATAACAAAATACATATGCTTGCAAGTTTTGGCTGTAAAAGTGTTTAATTACTTTCAAAATATTTTCGAGAGCAGTTTTGATATATTCCTTTTTACCCACTCGTTACTAGTATTTACTAGAAAGTTATTGAACACAACTATTGTTGTTAAATATAGTTCGAATAGACCGTTGTGACGTAGGGTGCACGCACATTCATAATCCATTTTTGTGACCGCTAGAAAAGTGGGTTTAGAATAAGCGAACTTATGTATATGCTGTTTTTCGAAGCAAATTAAGTGATTGTCTTAAACAATTTATGTGTATTTTGCTTTTATAAACAAAAACAAAATACACATAATTCGTCTGCGACAATCACTAAATTTGCCTCGGAAAACAGCACATTAATAGCTAATGATAAAAAATTTAATAATGCAACATCCACCTTGAAAGCAACAACGGCACTAACAACCATGGTGGAATAAGAAGGTGGAAACGTCCCTCAAACAACAACTTCCTGTAAAATTTCATCATGTATTTTGTTGTTGCTAATTCCAGCTTGGTTGTCGGAAATGAAGCGAACACACATACACACAGCATGGTGGAATAAGAAGGTGGGAGCGTCCCTAAAACAACAACTTCCTGTAAAATTTCAGCATGTATTTTGTTGTTGCTAAATCCAGTTTGGTTGTCGAAAATGTAGCGAACACACATACCCACAGTATACACAACCATTGTACAACATAAGCAAGTGTCCAAGCTAAGCTAAATAACATATGGCGGAAATAGAAGTCAGCTAATCAGTTGTCCCTACCTTGTTGAATATACCTTGCTAACAACGGTGTCATAACCAGTGATGCCAACAATTCAGAGGCAAAAAGAGTCTGCCAGTAGTCAAAAAGAGCTAAAAGGAGCTGAATTAGAAAATTGAGGGTTTTTCCATTTTATATCTATGAATGAATTTATTATTTAATTTGTACTTCAAGATTTTTTTACAAAAAGAAAAAAATAGAAAAAATAATAATATTAAACAAAATTATTTTACAACAGCAATTGATACAAATTTTTATCAACATTAACAATATGACCATACAAGATTACATACAAATAAGTAAACAAATATTTTATCTTATTATATGTTTCAGTTGAATTTATTTTTACAAATACGCTTGCTGGTAACTGTAGTTTAAACAGCAGGTGCTACACTTTTGTAAACCATATTTTATATGAATTAAGCTATTAACCGTATTCAAAGCCATGCGGTTTCTTATTTTATTCGATACGATAATATTTTTAAAACAAGCAATAATGCACTTCAATCCAAAATTAGTCGGCTCTATCTAAATTTTTCCACTGGTACAATTTTAAATTTTTGGAGCAATTTTACAGCTCTTAAATTTTTTTAAAATCATATTCAAACATTTGTTACGCTAAATGCCGAAATTTATTTCAACATCTTAAAATTTGTTGGAAGCTTTTCTCTAATTTCATGAATTAGAGTTTTTGTGAACTGTGTTAAATTACGTTTAAAGATATGTTTATCTGATTCAAATTTATTAGAATCTTCTCATGCCATTTCAAAGTTATATCTAGATAACAGTTGCTTTTTATCAAAGATTCAAATTCTCCAGCTATATAATCGAAGTCATCTGTCGGTATAATGATTTAATTTGTCAGGCTTTGTATTAAATGAAATAAATCAGTGAATAGGTTTGTAAGTTCCGTAAATGCCACAAAAGCAAAACAATAGGGTAAAAACGAAAAAATTTACAATAAAATTCAAAAAGTGCCAAACGTGCCGTTTCCACGGTTGAAAAGAGCTGTGTTAGCTCCTTTTTTTTAAAAGGAGCTAATGGAAAAATTTTCGAGTTAGAAGCAGTTAAAAAGAGATAAATCTAGCTCTAAGATAGCTAAGTTGGCATCGCTGGTCATAACTCGAAAAAACATGAGCGGTCTACATCAACAGCACAACTGATCTACTTTTTTCCTGCATTATTCAAGGCTGGGTTGTCAAATTCGTTTATGTTTACATATATTTTTTGACACATCAGTCAACGAAATCACAACAAAAACAAAAATTTTCTTCGCCGCAAATTAGATTTGTGAAATCACCACCACCTTGTAATCAAATCGCCTTGGTATCCATTTACCACTAAATTAAGTTGGTTTTACATATATACGTGTGAAAGCAAAAATTATAAACCATCTGTAAAATGACAATCTTAACATGCACACGCAATTACATGTGGATTGCAAAAGTGACAAGTCATGTGTAAAATACATCTCGTATAAAACCACCTTTAGAAGCCAGACGTTCAATTTTTGATTTTCAAGTTACAATGCACTCAAACTTTTTAAGCTTGAAAGCATCTTGATGATCAATTTTCCATTCAAGTCACCTTTTAACTTAATGGCTGATTATATATATGTAGTTATTTTTCATAAATTTTCGTTTTTTTCACGTGTCTGCTTATACAAACATTTTACAAATTTTCGTGCACTTTTCGTACATTAACATTTATAAATAAATTAATATATGTATATAATATGTGTGCGGTTGTACGAAAACTCAGTAGCAAATAAAAAAAATGGGAATAAAGATATATATAAAACAATTTTTGTGTACGTTTAACAAAGCGAGTATTTTTAGTTTATTCCTTAATGTTGCTAATTCCAGCTTTGTTATAGAAAATGTAGCGAACACACAGTATACACAACCATTGTATAACATCAACAAGTGCCCAAGCTAAGTTAGAAATCATATGGCGGAAATAGAAGTCAGCTGATCAGTTATTCCTACCTTGTTGAATATACCTTGAGTGAATCGTTCACAATCGGTCAGAAAGGTTAAAGGAAATAGTTCGTTCTTTTCGTTCATCTTTCTTTTATAAAAGATGTTTTGTGTGAAAGATGTTCTGTGGAAAATATGAATGACCGACTGAAACAAGACATGCTGACAGCTTTTTTTTCTTATTTAACGAAAATGGTAATATTGAGTGTTAATTGATAAACAAAAAAAGAAAATTTTTTTAGTGATAAATAAGTTAAAAATATGTTAATAATAAAAAAAAAATAAATAAATGTGTGGGGCATGAAATACAAGAGATGTGTGTAAAGAGTTTAATTAAAATAGTTATTTCATTATTTATAAAACTATTAATCTGATAAAGAAAATAACTATATAACAAGTGTGTGTGCCAAATGAAAAACTGTTTTTATTTTCCGTCACAGTGACAGACTATCGTTCAATTGAAATAGTTTTTTCATAACCGACGCAATTCTGTGTGAAACATGAAAGGTGAAAGATGAACGAAGAAAGGTTTGAAGAAGAGAGTACGAACTATTTCTCATATTTCCTTTTACAGAATCGTTCAATTGAACTAGTTCGTTCATGACCGACACAACTCTAGAACGAACAGAAACGAGGATGGGAATGATCAAAAGGTGACAGCATTTCAATTCAAGAAGAAAACTACTGGTCGTTTTAATGGAAAATGTCACAAATTTTGAAAATTCGGTCACATGAAACAGGATTGCAAAAATAAAGAAGCTTAAGTTGCACAATTAAAAGAAATAGGAGTGAGTTTAATGGCAGATGCAAATGTTGAGGCATCGTCGTATACCTCTGAAATTAAAATTTCGTTCGCTTTAGACTCTGGTGCAACAGGTCACTTTATGAATAATCAAAAGGTATTCAAAAACTTAAGAAAATTAAAAAAGCTACAGTTTTTTTTTAATATTGCGAAAGATTCTTAACAAATTTTTGTTTCTATGATTGATGACATTGAGTTAATAAGTGAAACTGGCATCAACATTTATTTAAAGAATGTTCTTTATAGTTCTGGATTTCAGGAAAACTTTTTATCTGTTGGTAAGATGGTAGAAGATGGGCTAAAGGTGGATTTTCTGTTGGTAAGATGGTAGAAGATGGGCTAAAGGTGGATTTTCAAAGAAATTATGCTGGTGTAAAACAAAAAGGTAAGACCATAATGAAGGGAAATCGTTGTGGAAATTTGTTTGTGATAAAAGTAAAATCAAAACATATTTCTTGTGCGAATCTAAGTAAAGCCGAAGAAGGTCAGCTATGCCAAAAACGTACTAGCCACATTAGTAATTAAGGCTACAGCGAATTGATTAAAACGATGTGGTCAGTGGTTTATCAAAGGTGTGTAAACCTGATTTTTGTGAAATTTGATGTAAGCAGTGTCGAGAGCCATTTGCCGATATTGGAAAAAAAATCAACAAGGCCTCTTGAACATATTCATTCGAAAGTTTGTGGTCCAATTACTTTTACTGCCTGGGATGGATCTCGTTATTTTGTAACTTTTGTAGACGATTTTATAAATTTTGTTCTCGTTTATTAAAAAAAAGAAAATTAGAAGTGTTCGAAAAGTTTAAGGAAAATAAAGCTATGGTGTCATCTTAATTTGGTGAAAAGACCTCTCAACTAACTATTGATCAAGGACGTGAGTACAAATCCAATTTGATGTTGACGTTCTGCAAAGAAAAAAGGTATACAAATTTTTGAAACAATGGCATATTCTCCTCTACAAAATGGTATTGCTGAGAGATTAAATCGAACCATAGTTTAGCGTGCAAGAGCATTATTGCTTGAAGCTGGTGAGTTTGTATATTTTATACAGAAGCCCGAGCAAAACAGTATTGGCGAAGAAAACACCAGCTGAAATGTGGTTTGGCCTAAAAGCTGACTAATCAAAACTAGGAGTATTTGGTTCTGTTGCTTATGTTTGGGTTGCTAATCAAAAACGGAAAAAATTAGATGCAAAAAATGTATAATGATTGGTTACTGCCATAATAGCTATCGATTATGGAACAATTAAAAACAAAAGGTTATTTTAACCAGAGATGTAAAGTTTACCAAAACTAAATTGCCCTTTAAAAAGTCGAAAACAGCGGAAAATAAAACATTTGTGATAAACAATCAAGAGGGAAAAAGCGATGATGATGTTTCTATTCAAAGCGATAATGATCTTTCTATTATATATAGTAATAAACATATTAAATCAACAAATGGTAATGAAAACCATAATCGAGAAGGTGAAATTATTACGATCTTAAGCAATCAAAGCGCAAATGATCAAGATCACAGTGTTGGTCAGTCTCAGGTGGAGGACAAATACCTAGACGAAGTGAAAGAACCCCAAAGCCAAATCCAAAATTTGCTGAATTTATTTCAACTTTATTATTCGAAGCAGTACTTTATGAAATATCTTCTCCGAAAACATTTGCAGATATTGAAAAATATAGTGATCGGGATAAGTGGCTTGCTGCTGTCGAAGAAGAGATTCAATCAGTAAATAAGAATAATGTATGGAAATTAATAAAGCGACTGTTTAATATCAAAGGCCTGAAGTTAAAATGGGTGTTTACAGTCAAAAAAGATAGTAGTGGAAATTCGGAAAAATATAAGGCTAAATTAGTAGCAAAAGGATATTTACAAAAGTTTGATGTAGATTATGATGAAATTTATGCGCCAGTAGCAAAATTATCAACAATACGAATTATTCTACCAATTTAAAAAATGTTACTTTTACCAGGTAGATATCAAAATTGTTTTTTACATGGAGAACTAAGGAAAGATTTATATGTGGAAGTACCAGATTTATATGTGGAAGTACCAGATTTATATGTGGAAGTACAGAAGGTATGCAGAGTAGTCCCGGATATACATTAAAACTTCAAAAATCTTAATATGGATTTAAGCAGGCTACAAGGTGCTGGAATGAAAAACTAAACCCTAGTTGGGCATTCTGCCACACCGGCGCAAATTTCCTCTTTTATCTTAACTACACGTATACACACCATTAGAAATTTTTAGTTAGTCTCAGATGAGTTTTTAAACAAAGCGGATGATAAGCGCTTGTTTGTTCAATTACACTAACAACAATATGGAATTAATATTATCTGCAACTGCACATATACAATAGCAAATGCGATAGTATTAGTGTGCCTATCACTGAACTAAACTGCATGTTATTGGCCCATCACACATTAGAGTAAGAACAATTATTGTTCTCTTCCTAACACACTGGACTAATTGTTCTGGCATAAAATGTATACGTGTATAAAGCTTGTGTGCGTGTATTAGTGTTTTAAGCAAAGCTGTTGTTTTTCAAATGTGTATGTATTGGTTTTGTGCTGCTTGTGCTGGGTTGAGGCTGGTTGAAAAATTACGCCAACTAATAACCATACTCTTTACCTCTTTTGCCTTCACTTTGTCATTTTGTTCTGGCGGAATTACTCTAATCTGTGAAGGGCCATTAGAATTAGGTTTCACTCGTAGTCAACATGATTATTGTCTTTATACGAAATTTTCTCAAAATTTAAAATAGATGCATTTATGTATATCAACACAATTATCATCATAGCTACACAGCAACAACTACAGTTTAGTAGGCGGCAAATGAGAAAACAGAGAAAATATTTAAGAGTGTATTTTACTCAGAGTGTAAGTTTCGAGTTTCTCAGACCTAGCGACTTAAGTTTTTTAATGATTTTGTAACTACAAATTAAACAAAACAAAAAAATTTTAACATAAGATAATACATTTACTTGTATTAAAAGCTTTTTTTTTAATTTTAATTTGCTAAATATTTTTTAAATTGCAGAATTACAAAATAACAAAATACAGATTTTAATCTTAGAAACCATTGACTAATAATGTCTAAAACAGATTAAGCTTTTTATGTATACACTATATTTAAATGTGTTTAAATTAGTGGTTATAAACCTTTAAAATCAAGATAATTACTCATATTTTGATTACATATATTTCCCAATGATAAAATAGCAAAAAAACACCAACTATTTTACTGTCTAAAAACTAAGCGATTTAAAAATTGTACCATAATATAAATTAGCAGCACTGGTGAATGTATGCAGCCGCCGCCTTCAATATAATTAAGTATCTAACTACGTCCCTACAAGAAATTTGTGACCGAAACTAACCCTAAAACATTTTTTTTACTAACACATTTGCAAAAATTTCGGTCATTTGTGACCAATATTTCTATCATTGTTGATGTAAACAATATAGAGCAAATACAGAGTTGCATTTTTTGAAGTAAAAAAAGTTTTTATCACGTATAAGTCAACTATATTGGCATTTTCAATTAAATAAAATAAATAAATACAAAAAACTTAAGTTAAATGGTGTGTTTATTAAATTAATAATATCGATTTGGCATTTGTAAAAGAAAATAAAAATAAGAAATAAAGGTAAGCAACAAAAGCAGCGATATGTATATATATGCGCATTTTAATGCTTATTGTTCTTTGTAGAATAGAATATCGACGGAAGAGTCCTAATCCCGGAGACAACAACTTCCTGGGAGCTAAGGAAACGCTAAAGTGTAGAAGTTAAAGGTAAATTAATTCTAAACACAAGGTTAGTTAAAATATAAGCAGCACTCATATGCATATGTAAATATAAATTTTTTTCTTTTAAGTACACAACAGCAAGCATATGCAGAAAAAAACATCCTAGACTCGGATTCACACGCATTCTTGTTGAAAGTAAAGTGTATATAGTAAAAGATAAAAAAATTAGAATAAATATTTTTAAATTAGAAGTAAATGTGTTTTATTTAAAAAGTATATGTTCTTGTCAGCTTTGACCGGTATATACATCAATTGTGACCGATATATTGGTCAAGTGTGACTAGTCAACTGTGACTGATATATATGTCATCTTTGATTAGTAAACATAAGCAGGTAAGCTATATGGTTTTTGGTCTATAAAATCCAAAGGTGCGAAGAAGATGCAAAATCACACGTACACAAACGTTTCGGTCATTTTTTTCACATCGCCCTTAAGAAAATGATAGAAAATAATGACCGAATTACTGGTCATTTGTGACGGTCATATGACCGGTCAAATGACCGTCACAGCTCTTGTAGGGGTGGCAATGATTGCAGTCAGTTGCATTTGTAGTCGTGTAGCTGTGTTGCTTGCTGTCGTCTATGTGTTTTAGGCATAAAAATGCAATGTATTTGCTGCTACTTATATGTGGATGATATGTTTATTGCCGGAAATAATGAAGAAGAAATTATCGAATTGAAATTAAAACTTTCAAAATTGTTTAAAAT
The DNA here is from genome assembly GCA_963583895.1 of Melanophora roralis. NCBI lineage: Eukaryota > Metazoa > Arthropoda > Insecta > Diptera > Rhinophoridae > Melanophora > Melanophora roralis. Next base: position 85,291,877 of record OY757187.1, on the reverse strand, counting down.
GTCTGACTGTGGAGAACTAAGCCAATTCCTTGAAACCAAGTTTGAATACAATAGAAAAGAAGGTGTAATGAAAATATCACAAGCTATATATCGCACGATATGTATTTTACACATGACTTGTCACTTTAGCAATCCACATGTAATTGCGTATTTCTGTCAAAATTGTCAATTTAGAGACGGTTTATAATTTTTGCTTTCACACGTATGTTTGTAATTACATCTGACATAACCTCTAAACTAAAATACATAACCTACTTTTCCTTGTTGTTATTCTAAAAACAGCTGATGACACATGCTTTGTCAGATGAAAACAGAGCTCGCTCTAATTACAAATTTGTCATATGATTTTTACATATGTATTTTACACATGCAATGTTTTAACAGGTTCACACGGCATATATCAATTTCGCACTGCAAAATTTGACAAATCATGTTTAAAATACATATCGTGTGAAAGCACTTTTAACGAGTTTGGTATGATGGAGTGTAACAGTAACAGAACTCCTATGGAAAAGGGTTTACAATTAACAACAACTACTCAGAAGGAATACAACCAACCCTATCGGGAGTTGTTGGGCTGTCTTTTCATATATGTAATGCTAAGTGTCCGTCCTGACATAAGTTATCCAGGTGGTTATATGGGAAGATTTCAACAGAAGCCATGTGAAACACGTTGGGCAGCACTTAAAAGAGTGCTTCGGTATGTTAAGGGCACAAAAGTCTTAAAATTGGTATACAGTAAAAATATCGAAGAAAGTGCTTTCATTGGATACGCTGCACAGATTAGGGTTCAAATCAAGATGATCGAAAATCGACAAGTGGTTTTGTCTTTTATGTTTTTAAGCCCAGTATCATGGTCGAGTAAAAAACAGTCAACCGCAGCTATATCATCCAGTGAAACCGAATATATTGCTTTAAGTAATGCGACTCTTGAAGGGTTCTGGATACGTGGAATACTACAAGTTCTAAAAGCTTTGGATAATTCACAACCTGTTACTATTTTCGAGGACAATACTGGATGTATTTCAATGGCTAAAAATGCAGAATGTAAACGTCTAAAACATATTAATACCCACCATCACTTTATCACATACCACATTTAAAGGAAATTAAGTTGTTAAACCAATCTTAACGGAATATCAAATTGCTGATATATTTACCAAATCAATTGATGCAACTAAATTCGATGTAATTAAAAATTTGCTAAAATTATTTCATTGAGAGAGGCTGTTGAATTATAAATATGGTTAAAAACACTTTATATATATTTTATGTTTTTTTACCCTTCACATAAGTGATAAGGGTATATATAAGTTTATCATTCCGTTACAAAAATTATATGAAAATGCCCACAACTTCTTCAGTGTCGGGCTTAGAGCAATAAAGTGTACGACCGACCCCCATTAGTTTCTTCTCCCAAGCATAATATTAAAACATACCTACCCCCTATCTCCACGCCCTAAGGGAGTCGCCATACACAAATGATATGAAAATTCCCACAACTTCTTCAGAGTCGGCCTTAGAGCTTTAAAGTGTACGATCGACCCCCATTAGTTTCTTTCCCAAACATATTCCTAAAAAATACCAACCCCCTGACTGGGAGTAGACCCAGCGAAGACAGAGCTAGTTCTCTTTACCAGGAAGTACAAGGTGGCAGAGTTTGAGCTGCCAGAGCTTGACGAGGTTTAGCTGGAACTAGCAGATAGGGCCAGGTATCTGGCGAACGCAGAGGAGAGGGTTAAGAAGGCTCTCAATGCCTATTATGCCTGTAGGAACACCATAGGTAAAGAACAGGGGGTTGCAACCGGCTATGGTAAATTGGATTTACACGTCCGTTGTAAGACCAGTTCTTATGTACGGTTGCCTTGTATGGTGGAGAGCCCTGGAAAGGGGCGACATAGGAAGGCTCTTGACAAAGGTCCAGAGATGTGCGGTACTAGGCATTACAGGGGTCAGGAATAGTACACCACAGGCAGCGTTGGATATAGTTCTACATTTTCTTTCTATCGAGGATTTTGTTGCTGGAATGGCGGCTGGAGCTAGTTTAGACTTAGTAAGTCAGGTATGCGTGGGGTATGTTCGGATGGGCATGCCAGCATTTTGGGAAGGGTCAGGGATGGCCGACTCCTGTCAAGACTCGTGGGCGACTGCAGACGTGCTCTCAGGGCGATCAAGGGGACATGCAGGGTCGGGCCCTGCTGGGTCATCATGACGTTTCCGGCAACGATATTGCCGATGAACTGGCAAGGAAGGGATCGGCCCAGGATATTGAACTTAGTTGTGAGCCGGTGAGGCCACCACTGAGTTTCTGTTATGAACTGATCCCTTGGAAAATGGACAAGGACAGGGCTGATTGCAGGATCTCTAGACTTGTATGGCCCAGGCTGGACAGGATGGGCACTGACCTGCTGCTCAAGGAGAGCAGAGGGGTTCTGAGGTGCATTATTAAGACTCTCACAGGGCACTGTGATGTGAGATATAGGACGAACAAATGGGACAGGAACTCTCCAGATTTCTGCAGGGTATGCGGGTACGAGGATGAGATAGAGACGGTAAAACATCTTGTCTGCCACTGAGGGCCATACAAAATTTGCAAAAATTATATAAAAATGCCCACAACTTCTTTAGAGTCGGCCTTGGAGCAATAAAGTGTAAGACCGACCCCCATTAGCTTCTTCTCCCAAACATATTACTAGAGCATACTAACCCCCTATCTCCACGCCGTAAAGGGGTTGCCATACAAAATTTACAAAAATGATGTAAAAATTCCTACAACTTCTTCAGGGTCGGCCTTAGAGCAATAAAGTGTACGACCGACCCCCATTAATTTCTTCTCCCAAACATATTCCTTGAACATACTAACGCCCTATCCCTACGCCCTAAGGGGGCTACCACACAAAATGTACAAAAAATTATATGGAAATGCCCACAACTTCTTCAAAATCGGCATTGGAGCAATAAAGTGTAGGACCGATGCCCATTAGTTTCTTCTCCCAAACATATTCCTAGAACATACTTACCCCCTATCACTACGCTATAAAGGGGTTGCCATACAAAATTTACAAAAATGGTGTAAAAATGCCCACAATTTCTTCAGAGTCCGCCTTAGAGAAATAAAGTGTACGACCGACCTCTATTATTTTCTTCTCCCAAACATATTCCTAGATTATACTTACCCCCTATCACCACGTCCTAAAGGGGTTACAATACAAAATTTACAAAAATTATGTAAAAATACCCACAACTTCTTCAGAGTCGGCCTAAGAGAAATAAAATTTACGATTGACCTCCATTAGTTTCTTCTCCCAAACATATTCCTAGAATTAATTTACCCCCTTGCTCTACGTCCAAAGGGGGTTGCCATACAAAATTTACAAAAATAATATGAAATGCTCACAACTTCTGCGGAGTTGGCCTTAGAGAAATAAGGTGTACGACCGACTCCCATTAAATCTTGTCCCAAACGTATTCCTAAAGTATACTTACCCCCTATCTCCATCACCTAAGGGGTTTGCCATACAAAATTAACAAAAATGATATAATTAATAAGAATAAAAATTCCTATCAAATAAGATTCAAGTAATATTCCTAGAAAAATTGGTTTCGATTTTAAGGACGAAAAAGTAGGACTCATGGCGGAATATACCCTGGTAGGACTTTTTTTAAACCCGCTGTTTTTCGTAACTTTAACCTCAATGAGGCACGTTTTAATATTATCCAATTAAACTGAATCTTTGCAAATCGTATTTTTTTAGCCAATTAGGAGGTTGAGCCGGTGGAAAATCCAATTTATTTTTTGAAAAGCCACCCTATTATACATACATCCATTTCAACCATTAATTTGTTTTTTTATTCTTAAAATTTAGCGTTTTTTTTTGCTTTTACTTTCTAAAATACATAGAATATTTTTCCCTTAGCTTACAATTTCTGTTTATGCTAAATCAAGGCACATTCAACCAGGTAATATTAAGAACCCAGCTGATTAAAATCAATTTGACATTAATACGTTATAAAAATTTAATTTTATATGAAATTTTTCATTTTTTCTGACATTCTACCGTTCAAACACAAAAAGGAAATGCAAAGGGCGAATTCAAAAAACTTACCTTGTTGAATGTGCCTTGTGCTAAATATTCTAACTGCACCATTGTAATATTCTTTGCTTAAGTCTTGTTTTCAATGTAAAGATGTTGGGTAATTTTCTATTTGACAGCTTTCCACTTCAAAAAAAAAAAACGTGCTTGTCCGAACATGAAATTAATTAAATTTAAAGAGATTTTTCATTTTTAATACTTTATGTATAATATAAACAATAAATTTGTAGTTTTTTCAATATTCTTATTGAGTTAATAAGATAAATTTATATTTTATAAAAAAAATTATATTTTAAATTTAAAATTTAAATTTTTACATACATATATTTTTTTATAAAAATGCTTTAAAGATATTTTTGTTTGTAGACAAAAGCCGTAATTAAGAGCTTTTTTTGTTTTAGAAACATCATAAAATTTAATGGAAGCGATTTACGAAAAATATAATTTAATCGGCCCTATGTTGTTTTGTTTCTTCCGTTAGAATGCATACTATATACATTTGTTTGTAAAAAAAATAAAGTAAAAATTAAAAGTTAAACAATTACATTATGCACTTATGTATGTATATATTGTTTCTATTGTTGGTATTCTGTTTGGCACCATGCGGTAGGGAAAACGTTAACTAGTTTTCGTTGTTTTTAACCATTTTTACAATTTGTATTATATTTTCAATGAAAACACCATACTCAAAAATTGTTCATAATGAATTGTTATGACACCATCCATATCAGTATCGTGTTGGCGAAATGCAGATGTCAACGTCTAAAATAAAAAGAGTAATATAGCAATTTTTTTAACAATGAGTCATTAAGTGCAGACATACGTATAGAATTATACAGCATTGGATAAAATCATCAAATAATATTGTGCCTCTCCCAAAACGATCGAATTTACGAAGCAAAAGGTCAATTATATTATCCGACAGTCTATAACCGAAGGATGTGAGAGCAGTTTTTAACTCAGTTTTATCTATATTGCCAGAGTTGTCACGGTCAAATGACCGAAAACAGTTTTGCCAATCTGTAACGTATTTCCAAAGAGCTCCAAAGTCTTGGAAGGAAACTGTGCCTCTGTTCTCACGATCAAACATGCCAATCATTAAGCGAACGGTCTCTGGATTAAATGGACTCCATGTTCCATTTGATAAAGCTACCTGCAATTCATCAGCTGATATACAACCACTGCGATCTTTGTCCACTCTAAAATATATCAGCATATGTACATACGTTTTTATTTGTCGTTTTTTAAAAAAAATTTGGATAAAACGAACTTACCTCTGAAACACATCCCATAAAAACTGTTGATCGGGCATTTGGGATTGCTGCGTAAATGCCATTTTTTATGATTTATATAAACGTATTTCCCTTAAAATTTACAAAGCTAACTACCTATAAATTTATTTTATTTATGTATATAGATTCACAATAGGAATGCAAACGAAACATCGATGTTTTTAAATCATTGATGATCGTAATTAAACATCGATATCAACATCGATGTTTTGGTAGACGATACATCGAGTATGTAAAGTAAAAACCGCGACATCGCTCATATGATACACATACTTGTGCTCAGCTGACCTCAAAATAAGACATTCGGTACTCTTGCTATTTTAAAAAATATTTTTTGTTTGCTTTACAATTGTCAGTATTTTACATTTGAAGTTCATGCATAAAAACTATTATTACTTTATACATAATTTTAATTTCGATATATTAATTTTGGAACAAAATGTTAAATAGTCAGGACCTTAAGTAAGCTTTGGGTCATTTAGAAAATTGCGTTCGTCGCATTTGGGAGAAGCAGGCGTGCAAATCCAGAAGGCTAAAACTGATAGTACTGTGACTGATAATATCAAAACAAAAACAATTGTTTGATTCCCTAAACCAGCTAGGCTAGCGCACAGAAAATGATTTCGCAGCAAAATTCAGTAACAAATTTCCTAATACTTAGAAGTTGGCGTCGGGGGACTAGATCATAAAATTTCTTTTCCTTATTCCAATATTTTTTAAGAAAGTAAATTAAACAAATACGTTTTTAATTACTACATAGCTAGCGCGAATTTATGTGGTAAAATAGTTCTGATTTCATATATTATTACTCAATTACGATAAAATAAAGTCATCGGAAAAACATCGAAACTTTTACATATCAATGTTTTTTAGAACGATGCCACATCCCTAATTCACAATCGTAGAGAGGAATTTCTTAACAGGGTAGTCAGGCTATTTTTTCAAACTCGAAACTCAAAAATCGCCAAACGGGTAAAATTTGTTCCTGTACGTCTTAACGAGACATATTTATGCCTAGACAAATGCCAAAATACAAATACTGAGTTTGATTATTGTGAAGATGATTTTTGACTTTCAAGTTGCAAAACTTTTCGAACAATTTGATGATAAATTTTTCCATTCAAGTCGCCTTTTAACTTGATGGTCAAGTAAACTGCTGATCAAGACGAATTCATACAATATTAGGGCGAAAAATTCGTACAGGTAATGTCAAAATTATATGGCATCATAAAAAAACGCATATTATTTGCAGAAGAAAAACGTGAATAAAACAAATTTTACACTTTTTTTCAGCTGATCTGTCGAGTCTGCCATCTCTATGAATTCGCCTTGACAATTGACTATGGTTTTTTTTTTTATAAATTTTCGTTTTTTCACGTGTCTGCTTGTAAAAATATTATACCGCAAATAATTTTAACAAAATTTTGAAATCAAAGTATTGAAAATTTGCCAAATTCGCATAAAAAAGTTTTGCTTTTAATTTAATTAAAACAAAACATATTCATAAATGCAATTTTATGTGAAAAAAATATTTTATTTAAGTAAAACTAAAAAAAATAAATAATTCATATCAAGGTTTATAAAGTAAATCAAAACAAAATATTAAAAAGAGATAAAAATAGCAATAGAGGAGACAATTATATTATCGTCAGATGCAACAACAGTTTTATTAATAGGATTATGCGTGATTAGCATGGGTAAGGTATTCGGACAACCTTTATCATTTTCTGTTCTCTGAAAAAATTTTGTCATTGAACTTTGCGATACCGAATTTGTTGATTGTTTCTGCAGTTCACGATATCCTTAGAATAGATTTGTTAATCCAGATTGAAGTTATAATGCTCGTTCCGTATCTGGTACTACGATGAGAATTTGGTTTTGTAATCTATTAACTGTGCTTAAAATTTCTCCAATTTGTTTCGCAGTATAAAAAAATAAGAATATTTAAAGATCGCAAAAATTTAAATTCGCATAAAAAAGACCTGAGTGTACACTTAATTTCTTTACTAACACACTCAAACTTTTCGAACTTGATGATAAGTTTTTCTATTCAAGTCGCCTTTCAACTTGATAGTCAAGTAAACAGCTGATTATATTTGTCTTAAATTTTTGTTTTTGCACGTGTCTGTTTATACAAATATTCTGTCGCAAATAATTTTACCTAAATTTTCGTGTATTTTTCGTATATAAACATTTATAAATAAAAGAATGTAAATAGTTTTTGTGTCGTAGTACCAAAATTCAGTCGCAAATAAATAAAAAAAATGTAATAAAGATATAGATAAAACAATTTTTGTGTATCGCTTAACAAATATTCTGCCGCAAAGCGAGCATTTAACTCATTCCTTGACGACGCATCTTAGGAAATAAAATTGATGATCAAGTTACGTGCAGCCTACGTCACAACCATCAATCGAATGAATTTGACAAAAAATATGTGTGATAAACCTGCAAGTAAAAACTTGAACTTGTGGCCGCAGCGTTAGGAAAAAATTGATTATCAAGTTATGTGCAGCCTGCGTCACAACCGTGAATTCAAACGAATTTTACAATCAATACGTGTGATTAACTTGAAAATGAAAACTTACAGCCATCCCTAAACAAAAGCGGAAAGCGTTTTTTAGCTGTCAAAAGTTCTCATGCCCATACATTTTGTATGGAGCATACCGAAATAACGCGGCGGCAACGCAACGGTAATGCTTTGCAATTGGAAAATCCGATTTTGACAGAGCGTTTTGTAGTGAAGTTAGTTGAAGAAGAAAACAATTGTAAACAAAACAAAAAAACAAGAAACAAATATATTTGAAATTAGAAAATGGAGGTAAGTAAATATTTTCAATAAAATATAGATAATATATTTTTTGTTTTATTTTTCTTGGTTATTTAGAATAAAAACGAACAAATAACTCATTTTTTAAAATTAATTAATTTTATTTTACTTTTAATTAAAAAGTCACAAACACCAATATCGTCCGCACAGCTGTTTTAATAATCAGGGTCGCTATATTTATTTGTTTGACAACCCTGTTTTTATCGTTTTGACATAACGTTGCCGCTTTTGTTTAGGTATGGCATTTCAGCGGTAAAGCTCAGCGGAAAAAAACGTTCCGCTTTCCGCTCTTATTTAGGGATGGCAGTTAATCGTCTGGCAGCAGCGTTAATGTACGTCTCCATTACTCGTCGTCTCTATACAAATTACGACGTGTTGACAGCAGCTTGTCATATCCTGCAATCTATTGCGCAATGATTGCTTCAGCAATTAATAAATATGGCAAATTTAAGATACTTAACACGGACAAAGGGACACAGTTTACTAACGAACGTATGAAGAACATATGTGGCTTACTACATATAGAACAGGCATTTTGAGCGCCTTACCACCATGAAACTATGGGTTCAGTTGAAAGAAGCACCAGAGTCAACTACCGCAATTGATTACGAATGGGATTAGTGGATTCCGTACTTTACTTTTGCCTATAACACGGTATCACACGTTAATACGGGATACACGCCATTTGAATTAGTCAAGGTTGGCAACCGAAACGAATAACGGTATCGGTTACGGTATTAAAATATTTGTCATTTCGGTATCGGTATTTTGATTATATTGGTATCGGTAACGGTATTAATTCTTTAATTTCGGTATCGGTATGTTGATTATATCAGTATCGGTATAGATACTTAATGGTATTTACAAAAAATAAAAAAAATCTATGTTCAATTTAAAAACATAGTTAGGTTTTTATTTATATGTTCTCTTTTTTATTAGGCTAAGAAATAAATTGCTGACTTGTAGAAGTAGGTACATTGTTTAAAAACTAATAGGAACATAAAATAGAATTTCAAACATTTGTATGATAAAAAAATAGTTTTAAAATATAAAAAAAAAATAGTATTCACAAAAATATGTAAATACTAGACTTCTGCATGAATACATTCATTTAATTGTCTATAACAACAAAAACAATATTCATTCAAACATTTTTCATTCTATGGGAGATAAATAAAGTTAAGCCAGTAAAAACACAAGAGAGAATGTATTGTGTGTTACACTCAATGATACAAGAATAACACATTTATTTTACAGTTTTCGTTTTCTGTGTATATAAAACTCACTTGAAAATACAAAAACATAGCAAAGTCTCATTACAGTTAGAGTTTTTATAAAAACATTCAGGTGTTTTTTTCGAATTAATGAATGTTTTGACATTTAAGTGAGATCTAGTATTTTTGTAACTGCGCGTTTTGCTTAGGAAAAAATTAATTTAAAAAAAGTGTAATTTTTCAAGGTATGTTTTGTAATTTCCTATTAATATATAGTATATTTATTACATATTTGTTTAAAGAATAAAATAATTTGCTAAATAGCAGTCGGTTTTCGATAATATTTAAATTATTAATTACTTATATGTGTCAAATTTTCTACAACTCAAATTTACTAAATCTCCCATATTATCTAGGAAATAATAAGTAATTAATAATTTAAATATTATCTAAAACCGACTGCTATTTAGCAAACTATTTTATTCTATACTTAGTATTATATATATATATATATTAATTAGTACGTTTTACATTTTCAAAATTTTACTATTTTTTCTTAAAAATTTTAAGTAAACTTTACACAAGTAAATTTTTTGATAATAATAATTTACATAAAATATATATACTTATACATATATATACAAATATTAAAAAAATATGTATTTATATTTATATACATACATATATGCAAAACATTTAAACATTTTTTAGATGGAGCAAGCATTTTTGTGTAAATAAAAAATATATTTACAATTAACAGTCTCTTTCAGGCAATCGCCGTGAGTGGAAGTGTTTTTAAACTATCGGCTAGATTTTACGTTTGTAGACTTCTTTCGGGTTTTTCTGAGTAGAGAAGAGAATTTAACGGTGAAATTTTGTTTTTTTTTTATCTTCTTTTGTTTGAGCCCTGAGTGGCATTTAAGTAATTGAATAAATTTAATCGTAAGTGAGCAATATGAACGGGGTTCATCCCCCGGACTATAACCGGTTTAGGGAGCTTGCATCCTCAGCCGGGAAGGACAAAACCAACAAACACAAACGACTTCGAGCAGAAGATTTTATTCCCCTACCAGAAACAACAGATAACCAACTCAACCTACCTCGTTATTTGGTTGCATCCACTGTTTCTTTGAACAAAAATGTTGAAGCTCCCTCATTAGCGTCCCATAACGTATTTCAGGTGGAAAGAGGACTAGACTACATATCTCGAGATCGACTTGAAGTTAAGGAAATGAGAAGCGGCGATTTACTTATAAAGGTACCAGATAACAGAACAGCCGAGAAATTTCTGAAAGCTAACTATATCGACTGCATCGCTGTTAAGATTACGATGCACAAAACTCTTAACACCGTTCAAGGCAGAATTTTTTCGAGAAAAATAAGGGACATCCCTCAAGAAGAACTACAACAGTTGCTTCAGGATCAAAAAGTAGTGGAGGTACGAAAAATTACAAAAAATGAAAATGACCAAATAGTAGCAACAGGAGCTGCTATAATAACATTTGATCTCATTTATCGTCCAAATTTTTTAAAACTTGGCTGGGAAAGAGTTCCAGTCGACGAATACATCCCAAACCCTATGAGATGCGTTAACTGCCAAAGACTGGGTCACACCAAAAAATGGTGCAGAAACGTTCAGCTTTGCCGTGATTGTGGTCAAAGCGAAATACATGAAATTTGTAAAAGTAAGTATTGTGTAAACTGTCAAGTTGAAAGTCATCCTTCCTACGATCCAGAATGTCCTACTTTCTGGAAACATAAATCTGTGAATAATATAAGAATAACCAGAAGATGCACAACAAGAGAGGCTTGGAAGATTTTTAATGAAAATCCCACTCTTAACACACTTAAACCATTTTCAAGATATAACAAAAAAAACCCTACATATGCACAAATCTTAAACACCGATTCTACTCAAGTAAAACAAAATTCTTTACACAAAACAACAACGCAAAACAAAAAAATTCTAGAAAAAGACAAAATACCACCAACTGACATAACGGAAAAAAATGCATTTACTTTACCCACCAAAAGTATTAACACAAGCATGGAAACACAGTCAACAGAATTTCTAAACATATCAACCGTTAGCAATGAAGAAATTGAAAATAAAACAACAAACACTACAGAAAAACCAACATATAACGCTCAACCAAAAACAACAAATAACAACACAACAAACACAGAACCACCAAAAAATATAACTCACTCCAAAATTTTAGAGGCTTATTCAGAAATAATTTCACTCAATAAGAATGTTGACACACAGAACACTAACACAACAAAAAATATACCGAACAAAATCTCCTCTTCTGATGATGACAGCATTTTTGGTGATGCTGAAATTTATAACTACTTTGTACCAAATACCAATAAAGATATAACTGAAGAAATGATCATTCAGGATATCAACGACGGTTTGGGAATAAACTCACAAACAGATAATGATAACAATCAGACCGAGGAAAATAAATCGCCATGCTCGCAAATGTATGAAAATTTTCCGCAACTCAAGGTACTTATAACTCCTAAAACTCTGAAAAAGACAATGAAACACCCCAAAGGGGCTAATAGGAAAAAATTAGAAAAAAAAACGATTAAACTGAACATTTCTATACTACAGTGGAACTTACAAGGCTTCATAAATAATAAATATGCCTTGGAACTTCTGGTTGCAAGACATAAGCCAAATATTATAGCTTTACAAGAGACGCATATAATTAATAAAAATCTACATTTGTTACATTTCCCGGATTATCAGGTTTTTCATCATAACAACAACGAGTACGATTATGCAAGATCGGGCATAGCAATTTTAGTTAAAAATAATTTGAACGTTACTGAACATATTAAATCCACCAACAGTTTACTTTTCCAAACAATTACTATTAAAGCGAACGTAAATCTATCTATCACGAATGTTTATAAGGAGGGGCATATAAATTTGTCCAGCTTGAGTTTAAATGAGATTTTAGTTGAAGAAAATGCACATCATATAATACTAGGAGACCTAAACTCACAAAATATTTTATGGGGCTCTTCTTTAAACTCACCAAACGGCAGAATATTTGAAGATTTTGCGAATGATAACAATCTGGTAATATTAAACGACGGTTCTCCTACTCTACTTAACACGAGAAACACTCTGACATCGGTAGATGTTACCATGTCTTCCACCAACCTTGCTCCATTTTTGAAATGGACCTGTTTACCCACACCTGAAGTTGCGGATCACTTTTCCATTAAAGTTACTAATGAGGTAGATGTGATCAAAAGAAAGTTTTTGCCACGCTTTATGGAAAAAAACGCTGACTGGCCTCTTTTTCGAAAGAAGGCAGATCAAGCGTCCACACATTTTTAAAAATCATCGAATATAAATAAGGAAGCAGCCCAATTAAAACGCATTTTTAGAAAGGCAGCGAACGAATCCATCCCAATCAGCCGTCAGCCCAAAACAAAAAATAGCCCAGTTTGGTTTACTTCTGAAATTGCAAAATTAATAAGCCTAAAACAGAAAGCATGGAGGATCTTTAAAAGTACACGCAATAACATTAATTTAATTAATTATAAAAAAATTTGTGCAAAAATTAAAAAAGAATGTAGAACTGCAAAGAGAAACACATGGGAAAATTTTTTAAATTCCCTGAATCCCTCCATGGACGTTCGTATGCTTTGGAACAAGGTCAACAACTTAAGAGCAAACAGAATCTCAAATTTCCCAGCCATTTACACTAATGAGATCAACATAACACATCCCGCTAAGATAGCTGATAGTTTTGCCACTTTTTGGTCATCGCTGGGCTCTGATGAAGCATTTGACCCCGAAATTATTTTAAAGAAAAATTTATTGAATATTGAAAATATACAGCAGACTTCCCAAAAGTACTCAATTATATCGCAAAGGATTTCAATTTTAGAACTGGATGAAATAATGAAATCGCTAAGAGGATCCACACCATCAAGGGACAAAATAACTTATAACATGGTTAAAAACGCATCTTTTAATCTTAAACGTCGTCTCTGCCAGTTTTACAATGACATTTTGGCTTCTGGTGTTTACCCACACGATTGGAAAACTGCGGTATTGTCACCTATACCAAAGCCGGGAAAAAGCCCAAGTAGTTTGGAGGGCTACCGCCCCATTTCGCTATTGCCAGTATTGTCAAAAATTTTGGAAAAGATTTTGGCAAAACGATTCTGGAAATATACTAGAACAAACCTGTCGGAAAGGCAACACGCTTTTGTACCTAGACACGGAGTTCACACTATCTGTCACCAACTTGAAGAACATTTGCGTCAGAATCTTAAAAATGGCAAACATAGCATAGTCCTCTCAAAGGATATTGAAAAGGCGTACGATAGGGTAATATCAACGTATATAATAGAGGAGTTGAATGAATGGGGAATCCCGGTACAAATTTTGAAAGTCATACATTCTTTCCTTCAAAACCGGAGAATAGCAGTGAAAATTGACGGTTATTATTCTATGTCCTATGCTCTGGATAATGGAATCCCCCAAGGCTGTCCCATTTCCGTGGTTCTTTATAATGTGTATGCAAACTCTTTGGCAAAAGCTGTAGAGAACTTACCAGGAATCGACTATGTCGGTATCTATGCCGATAATATATTTGCTATTGCCTCTGGGAATCCAGAAACTGTTGCTGCCAAATTAAACCAATTGGACACGCGATTACAACTTTGGGCAATAAACAGAGGTGCTGTTTTACCCGATCATAAAGCTGAAGCTCTACACATTTGCAAGAAGAAAACATGTAATGAAAATGCTATTTACATTGGAAATGCAAACATCGAAATTTCCGACCGGATGAGAATCTTGGGTTTGTTTTTCACCAAAAATCTTTTATGGAACTACCATGTACAAAAACTGTGTCAAAAATTAAGTAAAATTAATAACATTCTGAAACTAATTTGTTGCCGTAAAAAAGGTCCTCATATAGAAACGGCACTTGATATATGCCGATCCATAGTGATGGGAACAATATTACATGGTATAACAATCTACGGCTGGACATCAAAAAAAAATATCAACAAGATCAACACCTCTTTAAACAACTGTTTCAGAACAGCCTCAGGTCTGCTTCGAACAACGCCGCTAGATAAGTTAAGAAATGAAGCCAATTTTTTTGATTTTCAGAATCTGTTGGAAAGAACTGCAGTTAATATGGCATCTAAAAGTATTACTATTTCATCTGATGGTCTACATGAATCATTTTGGAAAGTTCTAAGTTCTAAAACCGCTCATCCGTCGTCGGCAATAAGAAATGTAATCTCAATTCTGTGGAAATTTAAAATAGCTATACCAAAAAAACCAAACATTATTATATCGTGTAACAATTTCGTTAAAACTGATGACAGTTTGAGCTGCCTAGCTAAAAACAACACAGAACCTACATGTTTCAAAAGATTGCTTTCTTATAAGATTTCTGAATTTTCCCCCGACGAAATTTATTATACTGATGGATCGTATCAAAACGGGTTGACATCTTATTCTATTAGTAAGCAAATTACAAGCACACAGTTCGAAACCATGCGAAAAGCTAGGCTTCCTGACCACACAGGAATTTTTACGGCAGAAATGGCAGCTATAAGAACAGCAATTCATCTCGCTATTGGTCGCTCTGCAAAAACACTAATCTGTACTGATAGCCTTAGTGCGATTAGGGCCTTAAAGAAAAACTTTAACGGTATCTACGATGATATATTACGACTGCAAGACGAATCAGAAACAATTTTGTTGCTGTGGATTCCATCTCATAGTGGAATCCCTGGTAACGAAAGTGCAGACTATGGCGCTAAAAAAGCCTTAGAGATACTTCATGTTACGGAAGTCCCTTGTCTTCCTAGAGCTATAAGCAATCCATTCAAAATGATCCGAAGGCAACAAAATCCAATTACCAATAGATTAAAATATAACATAAATTTAACTCGATCCCAATGTATTATGTTGGCCCGACTTAGAGTGGGAAAATGCATTTTTAACTCCAAACATTACTTTGAAAAAACTGATCCACCCAGATGTTCCAACTGTAATGAAACGCTAACTATATCTCATCTTCTTACCGTTTGTCCTTTGTCAAAAATTGGCTACCCACTGGACGAAATACTTGACTGTACAAGATCTGACAATGTACAGCGAATAATAAGAAGTCTTCAGAAGCACGGCATTCAAGATGTATAGAAACTTTTAATTATTATAATTAACAACAATACGAGCGCATATGGTCTGGTTACCGGCGCCTTTTTGTATATATTTTATAAATTAATTTGTAAAATATATTATATATAAATAAATAAATATTTACAATTAACACAAATTTTTGCCATATATGTTAGTTAAAAAGGATCAACAAATTTATTTCTGCTGAAAAAAAGAGTACATATATGAAGGCTATAATTTATAAAAAGCCAAATTTAAATTATTTGTCAGATAGGGCGTTTTGCATTTTCTGTGACGATATATATATACACTTAGTATTTTATTAGATATATATTTTCTGATATTAATTCTTTTGCAAGTAGATGGCAGCGAATGAGTCAATTAATACAGATGTAGTAAGCGCAAATAGCTGCAATTCGTTATGTAATTCAGTTTTTAAACGCAAAGTTTTTAATGGCGAGTTAAAAATAAGTAAGAAGAGAGGCAGAAGTAAAGTGTGGAATATATTTGGTAAAATAGAAAATGAAAATGGTGAAGAATTGTCAAACGTAGTTTGCTGTCGGAATTGTTTTAATGTGTATAAATGTACCAATAACTCGACGTCAAATTTAGTTAAACACAAATGTTATATTGATGCTTATTCTGAGAAAAACAATACTCAAAAAATAGAAGTAGATACAGAAACCAGAACAAATTTACTAAATATTTTTACAGAATGGACAATAGAGAACTGCAGACCTTTTAATATAATTGAAAATTCCGGTTTCATTAAAATTGCGGAATATCTTATATCAATTGGGGCAAAATACGGAAAAAATGTTGATGTAAAATCCCTCTTACCACATTCTACAACTATTTCTAGAAATATAACTAATTTACATAAAAAACATTTTCAAAAAATTAAAGAAGAAATAGCCTCAGTTAAAAGTAATGGGTTTGGTCTTACGTCAGACCCTTGGAAAGATGATTATTTAAAAAAATCGTACATATCTGTGACGATTCAGTATGTAAAAGAGGGGACATTGGTGAGCAGACTCTTAGGAATGAAGTGTATGAAAGAAGAAAAGTGTAACAAGTAATAAACCATAAGTAAAAATATTCAGTTCGGAAATATATATACATATATATATATATATACATCCGTGTGTGTGTATATATGTATATATATGTAAAAAAACAATGCCTACTCATTACTTTACAGGTGAGAAAATCAATACAAAAGTTTGTACAATTTTGAAGGACTTTGACTTAGAACTAAATGACAGGGCAATAATTGTTACCGATCGAGGGTCGAATATGGTTGCAGGATTTCGGAGAAATAATCACATATTTTGCATTGATCATTTACTTTACAATACAGTACAAAAAGCCATGCAAGAAATTTCTGATGTAGCGAATTTAAGTCGAATGTGTACCAAGCTTGTCAAATATTTCAAAGTATCTGGGCTGAATGCAACCCTTAATACAACACTAAAAAGTTTTTCACCTACTCGATGGAATACAATGTATTCTTATTTCTTTCAGTTGAAGCTAATTGGCCCAATATAATTCAAACATTGCAAGAACATAACGAATTGAATAGAATACATGACATTAGTTTAAGCCATATAACTGCAATCATCAAAGTATTAAAGCCTTTTCAAGAAGCTTTTACAAAATTAGAAGGGGAAAATTATGCAACTATTCACTTTGTTTTTATGATAGTACATCATTTACAGAAAAAATGTATTTGCGAAACCTCCGATTTAGAAGTAGCAAAACAGCTAAAGGAAAAATTGGGCACTTATCTAGATTTGGTTTTTGAAGAACCACTTCAATTACTTCATATGTACATGTAAAATTTTTTATACATATACATTTTTTTACATTTTATAAAAAAAATTTCTTTTGATTTTTCTATTGTTTGATTTGTTATTAAAAAAAGCAAAAAAGTATTTTTTTTCCATTTTTAAAAATAAAAAAACCAGGGGCCAAATCGTCGCATTCGATTCGAATCGAAATTTCACTCGATCGATCGAGCTGTCAATGCTTTAAGTATATGTATTCTAATAAGAATTTTAAAATTTCGATTCGAATCGAATGCGACGATTTGGCCCCAGGGGCAAATTACGGCATTCGATTTGGATCAAAATTCAAAAATTCTTATTAGAACTCCTATGTATATTAAAAGCATTGACAACTCGATCGATCGAGTCGAATTTCAAATTGAATGCCGTAATTTGCCTCCAGGACTATTTTATTTTTTTTTTAACGCTTTTTAAATAAAGTTTTGTTGCTCCGTCCATTGATTTTCAAAAGCTTGTGAGGGCCATGAAAAGAAAACGATCACTACCCTTTGACTTGTAAATCAAACCAATAAATAGTGAGCCAGAAAAAACTTATACTTATATTAAAATTAATAAAACTTAAACCGTTCAATATAAAAAATAACAAAAATACGTATATTTTTTCATCAATTCAATTTAATCATCAATTGACAATTAAATATTGTCATACTACTCCTTATTCGTAAATATATTCACTTTTTCGGAAAATCTTCCCGTATGATTTTATAGTTGTTTCCATTTTCTTTTTGGACGAGGTGGTCTACTTACACTTAAAAATTTTTTTTTATGTGCCCTTTAATTATTTTGCCACAAAGACCAATGAAACGGGTGCAAGTAGGATGCACCTCATCATGGTACGCTTGTTGATGCTGAGCTACAATGGTTAGAGAAAGAAGGTGTTATATCACCAAATGACTTATCGAAATGGGCAGCCACCATAGTTATAATGAAACGCTCTAATGAAAAAATTCAAATATGTGTAGACTATTCAACAGGTTTAAACGAAAACGTTGAACCTTATTTTCATCCACTACTTTTATGAGAAGACATTTTCATGTGCCTTAATAACCCTATAAACACGTACGTACGTTTAACAGACTATGTAGTTCCTGGAATCAAATAAGCACTAGGAGCATTTCAGCAAGTTTTTTTTGTCATATTTTTATTATTGAATCTTCGCTTAAGCGAACTAACAATAAGAATTCAAATCTTAACACTAAGTGTGTTTAATATTAGTCCAGTCAGTACCAGACTAAAATTTAAGTTCTCACAATAAGGATAACTAATTTTAAAAGTTTCATCTAAGAGCAATAGTATCCCTTCTTTTTAGGCGGGTGTGCCCACTATGTTGCAAGATGCTTCGAGCGAGCGGATTTTGATGTGTTTCCAACTTATTTAAATACTTGTCCACATAGTTTAAGATTTTGCATTTTACTAGTGGAACTTCTAGATCCTTGTAGCACCAGTTATCATTCTTAGAATTTTGTTTTGACGGCGTTAAATTTTTTCTAATTATGTTAGAGGCGAAAGCAGTGCCCCATAATTGTATACCGTAGCACCAAATTGGTTTTTAAATTGAGTTGTGTATTAAAAGTTTACAATCCAGATAAAGCACAGAGTTTCTACCTATTAGCCAGTGAATTTGAGCAGTTTTAAGTTTAATATGCGTCAACTTCAGATCTATATGAGATTTCCATGTGAGGCGGCGATCCAGGTGAATACCAATATGTTTTGTCTCGGACCGTTGAGGCACCATATGGTTGTTAATAGTGATTGGAGAGCGCGTTACTTTGCGGAAAGTAAAAGTTACGTGGGTACATTTTTGGTTATTAATTTTTTTCCCCATAACTTTGCCTATTTCTTAACTTGGGTTACGTGCTGTTGCAGTTGGTTTGAAGCCTCTTTAGGGTCTTTATGAATACTAAGGAAAGCGATATCATCAGCAAATGTCGACGTGTGTGTAAAACTATTGGTTGGCACATCTGCTGTGTAAAGCAAGTACAGAATCGGACCTAGTATACTCCCTTGAGGTACACCAGCCCCTATTGGTTGAGAAGAACTTATTTGGTTTCCCTCTTTGATCATAAATTGTCGACTGGTTATATATTTTTCTAAAAGGTTGAAAATATTAGCTGGAAGGTTGAGCTTTAGTTTGTTTAACGCAAAGTCCCATTTCAGACACGAAATCACACAAGACTCGACCTCTGGGACTAATTTGGCGGTAGCCCCAGTACGTGTGCTTGGCATTATAGTCTCCAGCAGCTATGAAGCGGGGACCTAAAGATTTGTGAAAACTGTTGTACTGATCCTTCGTTATGGAGAATCTGGGTGGACAATAAACTGATGAAATAACTAGGTCATAGAAAAATTCATCAATGCTGGCGTTCGTTGCTTGGATATAACATTCCGAGAGGCCACCCAACGATTGGTGTTTAATTCTTGATTTGGTTAGTATAGCCGAGCCTCCGCATGATTTATCCCTGGAATCCTTTTAATCTTACAAAGAATAGCCACTTATTTTAATAGGTCTTCTAGATGTCATACATATGAGTCTCAGAAATCAATATTACATCTTTTTTTGGTTTATTAAAAATTTTCGAGTTCGCTTTTGTGTTGGCGTATGCCGTTTGCGTTCCAGAAACGAACCCTGAGACAGTTCATGGCCTTTTAAGCATGTCCTGCAAAAGAGCAGACTGCATTTTTTGCATCATGCCAGCCATTTGCGCCATGATCTGCCTAAATTGTTTGGCCATATTGTCAATAACGACTTCCAGGCGGCTAAAATTGGGGCCGGTTAGTTCGTTTGTTGGCACCTCTTGTTGCGTTGTTGTCTGGTTAGGCTTACGTGCGTAGGGCTGGTTAGACGTTAATGCGTTGGTTTAAGAAACTTGACTTGCTAACGCTTGTGAAGCTTAACACAAATGCTTACATTTCGTCTATTATCCCCACTGTCACGACGATTACTGTTACTCATTAACCGTTCGTTTTGTTTTGTTTAGTTTGTTTTTATTTTCTGTTTTCACTTATGTATGGACATGGTGGAATAAGAAGGTGGGAACGTCCCTAAAACAACAACTTCCTGTAAAATTTCTGCATGTATTTTGTTGTTGCTAATTCCAGCTTGGTTGTCGAAAATGTAGCGAACACACATACCCACATTATACACAACCATTGTACAACATAAGCAAGTGTCCAAGCTAAGCTAGATAATATATGGCGGAAATAAAAGTCAGCTGATCAGTTGTCCCTACCTTGTTGAATATACCTTGTGTATGGACATATGTATGTATGTATTTTAATAAATTTTTTTTTGCCACTTATTACAAATATTTTCGTTTTAATTAATACTCGCGTAAACACATCTGTACACTACGAGATTAAGATCGCGGCTGTTTTCCACCAAGTGACTCTTGTTCCATGGGGCCACAAATATCAGAGTGCTCTACCTCAAGAATATCAGAGGCTCTTGTAGCATTTTTATTAAATGTAGCCGTGTTTGTTTACCAATTGGACAAATTTTACAGTCAGTTGTAGTCGTTGATGCAAACTGTATACAAGTTGCCAAAGCAATATGTAGTTTTTGTAAACTTTTAAAATTCTTAACTGGCTACAGAAGTACATGTAAACGTTTCGCTTTGGGTATCCGGACTACAATTTAATTTAAACAAACCATTTGTATTGGACCCGGTAGATATTTTTTTACGTTAGGGTTAACGACTTCAACACCACTATTTTTAAAAATATCTTTATGACCTCTCTTTACAATTTGATTTGCCAAAAGCAAATTTATTGATAGTTCAAATTCAACGCAGGCAAAACAAAATCCTAAGAATGATAAATGGTGCTCCTTGGTATGTTAAAAACAGCAACATCCACAAGGATCTACAAGTTCCACTAGTTAAATGCGAAATCCTGAACTATGTGGACAAGTATTTAAATAAGCTGGAAGCTCACTCAAATCCGCTCGCCCGAAACATCCTGCAACATAGTGGGCACACCCGCCTGAAAAGGAGGGATACTATTGCGCTTATATGAAGCTTGATAATTAATATGAGAACTTAAATTTTAGTCTGGCACTGGCTGGACTTATATTAACTACCTAATTTAAGATTTGAACACTTATTGTTAGTTCGCCACAGGCGAAGATTCAATAATAAATATATGAAAAAAAAAAATTGATAGTTCAGGTACGTATTGAAAACTTTCTATTTTAATTTTTGTGTTGTTACAGGCTGGTTGAAATGCAGTATTGCCAGATGTCTTTATATGCATGATACCTTTATTTGCAGTTGCAACGGTGGCACCCTCCGCCCGCGTATTCTTTAACAAATTTGAGTTTAACGTCATTTGTATTGTGGCGCCTAAATCAAATTACCAACTACAGGCATTTGTATTCCCTAATGTTGATAGGGCAACTTTTTAAAAGCATCATACCTTTTTCCGTTAGGGTTGTCTGCCTGGTAATTTTTGTACGAAAATATTTTAAAATGTACCCGAAGTTATTACATATCCTACACTTTGGGCCTTGAAGCAATTTTATTTTAATGCCATCAGCACTAATGCTTATTCCTGAAATTTCAAGGGCCATTTCCATTGGACGATAGTTTTCTGGCAGTCCAGCCAACAACAGAGATCCAACCCATTCCTCACTTATCGGAAAGCCAATGCCATTTAATGTCTGAGCTGTCGTTACAATTTCTTATACGCAAATGTCCATAAAATTGCAATTTGAAAGCGTAGTTGTTATCAGCTTACGCAGAAGTGCTACCCGACGTATCAGACCACTGTCCCCGTAGGCATTTGCTAGCTGTTGCCACAACTCTTTAGCTGTTTTTGCACTTTGAATGTTAATAAAAGTTGTCCGGCTTTATGGTGGTTGAAATTTTTTTTAATATTGTTAAACAATAAATATTTTTTTCATAAACTGTAAACTGAAATTTTTGAGGACATAAAAAGAAAACGGTTACCAACCTCGTTAAACTGAGTATAGGGTCTGAATTAGAGATGAGCGATCCCGTGACTTTTGAAGAATACTGTAAACAGTGAACGTGATTTTTAAATAACAGTTATTTCAAACAGTGACGGTGATCGCTGTTTATTTTTTTCACAAACAAATATGTTAATAGATACTTCACAGGAAGACCCAAAAATGTTAATTTTAATAACACCAAAATTTAAGTATCAACACTGCAGTTACCAGTTGCTACTTAGATTAATTTCTTATTTTATCCACGAACCACAATGTAATTTATGCATATGGGGTTTAAAGATTGAATGAACGAGGTTGTTGGCAAAAATTAACTGAGTCGGTAACAACATCTTAGTAAATAGTTACTTCGCAGGAAGTTCCAAAAATATTTGTTTTTATAACATATCAAAGTAACTACATCGCAGTAACAGTTACTTCGCAGTTTATGTCACTGTCGTTACCAGTGATTTTGAAGTCACAGGTATAAAATAACAGGTACAGAAATATCGCTCATCTCTAGTCTGAATAGCCTTTGATAGTAGAATCGAACATACAAACATATACCGTTTTCATTTCAAAATGTCTTCATTTAATGCATAGCAATATTATTTTAAGCGTACCAGCTAGATCACAAACCTACGTAGCCTCAACCTGCTTGTTTATCGCGCAGCGACTCTTAAATGCAGCTTAATATTCCTTTAATTACTGTGGCAAACACTTTATGTATAGTGTTAAATAAATTTATCCTCTACATTTATGACAGTAATTTCGATGATTCTTTGCTATTCCAAGCCCATGTAAGGTGCGGTTGTAAAGTTTCACCTGCTACACTGGAGTTCACTTATAATAGAACTGAGGTAATGCCACCCATACCTTATTTTTAATTTTTCTATTTCAGGTTCTAAAATCAAACTTAATTTCTTCAAGATCAGGTGGATTCAATGATATTTGGTTGATTCGGTTATACGATACTAACCAATTTATGTTCTCTATATCGTCATTATAGCTAATGTCCTTTAAATATTCTTATCTCCGCGTTCGGGCCTCCAAACTAGTAAGTAATCATCCGTTACGTGTTTTTATTTTCTGGTAGCGGTTTTGGTCGGTAAGATTGTTTATTATCTGATGCAATTTATCATGTTGTGGCTACCTGCAGCAGTTTAGCTAGTTTTAGTAGACGACCTTTTAACTGTTTTCTTTGTCAAATTAGCTGTAACGTCTCTTCCTATATCTGTAGTTTTCTTCGAATTTGCTCTTGGTAGCCAAGTTATTCCTTGACAAAATCAGGTGGTATATTCCTTGTTTTTATCTCACGTTAAGTTATTACTTTAAAGCAATTTTGCTCTTAGACACACAGACATTTTTTTTTTTTTATAGTTAGGTCGAAAATCATTTCGGTTTCTAAATGTCAGCTTTTGTATTTAGGTTTTTTCTTTATTTATTTTAGTTTAATTTTAAGAGAGAGTTAATGCATCACTGCACTGTATCACGAGCGCAAACTTTTATAAAAACGAAAAAAAAAAATTTTGTTTAAATGATGGATAATGTAGTCATTTTAATTTAAAATATTTTTGAGGAAAATAAGTGCATTTAAATATGCTTTTTGCTAATCTAAAAGTCGTGATGCAGTGCAGTGATGCATTAACGAACAGGCCCAACTCGTGTTCAGTACGCATATCGGCCCAGGTTTAATACGAACATCTTAAAGGTAATTTCCGCATTTATAGGGTTTGTTGTTGGTTAAGTTTGTCTATATGCATTTCATTGGTTCTTAAACCAAATCATCAGTTGACTTCAACCCAAATTCTTAAAAAACTCATCAATATTTTCTGTCTTTATGTAATAACCTCAACAAACAAAACGAGAATTACTATAAGCAAACCAAAACGTTCAAGTTTTTTTAAGAATCCAACCATGGTACCATGAATCCAACAAACCATTATCCGCTATTCGCTTGTTTTGATTTTCTTTGACAAATGTGTATTTTTTATTTTCGATAAGGAAAAATTAAATCACGGATAACAAGTTGGAATAGGTAAAAAATGTTATAAATTGTTTCCTTTTATTATTTCTAGTTTCTATTTCTAATGCATGTGCTCCCATTTATCGCCACCATTTCCAGACTCTATTTTTGCGCCAAAAGATCAATATATTTAATGTAGTGTAAGTAGTAGTTTGCGTGAACATAAATTAACAAATACTGAATGACGCGAGCCAAAAATAGTACGAGAGCACATTTCGATAAACCAATCAATTGACTAGCAAGTAGTGGGATTGAACCCGCACTAGCAATTATAAAAACTATAAGAAAGCCTTATCGTTAATTTCACCTGTTTTAAATTTTTTTCATTGTTGCTGAAGCATTAAACTTTTATCACATATCATTTTACAGTACTGTAAAAGCGTACCGGACAATCCGATAAAGCTTACCACAAATGTATGTAATGAGTTTTCAAATCTTTTAGTTATGATTATTCCCGCCCTTCTCTTACATTTATTTTCGTTTCCGCTGTTGTACATGTACTTTTTTTCCTGAACACTCACAAGAAGTTCATGAACTTAAAGCATAGCCACTAGAGATGAGCGATATTTCTGTACCTGTTATTTTATACCTGTGACTTCAAAATCACTGGTAACGACAGTGACATAAACTGCGAAGTAACAGTTACTGCGATGTAGTTACTTTGATATGTTATAAAAACAAATATTTTTGGAACTTCCTGCGAAGTAACTATTTACTAAGATGTTGTTACCGACTCAGTTAATTTTTGCCAACAACCTCGTTCATTCAATCTTTAAACCCCATATGCATAAATTACATTGTGGTTCGTGGATAAAATAAGAAATTAATCTGAGTAGCAACTGGTAACTGCAGTGTTGATACTTAAATTTTGGTGTTATTAAAATTAACATTTTTGGGTCTTCCTGTGAAGTATCTATTAACATATTTGTTTGTGAAAAAAATAAACAGCGATCACCGTCACTGTTTGAAATAACTGTTATTTAAAAATCACGTTCACTGTTTACAGTATTCTTCAAAAGTCACGGGATCGCTCATCTCTAATAGCCACACTCAAACTTGTGTTTTGATTGAAGAATATGTGAACTATACATTTTCACGCCAGCAAATATTAAAACAAAAAACTCTCCTGTTTGTGTTTGGTATCGTGCAAAATTTTGAAAAAAAAAAACATAATTGGTATGAAAATAAAAATATTTGTGTGCTGCTTTGACCCTAGAGTAACTCAATAATGTTTGTATGAATTTGCCTCTCTGTTTAAGCAAGTCATGATATAAGAAGTGATGTCGAAAAACCCTTTTGTCGTTCCAATTAACAAATATTATTTCTGCACTCACACCTTTGGTCCCACAGAAGGCATTGAAATTGTATAAACAATCGGAGCTGCTCGTAGGCATCCAATTTTTAAAACCAAATGTCATTGGTTACTTCTGATAGTTTTAAAGAGAGCTTGTCATGCTTCTCAAAAATTTGTTGATAAAAGTTTTGACAAGAGCTTCACTGTTAACAGACAAATAAATAAAACGTTTTATTTCTCTAAACCTATTTCGCGACATATTTTGGGAAACAATTGGAGTGATCTTGTCTTCGCAAACCTTCCAATACATATACTCTAGGCAGCGAGTAATATCCTCAATAAAATACCAATTAATACTTTCAAATCTTCTGCGTGGAAAAAAAAGTTATGCCTGTTAGCTTGAGATGCATAAATGCAAGTTTGTTTAACGATTAAACTTTCTACATTTTCATCATTAAACAACATAAAATTTCAAAACATAAAATGCATCATCAGTACTCTTTAAACGGTAGTAGTGTCTTTTGGCTGTAAACATCACCTATTTAACTTACATATCGAGCCTTTGGTGCAATACCGTAGTAACTCAAAATTTGAATTTTTTGAGCTGGGTATGCAGAAATTATCTTTGGGGAAATATCTATCTAAAGAAAAAAAGATTATGATTCCACCTCTAACTGTTCAGATTCTACAGCTAAAAATGTCTTTATTGCCTCTAGGTATTTCCAACAATATTTATTTGCAATAATGAAATATTTCCTTTATGACAAGAAATTTACTAACAGAAAGCAATTTACGAAAAAAGTATAAAGCAATATTATTTTTTGCTACGTTTTAGGCACAGAAACACAACTGCATAATTTGATTTCTTTTTTACTTGTTCGTATTATTTCATATTACAACTTTGTTAGAAAAAAAACGTTAAAAGTTTATTTGCTATAACGATATATTTCGAATTAATTTTTAAGTTTGTCATAGGTTTTGTGACAATAACGATACATAATTGATAGGTTGATACAAAGTACTTAAATATAAATAAATATTTCATATTTTTAATAATTTTTGGCCTTTTTTTATTTAAAAACATTCCTTTTTATTTAAAAACTTGTAAAAAAATAGCTTTAGTAAACAAAAATACTATCAAAAAGATGGTTCAAAACTTTAAATGCATTTTTCTCAGTTCACGATTTTTTGAATTACTACGGTATTGCACCAAAGGCTCGATATGTACATGTAACAGAAAAAGGAAAACGGAAAATTTATTTTTCTTCTTTTTTATTTTGTAAGTTAGGACGAAGTTTTTTCCTTTCTCTGTTACATGTATGTAAGTTAAATAGGTGATGTTTACAGCCAAAAGACACTTCTACCATTTAAAGGGTACTGATGATGAAATTGCGTAGTTGCTTTCAAAAATGCATTCTACTCGGCTAGTATCGGGAGAAAATCCCGCTTTTTTCAAATAAAAGTTTTTTTTTCAACATTAACGGAAAAATATTAATTTCTTCTAATAAAAAAAAAACAATATGAACTTAAGCCAAATTAAAAAGCAAAAATTTGCATCAAAAACAATTAGTTCAACAATAAATAAAAATAAGAATAAAAAAAAATAAATGTATCAAGAAATAATACAGGAAAACATTAAATAAAAAATTCTTTTTTGTACGAAGACACATAAAAAGTAATAAATTTGTACTTGTCATGAAGAGCCAAATAGGGAACTGCAAAAAATAAATTTAATTTTTATATACTTTTAATATTATGAAAAATCAAATTCACTGTTTGATAATTTACTTAAGACAAGTTGTCTGTCTGTTCTTCTTCAAATATCAAAATATCGTTATTTAAATTTGGTTGAAACAAGGACAGACTAGTCTAAGTAAAAAGCAAATAGTACATTTTAACTTACTACTGGTTTTTTTATCTGTAGGGATTTTTTTCATATTATTTTTTTGAAACTTCGTTTCTGTACTTGTGTTTTAGTTCATCACCTGAAATCCAGTCTTCTAGTTCAGTATTTAATAAATTTAAAGCTGACAACATTGAGCAACTTTTAATTTGTTAGCCAACTTATTTTTCATCGACCCTAATTTAAAAAAAAATTTCAGCACATGCGCTGCTGTGGGGTAATGTAAAAATATACGCAACTAATTTATACAAATTTGGACACAATGACTTGCTTAAATAATTTTATAAACAACCCACTGTATGCCAAAAGCTTTTAGCATTTTTAATTTAAAAAATTATTGCATGCGCCATCTGCAGGGTTATAATTGATATTTAAAACGAAACACAGCAAGTGATTGATTTTTACATTAAAATCGGTTGATTTTTGTTAAAATTAAAAGCAATAACTGTGCAACTGTAAAAAAACATTAACAGGCGGGATAAAAAAAGGTTTGATTCTACTAACAAACCCTTAACTAAGTTTGGCAAGATGGGTGCCCGTTTTCTTTTTATTGGCGTTAAAAGTTTCGGAAAATCAGTCAGCTAATTCAGATTTAATTATAACTTGCAGAGAGCCCTAAATTTTTACTATTAATGTCTACAAAAATTTAGCCATTATAAAGTATAACAGCTTGTATTTGCACATAATACAATCTGTGTATAAGCGCTCTAAAAAACCATGAAGTCCTGGAATAAAATTTTCTTTTTAACTAGACTACGCATGCCAAATTAGATGCGCATGCCAAGAATAAAACCCTATACTGGGGTTGGTGACAATTTTCTTTTTATGGGCCTCAAAAGTTCCGGAAGAATTATTGGGCCAATTAAAAAAACGTGTTAAAGTTTGTGTATAACAGCTAGTACGGATTTGATTATAACGCCAAACTATATACATACATACGTGTGTACATATGTACTTATGTATATAAAAAACGGGTATTTAATATAATTTTGGATATTGCATAAGAAAAAAAAGAACTAAAATAATACCCGAAAGACACCAAAATGGCAACAATGAATTTAGTACACACCCGATGGCGTTTCCTCCGCGTAAGTGTATGCAAGGCTATCCCGCCCACGGTCGGACAATAAAGCCTCGTTTGCAATAGCAGAAGATACCACACCTACAACACATACATAGTGGGAGTGTTTTTTTAAAGGAGGATTGGATGTGTACATCAGTAATGCCGAGGGCACACTTATACAGGTAGTGTTAAGAAGCCAGCTAATTATGGATTCGCCTTGAAATTTTGTAAAAGTGATTGTCAGTTTTAATAATTTTGTTTGAAATTTAAAATTTTTTTGACATTCACTTTTTTAAGCACAAAAAGGAAATGCAGAGGGCGAATTATTTGAATTCACCTTGATCAAGGCAAATTCAACCAGGTAATATTAAGAACCCATTTTGACATTTATACGAAATAAAATTACTTTTATATGGAATTTTTAATTTTTCTGACTTTCTACCGTTCAAACACAAAAAGGAAATTCAGAGGGCGAATTTTTTGAATTCGCCTTGAGTTTAACTTGTTGAATATGCCTTGACCTTGATACTACCTGTATTACTGTACCCTGGTAATGCCATTGTGCTCGCTTTACTTTTTTAATTTTTTTTTATTAATTTTAATTTCCAAATAAGTCAAAAAAAAATTTAAATTAATTTTAATAAAACACAAAGATAACCTTTTGTGTTACAAAAGTATTTATTTTAAAGTAATTTGTTTGCCAGAAGTACAATTTCTTTGGCAATTTTACCACAATTTGATTTAATAACGATTGGATTTTCAAGTGCTTCCTGCAGAGGCACTAAAAAATCATTGTATGGATTAGAGCCTAATTGATAGCTTTCTATACCATCGAAAACAGCTTTGAAAAGTGGCTGTTTATTCGAATGAAAATAACCACGATTTCCATGCATTATTTTAATACCCCCCATAGAGACATTACAGATACTCATGTACATGCAATGATCAGGACGGTAGTTATATTCACAAGGCATTATGAAAAGTTTTTCTAAAAATAAAAAAAGGATTGATTAGAAGTGCATACTCGCACATCGAAAGTGTATAAATATTTTATAGTAAATACCTGGATGGTAATAAAAGAGGATATTAATTATATCTTGGTCCCCCCAGGTTATTCGAAGTTTGTATTCCTTGTGGATAGGCAACACATGATCCTCCCATTTGAACAGTCGCATTCGAGTTAAATTCATTAACATCACGCCCGAATTAACACCTAATGGACCGTAGTAGGGATGACGCGCAAATCGATTATACCAACCAATATTGGGATCATCGTGTTCTGACGTGAGTGCCGCGATTTGAGTATCATTAAATCTACCAAAATACTTCCAAATATCTGCTACTGGAGACAAAAATAATATATCTGTGTCAACATACAATATAGAATCTATCGATTTCAAAAGGGACTAAAATCAATAGACAAGAAAAAAAAACAATTACAAAATATATATTAAATTTTTACAACTTACTGGTAGAAATAATCGCTGAGCAGCACATGGTTTAAACAACGTCTTCCATTCACCATTTAACGGAAATTGTAGAGTATATAAATCAAAAAAAAACTCTTCCCTTTTTACAGAGCGCCAGTCGTTGAGTTTTTCATTAAAAGCAGAATGCAGTTGATCTTCAGCAAAGACTAGAAAATGTAGTTTATCTTTTGAGTGGTTGAAAAGGAGTGCCGATTTTATCATGACTAATGTCTCCTGCAGTCGTTGACCGCATGCGACGACTGCTATGTAAAAAGTTTGACGATATCGTCTAAATAAAAATAAGTACAAACAAAGGTTTTTTAAGCGCATACCCCAATATTTTTAATAGCATTTGTGTATAAGAGTGATCGATTATTAAATATTATCTAAACAGCGGTCTTTAATTGGTTTTTTAGTAAACTGAGAAAAAAATGATCCATCGATTTTTTCAATATTTTTTAAATAAAAAATTGTAAGAACTTACTTTTTTTTATCATTTGCTAGAAACAAATTTTTTAATATGGGTCAAGAGTAAAGGTGCTCTTTGAATGGTTAACATACCACCCATAAATATATTTGTCTAAATAATTTAGGATTTAGCATTTTACTAATGAAACTTGTAGATACTTGTTAATATTGCTGTTTTAATTAACCAAGGACTGCCAGTTATCATTCTTTGGATTTTGCTTTGACAGCGTTGAATTTTCTTTAGGTTATGCGGTACAGTGTCCCATTATTGTATCCCCTAGCACCAGATTAGCTCGAGTTTCAACGAAGAAGTTAGCAATGGAGACGAAGTACAGATTTTCTACTACTAGCCAATGAATTTGGGAGGCTTTCAGTTTCATTTGTGTTAACTTCGCATCTACAGTTGTGTTCAAAAAAATAGGAGTGCTATTTAATGAAAAACTAAATCTCCGTGTTTTTAAAAACTATTATTTTATTTTAGTTTTTTGACTATAATATTATTAAATGATTGGTAATTTATTGTTTGGGAAAATCAAATGTTCATTTATGGCAAAAATATATAAAAAAAATCCAAATAAAGAAAAAATTACCTAAAATTAATTGTTCAAAATAATAGGAGTATTTACTATTGGTTCAAAATTCGTAACTTAAAAGTAGTTATTGTAAAGAATTATTTAGGAAAACATGGATAACTAATAATATTTTGTTGAGTATTCTTTGCTTTTTAATAACTGAGGAGCATCTTCGGGGCATGGAGTCAATAAGGTCCTGGCAACTTTTTAATGGGATTTGCCGCCACGCATCTCGAACTGTACTCCACAGTTCGTTTGCATTTGATGGCATTTTTTCTGCCACATATTTTCTAACGTCCCCCATTAATGCCCAATAGGATTAAGGTCAGGAGACTGAGCAGGCCACGACATAACCTCAACCATATTGTTACGAAATCACTATTTTGCCAAATATACTGGTGTGTTTTGGGTCGTTGTCTTGTTGGAAGACCCATTTTAATGTCATATTTTACTCTGAGTATGGCAGCATCACTTCGTCCAATATTTTTACGTAGACATCCTTGTCTATTATTCCTTTTAATTGATGAATTGCACCAACTCCATTGTTGGTGAAGCATCCCCATATCATAACTTTTGCACCACCATGTTTGACAGTTTTTTGGTATAATTTCCTTCATATTCAGTGTTAGGAGGACGTCGAACATACTGTCTGGAGCCGGTTCCACCAAATAAAAAAATTTTAATTTCGTCTGCCCATAAAATATTTCTCCATTTTTCCTTTGGCCAATCGACGTGCTCTTGGGCGAACTTTAACAGTGCAGTAGCCTGCTTATTTGTTAACAAAGGAACCTTTCGTGGACTTCTTGCAAACAATTTGTTTTCTATTAGTCGTCTTCGGATGGTTACAGTACTAACAGGAAGGTTAAGCTCATGTTTTATCTTTTTTGATGACGTCGAAAGCTAACTCTTGCTGAATCTAACTATAAGGCGGTCATCTACACTAGATGTTTTTTGTTTTCGGCCACGAGTTTCAGCCTTTTTTTTGTGGTTAACGGCATTGGCTATAATTTGGTCTGAAAATCCGGGGGTTTCTTCAATTTCTTTGTAAGTTTTTCCTTTTTGTCTTAAATTTTTTATGAGGGCTCGCTTCTCTTCAGAACAGTGTTTTTCTTATGCCACTAATCGACAAATTATATTTTAAAACTATAAAAAAAGACATAACGAAACTTTTTCAAACTAACTTTTAAATATCTTACTTCAGAACCAATTTTATTTTAAAAAATGCAACCACACTCCTATTTTTTTGAACAGTTGAAATTGTTCGACCATAAAAGAAAATAACAAATAACAATAGCAAAACCAATTTTTCAGTACATTATCACTCAAATATTACTCAGCACATTCCATTGCAAACACCGTTAAAAAATTGCGCGCTTTGGAAGCTGACATACTAGCAATTTTTGAGCATTGCAAATTGGGTAGCCACACTCCTATTATATTGAACACAGCTGTATATGTAGCTTCAATCTGCCAAGTTTTTTCTTCTTAAATTGATAAGGAACCATAATTAATAAATGTTGGGAAGCACGTTTTTTTTGCATAAAGTAACGTGGGTGCATTTTTGTTCATATATTTTTCTCCTCCAACTTTTTTTCTACTTGAGTGATAATGTAGTCGGCACCAATGCCCGTTTTATAACACTTATAGTTTATCATTGGATTATTTTACAGATGTCAATTGCATAATTGTCAAATAAGCTCTTAATAAACGAACTGTAAGTATTATGAATATGGGCATAAGGTTTTTAAGGGGGTTTATAAGTGCTAAGAAAAGCGGTATCATCACCAAATGCCGACGTGTGCTATCGTGATTTTTCACATACATAACACGAATATTAACGAAACTTACTGCAAAAATGTGTAAGAAACCAACATTTCATTCAAGCAACAACAAAACACATAGTAAATGAGAAGTTTCTTAAGCTATATTTACACCACCTGAGTTATCATCTGAGTTTCACAACTTAAGGGCTAACTATAATGTCATGTGTAAAATACATATCGTCTGAAAGCCCTTTTAGCCTCATTTGTATAGTGTTATAACATGTCTGTTTTTATTTGTTAATTTTTTTGTCTAATCTCAGTTGAAAATATAACGTATTCTATTTTTGTTTAATTATAAATATGGTTAAAAAACACTTTGTATTAATTTTATGTTTTTAGAATATAATTTATTCATTGAAAATATTAAAATTTTTTATATTGTTTAAAAGGAAAGCTCTTCTTATTTTAATAAAACTTTTCCGCTTTTAATTAAAATAATAATAGGTTATGGGCCCAGCAGAAAAAAACTGGTATTGCACAATTTTGTTGCAAAAATTATGAAAATTGAAAGTTTCGTGTTAAGAAACATTTGGCAGCTGCAGGAGTTCTTGAAGCTGTAACGTCAACTGATGATTCAGGTCAAAACCAGCAGAATTTTTTAAAAATGGATACAAAAGCTCAAAAAATTATAACAAATTTAATAAGTGATGACTATTTGGAATATAAAAGAGATAAATCAACAGCGAAAGGTATGTGGGATAGTTTGAAAACCACCTTTGCATGTAAATCCTCCCAAAATCAAACAATTGTACGAAAAGAGGTGGCTAATTTGAGGTTCAAAGAAAATGAAAGTCTCAATAATCATTTCCTTAAATTTGACTCCCTGATAAGGCAACTTAAAAGCGCTGGAGCCAAACCAGAAGAGGCTGATATAGTTGCGCAATTATTTTTAACGTTGCCGGAATCATTTGATTCCGTTTTCATAGCTTTGGAAAATCTTAAGGCAGAAGACTTAACGCTTGCTGTTGTGAAACCGAGATTATTGGCAGAAGAGTCAAAAAGAAAAAACAGAAACGAGGATGGGAATGATCAAAAGGTAACAGCATTTCAATGCAAGAAGAAAATTACTGGTCGTTTTAATGGAAAATGTCACAAATGTGTAAAATTTAGCCACATGAAACAGGATTGCAGAAATAAAAATGCTAAAGTTGCACAATTAAAAGAAATAAGAGGGAGTTTAATGGCAGATGCAAATGTTGAGGCATCGTCGTATACCTCTGAAATTAAAATTTCGTTCGCTTTAGACTCTGGTGCAACAGGCCACTTTATGAATAATCAAAAGGTATTCAAAAACTTAAGAAAATTAAAAAAGCTAAAGTTTTTTTAATATTGCGAAAGATTCTTAACAAATTTTTGTTTCTATGATTGATGGCATTGAGTTAATCAACATTTATTTAAAGAATGTTATTTATAGTTCTGGATTTCGGGAAAACTTTTTATCTGTTGGTAAGATTTTCAGATTTTCTGTACCATCAACTAACCTTATTTCGTCATACCTTTCAAATCGAACACAATCGGTTCTTGTGAACAATGTTTGGTCTGATGAGCTGCCACTTAAAAGGGGAGTGCCTCAGGGTTCCATCTTAGGCCCGCTTTTATTTTCTATGTATGCAAATGACTTACCAAGTATACTTTCAAAGTGTAACATCCATCTTTATGCAGATGACATACAACTTACTTTAAGTATAGCAGCTGAGAACATTGCCACTGGTATCTCTCAGTTGAATCACGAGCTAGATCAAGTTTATCTTTGGGCTACTGCAAATGGCCTCTGTTTGAACCCTAGAAAATCTAAATGTTTGGTAATTTGCAAGAAAAGTATAGTTCCGTTTATTTCTGGGAATATCGTTTTGAATGGTGAGGAAATTGAGATCGTCGATAGAGCGAAGAATTTAGGTATAGTTTTTAATAACCATTTAACTTGGACGGATCATGTGAACTCACTGGTTGGTCAGTCGTATTTTAAGTTACGGTCGCTCTGGTCTACACAATACTTTACACCTATCAGAATTAGAATCTTGCTTGCCAAGTCATACTTGGTTCCTTCCTTATTGTATGGGTGTGAATTATTCGCAAACTGCGACTCCGTTAGTCGAAGGAAACTAAATGTGCTATTTAACAATATTATACGGTATGTGTATGGATTAAGGAGATCTGATCATGTTTCCTCTGTGTCTAAGAACCTTTATGGAGTAAGTTTCGATAGCCTATTAAAGATACGTACTTTGGTTTTTCTGCATAAAATAATACAAACTCAAACTCCCAGTTACATATTTGAAAATTTGCGTTTTTTTCAATCGCCGCGAAACCGGAACATTATAATACCTCGACATCAATGCCTAGTATCAGATTGGCAATTTTATGTACATGCCGCTAGACTTTGGAATAATCTTCCACTTTGTCAACAATTAAATGGCAACGCTAGTAGTTTCAAAAAATTTGTAGTTGATTCTTTTAAATGAAATCCTAGTAAAATGTTTAAATGAAAATGTGTAGGTTATTTTTTTTATATACTTTGTGCAATTTAATTATATACATATATGTTTCTTATTTTTTTTTATTTTTATTTTATTTTTTCTTATTTAATTTAATTAACTTTTAATTTAAATTTAATAATTAAAAATGTTTTTTGTTTTGTTTTTTTCTAATGTTTAACGCATACCGTTTCTGTACTATAATTATAAGATTAAGTCTTGTTGTACAGAAAATAATCCAATAAATAAATAATAATAAATAATAATAATAAGATGGTAGAAGATGGGCTAAAGGTGGATTTTCAAAGAAATTATGCTGGTGTAAAACAAAAAGGTAAGACCATAATGAAGGGAAATCGTTGTGGAAATTTGTTTGTGATAAAAGTAAAATCAAAACATATTTCTTGTGCGAATCTAAGTAAAGCCGAAGAAGGTCAGCTGTGGCATAAACTTATGGGCCACATTAGTAATCAAGGCTACAGCGAATTGCTTAAAAACGATATGGTCAGTGTGTTAAACTGATTTTTGTGAAATTTGTATTAGAAGTAAACAGTGTCGATAACCATTTGATGGTACTCGAAGAAAATCAACAATGAACATATTCATTCGGATGTTTGTGGTCCAATTACTCCTACTGCCTGGGATGGATCTCGATATTTTGTAACATTTGTAGACGATTTCACACATTTTGTTGTCGTTTATTTAATAAAAAGAAAATTAGAAGTGTTCGAAAAGTTTAAGGAAAATAAAGCTATGGTGACATCTAATTTTAATAAAAAGATCTCTCAACTAACTACTGATCAAGGACGTGAGTACAAATCTAATTTGATGTTGACGTTTTGCAAAGAAAAAGGCATACAAATTTGTGAAACAATGGCATATTCTCCTCAACAAAATGGTATTGCTGAGAGATTTAATAAAACCATAGTTGGGCGTGTAAGAGCATTATTGAAAGCTTTTATGGGGAGAAGCAGTTTATTCGAGTGTGTATATTTTAAACAGAAGCCCGACTAAATGTGGTTTGGCTAAAAACCTGACTTATCAAAACTAAGAGTATTTGGTTCTGTGGCTTATGTTTGGGTTGCTAATCAAAAACGAAAAAAAAATAGATGCATAAAATGAAAAATGTATATTGATTGGTTACTGCCCTAATAGCTATCGATTATGGAACAATAAAAAACAAAAGGTTATTTAAGCAAGAGATAAAAAGTTCAATGAAGCTGAGTCTCCCTTTAAAAAGTCGAAAACAGAGGAAAATAAAACACAGATAAACAATCAAGAGGGGGAAAGCGATGATGTTTCTATTCAAAGCGATAATGATCTTTCTAATATATATAGTAATGAACATATTGGATCAACAATTTTTTTTTCATATTTTTATTATTGAATCTTCGCTAATGCGAACTAACAAAAAGTATTCAAATCTTAAAACTATGTAATTGATATTAGTCCAGTCAGCGCGAACTAACAAGAAGTATTCGAATCTTAAAACTATGTAATTGATATTAGTCCAGTCAGCGCGAACTAACAAGAAGTATTCAAATCTTAAAACTATTTAATTGATATTAGTCCAGTCAGTACCAGACCAAAATTTAAGTTCTCATAATAAAGTTAAAATATTTAAATAGATTCATCTAAGTGCAATAGTATCCCTTCTTTTCAAACGAGTGTGTCCACTATGTTGCAAGATGTTTCGGGCGAGCGGATTTGGATGTGTTTCCAGCTTATTTAAATACTTGTCCACAAAGTTCAGGATTTCGCATTTAGCTAGTGGAACTTGTAGATCCTTGTGTATGTTGCTGTTTTTAATATACCAAGGAGCACCATTTATCATTCTTAGGATTTTGTTTTGACGGCTTTGAATTTTTTCTATGTTTGATGCGGAAGCAGTGCCCCATAATTGTATCCTGTAGCTTAAAATTGGTTTCAAAATTGAGTTGTAGGGTAAAAGTTTACAATCAAGACGTAACACAGAGTTTCTACCAATTAGCCAATGGATTTGTGTAGCTTTAAGTTTCATTTGCGTCAACTTCGCATCTATATTTGTCTTCCATGTAAGGCGACGATCCAGGTGAATGCCTAGATATTTCGTTTCAAATCGCTAGGGCACTATATGGTTGTTAATACGGATTGAGGAGCATGTTCGTTTGCGTAAAGTAAACGCTACGTGGGTACCTTTTTGCTCATTAATTTTTATTCCCCATAACTTTGCCCATTTCTCTACTTAGGTTACGTGTTGTTGCAATTGACTCGAAGCCTCTTTAGGGTCCTTATGAATACTGAGAAAAGCGGTATCATCAGCAAATGAAGACTTGTGCGTAAAACAGTTGGTTGGCATATCTACCGTGTAAAGCAAGTACAGAATTGTACCTAATATACTCCCTTGAGGTACACCAGCCCCTATTGGTTGGGAACAACTTATTTGGCTTCCCTCTTTGATCATAAATTGTCGACCGGTTATGTACTTTTCTAAAAGGTTTAAAATATTAGCTGAAGGTTTAGCTTTAGTTTGTTTAACAGGCCTTCGTGCCATACTTTATCGAAAGCTTGAGAGACATCAATAAAAAGCGCGGAGCAGTACTTTTTTCCTCAAAGGTTTTTCTTATAATCTGCCAGTCTGTGAGTTTGTTCAATTGTGCTATGTCGACTTCTAAAGCCAAATTGGTAATCTGGAATGCAGTTGTATTCATTCAGGATCGAAGTCAGCTTGCTTTTAATCAGCTTTTGACAAAGTTGGTAACAAACTTATAGGCTTATAAGACTCCACCTTCGAAGGATCTTTACCAGGCTTAGGAATCATCTTTACTAAGGCAACTTTCCATATTGGTGGGAAATGTTCAAGCCGAATTATAGCGTTAAAAATAAAAAGAATTATTCTTTTTGCTGCAAAAGGTAGCTCTAAAAGGATTTTGTTGCTTATTTTATCAACGCCAGGAGCTTTTTTTATCTATCTTCTACCACATCTGAATATCGGAAACGCACTTCTATAGGACGTCTAGCAACAACAGGGGGTAATTCCAGCACGTCAGGGCTTGTATTGGGAGTGAACACGTTTCTTAAATGGTTTGCGAGCAGATCGCATTTTTCTTCGTCGTTTCTAGCCCAGGATCCTCTTAGATTGCGCAGTGGTGGTTTTGCGATTACGGGTCTCTTGAGACGTCTGGCTGATCGCCATAGAGAATAATTTGTTTGAGGAGCCGCGTCTAGACCTTCCAAATAATCCTTAACTGATGCAATTCTGTGTACCTCCAGCAAGTTTTTTTTCGATTTGTACACTCTTTAAGCTTAGTTTTAAGTTGGGGCGATCTATGCTGTTGCCATTCTATTCGCGCTCTCCTTTTTTTCAGATAAAAGCTCTTCAACATTGACAGAAAAAATTTTGTTGTATTTGACCTGACGGTATGAAGATAAAGCATGTTCAACGGCTTCTTTAATGTTTTCATTTAGGATACTCAGGCAATCATCGATTTATTGGGGAGTTTTTAGTGGTATGTCTTCCGAGCAGTGAGTGCTGATATATTTTTTATATTTCAACCAATTTACTCTTTTAGAAAAGAAAAAATCACTAGTTGCTATTTGGTGAGAACTGCAAATGGTGATAATTGTGGGTGAGTGGTCAGAATATAAATCCAAAGAGGCTTGAGCCTCAATAAGCTCCGGGGATATACCAAAATATAAAATATAATAAATATAAATATATATACGCCAAAATCTATTACGTCCGAAATTTTATTGTGGTCGGTTGGCCAACAAGTTGGTTGTCCAGTAGAAATAACACAAAGACCCATTATAGACACGGAATCATACAAGATACGACCTCTGGGACTAATTAAGCGGGAGCCCCAGTAGGTGTGTTTAGCGATATAGTCTCTAGCAGCTATGAAGCGGGGACCTAAAAATTTGTAAAAACTGTTGTACTGATCCTTAGTTATGGAGAATATGGGTGGAGAATAAACCGACGAAATAACTAGGTTAGGGAAAAATTCACAATGCAGACGTTTGTTGCTTGGATATATCATTCGGGGATGCCATCTAACCATTGGTGTTTAATTCTTGATTTGATAAGTATAGCCGAGCCTTCACATGATATATCCCTGGGATCCTTTGAATCGAAATATGAATAGTTACTTATTTTAAAAACGCTTCTAGATGCCATTTGAGTCTCGGAAATCAACTTTACATCAATGTTTTAGTGTATTAAAAAATATTCGAGTTCGTTTCTGTGTTGGCGTTCCAGACACAAACCCTCAGGCAGTTCATGACCTTTTAAGCATAGCCTGCAAAAGAGCAGACTGCATTTTTTGCATTTCTTACATCATGCCAGCCATTTGTGACATGATCTGCGTAAATTACTTAACCATATTGTCAATTACGTCTTCTAGGCGGCTAATTTTGAACCAGTTGGTTCATTTGTTGGTACGTCTTGATGTGTTGTTGGCTGGGCAGACTTGCGTGCTTTGGGCTGGTTAACCTTTAATACGTTAGCGTAAGAAACTTCACTTGTAGTTGTCTGTGCTAATGGGGGCATATTTGTAGTTTGCATATCTAACGGCTGGGGAGGGGCAGGAGCTACTTTCGGCTTGGATGAGCGTCTAATTAAGTCGTAAATAGGGCAACCTCTCTAGTTGGCAGTGTGGTTTCCACCGCAATTTCATCAACAAATGATAATGAAAACCATAATCGAGAAGGTGAAACTGTTACGATTTCAAGCAATTAAAGCGAAAATTATCAAGAGCGTAGTGTTAGTGAGTCTCAGTTGGAGGACAAAGTACCTAAAATACCTAGACGAAGTAAAAGAATCCCAAAACCAAATCAAAAATTTGCTGAATTTTATTCAAATTTATTCAAAGCAGTACTTTATGAAATATC
The DNA here is from genome assembly GCA_963583895.1 of Melanophora roralis. NCBI lineage: Eukaryota > Metazoa > Arthropoda > Insecta > Diptera > Rhinophoridae > Melanophora > Melanophora roralis. The sequence continues at coordinate 85,251,516 of OY757187.1, read as the reverse complement.
TTCTCTGAAAACATTTGCAGATATTGAAAAATGTAGTGATCGGGATAAGTGGCTTGCTGCTGTTGAAGAAGAATCAGTCAATCAATAAATAAGAATAATGTATAGAAATTAATAAAGCGACCGTTTAATATCAAAGGTGTTTACAGTCAAAAATGATGCTAATGGAAATCCGGAAAAATATAAGGCTAAATTAGTAGCAAAAGGATATTTACAAAAGTTTGGTGTAGATTATGATGAAATTTATGCGCAAGTAGCAAAATTATCAACAATACGAATTATTTTAGCAGTTGGAGTGTTTACTTTTACCAGGTTGTCGTATTTAGGTGAAAGATCCCAATTTGTACAACCAAATGGTTTTTGTTCTAACGTTAGATTTCTGTAGTCTGGTGTCCCTCAAGGATCTGTATTAGGACCTATTTTATTTACTCTATATATTAACAATCTTGCCTGCTGTTTTGACTCTGCCCTAGGTGAAACCTATTTATTTGCTGATGATGTATTTTTGCTTTTTAGAACAGATTTGATTCTGAGGACGTACTTGTTAGCAAAATAAACTTTTGTCTTGAACGGACTTCAGGGGGGTTATTATGTAATTTGATTCGAATCGAAAAGGCTTTCGAAAGGAATTTTCTATTCGAAAGGCAAATCGTATTATCTAATACTTTTAAGATTTGGTAAGTCTGCTTTCATTCTTCTTTAATTTCTTTCTTCTCCTGCTCTTAATTTCATTTTTTAATGATTATTTTTTATTAATTTTATTTGTATGAATTTAATATTTTTTAAGTATTTTACAAGTTTTATCTTGGGCTGTATTGCTATGTAATATTTTTATTTTGGCTATTTATGGCTTTATATTACAAGACTTTTAATAAATTAATTGAAAATTGAAAATAATATACTTAAGTATGTATTATTATGTGTATATAGGTATAAAAATTTAAGACATATTATTTAGTTATATTTATGTTTTGCAATAAATTATTTTTGAAACTTCTTTTATACTTTTTAAAACAACTTTTTTTCTTTACGTCTATGTAACTTAAAGGCTATATGTAAAAGCACTTTACACCAAATTACTTTCAATTTTTGTTTGAAGCATTGAAAAAATCAAACAGTAAGTTTTGTTAATATATGTACATACATACATACATATATGTATATAAAGTTGTGTTCTAGAATCTAGATGCTAAACGGAACAGTCCGAATTTACACCAAGTTACCCAAACTTACCCAAAAGCGCTTCAGGTAACAGTTTTCGTGCAAAAAGGAGAGCGTGTGAGAGAGTAATTATATTTCATTTCCTGTAAAAATTACTTGTGCTTTTTTTTGGGTAAGTTCCAAGGCGCATGCAGGTGGGAGCGGTTCTGCAAAAATCACTAAAATGGATGTACGAATGTCAGAAACAGATAACAAAAACTCTGAAATTCTTTCTTCTTCTCATTGGCCCTTCACACACCAGACTAAGATTTAAGCGAACAATTTTTGTTCTTTTCCTAACACACTGGACTAATTGTTCCATCCATTTTAAGCAAGCTGAATTGCAAGTACAAGCAAGTCTGTACTCATTCAATTTTTCTCACCTCGTTGTCTACAACCCAATCAGCTAAGCTTATTTTCTTGCATCGTGCGAATTGGGAGTTATTTATTTTAGTCTGCTTGCGCGACCAGCACCCCTCCTCTTTCAAAGTAATGGTTACACCACGACGGTCGACTAAATTCGCTCTGTTAAAAAAAAAGAAAGCAGACCTGTTGTTTTTTAAATTAATATGTATTAGTTTTGTGCTGTTCGTGCAGGGTTGAGGCTGGTTGAAAAATTACGCCAACAAATAACCATACTCTTCACCTCTTTTGCCATCACTTTGTCATTTTGTTCTGGCGGAATTAGTATAATGTGTGAAGGGCCTTTGAGATTTTCTCAAATTATACAGTTGTTGTTAGCAGTGTTGCCACCAAGGAAATGTAAAATTACACATGCTTTTTTTTTTTTTTGAAAAAAGCGTTTTTTGTTCTAAATATAATAACCCAGCAAAAACTTGCCTAAAAATTATGTAAAATCCAAAAAACTCTTACTCGTTAGAATTTTAACACATTATTTTAACATGATGACATTGGAAGCAAGTACTTACCATGCTCGCTTACAAAAAGGGAGTTAAATAAGTACTTACCATGCTCGATTACAAATAGGGACTTAAGTAAGCTATTACTTTATTGGCAATATAATAACCTTTTTCTGTTGCCCCCGTTACTCATTTTTGCATTTAAAGAGTTTTTCTGTGATGTTTTGGTTAAAGCTTGCTTAAAATGTTATGCTAGAATAAGTTAAAAAATGGTCAAACTGAAGCTTACTGCCTGATTTTAGATAAGAACGAACTTATTATTCATCAACTGCTTAGTTATAGTAACTTAAATGTAATAGTTACTTAAAAGTAAGAAATTTGTAGTGACTAATTACTTCAAAATTTTTGTTGGGAACATATAATTTTTTTGTTAAAAAAAATAACGATTTACATTTTTTTTTAATTTTATACCCTTCACATAGTGATAAGAGTATATATGAGTTTGTCATTCCATTTTTAATGTTTACAATATTTATTTAAGACCCCAGTAAGTATAAATATTTTGGATTCTTATAGATAGGTAGCCATGTCTGTCCATCTGTGTGTCTTTTGAAATCAAGTTTCCAGACATAAAAAAAGTCGCTCAGAAAATAATCAGAAATATACCTGATTTAATCGCTATATAAAATCAACAAAATCTTGACCGAGATGCAAGCGAAACTCTAAAATAACCCAATTTTTTAGGACCAAAACCATATTCTTTTATATCTCAGTAAATACAACCACTCTAGTCACAAAGCTTAGCACGGATACTTTGAAGATAGGGACCTAAATTAGGGAAAAAATTTTGTATGTAGAAGCACACATTTTGGGAAGTATTTTATCCAATCACAGCTATAGAAGTCAAATGTTTTACATCAAGTAATTTTACAATAATACCTACATTTTGGAAAACAAATTTATTGGATTCGAGCAGGGAGAAATTTTGAAATTCTGAAATTTTTGATACGCTATATTTCGGAAATTATAACATCTATCGACTTTAAAAGTTACACAGTAAGTAACTGGACAATAGTGCATACATTTTAGAAAAAATAGTTGGATAGGAGCAGATGGAGGGGCAGCACCAAAACGAATGAACAACTTTTATTAAACTTTTAATACGAAATAAGTTGAAAAATGTTGGCCTCAAACCTTCTACATGGTATTTTTACTATACATACAAACGTTATTTTCTTAAGTTTTCTATTTTTAAAACTAGAATAGATATCGGCTTCAAACCCAGTACAAAGTATTTTTATATGGAGGATGGCTAAATTCCAAAACGCAATTTGCCTTGCATTACAAATTTTCAACTTCTTCCCTTATACACTTCGCACAATTTTGACAACGTTTTTTGCTTCCAGGACATTAATATAGCTGTAAACACTAATTTGGAAGTAACAGATATTATCAAAAACCTCATCTTTGCTTTCAGGAAAAACTTGAAATTTTGTGATGCAAAGCAAACTGCGTTTTGGAATTCAGCCGGTATTCGATTCGACAAGTGTAAAAAACTTTTAATATGTGTATGTGTATAAAAAATAATAATAATCAAAAACGATAAAATTTAAAATTACACATGAATTACACATTCAACCAATTACACATGGGCTACACATGAAACGAAAAATTACACATGAAATGTGTAATTACACCTAAGGTGGCAACACTGGTTGTTAGTAAAAAAGAAAAAAAATATATATATACATATATAAACAAATTTTGACAGCTACACATCCGAAATACCGTTACTCAGCTAATTAACCGAGGCCACCTGTAATAAATGCGGCCTGGGGCCAAATCGGTCGCATTCGATTCGAATCGAAATTTACTCGATTGATCGAGTTGTCAATGCTTTTAATATAGGAATTCTAATAAGAATTTTTAAATTTCGATTCGAATCGAATGCGACGATTTGGCCCCTGGTAAGTCCCGACAAAAATAGTGTTGTCAATTGGTTAACTTTATTTATTTGAGAACATTAATTTTAGTCTGGCACTGGCTGGATAAATTTTAAACATTTATTTATAAGATTTGATTACTTATTGTTAGTTCACAGAAGTGAAGATTCAATAAAAAAATAAATATGAGAAAAAAAAATGGTTAACCGAAAACCCGGTTTTGGGCTACATTTTCAGTTTTTAAGCAACCGGTTTTCTCCCACCGGTTCACCGATTTTTTATATCTGTGGAAATCGTCAATTTTCCTTATTTTATTTTTGTGTTTACCGCACTGTTAACAGCTAGTGCTATTATTTCGTTGTGAAAAAATGTTTGTGTGTTTAGTAAATGGAATTTGTAAGAAATTTGAAGAAAATAAGAAAAAAATAAATATATATATTAGCTGTTTTTCTAAAAGTATGTATAATATATAAATTGTGTTTTATCTATTTTGATAAAATTCACATTTGGTCCTCAGAAATTTTTGCTAGTCACTATTTTTTGTTTTTCTTACCATAAATTTAAATTTAAAATTGTTCACTATTTTCTTTTTTCTATCAAAAATGTAACAAAGTTAGTATATATCATATATGTCAGTGTTTCATTAGGTGTGTTCAATAACTGTCTCAGTAAATATTTGCATTTTGAGAATGAAAAGAATTTGTAACTTGTAAATGAGTAACCTGTTTAATAGGGCTAATAACTTTCGTACTGAAATTTAAAACATTTTTAAAATGGTTTTAATATATGAGTCAATAATAACTAAAAAGTGTCATGAAATATTAAAATTTATTGGCTCGTTTTAATTACTATTGGTAAAGATAATAACAAAAATGTTTTTTTTTTTGTTTTCCTTTTACTAAAATTGTTATTTGTGAAGTAGCAATAGTTGTATTTCGCACTCAAAAACATTTTAAAAGTAAATGAACACTTTTACAGTCAAAACTTACAAGCAAATGTATTTTGTTTTTGTAAACTTATAAAAATTTTGTACTTAATTTGTTTTCAAAGCATAATGACAGAAATACTGTTTGAATAATTTATGATAGTAAAATTTTTACTAGTAGAAATTATTAGAAACATTTTTGTTTCTAAACATATTACGCTCTCTTTTGGCACTCTAGCTGCTAATTTTTTGTGTTTGTGTAAACTTTACTAGTAATAATTATCGAAAGTTATGAATAATGTTCTGTAAATGAACACACCTAATGATACTTTCTATTTTTTTTTTCTTTCCATTAGCATTTATTTTATATATTTTGATATACTTGCAAATGTATTTTATCTTCATCTGTTTAATGATTTGGGTAATTTTTTTTTATAAATTAATGATTAGCTGTATACCTGCATATATGAAAATGTTTTTATATTTTGGTGTTAAAATCCTAATAATGTTTTATAAAATTTATGTCAGTTTTTGTTCTATTTTTTGGTTCCCCGCCGTAATGCTTTATTTTGATGACTTTTAACCTTGGTGGTGGTCCAAATGTCAGTAGTAATTCGTATGTAAAGTCGGCTTTGCAACCTCATACTGGGAATTTCAATGTGGGTCATTTAAATTGTCAAAGCATCAAACCCTCAGTTAATCAGTCTAAGCTTGATGAGTTGAAGTCTATTTTAAAAGATTCTTTTTTTGATATTTTTGCAATAACTGAAACATGGTTAAAGCCTTATGTTTCTTCTTGTTCCGTTGGTATTCCTGGTTATAAATTTTATAGAAATGATCGGTTAAATTCCAGGGGTGGTGGTGTAGGCCTCTATGTTTCTAATAATATTAGATGCCGAAAAGTGCTTCAGGTTTCTGAGCTTGGTATTTGTGAAACGTTATTTATTGAGTTTTTCTTGGATAACGTGTTATTTCTTTTTGGAGTAGTTTATTTGCCAACTGGTGATATTATGTCGTTTGAAAATCTTCATCATGAATTGTTTCTTAACTATTCTAATATTGTTGTCGTTGGTGATTTCAATTGCAATATGTTTGACTTGGCTAAATCAAATAGTATGCGTTCTTTATGCCTTAGGTGTAATCTATCTATTGTCCATAATTCACAACCCACGCACTTTGATATAGCTCATGGTTCTTCTTCGTTAATTGATTTTTGGTTAGTAAGCAACCCTTCCTTGGTATCTTTATCTGATCAAATCTGCTGCCCTTCTGTGTCACATCATGTTCTAATTTTTCTATCGTTTTTAATTAAGGTTGACCGCTGTGAGGAATATGTTGAATTTCATGACTTTAATTTAATAAATTGGGATGACGTGCTTCTGTTTTTGTCAAATTTTGATTTTTCTTACTTTTACTCAGGAAATGTTAATGATCAATGCTTAATCATTTCAAATCTTTTAAGTTCACTTTTTGAGTTTGTTCCAGTTGTTAGGAAAAGAATCAGTTATAAGGACAATAACTGGATGAATTGCAGGGAAATTCAATTTGCCCAATCCTTAAGAGATCTTTCCTATTATGCGTATTTATCTAATCGATCAAATGAGAATTGGAAAGTATTTTGTAAACACCGTAATAAGGCTAAAAATGTTATTCGGAAAATTAAGAGAAAACATTTTGCTAAAGTTTTTCGGGGACTTGATTCTTCAGGTCTTTGGAGGGTTCTTAAAGGAGCTGGTTGTGTTGAAAAGAATTCCGTTGTTTATGATTGTGATATTGATCAATTGAATGACTTTTTTGTTGGAGGTGATACTGTGTCTGATGCAAATGTCTTTGATTTTGCTGGTTTTGAGGATTCTCATAGTTCTTTTTCTTTTCATTGTGTTAATGACATTGAGTTAATGGATGCTCTAATGAGAGTTAAGTCTAAGTCAGTTGGGGTTGATAATATCTCCATTCGTTTTATTAAACTAATTTATCCACTAGTATCTAATTGTTTACTTCACTTAGTGAATTCTATTTTGACTACTTCGACATTTCCTTTGTTGTGGAAGACTGCTAGAGTTGTTCCAATTCCTAAGTCAAGAGTTGTACATGGTCCTGAAGATCTTAGGCCTATATCTATTCTCCCTGCTTTATCTAAGGTTGTGGAGCATATTATCAAGGATCAGGTACTTCAAGTGGTTTCTCAAGGCATATATGAAGGACAATATGCTTTTCGTAGAGGTTATAATACCACTTCACTTCTTTTAAATTTGACGGATAATATTAGACGTAACGCCAATAATGATGAGTTTAGTGTACTTGTAGCTCTTGACCTGTCAAACGCTTTTAACTCAATTGAGCATAAGAGACTTATTATGACACTCAAAGATGATTTTTGTTTTTCTAAAACTGCGTGTAAGCTAGTTTTTTCGTATTTGGTTGGAAGATCGCAATTTGTACAACTAAATGGTTTTTGTTCTAATATTAGATTTCTTTCGTCTGGTGTCCCTCAAGGATCTGTATTAGGACCTCTGTTATTTATTCTATATATTAACAATCTTCCCTGCTATTTTGACTCTGCCTTAGGTGAAACCTATTTATTTGCTGACGATGTCTTTTTGCTTTTCAGAAGCAGACTTGATTCTGAGGACGTACTTGTTAGCAAAATAAACTTTTGTCTTCAACGTGTTCTTGAATGGACTTCAGATAACTTTTTAAGTATCAACCCTTCTAAGACTAAAGCTATAATGTTTGGGCCTACAAATCGTTTTTTTTTCTGATATAAATATTTCCCTGGGTGGTGTTCAAATTGAATTTGTGGATCGAATAAAATGTTTGGGCATTGTTCTAGACTGTAAGCTTTCGTTTAGCTTTCATATTGATATTTTAAGTTGCAAGGTGTTTGGTATTTTGCGCAAAATATATTCGATGAATATGTATTTACCTCAACGTGTAAGATATTTGCTGGCTCATGCGTTGTTGTTTTCCTTACTTTTGTATGGCCTTGAAGTTGTGGCTTGTACTTGTTCTATATATTTAGACAGAATTAGACGTTTGCTAAATATAATGATTCGTTTTATTTATAATATTAAAGGTCGTGCACATATTTCTCCCTATGTTTTGCGATTTCTTGGCTGTTCGTTTAAGGAATTTATTATGTACCGTAGCTTGGTTTTTTTCCAAAAAGTTATGAGAGCAGGTAAACCCCTGCCTCTCTACAGATCATTTTCGTTTACACATTCATCCAGAAACCCTCAAATACTTATTCCTAGGATATCATCTTCTTTTTTTGAAAGATCTTATATTGTTAGTGTTGCTAGGAGCTGGAATCGACTGCCCTACTGCCTACGTGTATTTTCCCAATCTAATAATGTTTTTCGTTTGAAATTGATGCAGTGGATTTCTAATTCTATGTAAATTGGACATGGTGTTAGTTGATTTGATTTTTTTTTCTTTTATTTACGTTATGGGTTGCTGCTGATTGGACCTAAATTTAGGGTTTTCTTTTGTATAATAGTAATTCTTTTTTTTTTTAATGCATTGGCTGGGGAGCCACTTAATGGGATGTTGAGCTATATATTTTTAGTATAACATTATCAAAATGAGATACATTGGTATATAAATTTTTTGTATTACATAAAAATGAGTTTCATATGTATGTATATACATGCTGTTTTTTATTTATTATTTATTTTATTTTTAAGAATTTAATATTCTTTAAGTATATTATGAATTTTATTTTGGGCTGTATTGCTATGTAATATTGTTATTTTGGCCATTTATGGCTTTATATTACAAGACTATGAATAAATAAATTGAAAATTGAAAAAATTGAAATTGCATAAAGTACAAATTTTGTGTAACAAATGCTATTTTTAAGTTATTTTTTGTTGTTTTAATAAAGATTAATTCTTTTTACGTTATATATGTTTTGTAATTAAATGGGCGGTTAACCGGTTTTTTGAAGTTCGGGTAACCGGAAACCCGGTTTTAAAAAAAGTCGTTTTTTTGATAACACTACCCAAGAACTTAAAAACTAGCTGATTTTTGAAATTTCCTTTTATATTTAATCAGGCTAATTGGTTCAAATTTTATTGTGATAAGATTTTTGTTGAAGAAATAATTTGAAAAAGTTTAGTTTCCCGACACTAGCCGAGTGGAATGCATTTTCAGAGCCCGCTACAAATTCTCATCAGCACTCTTTGTTCGGTACTGAGCATTGGTAGTAAATATCTTCTATTTAACCCAAGTGTTAATTAAAATTTGAATACGGAAATACTAATTTGTATTTTACACATACGCTCATTAACAATTGTTAGTTCTTGGGTTAGAACGAAATTTACGGCCTGCCATTTTTTACATCATGGCAACACCTTTTCTTTTATTTATTCTCCATCTCATCACTTTATGTTTTGTGATTTTTGTTTATTTTTAAAATTCCAGAACTATTTGGACATTTTGCAAAATAAATAAAGCTTGATTTTAATATTTGTCTAAAAAAATAATTTGTGCGTAAAAATTTACATATATATATATGTATATATATATATATCGTCACAGAAAATGCAAAACGCCCTATCTAACATTTAAACATTTTTTAGAAGGAGCAAGCATTTTTGTGTAAATGAAAAATGTATTTGCAATTAACACAAATTTTCGCCATATATGTTAGTTAAAAAGGATCAACAAATTTATTTCTGCTAAAAAAAGAGTTTTGCGAGATGACGTACATATTTGAAGGCTGTAATTTATAAAAAGCCAATTTTAAATTGTTTGTTAGATAGGGCGTTTTGCATTTTCTGCGACGATATATAAATAAGTTGCATTGTGTTTTAAATTGATATTCCCTGGAATGCGTGAACCGATTCTGCAAAGTTTATATGAAAGGTGACGTCAATACCAAGGTTTTTATATTTAGACGGTCTCTGTACGTGTATTGGTTCATGAGTTATAACCATTCCATTCTTCCGGAATAACCATTTTCGGCTACAACTGCTTCAAATATTACTCTTATCTTCACAAAATTTAGCCCATATATCTATCATCACGTCTTCAGCAAGTATGTCTAGCAAAAATATGATCGGTCCGTTTTTTTATATAGCCCCCATACAAATGTGCTCCCGGAATAACCATTTTGGGCAATATCAACCAACCCCGTCTGTGTAATGGTACAAGACTTGCTATTTAAAGATAAATGCCTTATGTAATTGAAGCTACTATTTTAACTGGAAAATTCAAAGGCGAAGATTAAATTATTCCACGCATCCCAATGATTCCATCTAATATGCCTTTTTAATTTAAACGACTTCAGTTTCCTGTTCGCCTTGCGTTTGCGGTTACCATTAATAAGGCGCAAGACCAATCCTTAGGAATTTGTGGAGTAAATTAAGAGTATGCAGTTTTCTCCCATGGACAGCTTTATGTAGCCTGTTCGCGCGTTGGCAAACCATCGGTTTTGTATGTTTACACCGAAAATGGAAAAACAGTAAATGTTGTTTACAACAGAACATTACAATAAAAGCAATTTATCACTAATTTAAATAAATTCGAATTGATTTTTTTATTTTCTTTTTTGCACAACGAAGTGTGCAGGGGGTTGGCTAGTTAATTCATAAATATTTCTTCCTTTCTTTATTATAAAAATATGCTTTAACAGAATTTTATTTACTTTTTTCAGCTATTGTCAATAATTTTAATGTCGTGTTTATAAAATTTTATGCGTTTTAAGTCTAAAATAGATTTTTATTTTAAAATAAAGCAGCATTAATGCTTCAAATTTTAATGTATCTTGGACATACGTATACACAAACACAAGAAACATATACATACATAAGCTAACACGCATGAGAATCAAAACAATCCATATGAAACTGCTTACATATGTATATATTAAAAGTGTAATGTACATACAGATATTAAGGATTAACAAAACAAAAAGTATCTAAAAAGTGGCACAAGTTATAAAATGTATAAAATTTGGAGGACTTTTGTAAAAGTGACACAATAGTATACAATCACTTGAAAAAGTGGCTAATTGCCACCACCTTGATTGCCACTTTAGTGGCCCTAATGGTAACGCTGATTTCAACTCGCATTTTAGTATACAGAATCCCACGTCAAATCATAGATAATCAATCTGTGGTCAAATTCAGCAGTCACAAAACAATGTATGCAGCATCTTTAAAAATTTATATTCTTTGCTATTAGGAATGTTCCTAATTTTTGTTAATAATTTTTTTTTTCATGCACTAAAATAAATTTCTTGTTTAGGAAAAATTTTTATTTTTTGTTGCATTCTCATTGTACTGGAAAGCAAGCAGATCGTCCACAGGTTACAAAACTTCATCAATCACTCTAGTAAATAGTTAAAAAGCTTCACATACTTGACATTTTTTACACCGACTGGAGCATTTGAAGAGTTTAAGAACACTCTACAGCAGCGATTGTGGATTACATATAAGATAAGAGTTGTAAAAAACACACTAACAACAGGAATAATTCTTCGCAACCTCATTTTAATATATATTTTTAGTTTTTTAGTTATTACTTTGCACGTTCCAAGCAGAAAAGCAATCCGTAACGGCGCGGCTAGCCGCTTAGCCAATATTTTTTATCAAGCCGCCGCCTAAAAGCTCGGCTGATCAGCGGCTCATATATATATATATATATGTATATATTTCTGTTGTTTCTGTATACCCTTCACATAGTAAGTATGGTATATGTACATATATACTCTTTATTACATTTGCAATTTATTATTTGTATATACATACATATGAGACCCCATTATGTGCTTATATTCTGTATTCTCATAAATAAGGAAGTTGATATAGTCTTATCCGTCTGTCCATCTTTTGAAATAAGCAATCGAACACATTTCTAAGAAAACAGCTATTTAAGATCTTTTAAAGTTGAACTTTAATACAGACATAACCATTTTTGAGGACTAAATTAAACCTTGAAAATCCCTGTAACTATGGCTGCTTTTGCCACAAAACTTAGCAGGGACACTTTACATACTAATGGCTAATTTTTGTTCGTATTAGAGCAAGGAAAACGGTAGTCCCTATACAAACTGAGTTTATTTAAATTTGTAACCCACTAGATCTCGAAACTATAACAGCTTTTTGCTTTAAGCCTGCTATGAGGAATATATAGCATAATTTTAAAGTTTTAAATAAAAAACCTTGTTAGGGGGGAACACGGAGAGTAATAGCGCCTATACAAACGTCCAAACTTTGTAAAAATGTTGACCAATTTATTGAAGTTTTTTAAACGGTTTGTATCAAAAAGTAAATAGTAATCAAATATAAATCTGCCTCAAAGCAATTTTATTTTGATTTTCGGCTTACTGAAAATCTTAAAAGACTATGTATAGGGTAAAGAAGATTCCACTTTCCATCTTGTTGTAGTTAAAAGTTCTAGTTGTTTTTATAGTTAAATATCTAACTTCCTTTGATTTTCTTTAAATTTTCGAAAAGTAATTTTAGCCCATTGTAATAGCTAGCATTTGTGAAAAAATTTTGTTTTAGGGTAAATATCTAATGAAAATGCTAACGAACCACAATTCACTTAAGTACATAAAAACATTCTAGCAGTTTAAAAAAAGCTAGTACGTTTGCATTTTTTTCCTTTGCAAATAGTTACTTTTAGGGACTAGTAAATCGACTTCGATTATAGTCGGAAATCGATTTTGACCCCGAAAATTTTAAGAATTTCTTCTTTAAAACAATTTATTTCAAACTATCTGCACCAATAACTAATATGCAAACATGAAGCGTTGATGTATTATTTTAAAATTTGTGATATTTAAAGGCGAAAGTTAATTAAAAATACAATCTAGTCAGATTTGGAAAAATTTTTAAACAATTTAAAAAAGAAAAAAAAGTTCAGTACGCAGTACAGTAAAAATAACTTATCATCATTTGAAATTAAATGTGTATATCTGTTGTGTGTTTTTAGACTTTTTATTTTTATACATTGAATATATAATGGTTATACCTATATATACTTATGTGCATATAAGTTAAACTATCTGAATTTATTAATGACCTGCGTTCTTTGTAATCATTAAATTTATACGTACACCTTTTCCAGTAATACCTTTCTTTCTTTAGGAAAAGTTTAGTTAATTTATTTAAAAATCATTTTTGATTCTATCTATTTTTTTTTTTATATACATAGTATCAAAATAAAAATAGACTATGAATTATAATCGATTGTGGGTTTTGATTAATCGACTTTGAAAACCAAAACTAAAATAGTTTATCGTAAAATCGAAAATCGATTTTCAGCTTTGCTTACCATTCCCTAGTTACTTTGTGCTATATTAAAAAATTCGGGCAGAAGCCGTTAAGCCGCCGAAGATTTTTGCTCTTCAGCCACCGTCGATTTTTATTGATCAGCCTGTTTCTCTTGTTCTGAGTAGATGTGAACCAGGGTACACTTATCAGGTAGGAGCGGTTCTACAAAAACAACTAAAACCGTCATAAGAATGTCAGAGACCAATAACAAAAAATCACAAAATTTTTCTTTTGAGCTTTTCTTACAATACTACAGTTGTTGTTTGTATAAAAGGAAGAAAATACATAAACATAAACAAGATTTGACATTAATATAACGAAATACCGTTACTCAGCTGTTTATCTGAGGCTACCTGATAAGTGTACCCTGATGTGAACAAAACATACATACTTTTGTATACATATTTTTTCAGGGTTCTACAACTTAGTACTGCGTTGGATAATAAGTAGTGGAACTGCCAATTCGCACTTTGCAAGAAAATAAGACTGCTTATTTTCTTTTTCTTCTTTGAACTCTCATTGACGTTCGCACGGTTCAAGTCTGATTGCTTAGTTTGTTTTGATTTTTTCAAGTATATACACACACACTACTGTGTTTTTTTACATTTTCTTTTGTCCATCAATTTTAAGCAGCTGAATTGCAGGTCTGTATACATTCATTTTCCCCTCACCCAGTTGTCTACAACCTAATCAGCTTAATTTATTTTCTTGCATAGTGCGAATTGGGACTAAGATTAATTTATCGCTGCGGCCACAAGTTTTTGCTTTCAAGCTATTTACACGTAATGTTTTTCAAATTAATTGGAATTGGTGATTGTGGCGTAGGCTGCACCCAACTTGATCATCAATTTCATTTCTTAAGATGCCGTCATCAAGCAATCAACTCAAAATGGTCACTTTGATATATATGACTCAACATCTCTATTGGATTACTTTTTGGCTAGTAATATCTCTATGGTGAGATCTTCCGGTCTAGTACAATGTCCATCGATATCCGATATGCTTTAATTTTTGCTAGTTTTGCTCTTGATATCTCACCTCTTCAGGAAGTTATTGAATTTCGTGACTATCATAATATTGAATGGAGTGGGCTGCTAATGTGTCTTTCGGAGTGTGACTTGGGCCTTATTTTGAACTCTCCTAATATTGATGTTAAATGTATTGCACTTTCATCTCTACTTGCCGGACTATATTCTTACGTTCCTCTTGTTAGGAGAAGGGTACGTTGTTCTGATAACACGTGGATGAACTCGAGAACTGTCACTTCTGCGACTACCTTGAGGGCGTATCCTCTGTTTTGTTCTGATCGCTCTCCTGAGAGTTTGAGAATTTATTATAGGTATCGAAATAAGGCTAAAAGTGTGATAAGAAGGGAGAAGAGGAAACATTACTTGAAAGTGTTCTCGAAATTGGACTCGGCGGGGTTGTGGAGAGTTTTGAAGATGATGTTGGTACTTTGAATGATTTTTTGTTGGTGAAGCTCTACCTGATGTTGGAGAACATTTTAGTTTTGAGAGTCTTCGAAATTCTTCTGACTCTGTGTCATTCCGTTGTGTGAATGAGTTAGAATTGAGTAAGGCGCTGCAGAGGGTAAAGTCTGGTAGTGTTGGTATTGAAAATAAACCTATTAAGCTTATTAAAATTATATTTGTGCATCTTTCGGGTTTACTTCTGGATGTAATTAATTTTATTCTTACAACCTCTACGTTTCCGACCTCGTGGAAGACTGCCCGTGTTGTGCCTATACCTAAAGGTGGAGTTGTAAGTGATGCTAGTGACTTTAGGCCTATTTCAATACTTCCTGTTCTTTCTAAAATTGTGGAACATTTGATAAAGGATAAAATACTTGTGAGCTGATGGCCTATGTAGCCAATGCTCATTAATATATATTTAGTCTTAGAATTTATTTCTTTAGATTAAATAAATAAATAATAATAATAATAAAATACTTGAAGCTGTAAGGGGGAAGATATGTGAGTGACAGTATGCTTTTCGTAGAGGGTATAGTACGGCCTTGTTGCTACTTAGCCTTACTAATTCAATCCGGGAAAATATTAATATGGGTAGAATGTGTGCGCTTGTTTCACTGGATTTATCCAAGGCGTTTAATTCTACAGTGGTTCAAACGTATAATTGGACACTAGGTGTACGATTATTCAAATGCAATTTTTTTTACTTACTTGACAATAATTCTAAAAAACTTTGATACAGTCAAAAAAATAAAATTGCACGGGTGAAATTTTGTAAGGAGTACTTTTTTAAAGATTCTGACCTTTGGAGAACGGTAATTGTACAAAAACTTGTTTAATTTAATTATTTTAAACCTTGTTAATTATCTTATAGGTACTCTTTACTGATGAGAATAAATTTAACCTGCATGGCTTAGATGTAAAACAATACATTTGGCGTAAGCTAAATACTGAGTTTTTGCCTACTAACACTCGGGCTATGGTCAAGCATGGGGTAGGGTAGGTGATGGTGTGGGGATGTGTTTCCAGTGCAGGAGTAGGAAACACTCATTTTATAGAGGGCGAAATGAATCGATTCCAATTATTGGACATTTTAAAACAAAATGTGAAGCAAAGTGCCGATAAATTGAACATATTGGACACATTTGCTTTCTATCAGGACAAGGATCCGAAGCACACTTCACACGTTGCGAAAATGTGGCTCATACATAATTGTCCAAAATTACTGCAAACACCAGCACAGTCCCCAGATCTAACATTATTGAGCATGTTTGGGAAGAACTTGCCCGTTAACTCTATAAGTCCACTTTCAACACAGTGGAGCAGTTGAAGCAGGGAACAAGGCGTGAGTGGAACAACATATCTCCGGATTTTTTCATCAAACTCGTGCAGTCGATACCCAGGCGGTTGAAAACAGTAATAAAAGCAAAAGGTTTTGCTTCCAAGACCCAAAACTACAGACTGTCCAATTATACGTTTGACATAAAATTTAATGGTTTTGTTTTCTTTTTTATTTTAAAAAATGTTTTTAGATAAAATGTGTTAAGTATTATACATTGTTTTAAAGGTCTTTCAATAACCTATAACTCGGTATAAAAGTTTTTTAAAATTATTGCCGTACAAGTGAAAAAATTGGCATTTGAATAATCGCACACCTAGTGTCCAATTATACGTTTGAACCACTGTATATGTCATGCAACTATGATTAAAAAATTGTGTTCCCAGTATAATTTTTCGGTGTCGGCTTGTAGGTTAATCCGGGCATACTTTAGTGGTAGATCGCAATTTGTCGAGTTGAATGGAGGTCTAGTGTACTCTCACTTCATTCTGGTGTTCCCCAGGGATCTGTGCTGGGACCACTCTTGTTTATTTTATATGTTAATGATTTATATTTGCACACTAGCTCAGAAGCATGTGAGGCTTTCTTGTTTGCTGATGATGTTTTTTTACTATTTAGTGGTGATCGTGGCTCAGGTGCTGCTTTTACGCGAACGGTGAACAGTTGCCTGAGTCGTGTTTTATTATGGACTTCTGTAAACCTGCTAAGTATAAATCCTTCTAAAACTTAGGCGATGATGTTTGGCCTTACTTTCGGTCCATCTCCTGCTGGTGGGTTTCACCTGGGTAACGTGAATATTGAATGCGTTGACAGTCACAAATGCTTAGGGGTCGTACTTGACTGTGGTCTTTCGTTTTAAAACCATGTGAATATTATGTGTGGTAGAGTATGGAGTACCTTACGTAGAATCTACTCTACTGGAATGTATCTGCGTTTGGCTGTTAGACGGAAGTTGGCATATGTTCTTCTTATGCCACAGGTATTTTACTGTCTTGAGGTGGTTAATATGATTGTAAGATTCGTCTATAACGTTAGACGTTGGGATCATATATCTTCACATATGCGGGAGTTTCTTGGCTGTTCTTTCAGTGATTTTGTTAAGTATCGTAATCTAGTTCCGTTTTACAAAGTGGTTAAAAGTGGGGTTCCCCCACGCTTGTGTGGCGGATTTACTTTTTTGAGATCATCCAGGAACCCCCAGATTTTTATTCCTAAGATTTTTCGGTTTACTTATGAAAGATCTTTTCTGGTTACAGTTGCACGTTGTTGGAATCGGTTGCCCTCTCTCATTCTAATAATGTTTTTCGCCTTAAAATGTTGCAATATCTTTCGGGCTCCACTTAGCTACATGGCTTCGGTATGAATTTATATGTATATAAGTTTGAATGAGGTATGAAAGGTATGAATGCATATGTATGTATATATACAGAGTTGGGCAAAATACATGCTTTGCTGTATTTGAAATACGAAATACAAAATATTTATTCCGCTTGTATTTCAAATACTAAATACTTTCAAGTCGAGTATTTCAAATACAAAATACAGTATTTTAGTATCTTAAATACTATAAAATACATTTATAGCCATTATAAAATACATTTATAGCCATTAATCATGAACACTAGATTTTTAAAAGTATAATCAGATAAGCAGCCTCTTGTTGAAGAATATATAAATCCTGCTAAAAAAACAGTCTTGATGAAAACAGACTGGTGTTAAATTTTATGAAAACAGTTCTCTGCAAGGTATATTCAACAAGGTTTGTGTTTGAACGGTAAAATGTCAAAAAAATTAAAAATTTCATATAAAATTGAATTTTTATAACGTGAAAATGTCAAATTGATTTTATTCAGCTGGGCTCTTAATATTACCTGGTTGAATGTTCCTTGGTTCTCTGCATGTGCCTTGTATATGAAAAAAAAATTAAATTAAAAGTAAAGTAATATCAAGGGGAATTCAAAAATTCGCCCTCGGCATTTATTTTATATACCCTGCACATAGTGATAAGGGTATATTTCAGCTTGTCATTCCGTTTGAAATTTCTTTATTTTCCATTTGCGAGCCTATAAAGTATTAATATAATGGATCCTTATAGATAGGGAAGTCGATATAGCCATGCCCGTCTGTCAGTCTGTTGAAATCAAGTTTCCGGAGTCAAATAAAGTGATACGGGCTAGTTATTAGTTTTAAACCTTTGGAAATATCCTGGAGACAATCGCTATATAAAATCAGCAAAAGCAGTTGATTATTGACCGAGATACAAGCGAAACCTCAAAATTATCCATTTTTTAAGGACAAAATCCGTACATATATTCCTTGATATCTCAGTGAAAAGGAAACAATTTTTTCAGATAGGATCAGGTGAAGTGGTTTTTTCTCTGCAACTGCACAAATTTTGTGAAATATTTCATGCGCCAGATCTTAGAAATTATCAGCTATCGACCTACACTTTGGAGAAACAAATTTTTGAGTGGGGGCAGGAAAAGGTGTAGCTCCCATACAAATTAACAATTTTTATGAAATTTTCGATACGCTATTTTTCGGAAACTATAACAGCTATCGACTTCTAGTGTTCTACAAGAAGTGATTCGATAATAAGACCTACATTTTGGAAAAAAAAAGGTTGAAGAGGAGCAGGGGGACTAGATCCCATAAAAATTACAGCGAACAACATACGAACGTTAAAATTTTGTAAAGTTTTCTATGGACTTTAAAACTGGCACAAGGTATATTAAAAGAGCAATGTGAAGGGTATATAAGATTCGGCAAAGCCAAATATAGCGATCTTACTTGTTGTGTTTAAAAGTGTGTATATCAAAAAAATTTTATTTTTTATACAAAATTTAATTTTTTTGACATTCACATTTCCAAATATCCGCTTAGCTCTTGATATTACCTGAATGAGTGAAGCCTGTAAAAGAACGTGGCTTTCTAAGGCGAAGACGTGAATGAATACGAAGACAAAGTTTACATTCTTGTTTTTTTATTGTAACATTTTTCAATTTTTCTAATGACAAATTTTTGTATAACAAAAAAAAGTATTTTGCAAATACTGCTTTTTGGTCTGCAGTTCTGTTGTAGACTACTTAAAGATTATATCTTTTCTTACTTGGCTGGGGAGCCCGAAAATTTTTTTGAATTTCTCTTATAATTATAAATACTTTTTTTCTTTTTTCTCTAAATTGCTTTAATTTATTATTGTTTCTGGTGGATTGATTAGCTATAATCTTATAGAGAAATTTTATATTGATACATTTAGATTTAAGATCTCAGGATTGTGTTAACTCTGTAACACATATACATATATATTGGCCTTGTGGGCTTTGTATTAATGTGCTGAATAAATAAATAAAATAAATAAATAAATATATATATATGTATATATATATATATATATATATACATTTTTTTATTTATTTGCGACTGAATTGTGGTACAACGACACACAAACTATTAACAATAATATATTTACAATTATTTAATAATCGGAAATTTAGTTAAAATTAATTGCGGTAGAAAATTTGTAAATGCAGACATATGAAAAAATGAAAATTTATAAAAAATATAACTATAATCAACTGTTTACTTGATCATCAAGTTTAAAGGCGACTTGAATGGAAAAATTGATCATCAAGTTGCTTTCAAATTCAAAAAGTTTGATTGTGCTAGTAAATTGAAAGACAAAAATTTACCGTCTGACTGCTAAGTTATTGAAAACCCCAGTTTTTGCAACTCTGTAAAAATTGTTTGTCTATTGTCGATATGTTTGTCAGCAGTCTAATTGTTTGTTAACTTCTTACGTGCGAGAAGATAACAAACTTTTTTTTTGGCAAACTTTTTGGTTCGGAAATTTTTTGGATTTTTCGGTAAATTTTTCGGAGTACGCATTAGATAATCTCTCAATTTAAAAATGGCGCAAATAAATTAGTTAAATTGGTGCTGCCAAGCTTATACACACGCTTTTACTTAGCAAAGTGTGTATTTTTAATATGGTAGCATCAAAAATTTTCATGGGAGAGGATTTTTGCCTTTAACAAACTTTTTTAGCTTATTAACAAACTTTTTGATGCATATGTAGATTTTATATAATTTTTGAATTTCACCTAAGATTTTATTAAAAAATAATTTTAAATAATATTAGAATATAAATTTGTTATTGAATTAATTAAATTAGGATAACATCTACATAGAATTTAAACATCTATATAATTTTTGTTACATCCTATTTCAATGCAGTATTTTGCTTCCTGGGTTCAAACAAAGACATGTGCCAGAAATCTGAAAACAGGGATCGATAGAGGAAGCTATTGGATATATTTCCTTATACCCACTTTTTTCTGGAATAGTTATGTTTCGAACAACTTTTTCGAAAAACTATTTCCAACAAAGTTACTTTTAAACTTGTTCGACCTACTGGGTCCAAACAGAAACATGTGCCAAAAATCTGAGACCGGGGTCTTATAGAGGAAGGTACTGGCTATATTCCCTCATACCCACTTTTCCCAGGAATAGTTATGTTTCGAACAACTTTTTCGAAAAACTATTTTCAACAAAGTTACTTTTAAACTTGTTCGACCCACTGGGTCCAAACAAAAGCATGTGCCAAAAATCTAAGACCGGGGTCTTATAGAGGAAGGTGCTGGCTATATTCCCTCATACCCACTTTTTTCTGGAATAGTTATGTTTCGAACAACTTTTTCGAAAAACTATTTCCAACAAAGTTACTTTTAAACTTGTTCGACCTACTGGGTCCAAACAGAAACATGTGCCAAAAATCTGAGACCGGGGTCTAATAGAGGAAGGTACTGGCTATATTCCCTCATACCCACTTTTCCCAGGAATAGTTATGTTTCGAACAACTTTTTCGAAAAACTATTTTCAACAAAGTTACTTTTAAACTTGTTCGACCCACTGGGTCCAAACAAAAACATGTGCCAAAAATCTAAGACCGGGGTCTTATAGAGGAAGGTACTGGCTATATTCCCTCATACCCACTTTTCCCAGGAATAGTTATGTATCGAAACAATTTTTCGAAAAAATTGTGGCCGCAGCGTAACATGTTGCATAATGTGCACCTTCCATTAGTTTTCGCTGGTCACCGACTGTGTCTGTATCGCCTGGTCAGTGTGACCAGATTTTCAAGTAAAGTTAAAGCTAAATCACGTTTAAAAAACAGCTAAAAAGAGCTAAAAACAAATACTTAAGGCCAAAAGATAAAGCTAAATTTTTTAAATTGTTTTTTAAAAAAAAATTCTTCGTTATTTAGATATTTCTCATATCATGAATGAAACGTTTGTGTGCTAAAAATATTTAAAAAGAAAATTTGTTTTAAAAATTTGGTTTTATTTACAAAAGCTTGGTAGACCCATACCTTACCTTAAGTTAGAAGAAAAATAATGTGTTCATAAACATATGCATATACAAGAGCTTTTTAAAAAAGGTTTTTGGAAGCAGGTGTTATTTTGCTAACCGTTTTGTTAAAAAGAACTAATTTGTAAGATATATATAAAAAAAAAAACAAAAACCGAAAATTTTTTTTTTCTAAATATAAATACTCACACACAATTCGGTAATTTTTTTTTACAAAAACACGTAAAATTTAGTAAGTTAATTAACAAACTTTTTTGTCATAAAAACAAACATATGAAAACACGATGCAAATTTTTCAATATTCCTTCAATGAAATTTTTGTTTGTTGACAAAACGAGTATAAAGAGACTGCTTTCTACGCAGTTCGTTAAAAATCGAAAATTTTCATTCAAGTTACATAAGTACATACAAAGCTAAAGGCTAAATGTAAATATTTCGGGCTAAATGAAGAATAAAACTAAATTTAGCTCCAAAAAAGCTAATATGGCCACACTGCGCCTGGTACTATTTTAAAATTTCTGGCAGCACTGATTCCTGTCTGCACATACATTAAAAATATTTTGTTATTAGTTCGCGTTCTTTTATTTTGGGGTTTTTTTATTTTATAATTAAAAAATGTCAACGTTACTGCGAGGTAATAACTGGTAATTTAATATATTGCATGCATTAAAGTATGTGTATTTTATATTAATTTGTCTGTTATACATACACATGTATTTTTAGTTTCACACTGAATGGAATGAAAAAGTTTGGATCTAACAATATTGTTTCGATGAAAACTAAGCCATTACCAGCTTCAAAAGACAGTGAGCAGCTAAATCTTATGAATCTATTAACACCTGTGGCAATAATAATCAAAGACTTAAAAAACATTTCGAAAAGAAACCAAGTAGGAGCACCCTTTCCACTTGTTATTAGATCACCCAATACTCAAACAGCAAAACCTTTAACCCAGATTTGGAAAAATTACTTAATTTATTAACAACGCCACAGCCTGATCCTATTTATCAAGGTAAATCAACAGAAGTAACTTCTGCGCAAGAAGCCGTTGGCGAGGGTTAGAGGAAGCTTTACATAGTTTACGTAATAGCAGTAGTTAACCACCTCAAACTGATAACAGTATTGTAATTGGGTTGGCAAATGCAAGTACCACCAATGTCACCACAGGTATAAGCGGTCGATCTTTCATCTATACAAATCTAGGTAAGAGAAAAAAAAAGAATTAAATGGGCAAATGCTAATATTTTTTTTTTTATAGAACCATATAATTGTGTTGCAATAAAAGATGAACCACTAAACTCATCTGCATCTCCCCCCGTAAGTCTAATTGAAATGGAGACACAAGAAAATATTAAATTAGAGAGAAAACGTCAAAGAAATCGTGTGGCAGTTGAAAATAACTTGTGGCTCAACTTAAGCTACAAGTAATTGGACACATTGAGTCCGGTTGCAGTATAAATGGAACTACTTTATTGCAAAGTAAATGGCTTGCAACGTTATTTAAAACAATATTCAATACATGCATACGTTGTGACAATGTTAAGTTTTATTTTATTCTTTTTATATTAATAAAAATCTTTAAAGACAAATCAGTATAAAATGTTTATCTTGCATAAGGTGCTTAAATAACTGCTGGCATACTTGTTAATATCATTAATAAAAAACTACTAAATTTTACATTGGTAAAAACTTCGTATAATTACTCTATGAATCGGGTTAAAAAAAAGTTATTTTCTTTTGAAAATCGGGCTCGACTTAATAAGATGAATGGCTAGGGAAAGGCCTTAAAACCTTTTTTTACATATATCTGCCTTAAAATTAAATTATACAACGGGTTTTAATTTAAAGTTAATAAATAGTATAATCACTTATAAATATTTTTGTTGGAAATAGTTTTTCGAAACATAACTATTCCTGGGAAAAGTGGGTATGAGGGAATATAGCCAGTACCTTCTTCTATAAGACCCCGGTCTTAGATTTTTGGCACATGTTTTTGTTTGGACCCAGTGGGTCGAACAAGTTTAAAAGTAACTTTGTTGAAAATAGTTTTTCGAAAAAGTTGTTCGAAACATAACTATTCCTGGGAAAAGTGGGTATGAGGGAATATAGCCAGTACCTTCCTCTATAAGACCCCGGTCTCAGATTTTTGGCACATGTTTTTGTTTGGACCCAGTGGGTCGAACAAGTTTAAAAGTAACTTTGTTGAAAATAGTTTTTCGAAAAAGTTGTTCGAAACATAACTATTCCTGGGAAAAGTGGGTATGAGGGAATATAGCCAGTACCTTCCTCTATAAGACTCCAGTCTCAGATTTTTGGCACATGTTTTTGTTTGGACCCAGTGGGTCTAACAAGTTTAAAAGTAACTTTGTTGAAAATAGTTTTTCGAAAAAGTTGTTCGAAACATAACTATTCCTGGGAAAAGTGGGTATGAGGGAATATAGCCAGTACCTTCCTCTATAAGACCCCGGTCTCAGATTTTTGGCACATGTTTTTGTTTGGACCCAGGAAGCAAAATATTACATTGAAATAGGGTGTATGTATGAATATGTATGAATCGTATATAAATTTAATCCTAATTTAGTAATTCAATATGAAATTTATATTCTTATTTTATTTAAAATTTTTTTATTTTATCAAATATTAGGTAAAATTCAAAAAATTATTTAAAATCTACATATGCATCAAAAAGTTTGTTAACATGCTAAAAAAGTTTGTTAAACGCAAAAATCCTCTCCCATGAAAATTTTTGATGCTGCCATATTAAAAACACATATTTTCTATGGAAAATGCGTGTGTATAAGCTTGGCCGCACCAATTTATTATTCGGAGAGAATACCTAATGCGTACTCCGAAAAATTGAACCAACCAAAAAGTTTGCCAAAAAAAAAGTTTGTTATCTTCACGGAGATTAACTTCTTTGCGTAATAAAAGTAGTTTTTGTTGACATCGATGTAACAACGCCGGTTCGTTTAAGCGTTTCCCGGCAGAGACCTGCGCCGACCAAATTTCACGGCGGCGGCGGCTGATGTAAAAATTGTCGGCGGCGGCTGAAAATCGGCTTAAGCCGGCTTGAGCCGGCTGTAAGGAAAACAACAATACATACTATAAGTATGTATAATATACATAACTACAAAAATATAGCGCTCATGTTCATAAAAGTCAAAGTAGGTATTATTAAAGGCTTATTCGGCAATTATTCAATAGACATCTATCAAATAAACCCTTATTAAACCTACTTTAATGAGTATAATTATGAGCATATATTTATTTTTTATTTGAACTTTAAAACTGATGTTTTATATGGTGCTGGATTCAGATAACATATGAAATAATTCATAATTATCGTGTATAAAAAGGACACGTTTTACTGTCAAAGCATTTAGGTTTGACCTCTTTGCGTTAACAAGTGAACCAGCACTTGAAAAAGCTTCCTCTGATGATGCGCTAGTTGATGGTATGCTTAAAATTGATGCAGCCAGTTTTGCTATATTTGGATATATCTATAAATAAATTTGTTTTTTAAACATTAAATATCAAAAAAAATAAAATGTTGATATACAATAAACAATAGTTTGGCGTACCATTCTGTTCTTTTGCCACCAGATAAATGTGTCTGCTTCATCTTCATGTTGTGATGCAAAATAATTTGCTATTTCTTTTTTTAACGGATTTATTTGAGTTCGTTTGTCAGTGGAAGCTATAAATGTGGCAATATTGCTTCTAATTGTATTATGTTCTAATTTCTGAAAATGTTGTTTCATTATTTAATGTTTATTATTCTATAGGTTTAGTGTTTTACCTTTTTTTTCACATTCCTTGAAGTAGTAGGCTCTTCTTCTGAAACTTCAATGCCATTATTAAGCAGCTTAATTATTTCATCAAAAATTATTTTTTGTTTTGGAACTCCGCCTTCTGGATCATCGGCAGTTAAATGTTCAAAAAGATCCATATTATGTTTTGCGGGAACTTTTTTTAACCAAGTATCCAATCTTTTCCAGTTCTTTTGGATTGGATCCAGAAGTGCAGCTACTAAGTGAACTTTGAAGATTTTAAATCTTTTTCTAAAATGTTCTTCTGCATAGAAGTACAATTTAATTGATTCTTCAAAGCTCACTTTTAACGAATTTTCTTGAATTGTGTCTGATATTTTTTCAAAAAACACAATATTGCTGCTTATGGTTGAGTACTTTCGGCCTTGCAAATATCTGCTAGCGTCTTCAAATATTTCGAGGAATTGGAGAAACTCCTTCATTAATTTTTTTTCCATTTCATTTAAGGCTAACTCTGTTCTGTTGATCTCAACCAACGCAATGTTTACAACTTTATGGTTTTTTTCAAAAGATTTAAACATATTGCATAAAGAGTTCCACCGCGTGTCGTTAGAGTTTTTTAGGCTACCAAACGAATTGGGTTTTAGCAAGTTTTTAGGTAATTCCATTTCTTCGAGACCGGGTTGAAACTGATTTTCTGTTTCTACTATATTATAAATATCAGTTGCTTCACTTAAAAAGGTTGCTAATTGCTCATCGCTAAACACATTTTGAATTTTTATTATATTTTCTGCATTATACATTAAGCATTTGTATATTTCTTTTAACTTTTTTACGGTATCTAAAAATACTGTTAAATCTTTGTTTTGTAAGATATCATGGACTATTAAGCGGTGAAGGGAGTGGCTTGTACATCCTAGTCTCTTAATATTTGCTAGTT
Source organism: Melanophora roralis (assembly GCA_963583895.1). Lineage (NCBI taxonomy): Eukaryota > Metazoa > Arthropoda > Insecta > Diptera > Rhinophoridae > Melanophora > Melanophora roralis. Next base: position 85,225,418 of record OY757187.1, on the reverse strand, counting down.
TCATTGCAGCAACAATATTGCTACCGCCATCACTGACAACAACAATATCTTTTTTGTCAAGTTCGAAGTCGGTTAGTGTTTCTGATATGTTATTGGCTATGGTGTGTTTGTTGTGAGGGTGTGGAAAAAATTCGGTTTTTAAAGTTGTGCAGATTGTTTCAAATTCGTGGCAGAATAGAATTCTTACGTTTATATAACTTTTCCTTTTGTACGAATCTGTCCACATATCGAGAACTAACGATATATGATGCGGACAAGATTCTCTCAGAAATTGTTTTATTGTGGACCTATATGCTAGATAAACATCTTCTAATGCGGACCGGCTTAAAGTAGTTGCGGTAGGAATTGAAATGTTTGATTTAATGGATTTGACGTAATTTACAAAACCCGGCTGTTCTACCATATTAAAAGGCCGCAAATCTCTGCAACACATTTCCACAAGTAAACGAGTATTTGCAAATTTTTCATTGGTTGACCTTTTTTCCATTTGTGTATGCCCACTTAAAATACATTTTGTTTTTATTTGTGTGGCTTCTGTCTTTTTTGTATTAATATCCAAGAAGTGAGCATTTCGCAAATGGTTAATCAAATTTGAGGTAGATGTGGAAAGGCCAAACCTAAATTAGTTAATTTGTTATGATTTGCTTTAGATCCAAATTGGCTAAAATTTTAGCCTTTGTTCATTTTTCCCAAATAATAAATTTATATCTCAAAAAAACTTACCCTTTTATACGCATTGGAGTTTCTTCATAGCAAACTTTGCAAATTTGGTGGTTTTTTAAGACAGCTTTATTTGAAATAACCATTTGGCCGAAATAATTCCAAACGTTGGAGCCTCCTGCCGTTTTTTTGTTCAACACTATTTTAGTTTTTTCTTTTATGTCACTTTTAGCACTTAAAATGTTTTCGTATTTTAACAAATCATTATCGGCTATATTATTCAGTTCAGTTTCGTTTTCGGATTCCAATTCATTTTCATTTGGGGGATTTGTTACTTGAAAAAACTTTGTTATTTTTTCGTTTTCCATTTTTTGCACTTTTTGCAATTTTCGGTTTAAGTAACGTATATGAAAGAGCATTACCATACTCATGATATAAATTGAAACTTTTTAGTGCTACCATACTTATAAATTTTATAACCCTACAGAAAATGTATAATATAACAAGGAGGTGATAATCTCGTTAAATATAAATAATAATCCTCAAAATACTTATTTTTCAACTTATAAACATACACATAAAGAAAAGAAAGCATAAGTAATGTATAAACCAAAAAATTTTTCGGCGGCTGTTTTTAAGCCGATGTAAGCCGTTTTTTTATCGGCGGCGGCGGCTTTAGAAAATCGTCGGCGGCTCGGCTTAGCCGGCCTCCAGCCGCCATGGCGCAGGTCTCTGTTTCCCGGGTATTGGTATATACATATATATATTTTGCGAAATTGCTTCAAGGAATAATCTGTTCAATTGTATTATTGTTTTTTTTTTGTATGTTGTGTAAACTTGTTTTTTCCGCTTACATTTTTGTGTTTTTTTATTAAGTTTAAATATGGAAATTGATTTACCTTACAAAGCTGAATATGCCAAAACTAATAGAGCCAGCTGCAAAGGATGTAAAAATAAAATTGAGCAGGATGCTTTGCGTATGGCAGTTATGGTCCAGGTAGGTTCATAAAGATTTACAGAGATTTTGGTAAAGATTTTAAGAATCTTACTGTATACGTCTGTGAGTATATACTTATATGTACTTATATTTTTCAGTAATTATTAAAGTATGTATATTTACACTTTGTTAATTGAGTTTCGCAACTAACGATTTTAGTGTACCAATACACCACATCAAAAGTGACATCATAGGCATTTTCCATTTGGTGAAAGAAACTAATGGAACGCTAAACTTTGTTTTAATATTTTATTCAGGTTCTCTTTTAGTTTGATTATTTAGTTTGTTGTTGGTTAAAGTATGTCTATATGAATTTTATTCGTTCTTACACCAAATCATCAGTAGACAAGGGAATGGTAAGCAAATCCGAAAATCGATTTTCGATTTTAGGATCCACTATTTTAATCTCTATTTTCAAAGTTAATTAATCGAAGCTCATAATCGATGATGATTCATAGTCGACTTTTATTTTGATGCTATATTGAAATGAATAGATATCCTCAAAAATGATTTTAAAGTAAGTAAATTACACTTTTTCCTAAAGAAAGGTATTACTGGAAAAGGTATACGTACCTATTTAATGATTACGAAGAACGCAGGACATAAAAAAATTCAGATGGTTTAACTTCATAAATAAGTATACTCTTAAGTGCAAATATCCATTTTAATTTCAATTTATAGGTCTGAAAATTTAAATGCGCACACACAACAGATATACATATTTAATTTTCGAAGACGATTAGTTATTTTTAGTGAACTGTGCACATATCTATTTTTTCTTTTTTAATAGTTTGAAATGTTTTCCAAATCGGACTGCATTTTTAATTAACTTTTGCCGTTAAATATTACAAATTTTAAAATAATACACTAACGCTTCATGTTCACACATGAGTTTTCGGTGCAGATAGTTTAAAATAAGTTGTTTCAAAAGAATAGTGCTTACAATTTATAGCATTTTGAAATTTTTAAGGTAAAATCATTTTTTGGGCTCAATAATCGACTTCAGTATAAAAATGATAACAAAAAATCGCTTTTTTTGGGGTCAACTTCGATTTTTGCATATAATCGAAGTCGATTTACCAGTTCCTACAGTAGACTTTCCACCAAATTCTTGAAAATATTTCGTTTATATTTATAATCTTTTATTAACTTACTGAGGTTTTTAAAAACAAACAAAAAATATTTGAATCATAATTTTAGATACAAAATCTGTTTGTTCGATCTTGGGGTCAATAATTTTAAATCTTTATTTGTTTATCATTTTGCCGATATTTCGCTACTCTTTATGTAGCTTTTTCAGGGGAAATTAATTTTTTTAAATATATAATTCACGAGTTTTTAAACAATCAAACATCAAATTACAAAAAATCAAAAATTGTAAATATTAAAAAAAGAAAACATTTTTGAACAGTACATAAAAATAAAATATTTTTATTTTCATTTCCAGTTTTGTTAACTAAATGCCTATAACTTTGAGTAACATTTTCTGTAAGATTAACTCTAAAGCGGATACAGTAAATGTTTCTCAAGTTACAGGCGTTGTATTTTATATTACATATATTTAATATATTTACATATATTTTAATCTAATAATTTTTTTTTTGTACTGCTAAAAAATGTTTTCTTTTTTTTAATATTTACAATTTTTGATTTTTGGTTGTTTAAAACCTCGTGATTTTGTTAATTATATAGGTATAAAAAATAAATATTTTTCTGAAGAAGCAACATAAAGAGTAGCGAAATATTAGCGAAAAGATAAACGAATAAAGAAAAATGTGCTATTTTTACAAGCCAATTGAGTGATCGTCTGGGCCGTTTTATGTGTATTTTTTTATTGAAACAAAAACAAAATATGTACACATAAACCGTCCAAGACAATCAATCGGCTTGTAAAAACAGCATATACAATTTTTTTAATTTAAGCCTGAACAAACAGATTGTATATTAACTGAACAATTAAGGTCAAAAAAAATCCAGAATACTTGGAAGATTTTTTAATATAAATAAATAAACTAAAACAATTCAGAAGATTTAACAAAACAAAAAATTTAAAAGCAAACAACGTAATTTAAAAAAAAATATGACACAAATAATTCATAAATAAAATTGAATTAAAATATAACACATTTTAAGATCCAATTTTATTTTTTTTTATAAAACAAAATAATTTCACTTTTTAGGTAAAAAAAATATTATAAAACGAATTTAAGAAGGATATCATAGAGCCTCAGAAAACTGTGTGTTGCTTTAATTTTATTAACAAAAAAAGGTTTTGCTTAACAACAAATTCAGCTAATCATAACTCTTTTATTTTTAAAACCTTTTAAAAACCTACATACATAAGTACTAATGTATGTATGTATGTACGTTTGAACATAGGGTTTAAACAGTTTTTATAGCAAAACAGATTAACCATAACAAACAACTTATTTAAATAAAAAGCTATCTGTGTAAATAGTAACATTTATCAGCAACAAAATTAAAAAAAAAATTAAAAGTTCAAGAAATGTTTTACTTTAATTGGGAGTTAAGACTTAGCTCATTTTAAAATTGTTGAATGTGTATAAATTAAGTGACTCGAGCCTATAACAAGAATATGAAAACAATCGTACCAAAGAAATATTCATGTTCGTTGCGCCAACAAGTATTCATAATGATTGTTTGAAATGAGCTCTTTGGTTAAAATTCATTTCTTGTGATTTAACAAAAGCGGTTAGAATCAGTTTTGTGATTTAACAAAAGCGGTTTGAATCAGTCTTGTGATTAAACAAAAGCGGTTAGAATCAGTTTGAATCAAATTAATAATGCGGTACAGAAAGCGAGCCACCGCTTTTAAACAAACGAATCAAGTCTCATTTGGTTTGAACTAGAACAAAATTGAAGAATACTCTTTTGATTTATTCCGCATTTTTAGCCGTAGTGATTGAGTAGGCTCGTTCATACTCCTTGCAGTCCTCTGACTTATACTTGCTGATTTCGGCATGTATGTATGTATGTATGTATGTTTGTAAGTATGTATCTTTAAGTATATAAACATATGTATGTATATATGTACAAGGTTAATGATTTATATAAATTTTATTTTACCCCTTTTCTTGTTTTCTTACAGTCTGCATTTTTTGATGGAAAACAGGCAAATTGGTACCACGAAAAATGCTTTTTTACAAAACACCGTCCTACTTCTGCAGGAGATATTGCAAATTTTGAAAATCTTCGATTTAATGATCAGGAAAGAGTTCAAAAAGAAATTGGTAAGTGGTTATTTTAATATTAAAAGGAAACGGTATTTAGAAAAATAATATGTAATAGGTATCTGCAGTAAAAATGATAATGGTCATTAAAATAGGTACCCTGATATACTATTACATTTTTTCAGTTTTTTTTCTAAAAACACATACATTTTTTTAAAAACTTTACATGGTTTCAATTGTTAAGATTTTTTTAATTTAAGGTAAGAAAATCCGTTATTTTTGGACATTTTTGTTAGCGTTCAGAGCAAAATTCATTAAAAAGAAGACAATTTTTGTGGCCAATAAAATAGGTACTTTGCTAAATATTTTCGCATAAATAAGAAATTAAGGTCGAACTGAATATTTCAAGGTTGGCTATCTAATTTTAATACAATAATAATCTAATATCTATACTAATATCAATAATAGATGGGTCGAGCACAGCATTGCACTGAAAAAGAGAGAAGACTAATTAAAAAGCTTCGAGAACAGAATAAATCCTATAAATTTATAGCCGATTCAATTGGACGGTCTAAAAATTTTGTTGTCAATGCCCTTAAGCCCCGAAACACAAAATAAAAACGTGGCGCTATGAGAAAAACCAGCCCAACTACTGATGGGTACATAGCAATGCTTGCGAAACGAGACCCTTTTAAGTCCTCTAAGTCGATTGCAGCTGAAATAAATAATCAAATTTCAGCAAGAACTGTGCGACGTCGTTTATGTGATATTAATCTTCAGGGACGAATAGCTCGAAAAGTTCCATTGCTAAGAAAAGCCAATTTACAGAGGAGGAAAGAATTTTCAAATCGCCATAAGACATGGTGTGGCCCAGAAGGAGCTAAAAAATGGCATAACATACTCTGGAGTGATGAAACTAAAATTAATTTGTTTGGAAACGATGCTGGGCGGAATGTGAGAAGACCAAAAAGTCAAGAATTCAACCCACGTTACACTAAAAAAACAATAAAACATGGTGGCGGCAACATCATGGTTTGGGGATGTTTTTCTTGGAGTGGCGTAGGGCCTATTCACCTAATTTCAGAAATAATGACAAAGGAAGGGTACAAAAATATTCTGGAAAATGTTATGTTGCCTTATGCTGAGGAGGAAATGCCATTACGTTGGTGTTTCCAGCAAGATAACGACCCGAAACACTCTTCTAAGTTAGTGGATGGTTTCAGCAAAATAAAGTTAGTGTTATGGAGTGGCCAAGTCAATCACCCGATCTCAATCCAATTGAAAATCTTTGGGGAGAAAAGAAAATATTCAAAACAAGACTCAGTTATGGCAAAAAGTGCAAGAAATATGGTATGACACTCCTCTTGAGATCTGCCGCAAGTTAATCTCTTCTATGCCCAACAGATTAGACAAAATTATAAGAAATAATGGTGGACATAGTGGCTACTGACGCAAGAAAGCTTAAATAATGCAATTTATGTTGAAAATTACTTAAAACTTATTTAATTTTCCACATTTCCTTTTAAGTACCTATTTTTATGACCAAGTGAATTTTGCTTTTTTTAGTGTAGTTTTTTTTTTATTTTAAAATAATAACTTTTTTCTTATTATTTTTATTTATTTTTATGTTTTGAATAATAAGAATGCACTAAGAATAAATTTTAGTTAAAATAAAATTGAAAAATATGCATTTTTTATAATTATAAAGATGGTATCTATTTTAATGGCCACATGTGTATTTGAAAAAAATATCAACTGTAGGTGCAATTTTCTTTTAACTTCGGATATACATAAGTAAGCATGTTTGCCCAAAGGTTTCCCTACTGCGTTATATTCATATATTTTACAGATTTTAGCTTTTTTACAGCATTGTTATAAAAGTACACATACATATGTTTAAACTGTTTAGCGGCAGTTCGTTAAATAAATTGAAAATAGCAACAACCCTTAACAGCTGCTATATCGAATTAACATCCAACATATAACGTTTTGTTTATTCATATTTCTTTCAACTTTCAAAATAAATTTCAAACATTATCAGCTTTTTACCAACAACTTCAAAATATTTAATTTAAGCGTAATCAACTAACCTGATTGTCAAAAAAATAAAAAACAAAACTGTTATTCTTTTTTTATTCCACTGCAAATAAGTTTTCCTGAATTTTTAATTGCTCCTTCCGTACTACTACAGCCTTTTCAAACAGTATACTCTAAGAACTCAATGCAACATAGGAACGAACTCGTTTGTACATTTTACTAAACTTCGTACTACAAGAGTCTTGCGTTGAATATACGAAATGTACGAAATTCTTTAGTACATATAATTTACGGAAAAAAGTACGAAGAATTTTCGAATTTTTTTGTAAAAGTTTTAAAACTCTATGCAAATTATTTTGTAATTGAACGAAAATTTCGTTAATATTACAAAAAATGTATTACAAAGGATAATCGTTTCTTTTAGGAAATTACGAATTTCATTTCTTGTCTAAAAATTGCCTTTGTAATTTAAACAAATCTTTTGTATTATTTACTTGCGTAAAATTATAAAATTTTAACAACAAATATGTTTGTATTAACTACGAAGTTTTCGTATATATTATATACGAAAGTTTTTTTCGTATATTGTTGCATGGATTATTTTCAGTGTATTGATAATTTTTGAATTGAAACCACTGCTTATTTAAAAAAAAAAAAAATACAGGATGCTTTAATGCAATTATTCTGGTGCACAAACCATCCAAAACTAATTTAAATCTTATTGTATGCAAAACGTCCCAGCAACACCTTTGTTGATCTGGCCAGTTAGCAAGAAATATTGGATGTAAGAAAAGATTAATTTCGTTTTGGCCGAATAATATGTCCTAAAATTTACGACCCTCGCTTACAAAAATAAAATTATCACTAGTTAGCAAGCATTAACAAAAAAGTTATTTTTTACATACATATTTTTATTATTGAATCATTCGAACTAACAATTAGTATTCAAATCCTAAAAACTAAATAAGACTAAAATTTTGGTTTTAAAATTAAAGTATACAAAAATTGTAATGGTTTCATTAAAGAACAACAGTATCCCTCTTCTTTAAACGAGTGTGTCCTATATGTTATAAGATGCTTTGAGCTAGCGGTTGGGATATGCTTCTAATTTATTTTGATACTTCTCCACATAGTTTAGGATTTCGTTTCCAGGATGTTTCTGTTTTTAATATACCAGGGAGCACCAAAAACTCTGTGCTTCGTCTTGATTGTAAACTTCTACTCTACAAATCGATTTCGAAACTAATTTGGTGCTACGGTATACAATTATGGGGCACTGTTTCCGCATCCAACATGGAAAAAATTTAACGCCGTCAAAAAAAAAAATCCTAAGAATGATAACTGGTGCTTCTTGGTATATTAAAAACAGAAACATACACAAGGATATACAAGTTCTACTAGCTAAATGCGAAATCCTGAACTATGTGGACAAGTATTTAAATAAGCTGGAAACTCACCCAAATCCGCTCGCTCGAAACATCTTGCAACATAGTGGCCACACCCGTCTGAAAAGGAGGGATATTGCGCTTATATGAAGCTTATTAATTCTATTATGAGAACTTAAATTTTAGTCTGGCACTGGCTGGACTTATATTAACTACTTAGTTTTAAGATTTGAATACTTATTGTTAGTTCGCATTAAAATATGAAAAAAAAGGAAAAAAAAATGTTACATTAACATTAAATAAGCCTGGGGTGTGCTTGCCTTCGTAAAACGTTGGGCTAAAAAGTTTAAGGGTTCTTATGTCACAAAAACTGTGCACTTGTCTCTTCTAAAACCAATTCTGGAGTATGGATGTGTTATATGGTACCATATTTATATAAGTCATTACGACTTCATCGAATTTGTTCAAAAGCAGTTTCTCTACGTGGATTAAATTTCAACCCATTTTACTTACCATGTTATTTTGCAAGACTTTTTTTGATCAAGCTGCCAACTCTAAAAACCAAAGAACTGCGTTAAACAATTCACTTCTTTTCAAAATAATTACTGGTGTAATAAGCTCTGGTTTTTTAATCAACAATATTACATTCAATGTTCCGCAGCGCCCATCATGTCATTATGTTCCACTATCAATTAAATTTTTTAGAGCTAATAACAGTAACGCAGACCCACTAATGAAAATGTTTATTAAATGTAACGAATTTTATAAAATTATTGGGTTTTCATTGAGCCTTGATGTAAATAAAAGTAAAATAATCATTTCTCAAAATTTTTTAATTATTGTAAATACATATGTATATATATTATTGTATTTTCTTATTTTTATTAAAGTATTGATATTATACACTTGCATTTATAGAACAAATAAGTATTGCAAAAGCATATATACCTTGTACATCCATGTACTTACTAGTTGTTTTTGGTATAAATGTGTGAATAAGTATAACTGATATTGTATGATTTTGTTATTGCGCACTCACTCTACTCTTATAAACAAATATTGTTGTTTATGGTTTTGCATTGAGTGCGTAATGTATTTGTTTTTTTTTTGTGCTGAATAACAATGGTATAATAAATATTTTTTTATTACTGTTGGTACAACAAATACACAAGATCGTTTATATAAAAGGTTGTGAATGAAACAAAAATTTGATTTTTAAAGTTTATTTTAGCTAAGTGTTTAAAAATGAATAACATACATTAAAAAAAAACATATTTTTTATCTCAAGCTCAAAAATTAAGATAAAATAATATATATTTAATTTGTATTCTTTAATAATTTAAATTTAAATTTAAAATTTGACTTTAGTAGATATGGTAACGATGCAGTTTTAATTTTTTTTAGCTAAATTTGTTTAATTTATTTAAATAAAATTTAAAAAATAGAAAAACTGGCTCATGTAGCCAGAATAAGAAAAAACAACGAAAGTACTTATAGTTGAACATCATTATTTGTATGTATCTGTTTCAACGAAACATAGAAAAACAAATTAGTTACTATTACTCTCATTTTACCAAACCACACCATATTTAGTTAAAGAAAACACCAATACACACTTATAAAAAAAACACGAAGCTACTTATCAATACGCACTAAAAGCTGAAAAACACACAAACTGGTGTTAAAAGATATATCTTTGCAAGTGTTTAATTGATATCTGAAAAGTCTGAAGGGATAAATTTCTATAGACAAGTATATACTAATAAATAAATAAAAATTATGAGGTCATTGAAGTAGAAAGAACAAAGAAAAAAATGAGACTTGCGGTAACTGAAAATAACAATAGTACTTTGTTTGGTAGAATTTTTTTGTGAACTTTCAATTTTGAACTAGTTCAGGTAAACTCTATTAGTTCCGAACAATAATTCCTATTAACTGAGCAATTAGAAAATAAGTTTCCAGAAGTTTTAAGTAGTGGTCTTAGTAGTAGTTACAAATACGGGAAAGTAATTGAAAGAAGATATAAATGCAAAATTAAATTTTTTATAAGCCTCGTCCAGTGAATTTGGCTTGGAGAAGCAAAATTAAGGATAATTTAAGGAAATTGATTGCATGTTACGTTTTGGAACAGGAGACACATTACGGCATTCGATTCAAATCGAAATTCTACTCGATCGATAGAGTTTCAATGTTTTTAATGTAGAAATTCTAATAAGAATCTTTCAAATTCGATTCGAATCGAATGCCGTAATTTGCTTCCAGATTTACTATTCTGAATGGGGTACACCACTAGTTCCAATTTCGAAGCCAAATGGCGATATAAGGATATGTGGTGACTACAAAGTTACCATTAACAAGTATTTGTCCGGTTTTAAATATACCTTGCCATTGATTTACGAGATTTTTGCTTCACTTCAAGAAGGTCAGCTGTTTTTAAAACTAGACTTATCTAATGCCTATAACCAACTCGTTCTTGAGAAAAATCACAACTTATGCACATGCATACACACTCTGAAACCTTTAAAATGAAAGGTTTGCCTTTTGTCATTAAACCTGCTGCTGAAATTTTTCAAAAGACAATGGAAAACTTATTGCAGGGTGTGCCATTTATAGTTGTTTATAAGGACGGCATTACGGGTTTAGGAAAATATTTATCAGAAATTATTAAAAATTTGAAGGCAGTGTTAATAAAGTTGACGCAGGCCAGACTCAAACTAAATTTGCAAATTGGGAATTTTTTAAAAGGGAAATTTATTTAGGTTTTATTATTAATAAATTTGGTGTCAGGAAAAACAAAGAAAGAGTAAATTTGGTATTAATACCACAATTTCATGTAATGTTACAGAAGTGCGTGCATTTTTGGGAAGGGATGGTTTATTACTATGCAAAGTTTATAAACGATTTCTCAAAAATTATAAGTCCGCTGTATCAGCGATTGCAAAAAAACGTTATATTCGTGTGGTCTAAGGAATGTCAAATTGCGTATGACTAGTGGGACTATTTATTTCTGGGTCAAAATCAGTACGCTTCTAAATCTTTACAGTCTTAGAGCCTTCTTGAGTTAAGTAATCGAATTAAAATCACTTCCTGATTTGATTAAAGCATGTCTGTCTGTTCGTTTAGGCGTTAATGTATTTTTGTAATCAAAGAACAGATCGCAATTGATACTTGATTCAGAACACAAAATTTAAAAAAAAATATATAATTTTTGAACAGCTGTCAATCAACAAAAAAAAAAAAAAAAACATTTAATGATAAAAATAATTTTAATGCACTTACTGTTGTTAGAAAAATGCTTTATTTTCTAGTTTTGCTCAATCTATGAAAATAGTTAACTCTATTATTTATTTATTTAAAAGTAAATTAAATTTGAGAAATAACCTAACATTTTGAGAAATAACCTAGCATTTTAAGAGTATTAAAAAAAACATATAAAGAGCAACGTTCTGTTATAACAAGATTTAACCAAGCGCACGCCTTAGTCTAATTAAAACATTTCTTTAAACATTTTATATAAAAATATGGGACATATGTTAATTTTTTTTTTTTATTTATTGTTGAACTAATTGTTTTTAATACAAATTTTTGATTTTTAGTTTGGCTTTAGTTCATATAATTTCTTTTTATTAGAAGAAATTATTATTTTCCGTTAATGTTGAAAGAAACTTTCAATTTGAAAAAAGCAGATTTTTCTACCGCTACTAGCCGAGTAGAATGCATTTTCGAAAGCAGCTACGCAATTTCATCATCAGTACTCTTTGAACGGTAGTAGTGTATATGGTTGTAAACATCACCTATTTAACTTACATGTAACAGAGAAAAGTATACGGTATCAGTGTTTTCCTTCTGTTTTTATTTTGTAAGTTAGGACGAAGTTTATTTTTCATATACACTATGCTTTTTTCCATTAAAAGTCTCTTTGGCAACACTTGACTAACGGACACGCATTTGTCCATCTCTCAGATGGAACGAAACGCTTTTTATTATTGTATATCATACAATATGGGTATTCACTTTTTTTAATTTCTTTTTTGTCAACGACAAATTGACAGAAATTATTAAAGATCATTTTGCACCGTGCCATGTGTGAGTTATATGTTAATTTTTTATTTATTGTTGAACTAATTGTTTTTAATACAAATTTTTGATTTTTAGTTTGGCTTTAGTTCATATAATTTCTTTTTATTAGAAGAAATTATTATTTTCCGTTAATGTTGAAAGAAACTTTCAATTTGAAAAAAGCAGATTTTTCTACCGCTACTAGCCGAGTAGAATGCATTTTCGAAAGCAGCTACGCAATTTCATCATCAGTACTCTTTGAACGGTAGTAGTGTATATGGTTGTAAACATCACCTATTTAACTTACATGTAACAGAGAAAAGTATACGGTATCAGTGTTTTCCTTCTGTTTTTATTTTGTAAGTTAGGACGAAGTTTATTTTTCATATACACTATGCTTTTTTCCATTAAAAGTCTCTTTGGCAACACTTGACTAACGGACACGCATTTGTCCATCTCTCAGATGGAACGAAACGCTTTTTATTATTGTATATCATACAATATGGGTATTCACTTTTTTTAATTTCTTTTTTGTCAACGACAAATTGACAGAAATTATTAACTTACAAAATAAAAACAGAAGGAAAACACTGATACCGTATACTTTTCTCTGTTACATGTAAGTTAAATAGGTGATGTTTACAACCATATACACTACTACCGTTCAAAGAGTACTGATGATGAAATTGCGTAGCTGCTTTCGAAAATGCATTCTACTCGGCTAGTAGCGGTAGAAAAATCTGCTTTTTTCAAATTGAAAGTTTCTTTCAACATTAACGGAAAATAATAATTTCTTCTAATAAAAAGAAATTATATGAACTAAAGCCAAACTAAAAATCAAAAATTTGTAATATGGGACATATTCATAAATTTAATTTTAAATTTTTAAATATAAAATTGATTTGAATAATGATTTTGTATAAAAAAAAAATATATTTATGTTTAGAAAGTTGTTCTACAATTATATCAGCTGGTAGTTCTAAAAAAGGCGGTAAAAGATCAAAATCACAAATAAATGCCGCTAAAGATTTTAGCATAGAATATGCAAAGACCGGGCGAGCAACATGTCGGGGTTGTGAACAAACAGTTTTAAAGGGTCAAATTAGAATTCGCAAGACGGTTTACGATACGGAAATAGGAATGAAATATGGTGGTCAAGCATTGTGGCATCATGTGGAATGCTTCGCTCAAATGCGCGGAGAATTGGGTTGGCTTGATACTGGGGAAAACTTGCCTGGATTTAAAAGCCTTACTAATGAAGATAAAGCTAATGTCAAAAGCTCATTACCGTAAGTATTAAATTGAAAAATTTGAATTAAACATAATTTACTAATGCTGAGTACACGCTGTGCCATTTTTGGACATCGTATGTAATCATAATAGTGAGCACTGATGGCAACGCCTGCCATTTTTGTTATTATTGGGTGTTTGGTGTTGCGTCGCTTTGTCGCACATTATAATTAGTTGAAATGTGACGTCAAAAAATGACGGCAATTAAAATGCCTAGTGTGTACTCAGCATAACCCACTAATTTCTTTTTAGAGTTTTAAACATTGAAGATGTTCCCCTTGCAAAAAAGGCAAAAATTGAAAAATTAGAAAAAGAAGAGGAAAATCTTTCAAAAGAACTTGCCCAAACTATTAAAAAACAGTGCAAACGGTTATTTAATTTGCGAGATAATGTTAAGGGGGAAATGAACAAAAATCACATGCTAGAAATTTTAGAGATTAATGGCCAGGAACCAGTTAAAGGCGATTCTGAAAAGCTTTTGGACCAGATAGCAGACCTTTTGACATTTGGAGCTATTTTACCATGTCCCGAATGCAAAGGCAGACAGTTACTATTTCAAAAATCCGGATACTTGTGTAATGGCCAATTGACAGAATGGACTAAGTGTACGAATCTTATAAAAGAACCTGAACGAAAAGCATGCAAAATTCCTAGTGATTTAAAATCTCAATATCCGTTTTTGAAGGATGTTCGCAAATCACCTGAAATACGCGCAATCCGATACATTCCTCCTAGTGCAGCCACTGTGTTAAAAAATATATCAATCAAGAAAGGAGATGAAGTGGATGGGTAAGTTACGATATTTTCTGCAGGTAATTTGTTTTAATTGTCCTAAATCCAACCTGACATGAGGTATTTTTTTAATATAATATTCAAATTTTGGGAAAAATTGGTTGGATCGGATCACATGGAAGGGTTCCCCTAAACACCAAAAGCCTTTTTTTATAATCTTTTGCAATATTATACCTTGAAACTATAACAGGTATAGACTTCAAACCTGGTCCGAAATAATTTTGTAATTATAGCGGTTTCATTTTGGGTGAAAAAGTGCCTTTTTATTAAGTTAGACTGGCTCCTAAACTAAGGTCGCTTTACAGTGTAACAACTTCATGCACCGTATTCCCAAAGTCATTTGTTTGGGAAAACAACTGGTGCGCAAATAAACGCAACTATTGAATCGTTTTGATTGGTAATGTTTTTTAATATCTGCTTTTTTTCGGAATTTACAAACAATGTCGAATAAAGAGAAACGGTAAATATTTTTAATGAAATACATACATAGCATTAGTTTAAAAATCAAAGTTTTGGTAAAATTACACAATTTGATTAAAAGTATTTTTTGCAGCAATATTTGTAAGCGTTTTAATTTTAGGTAATATTTTTAACTAGTGGAGTGTTTACATAAACGTTTTTCTAAAAGTGTAATTTGAAAAACAGCTTGATTTAACATCTGCTTTATCGCTAAACAACTACTTAGGTTGGGCTGGGTTGCAAAAAAGTTCAACCTTCTCTCCACATCAACATCCATCGTACATAACCTTTAAGGAAAAGAAGTTACAAAGTGGGAAAGAATTAGTAAGATCAACAAGAAAGAAAAAAAAATACTGAAAAAGAAGAGAACAATTCAAATACCCGTGCGAAAACTTCAATTCTACCACCACCACACACCTGATTTTCATGGTTGAACTAGTGATGCTATCTAGCTTAAACTGTAAAACATCGCATAGTTTCTAGTGGAATTTTTTCCAACCACTTGACCTTATGGTTTTGCAATCTTCCTAAATTCCTCTTCATCCTCACTCATCCTTAAATAATCTGGAGTGCAGAAATTCTAATTGCTTGTCATAGACATAACCGGACAGTGCCCAGTTGTCACCCCAATTATAGTTCCTAGGCCCATTCTTCCTAAGTTTATGAGCAATCTAGTACCTGCAGAGCTCAGCGCCGCACAGTGTTCGATTTTAAAAATTAGCACGACAAAAATCATAACTTTGTAAATAACAGACATAGAATGCTGATTTTTTGTGCAAGTACTTCTTATATGTAGGAGAAAGATTGGGTAAAAAATTAGGCAAATCCGACTGATGGAACTACTACCTGCCATATACATGCTTGTCCGACAGTTCGTTTGTGAACACGATAACTCTTGAACGGATTGAGGTATAAACGTAAAATTCAGTGTGTAAGCATTTTAATAAGAAATATTTTATAGTTATATATTTGCGGTATTCACAAATTTATGTACACACATATTTTACAATAATAAATTTAAAAGAAATTTCATAAATTAACAGTAATGTAAAAAAAAAATAATAACTTATTCTGAGTTGTTGCTTTCATATTCATCATTTGACTCTTCAATATTTATGATAGTATTTTGCTGTAATTTTAAAATATCTGGAGTTAATTGGCCACGCTTAGTTCTTGGCGCTTTTCTTAAATTACATATATGTATGTGGATCTGTTGGAGCAACGAAGCAGATCAACTACAACCCTTATTTTGCATACTGAATTAATCATCCATGAATTGTCAATAATCGTTTTTTGTTTTTGCATTTTACTTTTGTCACATCTTATTGTATTTTATTACTTCTTTTCATTCCTAACCTGTACTTCAATAAAGTAACTTGAACTTGTAAATATCGTGCTTGCGTTTTAATAGGATCTGATGATATTAGCAGTCTATTTAGTAAATCAGAGTTGGTATCTTTGCGAGATATTTTGCGCGTAAATTGCAATCTGTAGCATCTAGTGTCTTTATTTCTCGACTCTTGAGCTTCCTCTGACAATTGTCCAATGGAGAGGATGCAATTCTGAATAATTATTTTGCCATTCCAAAGAACTTTGTGCACACTTACCGGCATATAATACCATGTATATAGTTTTCATCAACCTATACTTACATATTTGTAGACAAATCCAAATCCAAGATCATTGCCAATGCTTCATCAGGCGATAAAGATTTTGGCGTTTTTTCTTGTAATTTAATTTTTTTTATTTGAGAACCTCTTTCTGGAGAAGCAATAGCTAACTCCTTGACTATTCTCGCTGAATTTCGCTTACCCGCTGATCATATTTGCATTTTTACTGCCATGAATAATTGTTCATTACTTGCAACATTTGCCAGATTTTTTGATTTTCTTTCTTTACTTCTTTGGCTGCAGTCTTCAAAGTTTTTATTTGGCCTGCCTCTGCCTCTAGTATTACCCTGTGCAACAGAAGTTGATGTGAAATATGAATAATCAATTGCGCCTGTTAACCAATCGTTATTATTATGGAAAAATCGTGGTTTTGTTCTGTTGGCCTGTTGCCACTTTGTTTCAAATTTAGTACACAAGTTTGAAGCAAGGACCTTTACTTTATCAAATTGTATAGCTGTTGCTGAATTACTGCAAAAATTTGACGAAATAAAATCAACTATACAGTCAATCCGGGTTTCTTTTAAAGAAGACAGCCATACATTAAAAACATCTCTGAGGGTAATTGAGGCCGAGCTCATATTGTACTTTTGAAAAAAAATTTTAATGGGGCAGCTTGGGGCAGGTTTTTTTAAAATTCTATAACAGCAAGGTTGAAAGATTACGCAAACGTTTATGGATGTGGTGAAACGGATGGAAATCAAAAGATTTCGTCTAACAAAGTTAGTTGATTTGTTAATAATTGTAAAAAAAACTCACTTAGCTCAACACCTAATAAAAAATTTACCATTTATCACAAAATAAATTGTTTTTGTGTGTTAGTTTTAAAAGTTACAATTAAAAAGAAAAAAAAATTTTAATATCGCTTCTACAACGTCTTCTATTAAGTTTTGAATTTGCAGAAAATATGCACAATATTTTTGTGTTTTTATTTGTTTTCTTTTAACATGTCATTCAGAGTACCGTTATAAGCATACAAACTGAAAGATATTCACGAATCATATAATTTTAAGCTAGTCTGGGCATTGGCTTGCAAACAGTGTGGACAATTCAAATTTTTAATTAACTTTATTTTCTTATTTTTGTCGTGCTAATTTTTAAAATCGAACCCTGTGCGCCGCACAGTGGACCATTTCGCGAAAAGGCGGTCTAAAATCTATAACTTTTGACTGCATTGGAATTTTTAAACGCAGTTTTTTTTTTGTTTACTAGGTGAGACTATTAGCTTTACGTTTAAGACATAAAACTTAAAATAAAAGTGGTAAAAGTGAAGTATTAAAGCTTGTTAAAAACGTTCATTTTCCACAAAGTCCTATACTTTAAATCAAATTTGCAACTTATACTTATTAAAAGCTTATATTTTGTAAGAAAGTGCCAACCTTTGGCCCCCGTGAAATTTTAGTACTAGGGGCCAAAGATTGGTTTTTTGAAGTAGTTTGAGTTTAAAATTGGTTTATTAAGTACAAAATAAACATTATAAATAATATATGAGAACCTTTATAATAAAGTTGTAAATTTAAAATTGATTAATGTACATAAAATGACGAAATAGCGAACATCTTAGTTCTGAAAAATTACTATTAACTAAACAGTTTTAGTAAATATTTCTTCTAAATATTTCGTCTAATTCAATATAGTTAGTTTTACATTTTTGCCGGGTATTGGACATATAGGGATCTGACGTGCATAATAAAATAGTAATAAGCTCTTCGTTAGTACAACATCTGGAACATATGAACTGTGGATGGCATATATCTCCAAGAGTATTTCTCGTTATAAAGTATTGCAGTTTTTTTGGCATACTCCAATTTTTTTTGCATTTATTCCTTTGCTGCATACTAGAACTTGTAATATAATGTTGAAGCGCTTTATTAGTTCCAAATCTACACATGTAATAGATGCTGCAGTTTCCGGATCTGAAAAAATCTCCTTGCAGTATTGGCTCATTTGTGTTCCTTCTCCTTGCTTTGGCTGATCGATCATTAGGCCTAGCTCTAAATATTTATCTTGAATTTGTTTTTTTTTTTTTTGCTTTCTTATTTCTTTATTTTCCTTTTTTTTCTTACTGTTTTTCCTAACGAACCAAAATCAAAATCATAACGTAATTTAAGAATATACTCCATAAAACGTATTCTAGCATGAAGAGGGGACAATCCAAATTCATATGCTGACTTAAAACTGTCATCTTCTGAAATGGGATGGCTTAGTTCGCTTGATGTCTTTCGGAATATAATAAAAGGGATACAAAAAGGTAATTTTAAAAAAAAAAGTGGCAAAAGATGGAGATTTCTGAGAAAAAAAAGGGCAAAATTCCACTTTAGTCGCAAAACGGTAACGCTGTAGACAGGTAGCATCACTATATCATGCGCATATACATACGAAGGGTGGGAAAATCACAACACAAACAAAAGACATTCACACATTGTTTTTCCAGGAATTTCCATATTAATGGTTTACAAAACATTTCAGGTACAAGGTAATTCATACCTTATATGATGACATTATCATAGAAAACAACAAATATTTGCAGGTCGTTTATGATTTTGTTTATTGTTTTAATAACTTATAAATTACATGCTCACAAAACTATTTTGCTTACTAAGAAGTCTATAGTTTTTGGCTAATTGCGGTATCGCTTCTGATTTTGTTCTTCTTCCTGTAAGAACGCTTGTTACATATAAATGGTGTTTACCATAATTAGTTGAGATCTGTTTGTTATAGTGTGCAGTTTTTAATATATGCATATATGTATCCATCTAAAAACCGTCTCTCATAAAAGCAATTTGATAAAAAAAACTAAAATACTTAAAAAAAGCACATTACAAAAATTATTTGTTTAGCTCTTTTACTCAAATTTTGGAAAAAATATTTGACCTTGTGTCACAAAAATTGGTCTGGTGCTCACGGTCGGATCGTCCCGGATAAACAATAAAGTATAGGGGAGAGTATTATCTACTAAATAGTGCTAATTTCTTTTTGTTCTCTGATGTTCTCTAGAAGTTATGCTCTATTGAAAATGCCGAGCATCTATGTTCTTATCTTCCCATAATAGTGACCCATTAGTGGTCTCCTAGCTTCGCAACTATATGTAACTTCCATATGAGGCGACGATCTAGGTGAATGCCAAGGTATTTCGTATTTGTGTAAAGTAAAAGTTACGTGGGTACTCTTTTGTTGATTAGTTTTTCCCCCATAACTTTACCATTTTTCTACTTGGGTAACGTGTTGTTGCAATTGGTTCGAGGCCTCTTTAGGGTATTTATAAATACTGAGGAAAGCGGTATCATCAGCAAATGTACACCAGCCCCTATTAGTTGAGAACAACTTAAATGATTTCCTTCTCTGATCATGAATTTTCGACCGGTTATGTACTTTTTTAATAGGTTGAAAATATTAGCTGGAAAGTTAACCTTTAGTTTTTTTAATGCTATACTTTATCGAAAGCTTAAGGGATATCAATTAAGAGCGCGGAGCAGTACTTCTTCTTCTCAAAGGCTCTTCGTGTAACCTGTGCCAACCTGTGGGTTTGTTCAATGGTACTATTGTTGACTTCTAAAGCCAAATTGGCGATGTGCAATACAATTGTTGTCATTCAGGATCGGAATCAGCTTGTTTTTTTTTAAATACTTTTTTAAACAATTTCGACATAGTTGATAACAAACTTCTAACCCTGTAAGATTTCACCTTCGAAGGATCTTTATCAGTCTTAGGAATCATTTTACTAATGCAACTTTCCATATTGGTGGGAAATGTTCTATCCGTTTTATGGTTGCTCTTAAAGTATTTATTGCTCCCAAACTATAAACTAAAAAAAAATTAAAGTATATTTTAAAGACATACTATATGTTTTGTGAGAAATAATAGCATCGTAAGGTTTATATTATACTCACCCTTATTCTGCGTTTCGACTCGAATCGAAATTTTCCCCGTCGGCCTTCCTCACTGTGGAAAAGTTTGGTCACAAATAAATTTTTCTTAGTATATTATGAGTTTTTCGTCTTTTTTTACTAAAATCTAGTGCTTCTCTATATTAAAATTGGAAAAATTCCTTTTTTATTTCCATTCGGATCTATGCGTATTTGCATGCGGATTCGTTATCGAAATACAGAATAACCCCCATTATTAATATGGTGAAGCGTTATTAATACTCGTACAACTAATTTCTAAATAAAAAAAATTATGCCGACGTTCTGTTTTACTGTAACTGACGGGTGGGTGTCTCTCTGAGGCTCTGAGGCCCGTAAAGCCTCTAACCTTGCCTCCGGCCAAAGGTTGCCAAGGGCTTTAACTGAGGTCTTAAGAGTTCATAAAAATTCGAAGGCAGCTACTAGGCCTGCCCTCTACCAACTGCCACCTGTCCTTGTTGATTCTACTATCTGGATCAGCCTGGTCAACGACATCTGCCAAAAGGCCTTCCAGGCTCGTAGACTTCTTAGCCTTTTTAGAGGTCAAAGCCTGATCGTACCCAAACCTGATCGAGGATCCTGTGCCTCGTGAGTGATTGTTCGACACCTTCGCAGCATTTGTTTCCCGGTTGGCACCGCTTTTTCCACTTGAGCGTTTCAACTGGTTAACTGCTACCTGCTGCAATTTGAACTGGGCTAATACCCAGCAGGATAACGGCGTACGCGGACTAGACTACTGCTATTACAACCGACTTTTATCAGTTCACTCTGTCCTCAAAATGGTTTGGCAGAGCTTTAAGTGAACGATGAATGCGTCAATTATCCCAGAAGGGCCGCAAAAAGTGGTGTGTGTATATGAATTGCTTTCTATAAAAATGTTATAAACTGTAGTTTTAACACTAAATAAAATAATTTTAGTAAAAAAATTAATTACAGCACTTGTTTTAAAAGGTTTTGTGGATATTTAAAAAAAATTTCAATGAAATTAGGAAAAAGTATTAGAGAAGACTTTTTTTTGTAATTTTTTTTTAATTGGTATAAGTTTTCACAACGTTGAGCTTTTTTTTAAAGATAGTTTCATTTTAAAGTAAAAAAAAATTTATATTTTATAAAATTTTAGTACTTTAAATTGCTTTAGCATATTCTATTTTTTGGGTTTCTTAGAGACAATCTGTTTAAAATATTAATAAACCGTCATTGCTTTAATTTTGTCATGCGACTTTTTTAATTTTAGCTTTGTAATCCACTACAAAATGCTCTCAAGCCCTATACTCACTTTTTGTGGAGTATTTTATTTATTTTTTTTATTGTCAAAATCTTTTTGACAAACCGTAAGGTATAAGTATTTTTCGACTTACTCCTTAATGTAAACCTTAGCACCTTGAAGCATGCGTAGCAGGATGCCATCAGGTCCTGCCGGCTTGTGTAGAAGGAAATGATCAATTGCCTTTGAAATTTTGTCGTAAAAGATTATATTTCCGTCGATTGTGGACTAAGTCCCATTCGTGCCCACATTCTCCCGCGCAACGTCTTTACATCTTGGGAAGTAAGCATTTATTAAGATCTCGACAGATTCCGCCGAAGAATCAGAGTTTATTTTTGCGAGTGACATAACCTTCTTGTAAGCAAACACCAAAATCTTGAAACCAGAAAAACTTGTCGTTTTAATAAATTAAACAGTATGTTGTTATAGTAAAAATTTAACTAAAATCAAACAAATAGTGACACTTTTAATGCTTTGAATAGCGTTTTTCCTTAGTTTGGAACGATTAATCAAGAGGGGAAAAATAAACTCTGATTAAAGTAAAAATCACGGGATCGACAACCGTTAGTCCCAAATTAGTCCTACTATCGGAAATCACATTTAACCGCATAAATTATTCTTTTTGCGAAGATCAGTTCATTTATGCCCGTATTTCCCGCAGTAAGCGTTTACTTACCGAAAAATAATTGTAAACGTCAAAATAAGTTGTGCACTTCGCTGTCACAACAGTTATTTTAAATAATATTCATATTAATCGGGTCAAACACGAAAGTTGTTTTTACCTGCACACATGTTTGCATATCGTTGGCAGAAATTGCAAGGTTATATGTGCCTTTTTCCGAATTTAAGTTAACAATGTTTCTGAATTATTTATGACAATTTTCAACTTTTAGTGTTGGTTCAAAGATGGCAGGGTGATTTTTATCTCTTGAACAGCAGTGTTTCATAGTTGTTTCTATGGAAATCAGTTAAGACGGCACTTCACTTAGTCGTCTTGCAGATTGGAAAAGCCTTTCACTACGATGAATGTGCAATGGAGGCTTTCCTTGACATTGCAGGCATTTTTAATTATTTCGCCACAGGGGCAGTTTTTGAAAGCGAGGCACGGCCAGGAAATTCCCAACCGATTATGGACTAGATATCTACTCTCTTGAAGCGCAGGATTGTATGTGTGGAATTGGGGAATGTGAAAACAGAGAGTGGCTCTTAAAGGTATTCCCCAAGAAGCAGTACTCTCACCACTTCTGTGGATGCCAGTTGTCAACTAGCTTCTAACGGAACTTAAGGGCGGAGCCGCTCCAATAATCGTGTACGTGGATGATGTAGCGTTCATTGTCTTCGGAAAGTATTTCGATACAAACAGCTCTGTGATGTAGGCCTGGCTAGGATAAGCCAGTGGGCGAGGAAAGTGTGGCTGAGAGTGAACTCTTGAGAAAACGGACCTAGGTCTTTTTACGAGAAAAACTAAGATTGGTTCATGTACCACACCGAGATTGGATAACATCAATCTGGTACTAAAGGAACACACAAAGAACCTAGGAGTGATACTGGATATTAAGCTTTTGTGGAGACTCAATGTGGAGGTAAGGCAACCAATGCGCTCTATGCATGCTGGAAAATGCTAGGAAAAACTTGGTGTCTTACAATGAGAGCGTAGAATGTAGCAGTGACTACATTAATCTCAGAACTGAGCTTCATTGGGAAGCCGGGTGTAACTATCAAAGAATATCTGGTTGGCGGGCCTTGGCCCAGACAACAGGACCTGTAGCATCTTTACCGGCGGATCTTAGATGAAGCGTGGCTGAAAACTGGGTATCAGGGAGTCCTTTAAGCTTTCTGGGCATATTTGTGTCACTGTCCGGCGCTCGTGCGCTCTAAAGCAAACTGTCTAGGGACTTATTTGTTCCAAACACTGAAAGAAGTGTCTGAAGCTAGAAAGACAAGGCTTCTGGCATTTACCAAGAGAGTGTGGTTACCGTTTATTTTTGTATTGTAACACTAAGGACCGAAAAGGTCTATGTGGTTCCTCAGGACCAGCCATTTCAACCTAACTCTCTCAAAAGTGGGCAAGAGTTAGCAGCAACAGCAATATAATTTTGATATTTCTAAATTCGTGATTTTGCATATACAACCTTGCAATATTAAGCAAGGGATATTTTGGTGCTTAATATAACGTCGGTTTCATTGCAAAACCATGTTATTTATTTTATTTTATTTATTTATTTTATTTTCGATGTTCCACACACAAGACTTTAGGTCTCATATTACAGTGTAGAACTGAGTAAGCGTTAATACAATTTTATGCTAAAAGACTTATACTATCTTAAGACGAATAATGTATACAAAATAACAAACTTAATTAAAAACCAAACAAGGAAGAAGTAAGTTAAAAATATACATATTGTAAAATTATAGATATTTTGTTTTGCAAAACCAATTATTTGTACTCAATTTGAAATTATTAAAAAACAATGATAATAATAATAATAAAAATTTGTAAATTAAACATACATTTATGTATCTTCTAAGAAGAAAAATAGCTAGTAATATCTTTACGAAATTGGCGTGCGTTACGAATGATTTGGTATCTGTGAGGAATTGCGTTCCAGAGACCAATTGCGTGAATAAAAAATTGCTGTTGAGAAATCTGCGTACTATGCCTTAAAGTTAAAAGTCTTCTGCCTCTTTCCAGTAATGAAAAGTTAAGTCGTACGCAAAGGTGTTCAGGTTGGCGAGTATATATAATTTTGTGAATAAAAAGTAAAACTTTAACTTTTAAGAAATTGTCAAAACTAATACCATAGAGTAGATTTAAGTACGCTGAAATATGGTCGTATTTTCTCAGTCCAAAAACATAACGAATAATACTTTTATAAGCCCCATTAAGCCTTTCCTTGCTCTTCTTGTCACAACTGGAAAACAGTTCGCATCCATACAATAAAATTGGCATTAAAAAAGTTTTTGCCAACAACTTTCTAATTTTAATTGGTGTGCAATACTGTGTCTGCCAGAGATTTCTTAATATTGAAAACGTTCGACCACAAGCATAATTAATATGATTTGACCAAGTAAGGGTATTATTAAAATAAATTCCAAGATTCTTGGCAGAACTGACGATTTCTATGGCCTGGTTGTTAAAAGTTATGACAGGGAGATATTCTATTTTTAAGAATCTCTTTTTTATGATTAAACATTTTGATTTCATTGGATTTATCGCAAGAGTATTAGCAGTGGCCCATTCATGAATTAGATGCAACTGATGGTTCAGACTCCTAGCGCATTGTTCAACTTCGGTAATTTTGCAACTCAACCGTAAGTGTTTCAAGAATGTTGAAAAAACTTTCCATACAAATCCGATCATTAGGTCTATACACGCTACACAAAAGAAGTTTTCTACCCTCACTACTTACTTCAAGGAATAAATGCTCCAGCGAACCAGATCTAGCGACAGCACTACTATTGGAACTATTCACGCCAATAGAATTACCAAGAACTTTAATTGAAATGCCTTTTTTTACATAGATTGCCACACCTCCATAACCATTTCTATCCAGCCTCTTAATATTATATCCTTCTAAGGAAACTGATAAGTCAGTGTAATCCGGTTTAAACCAGGTTTCAGATACGCATATCAAATCAATTAGGGAATTCTCAAAAATGAATCTAAATTCATCTATCTTAGCTCTCAGGCTCTGAGCATTTATATGACAAATATTTATACCCTTTTTTTGATTTGCCAAGATTTTTATCATATTTGCAATTCCGTCTCTGGAAACAGACCTATTGTGAATTAAGTAGCTCATTTACAACAAGATAATAAAAAGTAACGCACGAAAAACAGATTTTATAACTTTTTGTAATAAACATAAGCATATTGAGTATAATTAAGGAACATATTAAACAATAAATTAGAAGAGAACTTAAAAAAATCTAAGAGAATTACAAATTTGTTTGAATAGAGAAGTATATTAGAAAACGATTTTAAGTAAAATAAGTTAGGTAATACAAATATAAAATTACAACATATTTTAAGCGCCTTCGGAGAAGATTTCACCGACAGTAGAAGAGGATCCTTCGGGGGCTCGAAATAAATTGTTGAGATACTCCAAACCGTCGATATGTACCATCTGGTCATTAGCAGTAGTTTTAATGTAAACTAAGCCACGTATGGTAAAAGCACTGTAAATTCGTTTTTGTTTTTTTAGACGAACAGCGGCCCGTAAAACATTAAAGTTAGCGGAAGTTAAGTTTTCATTTACAAAGAATTTATTATCCGAGTTTTCCCCGATATGTCGTAAGCAGAAAAAAAATCCCTTATTGGCTTTACGAAAATTGGCAAGAGATTTCAAGAAGTAATTTTTGTCGTAAGGGGACCACAGTTTAACAATTATTACTGCGTCCTTAGAGACAGATTTATGTTTGTTATTAATGTTTTGTAGCCTGTAAATTGTCTTAATAGCAGGTACTGAGGTGTTAATGGTTTTGCAAATGTTATTAAATATGTCATATAAATTTTCGTTAGCTCTAAAAGGAATTTCATTTAGACGTAGCTCACAAGAAACATTTTTATTTTCTAAATGTTTTATTTTCGATTTTAAGTAATTTATTTCATCTTGCATGCTATTAATGTTTACTACATTTGTTTCCAATTTTTTTACTCTTGTTGTTATAGCATGCATCTCATTTTTAATTAAATTAAAGCTCTTTTCAAATTGATTTAAGAGGTCTTGTTTACACTCATTAAACTGGTCATGAATTTGTGTTATTAGTTGTTGTGTGACTTTCTCAGCGCGTTTGTCCATTATGGTTATAAATTTAAGAGGAGATTCTGTGTTAGTTAGCCGCGGAGTTTTGCAAACATTATCCAAAAGAGAGTTTTGCGAGACATCTCTTAATCTCTTGTTGACAGAGATAGTAGTTGGATCGTGTGTTAAGTTTTTTTTTTTTGGTTTAAGCTCATATTTAGTTTTTATTGGTTTTTTTATTCTTTATGTTTACTTTCTGTTTAAATATTGTATTTGTTGTCCTTGCTGTATTTTATTTATTTTGTTTTAATTTAGATATAGAAATTTTTGCAGGCGATTTTCACAGAGTTAAAGAATTTGTTTCTAGATCAACTAGCAGTTACATATATATATTATAAAACAATGATTTTATTGACAATTTTTATTCTTTTTTTTTATGTATTTACATATAAAAACACGATTTTTTTAAAGAGCTTTTCAAAAACACGTCCGTTCGCTTAAACTTTCTCTTCGTCACCCCTACATTTTTGTAAATTTTCCAGGAAAAGCAAAAACCAGGGACCGTAACAGTTATGACTTTTTTCAAAAAAGTCAAAATATAGTAGTTATTTTTTGACTTTTATTTTTTAAGTCAAAAATAAAAGTTAAAATTTGACTTTTATTTTTTCGGTCAAAAATAAAAGTTAAAATTTGACTTTTATTTTTTAAGTCAAAAATAAAAATTAAAATTTGACTTTTATTTTTTAAGTCAAAAATTAAAGTTAAAATTTGACTTTTATTTTTTAAGTCAAAAATAAAAGTTAAAATTTGACTTTTATTTTTTAAGTCAAAAATAAAAGTTAAATGTAAATTGTATTTTCAGAGCAAAATATGCAAAACACCAACTACTTAACTTTCTAGCCAATAACCGTTTATATATACATATGTACTCTATTATATTTTTTTTTTCTTTTTGTTTTAATATAAATACAACATGTACTTATAATTCTAAAAATAAAAACTGTGTTAATATTTATTTAATATTTTATTTAACTTTTTTAACATCTGCTTTCAATAGGAACAAAAGTCAAATTTTAACTTTTATTTCTGACTTAAAAAATAAAAGTCAAATTTTAACTTTAATTTCTGACTTAAAAAATAAAAGTCAAATTTTAACTTTAATTTTTGACTTAAAAAATAAAAGTCAAATTTTAACTTTTATTTTTGACTTAAAAAATAAAAGTCAAATTTTAACTTTTATTTCTGACCGAAAAAATAAAAGTCAAAAAATAACTATTATATTTTGACTTTTTTGAAAAAAGTCAAAAAAATTAAAGTCTTTTAAGTTTATTATTCCTTAGCATAACAGCATCAATATGCTGTATTCAAATATCTGATAGACAAATTATATCCACCTGACTTTTTGATTTCAAATTTTAGAAATAACTGTTATTTTCGGTCCCTGGCAAAAACATTTTTAAATTACAAAGGCAGTGCTTGTAAATCGTTTAATTTTTATAGGCATTCTGTTTAAAATTTCGTTTTTAACATGTGCCTTTAAATAAAATATACTCAAATATGTTAATAATCGAATTGGGAAATTGTGATGTGTTATTTTCAATCGGGTATGACCGTCTTTAACTTTCTTGCTTGTTCCTATATAATTTGTATGAAATTAAAAAGTTTCATTATTTGAAATTGCAGTCCTAAAGTAAAACGTGAACGACCTCCATTGTACAATATGGAATTTTGTTTATTTGGATTTGAAAATGTCGATGAAGTTACGAAACGAGTGACTAAACTTGGCGGCAAATGTGTCACTACTATTAAAGAAAAAACTACAACGGCTATACTGGCTACACCAAAAGAAATTGCGCGTATGGGAAGTCGCATGAAAAAAGCTAAAAGTTTGGGATTAAATGTAATACCAATTGAATATTTGGATGCGGTCGAATCTAATGGTGCCGGCGCTATTAATTATATATGCAGTATGTCAATGTGTGATTGGGGTACTGACCCTGCTGCACGAATTCAGCAGGTAGAAACTAAAAGTTCAAAATCAAAAAGTATTTATACAAAGTCGGTGCCCAAGTCAATAACACTTAAAATAAAAGACGGCCTTGCTGTTGACCCAGATAGTGGCTTAGAAGATGTTGCTCATGTTTACATAACTCCAAATAAGGACAAGTACAATGTTGTCCTCGGCTTAACTGATATTCAGAGCAACAAGAATTCTTATTACAAATTACAACTTTTGGAAAGCGATAAAAAGAACAAGTAAGTTTAAAATTAAAAATAAATACAGTTATAGTAAAGTCCTATCTATTTTGCAGGTATTGGGTATTTAGATCGTGGGGTCGCATAGGTACAACAATTGGAGGAAACAAGCTAGAAAAGTTTGATAACCTTATAGATGCTGTGGAATCCTTTAAAGAAGTATACTTGGAAAAATCAGGAAATCATTTTGAAAACCGTGCGAATTTTGTCAAGGTAAATAAGTTATTAAAGGCACGGTGGCTTAAGTTTAAGCTGCCTAATAGAAAACAACTAGAACTAAAGGAAATCTCAAATGATGACTTATCGAAATTAAACAAAATTTTCGAAGTTTCTATTAATTTTGGTATTTAAGTAGTTTTCTCACATTTTGTTTTTTATTTAAAACACGTTCAGGTTTACTACAATTTTTATCTATATTTTTTGTTTGTTTTTTATGAAAAAAACGTTTAAGGCAGCATTTTTTGTGAAAACAAATTTTTATTTTCTTGTTGTCTTGAATTTATTTAATTTAATTTAGCAGTTTATCATAAATAGACTTAAGAAATTAGAAAATGTTTACGTTTGTTTCAAATCAATCGTTATTTAACCAACAACAAATAGCGAAATTTCAAGTCAACAATAAGCGATTAATGTTAAACCTAAAGAGTGTAAGGCTCTCACCCTTTACTTGCAATCTAAAAAAGAAACAGGCGCCATTGTGGCAATGTTTCAAAGAGTACTACTACAACAAACAACGTTTTTTAACAAAATTAAGAAAAAAAATCTAATAAAAAACTCATAATATGACAATTTTTTTATTTTAAATTATTATACATGAAATGATATTACAACAAAAAAATACACGAATAAAATTTTGTACCAAAAATTAGAACAAATAACCAACGAAATAATGTATGCAAAAATTTACGAAAAATTTCCATTTTATTAAATTAAACTGGCATTCCTATTAAGTTATTGTTCACCTAATTGTTGCAACTTACTTTGCTTCTTAACTCTGCCAAAATTGGATTATCCAACCGCCGCGTTTTTCTGGCGCGTTATTCCGATTTGCTTCATACAAATTGTATGTGCCTAAGGAATTTTGACAAGCAAAAAGTTTTAAAAAATGTATAAAAAAGCAAAAAAAAGGGAATATTTTTTAACACTAACAAAAAATTTCAATAAAGATATATACATAAAATACAAGAATTTCCATTAATAAGTTCATAAAAATAATAGATTTTTGACTTATTTTATTATTAAGAAATATGATTGTATGTAGACAATTAAAATTAAAAAATTCTGTCAAAAATAGTTTTAAGCAGGTTTTCCAAAATTTCCAGATTTTTCTGGTCACAAAAGTTAAGCATTTGCCACTATAAGAAACTCACCGACGTTCCTTCTAATTTGCTTAGGTGTTCTATGCACACACTTAAATAATTAAATGTTCTTTTAAATAATTTAATTTTAACTCTTTCACAAGGTGGGCCAAAATGAATCATCCTATTGGCAAATGCTCTTATTTTTGCAAATGGCGGCCAATGTCAAATCTGTTTTGACATTTGTGAACTAGACAGATGTAGAATACAAGGGAACAAGCCATAGAGCGATACACTCCCCAAGAACGCGGAATAACCGTGTATTTTTTGCGTAACAATTTATCTGTGGTGTTGGCGCAGCGCGAATTCCGTCGCCGATTCCCCGGTCGTCCGGCACCGACTGCGGAAACACTGCGCCGTTTGGCTACCAACCCTAAAAGTATGGGACCACACGAGACGCTGCCAAGAGTAGCCGGCCCCGAAGCTCCCGTTCTGCAGAGAATATCGCCGCTGTTGGCGATGATGTCGAGCGTTCGCCATGAACATGGACCAGACGCCGTGCCTCGCAATTAGCCATCAGCCGGTAGCCCCTAAGGCGAATTTCGGTCAAGGAACTGTGAATGTTTCCGTACAAAGTCCAGTGCATGCATCAGCTGCTGCCTTTCGAACGCCAAACGCGTGAAACCTAGACACAAGCTTTTCGCAATCTCGAGGCGGATGTGGACGATTTTTCGACCAAAATCAAAATGAGCGATAAGGCTCATTTCTACCTCAGCGGGTAGGTGAAGAAACAAAACTATCGCTTCTGGGGCACCGAAAACCCACGAGTGATGCACGAGGAGCCATTACATCCGCTCAAAGTGACCGTCATCGGGCCATTTATTTTCGAGGACGCCGCTGATCAAACGACAACAGTGGACGATGCGCGCTAGAGGGCCATGTTAGCAATGGCACACACTGCGCGATCAACAACCGATATTCTGAAGGCGGCGTTCCCGGGTCGGCTCATATCTCGTTTTGGCGATTAACATTGGTCCGCAAGATCACCCGATTTAATCGTTCCAGACTTTTTTGTGCGGTTTTTTGAAGTCCCGTGTTTACGTGAAGAAGCCCGAGACCCTGGAAGCCCTCAAGGACAACATTGGACACGAGTGCGAGAATCTCGCCAAAGTAATAAAAAATGCCATTAAACTAGCCCGTATAGCAATCCATTGTTGTAGCGCCCACTTGGCTGATATCATCTTTTCGACTTGACCCATAAAATTCTAAAGGTTCAAATAAACATAATCAAAAAACAGAACCGAAGTTTTTAATTTGGAAAAAATAAATGAGAGCTTAACAACGTCGGATGTCTTATTTTGGCACACCTTGTATAGTTTGATGTGTGTGAAGATAAATATGCCGAGTTAAATATGTTTTTGACGCAACGACTCCAAAGTTAAATACGTGATGACGTAACGGCTTAGGTTCAAAATCATACGTATTAACTAGCAGAGACAAAAATTAACATATTAAGCAGAGCCAATTTTGCGGTTACGTTCTGGCTACAATATGAGATTTTTTTGAGGGATTATGGTCATGGTGGGAAAAGAAGGTAGAGGCCCAGAATTCCACTATATTAAAATAGTAGCTAAGGATCAACACTACTTAACTGTAAAAGAACAATATCCAAATTGATTTTGTAAGATTTGTTATAAATTATTAAAAATCAATATGGCTATACATATGAGATTTCTGTGAGGAATTATGCTCATTGTGCAATCAACAGCTTCAAACCAGATGAACTATTCCAGCGGACCTGAAGAGTAACATTAGGCTAGTCACCCTGTGGCTTCTCCACATTTACGAGGATTGTCCCTTCTGCTCATATATCCCCACACATTGGACGGAATCTAATGTTTTCTTTATCCCTAAGGGAGGCAAAGCATCACACACGAAAGGAAAGGACTATAGGCCGATAAGTCTCACGTCTTTCCTGCTTAAGACACTGGAGAGGCTGGTCGACGTACACCAAGGGCATCAATCCAACCTAGCCTCCTATTGGGATCCCAACACGCCTAAACCAAAGTCAGTTCAGTGGAAAAGGCTCTTCACTCGTTAGTTAATTACATCGAAAGGTCTCTTGAATTTAAGAACTATACACTTGTGTCGTTTCTGGACATAGAGGGCGCCTTTAACAACGTTAACCCATAATCCGTCATCCGAGCCTGACGTGAGATAGTTCTCTGGATGCATTCATTTCTAACCTACTGGAACGTAGAATAATAAAGTCTACAATGGGACGAATTGAAGCTACGAGATTAGCTAACAAGGAAACCCATCAGGGGGCTGTCCTATCGCCGTTATTGTGAAACATGACACTAAATTTTTTGCTCAGGAATATGGACTTAATGGGACTACGAACTGTCGCCTATGCGGATGATGTAGCAGTTGCGATATCTGGAGTCCATCTAAATACCATCTCCGATGATATGGAATTGGCTCTGAGAACACTTATGGTGTTTTCCTTTCTGGCAAAAATGTTACATTAATGCTACCATTCGAGCGGGTTTATGTTCCATTCTAAAAATACATGCAAGAGTGAAAACAGTTATCGTGTTCCTTTCTGAACATGTTGCACAAATAACTGGCAAGAGTGTAACATATCTTACCCCCAATTATATTGCAGTGTAACAAAGTACCACTTTTTACAGCTGTGTTATGTAAGTAAATACTATTTTATGCAGACGAGTTTTTAACACAGAGTGCAGTTTTTATTAAAATCAAGACATTTTTCTGTTCCATTGAAACAAAAAAAAAAATGGACAACTATATAAGTGTGGGTGTAAACTGATAAAAATATTGCACATACTTATTGTAAAATTTTTTTTAGAATGGAAAACACCATTAGTGTGTTGAGCGCAAAAGCGGGCTATCCATCAACCCTTAAACGGAGCTTGTGCTGTTCACGAACAGATACGAAATTTCTCGTTTTTACCTCTCGACACTGAACGCAGTGGTACTGACTTTATCGGTTAGTGCAAAATATCTACAAGTCATTCTGGATAGTAAGCTGTCCTGGAGGTCAAACGTGGAGGCGAGAGCGGCGAAGACCTTAACTCCGATGTATGTGTGCAAACGCGCCACTAGCAAGACCTCGGGACTCAGTTCCCGCAATATCAGCTGGCTCTATAAGACGGTGATAGAGCCGATTCTCTGAAGGAGCCATGGTTTTGTTGAAGGTTATGGACTCAACTACAAACATGGCGATCCTGAAAACAGAAGCAACGAGAACAACTGCAACTAGTTCACATTTGACCCTACTCAACTAGCTCCCAGCGGATTTGCTAGCGGGGAAGCTGGCGCTAAATACCGCGATAAGGCTTCATGCTGTGGGAGGATGGAAAATCAGAGCATGCGGCCACGCAAGTATTATCGGAATTGTAGATTTTGTTCTCGATTTGATTAATTGCTCACACTGGAACCTTTTCTCCGCAGGGAATTCTCCTTCGTTGTTTCAGAGGAAGGGGCGAATGAAATCATCACCTCGGGAACTGTCGATCTGGAGATATATACGGATGAGTTTAAAGGGAAAACTGATGTTGGTGAAAGCATATAAGCAGGAGTTCGGGTTGCATTCAGACTTCCGGATAAATGCAGTGTACTGCAGGCTGAACTGTCGGCGATAGGCAAAGCGGCTAACTAGATACGGTATTAGAAGATATTCGGCAGGATTATCGGGATCTTCACTGACAGCCGTGCCGCCATCAGGTCAATTACTGATGTAAACTTTACGTCACAACCAGTCCGCGAATGATGGGTATCCTTGAACTGGATGGCGATACACTCTTACATTACCCTGGCGTGGGCGAGAGGACACGGGACCAATGTAGGTAACTGTGTTGCCGATGCACTTGCTAGGAATGGTGTGAAATTGGATGATTGGGCAATTGATCATATCTGTGGCATTCCCCTCTGTTGCTGTAAGCTTCACGTGGATGAATATTCCAGAAGAATCGCAGGGGCTAGATTGTCCAACGAACACAGATGTGGAACCACTCAATAACTTGGCCGAGGATAGATCCGGAACGTTCGAGGCCTCTCCTCGATCTGGAACAACGAAGGACAAGGACCCCCATGGCCGCAATTACCGGCCACTGCCGATTTGGTACCCATGCCAGTAGACTGAGAGTATACAGCACCTCATGTGCTTGTTTTTGGCACTGGATGACATTCGGACCAAACACTTTGGTACCCGCAAGTTGGATTGGCCTAACCAACCTATCATCCTTTATCAGGGATAGCAGTTGGTTCGAGGACAAAGATTACTACCGGGCGACTATCGCTAGCTATATGCAATAATTCTCTATTTCTATCTGAATTTCCCTTACTCAGGCTAATCTAATTTAATGTCTTTTTTTTCTCTCTCTATCTATATAAAGATACATATGTATAGGGGTTTTTAATTAATTTTTGTTATTAAAAAAACCTTAGTATTTATTTACTTATGAAGGGATTTTTACGAAAACACTTTACATTAAATATACATACATTTATTTTATTTTCACATTAGTATTATATGATGATCCATTTACGTGCTTTCTGTACGAAGTCCCAATTCGAACTCTTGTCCT
The DNA here is from genome assembly GCA_963583895.1 of Melanophora roralis. Lineage (NCBI taxonomy): Eukaryota > Metazoa > Arthropoda > Insecta > Diptera > Rhinophoridae > Melanophora > Melanophora roralis. The sequence continues at coordinate 85,190,800 of OY757187.1, read as the reverse complement.
TTGCGTAGTTTTCGTTAACATTAATAAGAATTGCCACTTCTAGTTGATCGTCCGTTGCTACCTGTCCCTACATTCAGCTGTCTTGCGTTGTCATTCGGCTCGAATAACTCCCTTCAACGTTTTATATGCTCAGCAACTGTATTGGTCTTTCCGGGACCGTCGCCATTCTGAGTATTTTGTAAAGTCCAAAATATTTCGATTTTAACTTTAGACCTGGACCGTACTGTGTACGCTTTATTACCACTCACGTTATACGAAGGTGCTTGTATTCTCTTCTTGTTAAAGTTGAGCCTATTTTTCGACTGGATTTTGAAAATATTTTCTTTGGCGACACTATTTATTTTTTCCACTTTCATTATCAAGTTCCTTTACTACACAGTCCTCAATCAAGTTTCTTAAGTCTTCATTTTCCGCGACTTTCATCTCTAAACCGGTTAAAATATTAAAGGGTGAACATTTTGTACTACGGGGTGATGTGTTATTAATGCAATGTTGAGGGTCTTTTGTATACAACTTAGCAAGCAAAGATTTTTTTTCTCATATATTTTATTATTGAATCTTCGCTTAGGCGAACTAACAATAAGTATTCAAGCAAAGATGTAACGATTTTATTGATTCTCTTAACCTGGCCATTCCCTCTGGGAACACCAGTTTCAATCAATAAGTGTTTAATACTCTGATGCTCGCAATATTCTTTAAACATATTGGACGTAATGCAGTTCCTTGTTTAGAAATTATCCTTTCTGGGTCTCCAAAAGCTGCAGTCTGCCCCTTAAGCTTATCAATTACTTCTTCTGACCCATTACTTTTTGGCAGATATAGCCAAAAGAAAAATTTGGAAAACGCATCTACTACAACAAATATAAACTTGTACCATTTTTTGTCAACTCCATGGGTCCATCATGATCAACATGGTATGTTCTTAAAGGCCGGTCTGAATAATCGATTGGGTTTAGAAATCCCTTAGCTTTGCCAACTTTTGCCACGTTAATTTAGCATTCCAGGCAACTACTTAATATTTTCTCTATTCACCAAATCTAGTTTTTTTCGCACCATAATGACCTCTTTGAGAAATTTTTATTATTTCTTTGTTCATAGCAACTGGGATAACTATTAATTGTTCCAAGTAAAAGTCTTTGTAATTTCCTTTTACAACTATGTATTTCTCTCAAAGCTTTTATTTATTCGACCTTTAATTGAGCCTCTTTAAGTCGATGTCTTATTGAATCCTCAGTTAAAAGGCATGAAATTCTGCTTAGAAAATCAACATGCCTCATTTTACTTCCGGATCTATGCTCCATAATGTTGTCGAAATCTTTAAGAAACATGGCCCATCTTGACACCTTTAAGGGTGAATCTTCCTTTGTCATAGTCTTAATAGAAGCACTACAATCTTTTATTATTTTAAATTTTATGCCTAGTAAAAAACTTTTTACTTCTTTAATGCTTCGAGCTCATACGAATATTTTTCCTGTGCACTAGTGGTCTTCCGGCTCATAGACTCCATTGGATGAAATTGTTGGTCTTCAGCATCCTTTTGGAGCAGCATGCCTCCGCAACCATGCATGCTAGCATCCGTATGTACTTCTGTCTCAGCTTTTTGATTATTCAATATTAATACTGGTGCATTCTTCAAAGCAAATTTCAATTGATTGAACACAATAATTTGTTGGAGTCTCTGAACACGAACGGTTTATCCCCTTTCAGTAGATCTGAGAGAGCTTTCGTAATAGTAGAATAGTCGCATACAAATCTCTTTAAGTACAAAGTCAAACCTTAAAATCGTTGAAGTGATTTCCTATCGTTTTACACTGGAAGGTTTTTCGACTGCATTTGTTTTCTCTATCGACGGTTTAATAGTTGAATTTTCTACTATATAGCCTAAAAAATTTACTTTTTTCTTGAAAAGTTGTGATTTCTTCCACTTAATTTAAAGGTTATTTTTTCCAACTATACTCAAAACCTTTTTCAGCTTTTCAATGGCTTCTTTCCTATTGACTGACGGAATAATAATATCGTCCATGTACACTATTACTGCAACATCTTGAACCAGCTCTCTAAATATAGAAAACACAAACCGGCTAAACACTGCAGGGAATTCAAAATTATAAAGGTATAAAAACAAAAACTCATACTGACCATTGTGAGTCACAAAGGAAGTATATTTTTGAGATTCATCGTCCACAGGTACATGAAAGAAACCATTTCTGAGATCAAGCGTATAATATATCTTGGCGGATTGTAATCTATGTAAGACATCATCAATCAAAACCATCGGAATTTATAATTTTCTCATTCAGTTTACGAAAATCGCAACATAATCTTTTGCTCTCATCATTTCTATATACAAATTGTAAAAATATTTTTTTTTTATTTTTACTTTGATGCATGCGTATTTGCATGCGGAATCGTAATCGAAATGCAAAATAACCCCCATTTCTTCTTTAGATCTATATTTAGTTCAGCAATACAGTCACTAATATCTTGTATGTTGTAACTAATTCATATTTGAACATCATCAGCGTATATATGAATGTTGCAATGAAATATTTGACTTGGTAGTTCATTATAGTATAGACAAAAAAGAAGATAGATAGATAAGATAGATCCTTGTGGCACACCATACATTATAGATAATTGGTGAGAAGTTATATTGCCGACTGTGTACGACCAGTTAAATATGTTTATAACAGTGCAGTTGGTGTTCGATGAAAATAAAATTTATCTGACAATTTCTCATGTCATGTCATGATCATGTCATGTCATTTTCCATATTTTATCTTATATCATCGGATATGTTGATTTGAGCTGTAGCACAGCTGTGTTTTGATCTAAAACGCTGATTGATATTTTGTGATGAGATTATTTTTCGAAAGGTATCCATTCATTTGCTGGTGTAATATACGTTCAAATGTCTTGGACAAAAAAGGCAGTGTAGAGATCGGGCATATTTCCAACAGTCAGGTAAGCAGCTAGCGGTGATAATAGTATTGAAAACTCAGGTAATGAACAATAAAAGTTTAGAAAGCAAAAGTTTTAAAAACCTTGGGTTTATCCCATCGTTTCCTACAGCTTTTGACTTCTTTTATAGACAGAATGGCAAGACATCTAGCAAAAGCACGCAGAAGAACCCGTGTAGTTACATGATATTGACCTTGTCAAGTTTAAAGTTATATGGTTTGAAAACTTTTTACTTCCGGGAATATTAAGAATAGTTTGCCGTTTTCTTTAAAAATTAATTGCATTTAAAAAAATTGTGTAATTTTTAGTTTGCTTTGATAATAACAATTAAATTATGTAAAAATATTTTTTTTAGGCACCTGGACGAATGTATCCAATAGACATTGACTATGCAGAAGATGCTAAAATTGATTTATCAGCCGAACATGAAGTCAAATCTAAATTGCCGCCATCAGTTCAAGATTTAATTAAACTTATTTTTGATGTAGATACTATGAAAAGAACAATGATTGAATTTGATTTAGATATGGAAAAAATGCCATTGGGCAAACTGAGTCAAAAGCAAATACAGTCGGCCTATAAAGTTCTTACTGAAATATCTGAACTTATTCTAACAGGTGGCTCTAATGCAAGTTTTATAGATGCCACGAATAGATTTTATACTTTGATTCCTCACAATTTCGGTACCCAGAGTCCACCATTGCTAGATACTAATGAGCAAGTTATAAAGTTACGTCAGATGCTGGACTCGCTCTTGGAAATAGAGTGTGCTTACAGTCTATTGCAAAACGAGGATTCAAAGGAAGAAATAAACCCAATCGACAAGCACTACGAACAGTTAAAGACCAAATTGGAACCGTTAGACAAGAACAGCGAAGAGTTTAACTTACTTCAGAAATATGTTGAAAACACTCATGCCGCCACACACAAAATGTATGAATTGAACATCGTTGATATATTTAAAGTGGCCCGTCAAGGAGAAGCTCGCCGTTATAAGCCATTCAAAAAACTTCATAATCGTCGTTTACTTTGGCACGGCTCACGGCTTACAAATATCGCTGGTATTTTGTCACATGGTCTAAAAATAGCCCCACCTGAGGCTCCCGTGACTGGCTATATGTTTGGCAAAGGTATATACTTTGCAGACATGGTATCAAAGTCTGCAAACTATTGTTGCACCAGCAAGCAAAATTCAACAGGTATATTGTTGTTATCAGAGGTTGCACTAGGTGATATGATGGAATGCACTGCTGCCAAATATTTGACCGAATTGCCAAAAGATAAGCATAGTTGCTTTGGACGTGGTCGTACAATGCCTGATCCTTGCGAATCTGTTTTCCGTGAAGATGGTGTTGAGATACCATTAGGTAAACCTGTTGAAGATGACAAACTTAAATCATCACTATTGTATAATGAATTTATCGTTTATGATATTGCTCAGGTTAACATTCAATATATTTTCCGTATGAATTTCAAATATAATTTAAATTAAAAATTTTATAAACATACAAACATTTATAAAATAATATCTATTTTTTTATCTACTATACATATGCGTTATTTAAATATGTTGATGCAAAAAAAACTGTGAATTAAAATATCTTTGTAATTATTCGTTTTGTTTTTAGTCTACGTATGTATGTAAATTGCTCAGGTTAGCATTGAATACATGTTCCGTTTGAATCTTAAATATAATTAACACTAAAAAGCTTTATAAACAAACATTCAAGAATTAATAAACTCTTTCAAGCCTTTATTTAACAATTTACATATATTTAAATCTATATACATACATAAGTGTTATTAAAATATATAGACGCAACAATAAGTTGTTAATTTAAATGTGCATTTCGTTGCGGTTTTGCTTTTACTTTTCATACATAAATCCATATATTTTTTAATACTCATTTAAAACATAAATATAAATATAAATTACAAAATATTAAAATAAAAAAAAAATTTTAAGTTTTTAAAGTCTTATTTAGACAAAAATTATTTCAGACTTTAATCACATGTACATACAAACAAACATACTGAATATTATTGAAAGTGCAAATATATTTGTATTTGTATTTCCATTTGAAAAATACTATTCCCATGTCTTGAGAGCCTGTTGTAAATAACAAACAATTATATTTCACAAAAAATTTTGTTAGCGATACTTGATGAAAACTTTTATTCTGAGGTCAAAGTTGCTTCGGTTAGAAGATTACATATATTGAAGAACTGCAGCAGAAACCAACATGTGCCGAGAGACCTTGTTTCACTGAAAAAAAAATCTTAAGTTTTAATTCCGGTTCTCGTGGTTTTTCGTTGAACATATTGTTTGAGGACAAATTATTGTTTTTATTATTTTGGCTCTAGTTCATATTTTTATGCCCTTCACATAGTGATTAGGGTATACATAGTTTTATCACTTTTTCATTCTGTTTGTAATTTCTTTATCATCCCTTTGCGACCCCATAAAGTATATATATTCTGGATACCTATAGATAGGGAAGTCCATTTAGTCACCCAGTAAAAAAAGTGAGGAAAAAGAAGTAGAAAAAACCCAGAACTAGCTTACTTGAATCACTTCAAATTTTGAGGAAAAACCAATGAATTTTACATAGGGTTGTCATTAGAGGGATGCTATTTATTTTTGCCAAATTCAAACCGCATATAATCAACATTTTTGATGCTACAAAATTTCCATACTTAGGTGTTTTCAGCATTTAATATGTGGGGAAAAATCACTCCTACTAAGGAAGGAATTTTCTGATCTAAAATGCGATTTTAATGTTCTTTTTAAATCTAGCTTTTTATGTGATATAAACCTAAAATTCATTACAACACTTCAACCAAGTGTAAATCGTTGCTCAATACAAACAAAACAATGACATCGGCGATTCATTTATAATGCCAGTTTTTATTTCTGCATTTAATTAAATGCAACAAAACCAGAAAATATGCAATAGCATCTTTAGATGTGATTTAAATGTGGTCTGTAAAAAATCGCATCAATTTTTTTTTGCTGGGCATGTCCGTCTGTTTGTCTGTGAAAATCAAGTTTCCGGAGACAATTTAAGTACTACGAACCAGGGTTTGGTGCCAAACTATCAGAAGTATCCCTGAGATGATCGCCATTTAAAATCATCGGTTCACCACGGACCGGGATATAGGCAAAATATTGGGATTGCCCCAGTTACAGAAAAAAGCGACAGGATATCGTTTCCTAACACAGCTGAGTATAATATGTCGCGTTCTCGCGCTACATGAAATTTTATTGGTACTTTTAATCTATCAAATGATCCAATTGTTTCTGTTTTTCTTTCCCCGATCCATATCATTTCTCTTCTTTCGTTGCTCACATTCACGTTTTTCATCATCATCAGTGTATCATATCGTACACAGCTGATATCACTGCCGGTGTCTACCAAAGCGGCAACTTTAAAATCAAGAATCGTGACATCCTTGAAAACACGATTTGGTTGCGTTTGCTGATTCAACAATGCATGGACGATGCTGCTTAGTTGTTTTTTCCTTCTTCTTTATTGACTTGACTCCTTTTTCAGTTAAATGACTTGTGACTGACTAACTTCGAACAACGTGACCAGTTTCGCTACATTTAAAACAACGCTGTTGCTTCTGATCCTTTGCTGGAACATTTCGAACCAGACGAGACTGACTACAACTAGAAGGTTAAGATGGTTTGGCTACACTTTCATATACCTTTAGCTTCCTTTTCAAGTATTTTATATTTACAGCTTTATTATCGGCAACTACTTTAATGAAATATTCGATGATGCTGGCTTCGTCTAGCGCTATAGTAGAGCCTATGTATCTCAATCGGACGGTACAGGTACTCGCGGAAATTTTCATTTAGACGATTCTTTTTTTTGTTTAAGCTAACGATGGACCTCAATATATCTCAATTTACCACGAACTCCTTTCTCAATGCGATTTTAAAGGAAGGCTTATTTCGAACTGCGTTTGGCTTTGGAAAAATATTTTTGCTGCTCCCGAAAGAAGTTGTCTAGCGTAAATGTACTTCTGGAGATCATCCCATTCGAGGTTACCGCGCAATCGAAATCGCTTAACCATGATTCAGAGTGAATTCACAAACATAAAAAATTTTGCATCGCCAAAGTTTATTTAAACGAATTATTTTACAAAACAAATTCACAAGAACTGTTAATCGGAATAAGAAGGAAACATGTAAATAAGTTTAAATTTATATTTTATGAAAAGACTATTGAACTAATTATTTTCTTTAACTAAAGGAGCGTAAGTGTTAATAAAGAGCAACTAAATTGTCTGGCGGAAGCAATGTGCGCGAATCCTGCATATGCGAAAAGGCTTCAACATGAGAAAAAAAGAGAATATGACACGTTCAACAGGTATCGAAATCCATTTTTATTTGGTCTGCAGTATTCCTGAAACAAAACTTGTAAAGCAATAACAAATAATTCAAAATAAAAATAAATTAATTTAAAATAATTCTTGTCAGCTCGGCTGAGGCTGCTTCACTGTGGTACAGGTTTATTTGCACCACTTGCAGCCTCTTTGGTCTTGTCAGGTTTCAGTAGCCGGAACCTTACACTACCAAGACCGAACTTGACATCCTAACTTTTTTTCCAGGACTTCGAGGAATTTTGCACTCACTGCGAACCTGAAATCCCTGCCGGCATTACCTTTACACGCCAGTGAGGCCATTTGGCATTATTAATTATTACAGAGCAGCAATTATTACAAATGTTTATCAACATACACCATACACATTTACATACAAATAACTAAAAAAAAAGAGCAATTATTTTCAAAAAGAGTAACATTTTCTTCTTCCGGCCATAGATTTGTTTTTATGTAATATTTTGATTTATTATATGTTTCAATTGAATTTATTTTTACAAATACGCCTGCTGGTAACTCGTAGTTTAAACAGCAGCTGCTACACTTTTGTAAACCATATCTTATATGAATTACTATTAACCGTATTCAAAGGCATGCGGTTTCTTATTTTATTCGATACGATAATATTTTTAAAACAAGCAATGATGCACTTATATCCATAAATGAGTCGGTTCTATCTAAATGTTTCCACTTGTACAATTTAAAATTTTCTAAGCAATTTTACAGGTCTTCAATTTCTTCAAATTCTTTTATAACACACAAAGTATTTTCTAAATCCTGCAAAAAAACATTTGTTAGGCTAAATGCTGAAATTTACTCCAGCATCTTAAAATTTGTTGGAATCTTTTCTCTAATTTCATAATTTAGTTTTTGTAACCTGTATTAAATTATGTTTAACGATATGTTTATCTGATTCAGTTATTTTAAATATTCGCATGCCTTTTAAAAGTTATATCCTTAATAACAGTTGTTATTTATTTAAGATTCAAATTCTCCAGCTATATAATCGAAATCATCTGTCGGTATAATTATTTTATTTGTCAGGCTTTAAGATAAATGAAATAAATAAGTGAATAGCTTTGTATGTTCCGTAAATGCCACAAAGGCGAAACAATAGGGTAAAAATGGAAGAATTTCCACAGTTGAAAAGAGCTGTGTTAGCTCCTTGTTTTAAAAAAGAGCTAAAGGGACAATTTTCGAGTTAGAAGCAATTAAAAAAAACTTAATCTAGCTCCAAAATAGCTAAGTTGACATCAATGCTTCCTACTTCCACAGTTGACGATTCTGGTCTTTTTTCACCAATCCGCATCATTGAAGGATACGCCCTCTGGGTCATCTACGTAGAATACAATGTTATATAAAAGCCTGCTTTCAACCAGCCACTATAGATCCACATCTATCCTTTTGTCCGGATCATTATGGTCTATGACAGCTACTTGAATGCTCTTCTGGCTTGTCATGACTTTTGCCTTCTTAGAAATGGTTGGCTGCACCTCTTCGGACCTTTATCTTTTGACCACTTCCCCTTTTTCTAACGGTTTCCTTACTTGGGAGGGGAATGTCCAGAATCTCACCGGTGGGGCCATAAACTCTTTCGAATTTCCTGACATCCTGCCGATGTCTTCTGATCTTTCGATTCTTCTTAACAGTGGACGACCTTAGATCCCTCTTGGCTATATTATGCAGATAGACCAAGGAAGATCTAGTGCCGCTCATCGCCTTTTCCTTCTTTGTTCGGCTTCTTGTGCCTAAATATAATGATACCTCAGTCGGAGGTATCACGGGGTTTTGCCAAACTGAAATTGATGGACGGGCTTCTTCACCCCTGCAGATCCCTGCTCTCCGCCCTTAGAATCTGGCCAGGAGCTGATGTCTTTCCGATTTTCTAAATTTAAATTCATTCAAGCAAGTCCCACGAGACACGTGCGTTCTCGCTACATGCGTAGCTGTGGGGTAATGTAAAAATATACGCAACTAATTTATACAAATTTGGGCACAATGCTTTGTATGCCAAAAGCTTTCAGCATTTTTAATTAAAAAAAATTCCACACATGCCAGGTATGTGTATTTGTTTAACTTTCGTAACAAAAAAGGGACAAAAGTGGCAAAAAAAATGTCAGCAAAAAGAAGTCGCACAAAAAGTCACAGGCCCTTAAAAAGGTTGCAAAATGCAACTTAAGTCGACGGTCACTCTGTAGCCATCTAAAGAACGTTAAAAATTAAGCAAGATGGCATTTATATCTTAAAATCGATCTCAATTGACAAAGACGGTTGCTCATTAAAACCACAGAATTATTTTTGATGGCGTTAAGAAAGCAACGCAATACATTTTTCATTAATGTTTTATGCTTTATATGTCAAAAGCTTCATTTTAAAGTCTCGTTTTCACCTGATATACATATGCTTTTATTGCATACATTAGGTGAGTTCTAGATGTAGCACAAACTTGCACCAGAAGATTTGGGTAAGTTTCATAGTTGGAGAGAGTAAATTTTGTTTTAACTCTTATATGCACAAACATGCTTAAAGTTACTTGGAACACACCTATTGTTGTTTTTATTCAACCTCGTTCACCAGTGATGACACTAAAATAATCGAAGAATTTTTAGTGAAAGAAAATGACACAAACCTGTATAATATATGTAGAAAGATGTTAACGTTTTTGAAAATTTATGAAAGATGTTAGTAAGTGTAAAAAGCTTATTACGTGTGTATATATTTTATTTTGTTATATTTTAACTTAAAGATTCAGTTTCGGAGGCTTTCTTATCAATTTATTCGCTGCACAATGTTAGTTTTTCTCTAAGGCAATTTGGGTAATTTTAACTTTCCAATAAAGATTTTATTTTTAGAGGTCAAAATCTATTATATAAAGAAAGGGTGTATGTATGTATGTATGTATGTTTGTATTTTATAGCTGGCCACACCAGTGGACCGATTTTTTTGAAATTTTTACAGGGAGTTATCTCAAGTCTGGAAGGAACAATAGGCTACTTTTTTTTGAAAATTATTGCTGCCACGCTCACAATACGCCCATTTGTGTGGGAAGGTTAGGTTATGAATGGCCTAACAAAATTACCCAAGGCCATATTGATCAAACGCGTAGAGCTAAATACATGAAATTTATAACACGTGTTAAGCTCTACATGTTTGTTTAAATGCACATGAATTTTTAAACATTGGGCCCGTAAAGGGATAAAAAGGGGACGAAAAGGGAAAAATCTGTAACCTACTATCTTTTGATGTATATAATATAGAAACAAAATTTAAGAAGTTTAGCGTTTTCCTTAAGAAATAAACAGACAGGAGTCTGGAGTTTTTTTTTTTAATGTTGGTCCGAAAGGGGGAAAAAAGGGGTTAAAATTATATTTTGGTACTTTTTGGTACTTTTTTGTTACTTTTAAACCAATAAAGATAGAAAAATTTTTCAAATTGCGTTCGATAGGTTTTACAAAAATATGATTACGCTGTTCGTACTTTTTTCAAATTTTGGGCCCAAAGGGTAAAAAAAGGGTTAAAAATATATTTTGATTTTTTTATTCGTTTTTTGTAACTTTTAAACCAATAACGATAGGAACATTATTCAAATTAAGTGTAACAGGCCTAAAAAATATGAGTATGTTTTTAGATACTTTTTTAATTATTAAATCCTAAGGGCAAGAAAGTGTTAAAATTAGGTTTTAGTACTTTTTGTAACTTTAAAATCAAATAAGATAGAAACATAATTTAAATTCCTCTTCCAGACCGATTTTTGGAAATTAGTTCGCACATAAGCGGATTTTAAAGTTAAAATTTTGAAGGTAAAAAAGTGGGCGGTGCCACGCCCATAAAAGTTAAACTTATTATAATGGTACTTTTATTGCACTGATTTTTTAAAATTGGCACACATATAGAAGGCCTCTAATTCCGAAATTTTAAAGGACAAAAATGGAGGATTGCAGCGCCCACAAAAATGTAAGTTTTCATACTGGTTCTTCTATTGTTGCAATTTTTATGAAGCTCAAAAATAAACCGATAATATTTATTTTCGGTACAAAAATGGGTGGCATAAAGCCCAAAACGCTTAATCCGGGAGGACATTTGTATGGGAGCTCTGTCGAAAAATTAACTGATCATCACCACAAACAACATGCTTTTTTCTTATGCCAAAAAACTTATCTGTTCCAAATTTCATCGAAATATCTGCAAAAATGCGGTCTCTACTTTATTTACAAGAATACATTAATAAGGCTGAATTCCAAAACGCAGTTTGCCTTGCATTAAAAATTTTCAACTTCTTCCCTTATTCACTCTTTACAATTTGGAAAACGTTTTTTGCTTCCAGGACATTAATATAACTGTAAGCGCTCATTTGGAAGTAGAAGATATTACCAGAAACATCATGTTTGCTTTCAGGAAAAACTTGAAATTTCGTGATGCAAAGCAAACTGCGTTTTGGAATTCAACCTAACTCCCAGCCGGACGGATGGACTGACAGGTTTTAATCGACTCAGAAAGTGATTCTGTGTCGATCGGTATAATTGGAGGTGGGTCTCAGACCTTTTTCTTTGGTGAGGCACAAAAATTTGCACAAAAGCATAATAAAATTTGAATTTAACAATATAAGAGAAGTTTGAACTTCTTTTGAAAAATATTTGATATGTGATCCCTGTATCTATATTATATAAAGAAAGGTTGTATGTATGTATGTATGTATGTATGTATGTATGTATGTATGTATGTATGTATGTATGTATGTATGTATGTATGTATGTATGTATGTATGTATGTAAGTATGTATGTATGTATGTATGTATGTTTGTATGTATGTATGTATGTATGTATGTAAATACATATGTATGTATGTTTGTAATTTATAGCTGTCAACACCAGTGGATCGATTTTTTTGAAATTTTTACAGCGAGTTACTTAAAGTCTGGAAGTAAGGGGCTAAGATTATATATAGAAGCTTATAAATAATTTTTGCTTATTAAAACTTTCTCAATATCCAAAACTGTAAGCCTGGTAAATTTCTAATTTTTATGTGCTTAGTAAATAGTAGGGCTGACTTATTATTATTAATTGCAACTTATGTGGGGCAACCAATAAATTTAAAATAATATAAATTCTTTTGTGTTAACATACTTGAATAATTTTACTATGATTGGGGTAGCGAAGCACACCGGGGCTTAGCGTGTATTATATAAAGAAAGGTTGTATGTATGTATGTATGTATGTATGTATGTATGTATGTATGTATGTATGTAAGTATGTATGTATGTATGTATGTATGTATGTATGTATGCATGTATGTATGTATGTATGTATGTAAATACATATGTATGTATGTTTGTAATTTATAGCTGTCAACACCAGTGGATCGATTTTTTTGAAATTTTTACAGCGAGTTACTTAAAGTCTGGAAGTAAGGGGCTAAGATTATATGTATATAGAAGCTTATAAATAATTTTTGCTTATTAAAACTTTCTCAATATCCAAAACTGTAAGCCTGGTAAGTTTCTAATTTTTATGTGCTTAGTAAATAGTAGGGCTGACTTATTATTATTAATTGCAACTTATGTGGGGCAACCAATAAATTTAAAATAATATAAATTCTTTTGTGTTAACATACTTGAATAATTTTACTATGATTGGGGTAGCGAAGCACACCGGGGCTTAGCTAGTCTTATATAAAATAAAAGGCTGTTTGTAATTCAAAGGAATTACAATTTGGCGTTGCCGTTCACACTTAAAAGTTGTATAGGTATTTGATTTATTATTTAAATTAGAAACAAGTTTTTAATTGTTAACACTTTGGATTATAATTCTTTTTTAAAATGCAAAATTTTACGTACTTCCGATCATCAGCGTAATTTAAACAATTGCTATTGTGTCTAATTGTGTTACGTTACATAGAAATATTGTTTAAACAAACCCAAATTTTACTGTAAAAATGTAGATGCTAAATTGATTTTTTTTTCATTTGTTGTATTATTTGATGCTGTCGTAGCAAGATTTTTGTAATAGACGTTTTTTAAACAATTGCTCCTAGGAATCTTAATTATAAAGAGGACATGCCCCGAAAATCAAGCAAAGCTTACCAAAGCGACAACCTGAAATTTGTGTCTCTTAAATTAAATTTAGTTTGGATATACCTTTTTTATACCACAGTAAAAAAAAGTCTGTTAGTTTGCCTTTGAATTTTCGGTCTAGGTGGACCTTTTTCAAGAAATGCCCATATTTACAGCCTAATTATGAAGTAGTTATAACGTTCACTTTGGTTACAATTTGAATCTAAAGTAAAAAATTTTAACAATTGATAGTTTGGCATTTATTTTTCGTAACAATCATGTTCTGGAAACTAAATCGGTTTAAAAATTAATGTTGTTCTCTAACTCGATCGATTTGCTGCATTTAATCAGGTTTCTAAATTTGATTTGAAATCTAGAAATTTACTCGGATTTGGGTTACAGAATATTACCTTTAAAAACGATTTTTTTTCAAGTCTTTTACATACATACATACGTTAAGCGCCGGCGCTATGCTTTTTGTCACCTGGTGCACTTTTTGAAATGGCCGCCCTTATATGTCTGTTTCCACATCACCCAAGAGGTAGAACTTTCGATGCATTTTTTTAAGAGATTTCCCACAGAGGTATAATCCTCTACAACAAAAAAAAAAATAAAAATTATTAATCTATATAACTTCAAGTAGGTTTTTAAAATATACTTCAAACTTAAAAAAAAAATAATAATAAAAATAATAAAACGAAATAAATCGTTATTTTAGCAAAATCATTAATTAGGCCATTATAATCTAAGTTTTCTAACAGATCACTTTTAATCGCTAAAGTTGCTAACCCTGTTAATCTTTCCTGTTTCATTGTAGTTCTTAAATAATTTTTTATAATTTTCAATTTTGAAAAACTACATATATTGTGCAGAAGCTACTGTAATAGGTATTGTTAACAAAATTTTTAGAGCAATTACTAGATTTGGAAACAGTATTTCTAATTTTTTTTTCAAGAATAAATTCTAATGTTTCAATAGACGAAGTAGGTTTTTCTGAAATCAATGTTGAAAATGTTTTTAATTCATCAAATAGTTATAATCTGTCTATATCGCAATCCTTATCTTTTGTTAAAAACTTTTATAATGATAAACGATTATTGCGTATGTCATGTAAATTCTGTAAGGATATTTTATGCAGCACCCCAGCAAAAATTTTGAAATTCCATTATGATCTCTAATTTGCTCAAAACGCTCTGTCACAGACATGATAGCTTGGTCTAATACTTTGTAATAAAATTCAATTTTAAATCCATGTTTTGGATCTGAAATTACTTTATCTCTTCTCCATAGGAAAAATGGGACGGTTTCTTGCGGCTTCTTAGTGTTTAAGATGTTGGAAAAGATGGTGTGACCTCTAGTTTTAAAGCAATCTCCTTTGCTTCATTAATAAAAAGTTCAAAACTTTCATCGCTTCGAAGTTTATTCAATAAATATTTGCAAGAGGATAAAATATTAGTTGAGAATTTTTTTTATGTATTTCTATTTTTCAAAAAATAACTGACATTCATATGACTATTAGGTCTGTCTGCGTACTTTTCCAGTAGCAAATACTCAGTAATATTTTTTGGGAGAGTAAGACCAATTTTACTCTGTCGGCTAAAAATATATCAAAAAGTACGCAGACAGTATCCAGTAAAATTTTGCAAGAAAACAGCTGAACGGTGTGTAAACAATTCAAATAACAAAGCAAAAGAATTTTAGCATATGTGTACGCGGTAAGTTATTTGTATATTTGGACATTTCTGGCATTAGTAAAATGTTATGTTTATTATAATTTGTTATAAACGTTAAAAATCAACACAATTCTAACTATTGTTAAATTTCAATGTTTATTTTCGTTTCACAAAAATTATTTCATTCAATTAGTAAATAAAAACAGCTGTTCAAACTAGTTGCAAAATCTTACAAGAAGAAATTTCTCCAGTAACATTTTGCAAGTTCTCTTACTTCCAACTGTCAAAAAATTTTCTTTTTGGCTCTCTCGCTGCAAGAGATTTAGAGTACGCAGACAACATTTTGCAAGATTTTGTAACATTTTGTACAAAATGATGCAAAATATGTGTACGCAGACAGACCTATTATCAAAAATGTATCATTATATACTTAGTTAAGTTCTTTTGTTGTTGCTTACGGTAGAATAAAGCCCACTAAAAATATACTGTTCATATGGAAAAAGAAGTTGTCATGAAAAATGTGTGGCGTGCGTGTGTATGCAGATTTTGTATTTTATTCAATCGTTGTTGTTAACGATAGTATAAAGACCACTTAAAATATACTGTTCATATGAAATGAGAGAATATTATGAAATATATGTGTTGTGTGTGTATATGATGTGTTTTTATTAAAAGGTCATAGAACATTAAAATATCACTGTTTGTTGGTACTCGTACGACGCATGTGGGGTTGTGTGTATATTGTGTTTTGGTTATTTGTTTTTATTGTTAACATTAAAACTATTTTGTTCATACCTTTGCTAATAGATAACAGTTTGCGTTAATATTTTTTTTTTTGGAAAATTTAAATTTATAGGTAAAGATCATCAAAAATTAAATTGCCGCCCTTTAATTTCGGCGCCCGGTTTTACTGTGCCTACTGTACATATGAAACCGCCGCATATATGGGGTATTTTGCCAATCTAGCCGGACATTAAGCCAAAATGGAAACTTAAGAAATGTAAAAATTTAAGTGCTTAACTCGATAGATAACAAAATTCTCTATCGGATAGTGAATTTTCAAATCTTTTGCTTGCAATTTGTCGTTTTGAGGCGCTGTCAATTTCAGGAAAGTTAAGTAAATTTGCCTGCAATTTATTAACTTTTTATCGTTTTGAGAGGTTTACAATATATTTTTTTGTAGCTAAACAAACAAATATTTGACATTGATTTTTTCATTCTGCGAAAGATTATATAAGCAACTACTTTATTTTATTTTTTATTTAGTTTTATTTAAAAAAAATTCCTTCAAAATTAAAAAAAAGGCTTTTTTGTTCACTTTTTGATTAAAAAAATAAAATCAAAAGGTTTTTGAAAGTGATGGCACTCATTATCCTAAAAATCTTTTTCGTCACAATAAAACCTAAAATCTCCACTTTTAGACAAAAAAAGAAAATCTTGCGCGTTTTTGCGCCATTTTTTTTTGGGAAATTTTTGAAAATTTCACTTTTTTCTGTTTTTTCTCATTTTGTGTGTTTACATATAAGTAAGAAACTTTTTTGTGGGTCATAAAACGTTTTGATAATTAATTGTTTTTAATGTTTTTTATTTAAATTATTACAGGTAAATTTAAATTATTTTTTAACAGGTTAAATTGGGTTTTACACTGACATTGCATGTATAAAAAGGAATGTGCGAGGCAGTCGATTTTACCCGCCCCTAAACTGGTAATACCTGTGCGACAGCTTTTTTAATGACGCTATTTTATGCAACAAAATATATGTACCTGCCTTCAAAACCTTTAAAAAATCGAATAAAAAATTTTTATTTTAAAGAGAAACAAATCTGTGCTTCAAGTACTTATTTTTTTGGTGTATATATATTGTGGTTATTGCACGAATTTGTTTTCAGAACACTTTTAAAACTACGAGAGTAAAATGAAAAAGTTTATACAAGATTAGAGTTATTACAAATACTACATGAATGTAAAGATAAATCTGTTGAGGAGAAATTGCGATTTTTAGAGAGAAAATTGTGTGAACTTTCAAAATGTCAAGAATATGGCAACATGTCAGCGGTGCTTAACAGTTTCAAAAAATTTTTTAATATACAATGCACAGGGCTTTAATACATGGATCAATTTATCAGAAGAAGCGGCTGAGGCACGAAACAAACATTTTCGGACTTACAGGCAGAATTTTGCAAGAAAGTTTGCAAGAGTTCAGTGTAACGTAGATTTTATTAATAGACTTTGGCTCAGTTTTGACCCACTGATGACTAGCATAAGAACAACCCAAAAAAATAAATCATTGCCCTTTACGAAAGAAGCAGTTTCTCTAATGCTTCCCCCTGTACTTGATTTTGAAGAGAATTCAGATTTAGAAGAGGTCTTGGAAGAAACAGACGAAGAAGAACAGTAGCACTCCTGTTCGTGGTGCAAAGGAATATTTTTTCAATTAAATTAGTTTTTGTTTTCATACTTTAAACTACTCGTTACTTCTGTAAATATGTTATTGTTATACATAAACTACTAATTTTCATATAAATTTAATACATTAAATTACAAAAAAAAGCGACAAGCAAGCTTAAAAATACACTTTTTGTGAAAACTAGAAAAATATATAAAAAAATTTTTTGTACAGGGCCGTTTCGGGGGTTGGGGTTTGGGGGCATTTCTTCCCCTACCCATAAAAGCTTAAAAATTTTACTTTTATAGTATTTGGGCGTCAGTTTTCCATTATTTTTATTTTATACATTATTTTTGCAAATTTTACTTTATGCCGCCGCCTACGAAAGGGGAGAGGACGACACTGTCCAAGTGTAGATTTTTTAGCTTTCTCTTACGTTTAAAGTTGCATTTGCATATCAATAGTATTAAAAACTTAAAAAAAAAATTTAATTTTTTCATAGGAAGTATAAGTTCTTCTAAGGGGAGCCTTTTCCCCCTTGTTTCGATTTTTATTATTTTTAATCCTTAAATGTCTATGACTACAATACATGTTTTTGCCAAGTTTCATCAATCTAGGAGCACTCAGTAATTTTTAAGAAGCTTTATTGTAAAAAATAAAAAGTAATGTCCGGCTCGATGGCAAAATAACCCTATGTGCGCCGGCCCTGAATACGTTAGGTGATATTCCATGATGTTTCGACAAAATGAGGTACAATTGGGCAAATTTTTTAACATTCCTACCTACTTATCTGAAAAGGTATAACAAAATAAAGTTTTTGAATTGAACATTTTTTAATGACGTTTTAAAAACAAACAAAAAATTGTCGCATTCGATTCGATTCGAAATTTCACTCGATCGTTGTGAATGCTTTTAATATAGGAGTTTTAATAAGAATTTTTAAGTTTCAATTCGAATCGAATGCAACGATTTGACCTCAGTATTCGATTTGCGTAAAAAAATTATTGCCACTAACTTGTGAATAACTCCTAAACGCTAGGAAATATAAAAAATGTTACCTTTTATATTTTATCTGGCTAATTGGTTCAAGTTTTATTGTGATAAGATTTCTGTTGAAGAAATATTTTGAAAAAGTATAAAAGATATTTACTACCAATGCTCAGTACCGAACAAAGAGTGCTGATGAGGAGTTGTAGCGGGCTCTGAAAATGCATTCCACTCGGCTAGTGTCGGGAAACTAAACTTTTTCAAAATATTTCTTCAACAGAAATCTTATCACAATAAAACTTGAACCAATTAGCCAGGTAAAATATAAAAGGAAATTTTAGAAATAAAAATTGTTTAAAATACGCTAAGAAATAAATATAAAAAATGTTATATAGCTGACTTTTTAGACAATCAATTATTTTGATTAGCTTCTGATCAAAATCGGACAAACCGTTCTTAGGTTATGATGAATTGTATCAGATATCCCGCCTTTTTTGGACGAAATATTAGTAGAGCCAATTAAAAAATCCGAGTGCGATATAAAAAAACTGACAGCGGATTTGAATTTATCAAGTTAAAATCTCTATAGTCCACATATTTTTACTAAAAGGCAATTTTTGCTACAGACAATGTCGCACCAAGAACCTCGACAAAAGTGGTGATATGGTGTTGATTGCCCCAACGACTCCTTCAGGGTATATCCATATATGTATATCAGGCATGTTTTAAGTCACGTTGTTTCAAATCACTTAACATTTTAACATTGCAGTTGTGAATTTGAGTTATTTGTTTAATTAATTTATTGCAAATTAGGTTAGTAAAACTAAAGCCAAGTGATTCTAAATCGGCAAGCATTTAGCTGACCAGGGGGGTTATTATATATTTCGATTCGAATCGAAAAGTATTAGATAATACGTTCTGCCTTTCGAATAGTAAATTCCTTTCGAAAGCCTTTTCGGTTTTAATCGAATTACATAATAACCCCCCAGCTTAAAATCGCAAGAAAAATTGAGTTTTGTGATGCTTTAGATTTCAAATCACTTTCACAAAAAGTGAATTTCAGAACATGTATGTATGTATGTACATATATACATACATATTTTTTATAATAAAGTTTTTTAATATAATATTATATTATTTTCTTAATTTGTAGAGCGGGTTTCTAGGAATCCAGGGGATTAAACTTATATTTTCCCGTTTTCCGGGATGCAAACAATTCCGGAAAAAAGAAACCCCTAATTTATTATAATTTAGGGCTATGTTCGGGGAGTTTTTAAAAAAAGTCCCACTTGTCGGGAAAGCAAAATGCGAGGACATAAAAACCTACATAGAAATATCGCTTTTGAAAGGATCTTTTTTGTGAGAAAAACTTCCTTATGTCGTTCACAACTTAATTTAGTCGCTTAAGAGCTTTTCAATGCTTTTGATAAAAGTTTAAATAATTATAATATGTTTTTTGACATTTTATTCGCTAAAGAAATAAGTATTTTTTAAATAAACATTCTTTTAATAAAAATCTAAACTGATTTATTGCGTAATTAATTATTTTCAACAATAAAAACCGTAAAATATCTGTAGGTTATATATGCATATACATATCTACACTCATTACAGTAGCGAACAGTTTATTAAATATTCGCAAATAAATCAGTCCTGTGCGAAACGCCATCATTTGATTGCTTTGTTTTATTTTTCTATATAATGTGATTACTTTTTATTAGTTTTTTAATATGTATTTAATGGTAAACTTTAATAAGGAAATTGGACTTTTTGAAAAAGGAGAAAGCAGAGAAAAATTTCTAATGGTCACTTAATTTAAAATCTATATTATATCAAACATTTTAGTCCATTAATAAAAGTTTAATTAATAACGTGTAACGCCCTTCTTTGTTTTATAACATCAGTCTGTTTGTTGTTGAAAAACACTGCCAAAACTGTTGCCAGCTGTAGCAGAAAGTGGATGTGTATATGACGCCGTTGACGGAGAAGAATCGCCAACACTTGCTGCATTTGCATCGACAGCTACACTTTGTGTGATTGCTGCCAAAGCACTTGCACTTGTACTAGCACCACTGTCATTATCATTATTACCATCTCTATTTTCGCTTATGGTGGCATTTAATAAACTAGTTCTTGGAAAGGATTCATTTGTTTCTGTTGCTGAAAATAATGAAGCAGTTGTGGAAACTGCCGATGTTGATTGTGAAATAGTTCGTGTTGACTGCTGACGATTTTGGCGTTGGGAGGCAATCTCTGGTTCACGTTGCTGACGAGACTCATCATCACTCTGGTATACTTCGTCTTCAGACTGTTCAATACTTGAAATTGATGAAGCCCGAAGTCGCTTATTAACATAAATAGAAAATTTCAATTAAACAGAACTACATAATACACATATATCAATTTTAATTACTTCATTTACTTTATTGTAACGCAAAAATCGTTCTTCTTTAATTCTTGACAACCGCATCAGAAGATCGTAATGTTGTTCTACACGTCGCAAACAGGTTGTACATATTGTCTTAGGCAGTGGATCAGTTGGTGAAATCTGGTTAATGAACATTTTAAACCAAAAAAGTTTAAATTATAATATAACAATTTAAAAATTTTTATTTCTACCGTAATAGGTAAATATCCATTTATTTTTTCTACCAAACAAAGACGCTGTCCCTGATCTCCATATATATGGATTACAATTCGATGCATTTCTGAACACAGGCGACATAAAAATCCTGATATACAAGCTTTATCAATACTCCCCATTATTTTAAAATAAGTTTTTTTAATTGTATTTCTATACTTCAGATTTCATACCAATTAGCTGTATATCTGCAAACAGTTTCTTTATTTTTGACAGTTTCATGGTACTGCCAGACTTATGTTTTCTGTTGACAGGCCTGACACCAGTGATGAAAATATGATACGAATGTACGGTTTTTGATACTATTAGATGATGAAAAATATCGTGTTACTCCTCTGACTTATTTAATACTAGGCAGGGTACACTTATCAGGTAGCCTCAGATAAACAGCTGAGTAACGGTATTTCGTTATATTAATGTCAAATTTTGTTTATGTTTATGTATTTTCTTCCTTTTATACTAACAACAACTGTAGTATCGTAAGAAAAGCTCAAAAGGAAGAAGAAAGATTTTGTGAGTTTTTGTTATTTGTCTCTGACATTCTTATGACGGTTTTAGTTGTTTTTGTAGAACCGCTCCTACCTGATAAGTGTACCCTGATACTAGGTCTGTCTGCGTACTTTTCCAGTAGCAAATACTCAGTAATATTTTTTGGGAGAGTAAGACCAATTTTACTCTGTCGGCTAAAAATATATCAAAAAGTACACAGACAGTATCCAGTAAAAACTTGCAAGAAAACAGCTTATCGTTGTGTAAACAATTCAAATTACAAAGAAAAAGAATTTTAGCATATGTGTACGCGGTAAATTATTTGTATATTTGGACGTTTCTAGCATGAATTTAAATGCCATGTTTATTATAATTTGTTATAAACGTTAAAAATCAACACAATTCTAACTATTGTTAAATTTCAATTTTTATTTTCGTTTCAAAAAAATTATTTCATTCAATTAGTAAATAAAAACAGCTGTTCAAACTAGTTGCAAAATCTTACAAGGAGAAATTTCTCCAGTAACATTTTGCAAGTTCTCTAACTTCCAACTGTCAAAAAATACTCTTTTTGGCTCTCTCGCTGCAAGAGATTTGGAGTACGCAGACAACATTTTGCAAGATTTTGTAACATTTTGCACAAAATGATGCAAAATATGTGTACGCAGACAGACCTACTCTGAAACATACTTATTTTATAATAAATTTTGCTATCTCATCAAATGCTTTTTTTTCATGTGGTTTCTTTAATACTTAACTGTGTTTCCTCAACATGGCTTTCAAGAGAGGGTGTTAATCAAATTTTAAAGTAGCGGCAGCTCTTGCCATATTGTTTTGCAATAAAGGTTTTCAAAATTATTAAGTGATAAAAAGGATATTTCGCGTTTTATTAGCATTAGTGCCAGGAATTTCAACAACGCACTAGTAGGACTTCAATAAGCTTCGAAAATTTTATTTAGAGGGGCGGGGGTGGGGACATCCAGTGATTAATTGGCTTACATACATAGTATAGAATCAAAAGCATATTGTTTTATAAGGTCGTTAACAGTAACGTAAGGTTCTTGGACTCAGGGCAAAAGTAACCACTTTGTTCGTCACGTCTACGGTAGACAACCTACCAACCTGTATTTTGGAAAAGAATGAGCCTAATTTCAAAATTGCTTATCCCTTTAGCTTTGGTGATGTAACCGCCGTCTTAGGAGAAGCCAAGGTTGAGCCAACGATAGCACTGGCCTTGGTGTACATGCCATATGAGGCTGCGGACCCACTGGGTATTGAAGTGCAAGGGTTGGTCGGGCAAGAGGACGAAAATGAAATATGTTGCTCGGGTACGATGCGAATTCACATCACAGTCAATGGGGAAGCAGGGATATCTCTATATATGTAATAGTGGGGATACGCCGACATTCAGGAATAGGGAAGTAGTTATAGATCTCACGCTTACCAATGTAGGCAGGGATTTTGAATGGGAATGGAGGGTGTCGAATGACTATTCCTTTTGACATAGCAGCAGGACCACCTTTAGTTTACATTTCAAGGGCTTCAAAAAGGCTTCCTTTAATAATCCGAAAGGAGCGGACTGAGAAATTTTCAGGGAAGACCTTTCGTTGAAGATAGGGAATACTGAACTTTTTGAGGTTTCGCATAGGGAGTTGGAATGAGTGGTATAAATGTTTACTGTTTCGATGAAGTAGTTTTGACCGGACATGCCCGAACGTCTTTCCGGGCAAGAGGGAACAGCCTGGCTGATGGACCGGAGAGCTCAGGAAGGAACGGGCCATGGTAAAAAGGCCAAAGCTCTCTAGGGACAATGCAGATTGGAAAAGGTACAGGATATCCTTCAATAGGTACTAGGGTGATCCTAGAAATGCGATAGCGGATTCATGGCCGAAGTACTGTTAGTGTATTGGCTCCGTAAGCGAGATGTCAAAGTTCAGGAGGGTACTATCTAAGGATCCTAGTGGACTTGGATACATTCAGAGAACTGATGGCTTGTGAACGGAGTCTAGCTCGGAGACATTTGAATTGTTGATGAGTACCCACTTCCCAGGGTGCAGAGAACTGGCTGAAGAAGAGCTGTCCGGGGGGTGTTCCAAGGTCCCGGGACTGGACGGTATTTACCCGTGTATGCTACAGGATCCCTTGACGCAGGGACTGCTGCTTCTAACGAGTTTGTTTGCTGCTAGCATCACACTCGGCTTCATACCCGCACAGTGAAGAGAGGAAACGGTAATTTTTATATTCAAGGCCTCAAATCTAGGGGATTTTAGGCTGATCAGCCTATCGCCTCTCCTACTGAAGACGTTGGAATGGCTATCGCTCTTTATCTTAGGAACACGACTGATATGCACGTCCTTTTGTGCTGCCAGAGCTTAATGGGTTCCAGCTGAAACTAGTGGACAGGGCCAAATATCTGGGTATTGTACTGGAAGGAAAGTTATCTTGGAGGGCGAACGCAGAGTAGAGGGTAAGAAAGGCTCTCAACGCCTATTATGCCTGTAGGAACTCCGTTGGTAGGAACTGGGGGTTGCAGCCGGCTATATTCGGTAGCCTTGTATGGTGGAGGGGCGACGTAAGAAATCTCTTGACAAAGGTTCAAAAATGTGTTGTACTAAGCATTACAGGGGCCAAGAATAATACACTACAGGCATGCTAGATATCATTCTACATCTTCTTCCGATTGAGGATTTCGTTGCTGAAATGGCGGCTAGAAGCTTGTTTAGACTTTGTGATGACGAAGCTCTGGGACGTTTGTTTCCGCGGTTTTGTGAAACTATCCAGGATTAAAATGTAAATGTACGAACTATTTTTGCTGGGTGTAGAAATGATCTACTTTAAAAATGTGTACTTGGTTGTTTATTTTTTTTGCTTGAAATATTGCTTTGAAATTTTGAAAAATTATCTTAAGCTAAATATAGTTCTTGAAGTGAACGATTTGTTGTATCGTGAAGGATTTAGACAATATTTTTCTTAGTGGTTATAAAAAGAAAAGTCGCCTATTTATCCCGGGAAAAAGAAACTGAAACAATAATTGTTAGAACTTCAAATTAAATTGGTAAGCATAATTTATATGCAGGCAGAATGATAATTTTTGTTTCCTGCCTGAAGACAGTTTTTTCAAGGACAACGTTTGAGCAGATAGGGGAAAGAATACGAGGTTGGTTTTGCGTTCATCTTTAGGCAGCTAATACAAAGAACTTTTTGGCCAATTCCGACGGTGGTGACTAAAAAATACCATCCTCGGCATTAACGGACCTAAACCGTACTCAACCCCAGCCACCTGACTTTCAGTTCAGGTCCGGAGTCAGAAGTCTAACAATCTTTCAACAAATAAAAACGGAGCAGTTAGTGTCCAGTGTTGGCCAACGGTAGTTTGCGAAAGTGTCATTTAACCTTGTCCCGATGCGTAAAAAGAAAACTTTACTAAGTGAGCTTAGTTATCCTATTAAATTAAAAGTTTGTGGTTATCGTGTACCAACGTTGTCACGTGGTTTCCTGATCGAAGAGGGAAAAAATTACTTAAAGGTTGGCTTTTCGTATATACTTAATAAAATAACTTGCCATCATTCACGGGAAACGTTCCCGTCATGATCTCTGAATTTGTTGAAAATAATTAAATTGTCTGCTTTAAAGTCATTAATTGAAAACATTGTTAGAATTTTTTTAATATAATATAACCTTAGATTAATGTATATTTACGTAAAAATTTAGATACCTACCACACCACACACACATGCACACATCCTTATTCATACATACAAACACGCAGAAGCCAATATAAACATGAAGACATAAGCGTTCAAGTCACCTTTCTCTTTGTTTGGATTATATTAATATTTTATTTCGCACTAAAAAAACAAATGCGCAACGACCGACGCATCGCGACGGTCATCTGGCGTAAGCAGACATCGGGGGATTCTAAAAAAGGTAAGTTGTGCTTAGATTATTTGATATCCATATCTTTATTTTTTTTGTTTATATAAAACTTGCCTATTAATTAGTTCTGTTTTTGTTTAAATTTCTTTTTCCACTTTTTTTTCATACTTTATAAATTTTCGTTAAATAAATTTTGATTTCTATATAAAAAAAAATAATTTGATGTGTTAAAATGGAATCATACATGGTTCTGTAATTTTTGAGTTAACGAAAGGAGAAGATTAGAGAATAGGGGTAAATCAGTATTTAGATTTTTAATCTGTTTTTTTTTTTTGTAGTCGGCTGACCACCAATTTCTGGCCGAATTTGTAGGTAGCCAATTCCAAAAGAGATATATATCAATTTATTGAATCGTTACAACTTAGTGAGTCAGGTATGCTGGGAGCAGGTTCAGATGGTCACGCCGGCATTCTAGGAGGGGTCGGCGATATGTCGACTCCTACGGCGATCAGGTTTGACGGTCTATATAGTAGCAAAACCTGACTTGAGGGTCTTGTCCCAGGCTGTGATTTGGGATAGGAAAGCGTTAAAGGGATCCGAGTGTCTGTGGCTTTATGAGAGATGTGTAGTCTTTACTGATGGATCAGAGATGAAGGCGGGCACCGGGGATGGTGTCTATACAATGTACACGGTAGTAAGGATGTCATACAGACTTTCTCACAGGCAGAATGATAATTTTTGTTTCCTGCCTGAAGACAGTTTTTTCAAGGACAACGTTTGAGCAGATAGGGGAAAGAATACGAGGTTGGTTTTGCGTTCATCTTTAGGCAGCTAATACAAAGAACTTTTTGGCCAATTCCGGTGGTGGTGACTAAAAAATACCATCCTCGGCATTAACGGACCTAAACCGTACTCAACCCCAGCCACCTGACTTTCAGTTCAGGTCCGGAGTCAGAAGTCTAACAATCTTTCAACAAATAAAAACGGAGCAGTTAGTGTCCAGTGTTGGCCAACGGTAGTTTGCGAAAGTGTCATTTAACCTTGTCCCGATGCGTAAAAAGAAAACTTTACTAAGTTAGCTTAGTTATCCTATTAAATTAAAAGTTTGTGGTTATCGTGTACCAACGTTGTCACGTGGTTTCCTGATTGAAGAGGGAAAAAATTACTTAAAGGTTGGCTTTTCGTATATACTTAATAAAATAACTTGCCATCATTTGTTGCGGGAGGTCAATGACCTGTTAGAGGGCCCAATTAGTTGGCCAATACGCCCCTGTTCAAGAAAAAATTCTGCGTGGCGGCGTCTTAGGCAACAAATCGGGATGAGGCTACATTTCCCAATGCCTCTAATCCCTCATAAAATATAATTATATTGGGGAGGGGCTTGCGGCCTTTAGGAGAAACTACCTCCTGCCCGAGTCCCAGTCGTCAAATTTATTATTTTTGGTTTTATTTAATTTTCGTTTTTTGCACTTTTTGTGTTGTTTTTATTGTAGTTATTCCTTTTTGCCATATAATTGTACCTGAAAAGAGAAAATATTTATAATACCTGAAAAGAAACTAAAATTGAAACGATACATAATTACCGATATTTATTTTGTCCATCAAAACCTGAAAATAAACAAAAAAAGAAAGAAATATTAATAAAAGAAAAAATACTTACCCAAGCGAGTTGCGGCCATTGCAAAAATATTTTCTGTATTTGACAGTTGATGTAGGTGTATTTGTAAGGTGTTATTACACACAGAGTAGTAATATGGTTGGCAGGGTTGTATTTTCCATTCAATATTACGGAAATAGAAACTTGAAAATTTTTAAATTTTAATTATAAATGAAAATTATATAACTTGCTAAAATGTATGATTTACTGATATACATGGGGAGTGAAAGTATGAAAAATGGAGAAAGAAGAGTTAGAAAAAGAAAAAAACAGGTACAGGCGGGAAAACAAAAGTAGAAAGTTCTAGATGTTATTTATTTATAAAAATAATAATTTATAAAGTACATAAAATTAAATTTAAGAGAAAATAAGGCGCGAAAATGGTTACTAATACTATAATAAAATTATTGACGAGTGCGGAGAGTTTGGAAGCTTATAACAATATAAGTAAGGTATAAAAAGAGACGAGGGATAATAAATGGATTATTATAAAGTGAAAGTTAAGCGGAACAAGTAAAAAAAAATTAAGTAAAATTTAAAGTTTTAGTAAAAAAAAATTGAAAATCTGAAAGGAAAATAACTTGTGAGGAAAAATTAATAAAGTTAAGAACTTACCTTATTTGTGTGTGTGGTCTATTGACAAATTCAAATATTTTTAAAACTTATTAAAGATTACGTAAGTGTAAGAAAAACTTAGAGAAAAGAGCAAAAGTTAACAAGGTGTGGGTGTCTTTATTTTTATGTTTCGGTGTAGCTGGCTATAACCATTGGGCACGGAGGGATCCATAACCCTAAATTGAGGCCAAAAGGACCACACAGATATAGCCAGGTAACAAGTTTTAGTCTATATTATATTTTGGCTTGAGTAGCCCAGAACCAAAGTTCAATACCGCATAAAGGGCTAGGCTGTTAAGGTAAAAAGTTTCCAGTTTTGTTAAAAGAAAAGTCTCTGTGGAGAAAGAGAAAAATTATATGAACCAGCAGCGATTTGTTCCAGATTTTTTTTTGGAGAAAGAATATAAGAAAGCAACAGATTGCAGATTTTATAATTTTTATTTAAGCATTTTAAACGTTTTTTTTTAATTTAATTTACGTATATATATTTTGTCTATTTTTTTTTTAATTAAATGTAAAAATAGTGATATTGTGGAATAATTGTGTGTTATCGAGAGTGTGGTAGTGTGTGTGTTTTAAGTAAAGATTATCCCTTTAAGGACCGGGAAAAAAAATACATACTTACCGGAAACAAAAATTATATTTGTGAAGGCTCAACAGACGCGCGCGATTGATATAAAAATTAAAGGAAGTAATTGTTCAAAAGAGTGTTTAGCGTTATTAGGGAGCTCCTTCAGACGTAGAGAAAGAAAACGGTGTCCGAAGCTTTAAAAATATATTTTAAAGGAAAGAGTTTGAGCGTTCATAGTAATATTGAGTTGTTAAACATTTTAAGAAATCGAAAACAAAAAGAAATTTTATATACGTATCTTGCATGCCTTTATTGATTATATTAGTATCGTAATTATTTGTATTATATTTATAAATTCAGTAGTGTTATAGTGATAATAATATTAGCGTTTAAGTTTTTCTTAAATAAATATGTATCTTTATAGCTGATAAGGAAAAGGTAAAATGATGGGTTAAATTAATCTTATGGCAATAATGGGCAGGTAAGTGCGAGTGTTCGGCCGTACGGGAATAGGGTCGTACTAAAACGTTTGACTGGCTGAAGAGTACGACACGGTTGGGAGGGCGATTGAGGAGAGCAACATCTGACTCCAAATATGGTAAGAGGGTGGGTTGAATCTAAAGACCGTAGATGTGTTGTGATAAAGTTCCAGTAAAGTTTTTTGATGTTGCGTTTCGAATCTGGCGCAGGGTTGGGACCTCCTGAGATGAGATGCTAGTCGGTGAAGTCGTCAGGCCACGCAGTTTCGTAACACATTCACGGGAAACGTTCCCGTCATGATCTCTGAATTTGTTGAAAATAATTAAATTGTCTGCTTTAAAGTCATTAATTGAAAATATTGTTAGAATTTTTTTAATATAATATAACCTTAGATTAATGTATATTTACGTAAAAATTTAGATACCTACCACACCACACACACATGCACACATCCTTATTCATACATACAAACACGCAGAAGCCAATATAAACATGAAGACATAAGCGTTCAAGTCACCTTTCTCTTTGTTTGGTTTATATTAATAAATTATTTCGCACTAAAAAAACAAATGCGCAACGACTGACGCATCGCGACGGTCATCTGGCGTAAGCAGACATCGGGGATTCTAAAAAAGGTAAGTTGTGCTTAGATTATTTGATATCCATATCTTTATTTTTTTTGTTTATATAAATACATACATCTAAACTTGCCTATTAATTAGTTCTGTTTTTGTTTAAATTTCTTTTTCCACTTTTTTCTTCATACTTTATAAATTTTCGTTAAATAAATTTTGATTTCTATATAAAAAAAAAAAATAATTTAATATAATAAAATGGAATCATACATGGTTCTGTAATTTTTTATTTTTGAGTTAAAGAAAGGATAAGATTAGAGAATAGGGGTAAATCAGTATTTAGATTTTTAATCTGTTTTTTTTGTAGTCGGCTGACCACCAATTTTTGGCCGAATTTGTAGGTAGCCAATTCCAAAAGAGATATATATCAATTTATTGAATCGCTACAACTTAGTGAGTCAGGTATGCGGGGAGCAGGTTCAGATGGACACGCCGGCATTCTAGGAGGGGTCGGCGATATGTCGACTCCTACGGCGATCAGGCTTGACGGTCTATATGGTAGCAAAACCTGACTTTGAGGGTCTTGTCCCAGGCTGTGATTTGGGATAGGAAAGCGTTAAAGGGATCCGAGTGGCTGTATGAGAGATGTGTAGTCTTTACTGATGGATCAGAGATGAAGGCGGGCACCGGGGATGGTGTCTATACAATGTACACGGGAGTAAGGATGTCATACAGACTTTCTCACGAGTGCAACGTTTTTCAAGCTGAATATCTGGCGGTGATAAGGACCGCAGAATTGATAGGGGAGGACGCGGATTGATGAAGGGGCGTGAAAATCTACATTGATAGTAAGGGCGCGCTGAAGGCTCTAGACTTGTGAACGACTATAGACGTCCTCATAGGGCGACTATGGCGACACGCATGGTAGGCACTGGTCGTTGTGTGGCGAGTTGCAGTCGCCACTGCCCTTCTTGACCTAAATTAACCTAACCCCCACCCAAAAATTTTTTCTCTAAGGCGTAGCCCTTATTGCCCAATTACTTTATGTAGAACATTTCATTTCGATATCTGTTATAGTTTCCGACATATAGCGTATCGAATATTTCATAAAAATCGTTAATTTGTATGGGAGCTACCACTTTTTTCTTTCTTTAAAGTGTAGCCCTTAGCGTAAAATTACTTTTTGTAGAACATTTTAAGTCGATAGCTGTTATATTTTGCGAGATATAGCGATTAAATTATTTCACCAAATTTGTGCAATTGTAGGAAAAATACCCCTTTCCCTGGTCCTATCTGAAAAAACTTTTTCCGTTATTAAGGTCCCTTCTTTAGGAGTATCCGTGCCAAGTTTTGTGGCAAGAGTGACTATACTTACTGAGATATATAGGGATATATGCACGGATTTTGTCCTAAAAAAATGGGTTACTTTGGGTTTTCGCTTATATCTCGGTCAATGGTGAACCGATTTTGCTGATTTTAAATAGCGATCGTTAGCGGGATATTTCCAATAGTTTGACACCATTAACTGATCTGTATCTTTTTATTTGACGCCGGAAACTTGATTTCAACAGACGGACAGACGGACATGGCTATATCAACTTTCCTATCTATAAGGATCCAGAATATATATACTTTATGGGGTCGAAAATGAATAATAAAAAAATTACAAACGGAATGACAAACTGATATATATCCTTATCACTATGTGAAGGGTATAACAAGTAAGAGCGCTATATTCGGCTATGCCGAATCTTATATACCCTTCACATTGACCTTTCAAAATCCCAAATTTTTTTTAAATTCATCCATTTTTTTACTTATCAAATATTTCTAATTTTTAAATAGGAGTCGGTGTAAAGTTGTAGGGGTTTTTATCCTAATTCTTACAAATTTTGTATGGCAACCCCCTTAGGGCGTGGTGATAGGGGGTTAGTATATTCTAGGAATATGTTTTGGAGGGGAAACTAATGGGGGTCGGTCGTACACTTTATTGCTCTAAGGCAAATTCTGAAGAAGTTGTGGGTTAGGAAATTTGCTTGAAATGGGGTTGAAATTGGGTAAAACGCAATAAAAATACCAAAAAAGGGTTTGGAAATTTGCTTAAAATTACCTCAAAATGGGGTCGAACCAATTTTAAAATTTGTGTATTTACACAAGGTTTAAAATAAGTTGTTTAAGCTAAAATTCATTTATGAATACAATTTATTAAAATTAGCTTAATAAAGTTTTAAAATGCTGTTTAAATTTTTATGAATACAGCCGTTAGAGTTACACGAAGAGTTATGTTAATACCCCATACACGCAGAGTCACTTAAGCAAATATTAAAAATCAAATTTTTTAGTGTCACTTTTGAGGGGTCTGGTTAGTCGGTGACAAAAAACCAAATTTTGTACATATGATACACTAATGCTTTTTACCTTAAAAAATCTATTTTAGTGATTAAGACGCTTAAAACGCATAACATATACAAACACAAGATTAACATCATTGGCAAAGCTGATAAAAGTAAATAATAAACTGTAAAAGCATATTTTTATAGTTAAAAAAATTAACACATTTTTATATTTTAATGTACATTTTTATTGCAACTTAAATTTTAAGAAAAATAAAAAATTAATATGTTATTTATTTTTCAAATGACCCACTAATTCTTGAATTTTCAAAGTTAACAAAATCAGCTGGTTTTAAAGTTCTTGTCCAGACCCACACGAAAAAAGTTCGGGCATATTTTTATGGGAAATTAAAAATAATTACTCTCTCATACGCTCACTTTCCTGCACAACAATTATTACCTGGAACGCTTTTGCGTAAGTTTGGGTAACTTTATCTAAGTTAGGACCAATTGTTAAAGCTGGAGGTCCATACCATACGTTCTATGCGCTGTGCGTTCTCTCCGACTCTCACAAAAGTAAAATCAGTGTAGTTGTATGTGGCAAGAAACATAACAAATTGCATAGAACGCATCTGCGCAAGTAACGGATAAAGTAGGTTTACTTTCTACTTTTTCATACGTCGCATGCGAAATGAGAAAATGAGAGATGGTTTTGTTATCCAGTGATGACAAATTTTAAATGCTATCAAAAAACATGTGTGTGTGGTAGATTATATTTTTGGTATATTTTGTGTTAAAAACAGTATGTTATGAAAGAAAATGCTTTTATTATAAATTTTGCAAATAATTTTAAGAATAAATTTCCTTAAAAATAAGTTTTCGACACAAATATTTTGTAGCCAAAGTTAATATTGTTTTTATCGACTACTTTTATATTTTAAGTGTCATCTCTGTTGTGTTTTTATTTATGTAAGTGTAATGAAGAAAATCTGATTTCTCTTCTCTTCACTTTTCGCACAAAACGTATTGCATGTAACTTGGCAAAAACAAACGTATAAAACGTACAGAAATATGATACGCATAGAACGGAGCCACGCATATAACGTATGGTATGGACCTCCAGCTTAAGCATCAGGAACACAGCTGTTGTTTGCTTCACATCACAGACTGGCTTACTCAGAATAAAATTTGCTCATGATTTAATCATGATACGAAAACCTATTCAGTTTGGCTATTTTGTTCAAACGTATCACATGACATAAACCAATACATGATTTAAAATCATTTCATTCAATCTGTTGTTGTTGGATTTTTGATTTTATTCAACGTTCAAAAAAAATCAACATAAATTCAATCGTATCAGCATCAATGAATGAAACTGAACAAAAAATTCTAGCATTTAAGGGATGTTGCTTTTAATGAGAATAACAGACAAAAAAATGGCGCCATGCTCATGGTTTAACGTTAGGTCACGTAGTCGTTTAACATTGCTAGTAGTGTATAACGAAGGCTTGCCATAGTTCTTGTCATATTTCTTGTTTGGCACTAAAGGTTTCAAAAACAGTGCTAAGTGTTAGTAAAAACTTCTCTTTTGGCTAAAAATGATTAAATAATTGTGTTAAAATTGTCAAAAATTAAATGTTTATACTTTTTAATATTAAATTGATTCACCATTATGCATAATTAACTTCAAGTTAATAGTATTTTAAACGTTTATGCATATAAAAACACTTATTTTTATGTGTAAAATTTTAATTAGCTGATGTAATGTGATTTAATTGTTTTTCAAATATGTTTTTAAACAATTAAACATTTTGTAATATCAACTTAGAGCAACACTGATAAAGCTTTGACAAAAGTACAAAAAACACCAGCGGGCAAATTACGGCATTCAACTCGAGTCGAAATTCTACTCGATGGATCGAGTTGTCACTGCTTGTATTAACAAACTTTTTTAAAGGTTAATTTTTATTTTATACACATAGCTTTGGTTTGTTTTTAAAATAAACAGAAAGCGTTCACGTCGATGACTTTAAAAATTTTAAAAAATCATAAAATATGTAGAAACTTTAAAAGAGAATTAATAATAATTAAATAAAAAAATTCATTATGTAATTCTGGAAATAGTTAAAAAAAAAGTTTATAGTTTCTCCTTTCTGAACTTACAGTTTTCAATTTAAAGTGAGTAAAAAAATTATAACTACTTATTTTAGCTGTTATTTGTATAAAAAAGTATTCTTAAAAATTTACTTAATATATGTGTTGTTCAAAACTTATACAACGGCAACTCTGCTTCTTGCACAGTTTTGTTTACTCTGATTTATTCACTAGCAACCGTTTATTTGTTAAATTCAATCATGTGAGTTAAACTCACAATGAATAAATTCACAATGAATAAATTCATGCTTTGACCAAATGAAGCTGATTTTATTCAAGGCAGATTTTTATTCAACTCATTCAAATCACTTAAAATTTTAGCATCAGATTAAATCAAGAGAAAATGTGATTTTGCTATTCTCTGCTTCACATATGGGTTGAGCCGGCTAAGCCGTTTTTCAGCCGCCGCCGTAAAATTTGCTCGGCGCAGGACTCTGGTGTTATCACTAGTTCGACAAAAAAAAAATATATTGACTAAAAATAGTCTGTATTCTTTGCCACAATTCGTAACGAAAAACTATCTTGTAAAAAGCTGGACATGTCTGAGATGTGTGAACCTTTAACGCTTTCAAGAGGTTTTTAATTAAAAATATTGGAAGTTGTTTATATACGTTCAATATCTTTTGTGTTGTAGATGTTAAGCGATCGATTGAGCTATTGGAGAAACTTCAGGCAAGTGGGGATTTTCCAACTACTAAATTAGCGGCATTGCAAAAAGTTTTACAAAGTGAATTCCTGAATGCTGTCCGAGAGGTATATGAACACGTTTACGAAACTGTCGATATTCAAGGCTCTCAAGATGTACGTGCTTCTGCAACTGCGAAAGCAACAGTAGCTGCGTTTGCTGCAAGCGAAGGTCACGCTCATCCTCGCGTCGTGGAGTTACCAAAAACAGAAGAAGGTATAAAAAACAATCAAAACACCAAATTATTTGTACTTTATTTAAAAATATTTAGGGCTGGGATTTAATGTAATGGGCGGCAAAGAACAAAATTCTCCAATATATATATCACGTATTATTCCTGGAGGTGTAGCAGATCGTCATGGTGGGCTAAAACGGGGTGACCAACTACTGTCTGTCAATGGTGTGGTACGTAAAATGTTATTAAGTTTAAATGCTACGTGATTGATAGGATTGTACTAAAATATTTAATTGTTCTAGTCATAACACTTGCTGATATTTATTTATACAAAAAAATTTAGAATGCAGTCAAGTTTACTAAAAATTTATTAATTTTTACTAGTGCTGAAAAATGTTGCATTAAAGTTTACTGATTCATATTTATATATATTTGTTATATTCGGCTCTACGCATTGCTGCAGGAAGCCCATTCTGGGAGGTGGAATGAGCCATGTGCTAGGTATACCAAATTTTTTTAAATGTTCTAAAAACAATTTTTTTGGATCATGCACTCTTAAGTTTCTGCTACCTTAGAAAAAAATTGTAGCTACGCCAATGGCTCAACATTATTAGTGGTTTTTAAAAAAATTAATAAAATTTAGGTCTTCAGTTTAATTATTTCCATTTATTTAATTTTTCCAATATTTCGTACAAACAATAATTGCAATCACAAATTAACAAAATATTTAAAATTCTTTTATAGAAAATAAGTAAAACGTTTTATTAAATTTTAACTGCTAAAAGCTAATGTCCATATTAATAGAACTATTTTATATTTATAGTTTTTATAAATAAGGCGGAAAAACTTTTGTTGTTGTGATCTATGTTTATTGTATGACTGAATATGTATGCACAGCTTTCCGTATCGTTCTTATAGTTAAGTCTCATCTTATGTAATTCAGCCTTATTGTGCTTGGCGTTGTCGTGTCGAATGTTGTCAAATCCGACACAAAAACATTTAACATTGGCGTATTTGTTAGACGGTACCAAAAAACCTTAAACGACTACGCCTACGCCAACCACAATTAGGGTAAATATCTCTTGTAATTATCTTCTTTTGCTATTATTTTGATATTTTCAAAATTTGGCTAATGCCCAGTTACAGCACAATGGACTGCGAGTGCTGTTTTTTAGCGTTTAAAGTTTTTGTATTGATTTGATGTCACATTTATTTTATTCAATTCTCGTCTTGATTTTTGTGGTAAACAAACTGCAGTAACCAGGGATTTTTTACTAAAACAAACTAAAATTTGAATACATTTTTACCACAGAAGTTAATCAGTTGCATAGAGGTTTAAATATTTTGGATAAAAAAATCATGAAAATCTTGGCAATTTTTAGTAAAAAAATGAACAAATTTTGAAAAAACGCCACACAAGTCACTTTAAATTTGGGGAAAAACCAATACATTTTAAAGAAGTGTGTCATTGAAGTTATGCTATTAGTTTTTGTCACCAATATACATAACTTACATATTCGATGCTACCGAAATTTTCATACTAAAAGGTTATTTTATTTGTTTTTGCATATAATTATCCACCTATTATCTTTTATTTTTTCTGGATACCTGAGTATAATGAATTTTTTTCATAACTTCACAATTTTCACTGAAATTGAGAGCATTTAACATCATTTTAAGAAAAATGTAATTAAGTTTAATAATATATGGATCAAGAAAATTTAAAAACCAAATATAATGTTAAAAAGTCTATTTATAAAAAAATTTTATATCTAATAAGTAATAGGGCTAACCCTATCTTAACAATAAAGTAAAAGTTGTATATTAAGCATCGAGGGGTAAAAGGTAACATAGTTACAGTGAACTCGCGGAAACGTGAACTAATTTTTACCAAGGGTGTTCATGTTTTCGATTTTGTTCACGTTTCTGATTGGATATGTTTTAATTATTTTTTAACGAATTTAATTTTTTTTTATCAATTTATTGTTACTAGTTCAAAAACATCTAAGTCTAGTCAAAACTTAACAACGCTTTAACCCGAAAGTCCAATTTAAAAATTTTAAAACATAAGTTTTTTGGGTAATACATAATTGTCTTATTAATCTGACCACAAAAATCAACCTTTTGCAAATAAAACTATACATATCGCTTATAGATCCTTTTATTGCATAATTCGGGGACTCCCAAAACTAATAAAATTAATGTAAACAAAAAAAACCTCAGAAAAAACTGTTCACGTTTTAAAGCTTTCAACGTTTGTTCACGTTTTAGAGTAGTTAATGTTAAATAAAAAGTGTTCACGTTTCTGGATGTTCACGATTCTGGATATTCACGTTTCCGCGAGTTCACTGTATTTAGTTTTTTGTGTTTGAAAATTTCAAAACTGGCTATACGTCGAGCATCATTTGCTCAAACAATGTCATTTCGAGAAAAACGCGGTTAAAGTTTGCGATTTGCTTTCTTTAACTAGAAAAGCCAAGTTACATTTTCTCTTTTAATGTAAAAAGTAGAAAAAATTTTAAGATGAAATTCATATACAGTACATAACATAGCAAACAATTCTGCATCATTAACTCCAAAATCAATTAAGTCCTACGGCTGTATGCTAAAAAAGTTAACAAAGCCTTACAGACCGTTGTTAAGCTAAACTCCTTAAAGTTTATTCTAAAATGAATTTCTGCTGAAGTACCTTTGTTAACTTTAGTTTTTTTTAAGTAGGTAGTGTTTTCTTTAAACCTATGCATGTTAAAGTGACTTTTTTGATTTTTTGTGTCTTGTAAAACAATGAATGAATATTTTTAAGTTTAAAGGTTATAAAAATGATGTTGTGTTTCTGCCGAACATTTTTTAAGCATATTAGAAAGCAAGAATAAAAAATCAAGAAAGTTTTCTTTAAAAGACAAAATTTTTTACATTTTTATTAATTTTTTCTGTTTCTTGAAAAACACTATTTTAGTTATGTTTAAAAAAAAAATCAAAACAAAATTCGTAATTCGAGTACCTATTTTTGTGCAAACAAAATAAAGTCTTGTTGGAATTGCTAATATATTTGCAGTTGTACTAAATGCAAATAAGTATTATGATTACATGATGATCTAAATGATTCTATGTACAATCTTATTCCAGAATTATAATTTTTCCTTTTACTGCGTAAAACCGAAAGTTTTTTGTTTGATTTTATAAAATTTATCTAAATTTCATTTTTTTAGGAAGTTCAAAGCATTTCTAAACTATTAACGTATTTCTTGTTTTTGGTACTTTTTTTATCCACATTTCGAAACATTTTTCTAAAGTAAAATATCTGCATTGCTGTGGATTTTATAAAAATTTAGCCTTATTTGTATGCATATCCTTTAACTACTGTGGTGGTGGTAAATTTTACCCTCTCTTTTTTTATTTTTTAATTTACTCTCTTCAGTTAAGCGCTATCAATTTTATTCTCTTTGTATCTTCTAATAATCCCATTAATATTATTCAGTTGTGTTTTCATCATCGTGTGTGTCGTATAAGCGGACATTTACACGTTCTGGTGTAAAAATTACCACTCGTCCGGGCATACGATTTTTTTTATTGGAAATATTTTTACCCCCACATCGGAACTAGCGTAAGTATTTAATGTCAAAGAAAATACCACTCCTCAGGTTTAGCGTTAGTTTTTCATGGAATCATTTTGACTACTCCTACACTTTATCGCAATTTATTTTTACGGACTATGTCAAGTTCCAGGAAAATAAATGATTTAGAGATAGCCAGATTGCTGGAAGATGATGACGAATTCAGCGACGTTGATGACGAAATTGCAGATACTTCGAGATAACATAAGTAGCATTTTAGGACTAGACTCCGTGACTCCCCCTCCAGTAGAGCCGATCACAGTTGCTAGAAAGCTGTGCTACATCTGCCCTAGTAGGTTAAAACGAAAGACTACACATGTTTGTCTGTTTTGTTGCAAGCCTATGTGTATGGGATGCAGTAAACGTGTATGCGTGAATTGTTCAAATAAGGAATTAGAATAGTAAAATTCTTAAAAATGAAGTGATCTCAATTTTTTTTTACAATATAAATTTTCTTTGTTTTCTTTTAAATTATTAATTTTATACATTTGGCTGTAAAAAAATGCCTTTTATGTTTAATTTTTTTTATTATATACTTTTTTTTAAAGCTATGTTTGTTCCTTTTTTTAGTTTTAAGAAAATTGAATATGAAATAAAATCCTTGTTTTGTTTAACTAGAAGATTGATTTTTTTATTTTATTACTTTATTTATTTAAAAAATGTGTCATCTAATTCCAATTAAAAGCAAAAAATTAAAAAAAAAAACTTTTTTTTGGCAAAATTTTCTAAAAATTAAAAAGGGGTAAAATTTACCACCACCACAGCATATACGCCAAAATATTTCACCTCAGTAGTTAAAGGATATGATTATGCCTTAATGCCTTTTAAATTGCGTATAGTTAAAGAAATACTAAGTTACCGATTTTCTCATTTTGCACTTTTGTATCTCTTTTATATCCGAGCTTTTTTATACCCCCTAATAGAGGATCTACACATCGATAGAAGTTATAATAGTCCAAATTTGAAGTCTGTCTTTACGCGTTAACGTTATGTACATTGACACATACAAACATATGTGTATGCTTCTCACGTTTTTTAATTATACAAATGAGTTTTCATGTATATTTGAGTTTTTAAAAGAAGTTTTTATGCTAAGCATCCATTAATTTTAATTCTTATGTAAGCATAAAAACAAACAGTTATTTATAAATGTAGGTACCTGGGTAAAAAAATATTTGCTTTTGTACATTGATAACTATAATTTGACAAAATAATTGATGATGTTGCCAGAATCAAAACCTACATTTTCTCAATGCACACTTTAGTGAAAGGACCTGTTTTGCATACAATTTTTTGAAAAAGGTTTGTTAGTCTAAATGTGTTTATTAACAAATGTATAGTTTAAGGCCAAAGTTAGATTTTTTGCACACGGCCGCTAAAGTTACAAAAAATTTTAAGTTCGAATTTTTGACTAATTACAAGGTGGGCCAAAAGAAATCACCCTATTGGAAGATGCTCTTAGTTTTGCAAATGGCGGCCGCTGTCAAATCTGTTTTGACATTTGTAAACTAGATCTGCGCATGTTCCCGTACAAAGTCCAGTCAGGGCATCAGCTGCTGCCTGTCGACCGCCAAACACGTGTAACCTACGCCCAAGCCATCTTC
Organism: Melanophora roralis; assembly: GCA_963583895.1. NCBI lineage: Eukaryota > Metazoa > Arthropoda > Insecta > Diptera > Rhinophoridae > Melanophora > Melanophora roralis. The sequence goes on along the minus strand of OY757187.1, from coordinate 85,150,878 downwards.
AATCTCGAGGCCGAAGTAGACGATTTTTCGATCAAAATCATAACAAGCGATGAGGCTCATTTGCACCTGAGCGGGTATGTAAATTAGCAATTCTATCGCTTCTGGGGCACCGAAAATCCACGAGTGATATACGAGGAGCCATTACACCCGCTCAAAGAGACTGTATGGTGCGCTGTTCACTGTGGAGGAGCCATCGGGCCATGTTTTCGAGGACGCCGCAGTTCAAACGACAATAGTGGACGGTGCGCGCTATAGGTCCATGTTAGCCGAGTTTTCTGCCACAAATGAACGAATTAGGACTGGAGGGCATGTGGTTTCAACAGAACGGAGCCACGGCACACACTGCGCGAGCCACAACCGATATTTTGAAGGCGGCGTTCCCGGATCGCCTCATCTCTCGTTTTGGCGATTAAAAATGGCCCACAAGATTGCCATAATTTACCCGTTTAAGGCTTTTTTGTGGGGTTTTTTGATGTCCCGTGTTAACGTGAACAAGCTTGAGACCCTGAAAGCCCTCAAGGACAACACTCGACACTAGTGCGAGAAGTTCTCGCCAAAATGATGAAAAATGCCATAAAACGAGCCCGTATAGCAAGCAATTAGGGCGGCATATATTTGGCCGATATCATCTTTTCGACTTGACCAATAAAATTCTTAAGGTTCAAATAAACATAATAAAAAACAGAATCGAATTTTTTCTAATAGAAAAAAATGAGAGCCAAACAACATCAGATGACTTCTTTTGACACACCTTGTATAATGCAAAATTATGCACTTCTAAAATTATATTAACAAAATTCTAAAAATTTAAAGTTTTTATTTTCTTATTTTTTATTATTGAATCTTCGCCTTTGGCGAACTAACAATAAGTATTTAAATCTTAAAACTATTTAATTTATATTAAGTCCAGCCAGTGCCAGACTAAAGTTCAAGTTCTCATAATAAAATTAATTAATTCAGTAGTTTCATCTAAGTGCAATAGTATCCCTTCTTTTCAGACGAGTGTGTCCACTATGTTGCAAAATGTTTCGAGCGAGCGGATTTGGATGTGTTTCCAGCTTGTTTAAATACTTGTCCACATAATTAAAAATTTCGCATTTAACTAGTGGAACTTGCAGATCTTTGTGGATGTTGCTGTTTTTAATGTACCAAGGAGTACCAGTTATCATTCTTAGGATTTTATTTTGACGGCGTTGAATTTTTTCAATGTTGGAGGCGGAAGCAGTACCCCATAATTGTATCCTGTAGCTTAAAATTAGTTTCAAAATTGAGTTGTAGGGTAAAAGTTTACAATCAAGTAGTAAGTAGCACAGAGTTTTTATCAATTAGCTAGTGGATTTTGGCCGTTTTAAGTTTCATTTGCGTCAACATCAACACGGCTTGAGAGACATCTATAAAGAGCGCGGAGCAGTATTTCTTTTCCTCAAAGGATTTTCTTATAACCTTTACCTGTTCGATGGTGATAGAGTGATGGAGTGCAGTTGTCGCGTTGGATCAGAGTTAGCTTGTTTTTAAGCAATTTCTCGAACAATTTGGACATAGTAGTTAACAGGCATATGCCTGTAAGACTCCACCTTCAAAGGATCTTTTCCCGCCTTAGAAATTATCTTTACCAAGGTAACTTTCCATACTGGCGGGAAATGTTCGAGCCGTAATATGGCGTTAAAAACTAAAGAAATATTCTTTTTGCTGTGCAAGGCAGCTCTAAAAGCATTTTGTTGCTGATTTCATCAAAGTCAGGAGCTTTTTTAGCATTTAAATTATTGACATCTACAACATCTTAAAGTTTGAAACGTATTTCCATAGGACATCTAACAAAAATAAATATGTAAGTGCGAGCTCGAAAATTCCTAAAACAAAAAAAAACGATTTTTTTAACAGCAGCTATTTTCTTTTAGTATGTACGTTAAAAGTATTAAAAAGTAAAAAAAAAATATCTAAAACCCACAAAAAAAACAAGTAACGGCAAAATATTGAAAAAATAGGTAAAAAGTAAAAACATAATTTTCATATTCTCTATTATTTACACACATTAAAGCTAGTCATCGTCAATAAGTGATACCAATTCACTCGCATACATACACAGTATGTGCGGTTTACTTTTACCGGCATAAGTTTAGCTCGTCAGTAAAATATAGACACAAAAAATATTGTTGGTAGCGTAATACAAAATTACAAAAGGCACACAGCCAGCACTTTGTGCAAAACGTGTCTAAATATTTCTATTTAAGACTGAGTCAATGGTATTCTATTTTTCACCAAAAATGATACGATAAAAACTATTTCCGAATAAGTAAAGAAGTTTTTATTCATTAAATTTTGAAACTTAGCTTTACCTTTTTAGGCTTATTAAATAAGGCCGATAATTTTTAGGCTTTATTAACTAATTTTAATTATTTAACAAATATCTTTTAGGCTCATACTTAAAAATATTTCATTTAAGATTTATACAAAAATGTAAATAATTTAAATTTATTTTTTTTTAGTCGGTTGAAGGTGAAAATCACGAAAAAGCTGTGGAACTTCTGAAGCAAGCAATTGGCTCTGTTAAGCTGGTTGTACGATACACACCAAAAGTTTTAGAAGAAATGGAAATGCGTTTTGATAAGCAACGTACTACGCGCCGTAGGCAGTAATAGAAATTTTATTGGTAATTTTAAAGTTGTTAAATGAAACTCGTGTATTTGTGGCCGTATTGTGTTAAGAAAACGGTCTTTATTAAAAAGGTTATACAGTTCGATAATTATTTGATTTAGTAAGATAATCCCATGTTTGTGAACATATGTATATGTTGATTCAATAAAACTAATTATTACACAATACGTCATGTTAATTATTTTATTTTAATTCTATTTGTTAATGTGTGTTTAACAATATTTTGTAAAAATGTAATTGATGGCACAATTTTGTGATTTTTATAGACGACCGCGTATGTTTTAAAATAAAATTGTTTAGGAGAGCCAAAAAAACTTTTTAGATTAAACTGTTATTAGGTATTGAATTTTTTAACCTTTTTTTAAATAAATATGTGAATATATCCCTTACTAATTTGCTATAAAAATTTGAGAAAAATATACGTTAAAAATTGCGCCTGGGCTAGACGTGCATTTTTTTATTTCTAAACAAAGGCAATAACGTCGACATTGATGGCGTCACAAAATATGTTTGTTTTTCAGCTAGTGTTCAGAGTGGGGTAAACGTAAATGAGCAGAAACCTAAACTAAAATTATTTGAGATTTTACTGCAAATATCCGCTGTATTTATTGTTTAAACATTTTTATAGTAAAATCCACGAATCCTTGCGGCTTGCAAGGGTTTTCCTGGCTATATGTTGCAAAAATTAAGGACATCTCTTCTCTCGCCACTTATTTTAATATTATTTGCTAACATTTTAGAAAAGAGAGTATTTTTAGAGGTTCGTCAAATAGCTTCGAAAAGACGATAAAATAAAAATTATATTTAACACGGGCAAAATGTTACTTAAATAATGAAATGACAACGTAGTTCACAACTTTCTTCTTAAAGGCTAGTTTCCGGTAAAACCAAAAGCATTTTACTACTACTTTTAAAAATCTTTTTAAATAAAAAGTCGGATTTTAAAAATTCATTGAAAGCATTGAATGGCACTAATGAATCTAAACAATTTATTAAACAAATATATGCAGTCTCCATTCTTCTAATAGGACTCTCTTAATATATTTGTTTTTCTGTAAACAATATTAAAACAGAAAGAAAAATATTTTGGAGCTATTGGGGTCAAAAAAATAATATCAAAAAAATTTTTAATACACAAATGGAAAAAACTCAATTTTTTGTTAATGGGCTGCGGCATTACTGTTTGGCGAAAGGTGATGCTTTTATGAACATTTAATTTTATTGGTGGGGACAGTGATGCGCAACAACGATTAAAAAAGATTAACGGACCCCTCTAATTTTGATGACCCTCGCAAATGTTTTTAGGACCATGATTTACGAATCTGCACCTGGAGCGCTAGAACCCTATATAGAGCAGGTGCAGTGTACGCACTGGCGGATGTACTTGAAAAGTACAAGGCCGATATTACTGCCTTACAGGAAGTGCAATGGAATCGGAAAGGCGTCACAACTACACCAAAAGGGGACGCGCTGTATTATAGCTGCCATGAAACAAGTTTGATAATTTTTTACAAAAAAAAATATTTATTTTATACAAAAACGCCTAAAATATACTGCAAATTCAAATTCCAGTTAAAAATTCCGTTATTTTAAGTTTTCATATTTTTGGCCAAGAAAAGTGATTTTTCGACCATAGTGCTCTGGAAGGAAACATCTGATAACGGAATAAGGTAAGTAGACTTCGCCGTGCCAAAAAAAATGGTAGTTATCAGGGGCAAAGCATTGCCAACTCCATGAAGGAAGCCGCAATATCCGTACTTGTGTACCAAAAGTCTTCTTCAAGGAACCCATGGTACGACCAGGAGTGTCGTAATGCTACTAAAGCGAAGAATGCGGCATACAAAGCAACACTGCATTCAGTAGCAACGCGTCTTGCGAAGGAAAGGTATCGGAAGAAAAGGAGAGAGGAAAAGCGTCTATTCCGCAGAAAGAAAAGAGAAACGAAAAGACGTGAGTGTGAGCTCATTGAGATGTTCAGGAGTCAGAATGAAGTCCAAAAATTTTACCAAAAGCTAAAACACCAAACTGAAGGCTTTGATACAGGCACATTCTCCTGCAAAGATGAAGAAAGTAATTTTGTGACTGACGCAGATAGTGTGCTGTGGACATAGAAAACCCATTTTCACGCCTGCTGGTATCTGATAATAGCAACGATGAAGATACCACAGAACCAATCCCAGAAGACGGTATTGAATGCATACCGCCTAGCCAGAATGAGGTCAATATAGCAATTAGCCGGCTTAAGAACAACAAGGCAGCAGGAGCCGTTGGGTTGCCAGCTGAATTATTTAAGACCGGAGGCGACACGCTGATAAGGCATATCCATCAGCTTGTTTGTACAATCTGGCTGGAGGAACGCATACCCGAGGATTGGAACATCAGTTCTTATGTCCTGTGCACAAAAAAGGAGACAAGACAGTATGTGCTAACTATAGAGGATTAAGTCTCCTTCCCATTGGTTATAAAATTCTATCCAGCGTATTGTGTAAAAGATTTAAATTAAAAGTCGACGAGATAACTGGAGCATATTAATGCGGCTTTGGACCTGGCAAATCAACCATCGACCAGATATACACACTACGCCAAATCCTGGAAAAGAGCTAAGAAAGACAAATCAACACACACCGTCTATTTGTTGACTATAAGGTCGCTTTCGACAGCCCCATGCGTTCAAAGGTGTTTTAAGCTAAGTCTGAGTTTGGTATCCCTGCGAAACTAGTACGACTCTGCGCAGGATGATACTGATACACAACCCTCAGTTAAGATAGACAGGAACATTTCTAAACCCTTCAGTACCAAGCGAGGTTTCAGACAAGGAGACAGTCTCGTGTGATCTTTTAAACGTCCTTTTAGAAAAGGTAATATGAGTCGCAAATGCGAATAAAACTGGCAAATTATTTACAAAACTGCACATGTTACTCGCTTACGCTGACGATATCGAAACCATGAGAAGAACATTGCGAGCAGTAACTTCCACCTTTGAAAAAGTCAAAAAGAATCAGCCAAAGTAGGTCAACGCACAAGACGTCCAGTAGACTTGGGCAGACAGTGGAAGTTGGAAACTACAACGATTTAATCTACCTCGGCACCGCCATTAACAAAACAAACGACATTAGTTTTACAATATTGGCTAATAGATGCTACTTTGGACTAAGCAGTTTAGAAGTAAAGCCACCTCCCGACAAACAAAAATCACTCTCTACAAGGCACTGATACTTCCCGTGCTAATTTATTGTTCTGAAGCATGGGTACTTGCGAAAGCAGATAAAGCAGTGCTTGGAGTATTTGAGAGGAAGATTCTTTGGAGAGGCTATGGACCAATCTGCGTAGATGGGGAATACTGGTGCCGTATGAACCGTGAGCTGTATAACTTGCTTAACGAGATTGACATAGTTTTACGAATTAAAATTCAACGTTTACGGCGGCTAGGTCATGTTGTGAGAATAAATTAAGTATACACGTGCACCATTAGAACAAATTAGTATTGAAAAAGCAGATATACCTTGTACATCCATGTACAATCAAATCCCGATAATTCGTACCCCGATAAATCGTAATTCCCGATAATTCGCAATAAACCTTCGGTCCCTTGAAAAAATCTCGTTAAATCGTAAAATTTCCATACATTTTGGTCCCCTCAGTAATTCGTAATTTTTTTTTCAAATAAAATCTTCTTTACCTCTTATAAATCGTAAATGTTTGCAAACTACCACTTATAAATCGTAATAAAAACAACAACAACATGGAAAGAATGATTTTTTGTTTACCGCTATTTTTTTACGTGGCTTTTGCTTGTGTGTGTGTGTTTATTTTCTTAAGTTAAGTTTGTTACAAAAATACTTGTATTTTAGGCTAAGTAAATGAATTTGCTACTTTATTTTATGTACATATTTATATTATTTATTTTGTATTAATTATTTTTAGCAATTGTTTTTTATGTTTTTTTTATCGTTTTAGTAAATAAGTTGAAAACCCCCGTTAATTCGTATTTATTTTACTTTAACCCCGTTAAATCGAAACCCCACTAAATCGAAAACCCCTATAATTCGTAAGAAATGACCGGTCCCTTGCGATTACGAATTATCGGGATTTGACTGTACATACTAGTTGTTTTTGGTATAAATGTGTGAAGAAGTGTAACTGATATTGTATGGTTTTGCTATTGCGCACTCACTCTACTCTTATAAACAAATATTGTTGTTTATGGTTTTGCATTGAGTGCGTAATGTATTTGTTTTTTTTTGTGCTGAATAACAATTGTATCATGCATATTTTCTTATTACTGTTGATACAACAAATAAACAAGATCGTTTATATAAAAGGTTCTGAATGAAAGAAAAATTTGATTTTTAAAGTTTATTGTAGCTATAGTGTTTAAAAATGAATAAAATAAATTTAAAATTTAAATTTTATCTCAAGCTCAAAAATTAAGATAAAATAATATATATTTATTTTGTATTTTTTAAAAATTTAAATTTTAATTTTAAATTTGACTTAAATATATATAGTAACGATGCAGTTTTAATTTTTTTTAGCTAAATTTGTTTTATTTATTTAAATAAAATTAAAAAAATAGAAAAACTGGCTCATGTAGCCAGAATAAGAAAAACATCGAAAGTACTTATAGTTAAGCATCATTATTTGTATGTATCTGTTTCAACAAAACATAGAAAAACAAATTTGTTACCCTTGCTCTCATTTTACCAAACCACACCATATTTAATTAGAGAACACACCAATACCAACTTATAACAAAAACACGAAGCTACTTATCAATACGCACTCAAAGCTGAAAAACACACAAACTGGTGTTAAAAGATATATATTTGCAAGTGTTTAAAATGAAGATGCTCCAGCTAGGAAGTCTTTTAAATGTGAGTCTGGTGATGGATCACGCAGAAGAGGAAGACCGAAACTCCAAAGGAAGAATCAAGTGGAGGAAGACATCTTGAAACTTGATGTCGGAAATTGGAGAAGAAGCGCAGAAGATCGAAGCGCTTGGAGATCCATTCTAAGTTCGGCTAATGGAACAAACGTTCTGTAACAACCATCTAAGTAAGTAACATGTTTAATTTAAAACTGTTGCTGATATATTCGTTTAAATAATCGATTTCATTCAGTTTTTCTAGCCTTCTAAAAATACTTCTGAACAACAATTTTTTGGATTTGTTACCACTATCACTATCACATTCCAAATGTGTGTGTCCAGGTTTCAACAATTTTTGCTTAATAATTTTAACATAAGCTCCATTTTGGTCAGTGATAATAACAAACACCGTTCTTACAATATTGTTTTGATTTTGCCAAGAACATTTATCAGAATATATTACTACGTGTTTTTAAGATCAACTTTCAAATTAAAAAGTTTTCATAGACATGATGCTGTGTGTATGTGTGTTCGCTACATTTTCAACAACCAAGCTAGAATAAGCAACAACAAAATACAAGCCAAAATTTTACAGGAAGTTGTTGTTTTAGGGACGATCCCACCTTCTTATTCCATCAATCGTAAAACCATATCGTTTTTCATGGATTGGGGACTTGATTTGTGTAATCTGAGCATTTTTCTCTTTCATCTTTTTAATTTTTGTTGTGAAAAACTTTTTTATATATTGCGCAAAAAAGATTTGGTCTCTCCATGAACATATATCCAGAAAGTATTTACTGCAAACAGTTACTTAAGCATCTTTAAAAAAAATGTAATATCTTTGTTACACACAAAATATAAACCAAGTAATCTTTACTTAAATGAAGCCGTCGCGGTGTCAAAAGTACGGTGAGTACGGATTTTCTTGCATCAAATATGGGATTTTCAAATTAAGTACGATTAATCTAGTACGAATTTTTTAACTTGTTCCCCATTTAAGCCAAAAAAGGATTGATTCAAGCTTGAAACCGTACTTTACATAATTTTTAAAAGATTGATTTAAGCGTAAACAGGATCAATCCAAAAATTAAAGTTAATTTTTTACTAAAGGATCTTTAATTAAGAAATGAGTTTTATATTTTATTTTTATTATATAAATGTTTGTTATTTATTATTTGAATTTCTTTTCTAATTGCTTTAGTTGGTATTGAACCTGGGTAACTCTGAACTGCAGCACAAGCGCCCTACCATCTAGTCCATAGCATTTTGATTTGTAAGTGTTAAAATATATAAAAACAACAAAATTTTTAAGAAAATCTAAATACGGATCCTACTTAAAAAATAAAATTCTTGATTTTAGAATGTGAATTTCTCTTGAACTTGAATTTCTCGTTGACTGTTTTAATGAGTGCTCCAAGCGTCTGGACTTGTAGTTTACGCGATAATAGTAACAAACTATCTTTTCTGGAATTTTTTTTGCACACTACAGTTTATCAAATGATAATGCTTTGTCCTGGCGCTCAGGAAGCACTTTTCTATTTTTTCCCAATTTTTTTTTTCGATGTTCCAGAAAAAATATTAAAATGGTGCATGCAATGCCATTTTTGTCAAAACGGGGTCATTTAGACTCTACTTGACAGTTTGCGTGTAGCAAACTACCACGAAAACCAAAACCAACCATGCAATGCATACATATGCTTGTTATAAATGCTGAATTCCAAAACGCAGTTTGCTTTGCATTACAAATTTTCAACTTTTTCCCTTACACACTCCTTACAATTTCGACAACGTTTTTTGCTTCCAGGATATTAATATAGCTGTATACACTCATTTGGAAGTAGAAGATATTATCAAAAACCTCATCTTTGCTTTCAGGAAAAACTTGAAATTTTGTGTTGCGAAGCAAACTGCAACAGCCAAACTTTCTTGCTGTTCAAATTATGTAATGCGGGCGCTGGAATCTCAATACTACTGTCCTCTGTTTTATTTCGAAATTATATTTAACTTTTATTTATTTTAAAATCAATTTTAACCATTCTTTTTTATTGGTGTTGTACATTTTTTATAAGATAAGGAGAAATAAATATTTTCATAACACCGTAGCATACGTACATTCATTAGACTTAGCATTATTTTAATATTATTTTATTTAATATCCAGTCCCTTTTCCGTCCTGAAAGTTTTCAAATTTTTAATCAGCCACTACTTTAAATATTTTTTAAAATAAAAATAAAGATTCATTATAAAATTATATTTTATGGCATATGTATGTTAAAAGTTTTAACACGTAATTACTAATACTTAAATGCAATAAAGACTAACCAAAATGCATAAGTTAGGTCTTTTTCTTGTTCAAAAACAACGTAAGGGCACTTACAATAGTAAAAAAAAGTATCAATAGAAGCAGAGTTAAGAAAAACTTGAAACAAGCCCACAAGTAATTGAGTTCTTGTAAACTGAAAAGTAACAAAAAAATAATTTTTAAATTATATATATATATAGCAACGTAAGTATGGTAGTGTGGTTTCTTAAACCGAAATAATTTGTTAGCAAACAAATTATTGTCGACATATCTTTGTTGTTTATTAGGACTATATATTTCTATGTAGAAATCAGAATGATTTTTAGTTTTTCTAGTATAAAAACCACCTCTAATTAAAGCGATCGAATTAAAATCACTTTCTGAGTCGATTGAAGAATATTTGTCCGCCCGTCTGTGTTTCTATGTATTCTTATAATTAAAGAACAGGTCGCAGGTCAATATTGGGTTCAGAAAGTAAGTTTGCAAACAAAAAAAAAATATAATAATTTTTGGAGAGCTGTCTATTGACTCATAACTAGATTTCTGTTACCAGGAAAATACTTATTTATCTAGTTTTAATTTAATTTAACAAATTCTTTTAAGGAAAATTATTTATTTAAAAAAAAAAACACATCATTAAAAATAACACATCATTAAAAATATTTTAGTTAAAATTTTATTTGATTTTTAAATATACAATGTCAGAAAACATTAACATAACGAAGTTCTAACGAAGTTCTATGTAACGCTAAAAGCCATGTCAGATAAAACTTCGTCGCTTTGCGTTACTTTGGTAACATCGAACTTAAAAAAAATATAAGAAAATTTTTTATCTGATTGTCAAAGCCCGCAAAAAGATGAGAGCTGCCTAGCTTCTTTATGTGACAAGTTTCATATACGTATGGCCTTTTTATCTTAAACGTAAGTTCATTTTAAATCGAATTTCTAACGCAACGCGAAGCAAAAGTTTTATCTGGCATGGCCTTAATAACTGTTTTCTGTAGAAGTTTTCAGTATTATGTGACTAAATTTTATTGAATTAAAAATAAATTTTGCTTAATTTTATATTTATATAGTTTTCTCATTCCTAACAAACAGTTTAACTAAACTTTATTGCCAATTTTTTTTTGCACATACAACCTTGTAATATTGACCAAACTATCGGTTTGTATATATCGACACGACATATATATATATATGTACATATAAATGTATACAACTTATCTTAAAAAATTATTTTAACTTAAAATAAAACATAATAAAATAAATTCAAAACAAAAAATTTCAAAAGGCATTATAAATAAAAATTGTCAAATCATGCTTATTAAGACTTATGCTTTAAACACATAAGTAGATAACAGCAGGCAACAGAGCTACACGACTGCAAATGAAGCTGGCTGCAATCGTAGCCATGTATTTAGCTACTTAATTACTTATATTGAAAACTGCGGCTACATACAGACAGCAGTGCTGATCATATCTAATTATAAATTTGTTTGATAATTTTTAGACTGTAATATATTTTGGTGTTTTTTGCCATTGAAAAATATATATTCACTTATTTAGAAAGTGTGTAATTGTGTTGATTTTTAAGGTTCAATAATAGTTACTAGTTTTAAAATGTTGTATACATGAAAAGCTTAATTCATTTTTAGAGAGTGTATTAGGTCAAAAGTTTTCTGAGATTAAAATGTGTGCTGGTGTGGTGATAAGTTTTTGTTTTGTCAGTTTAGAATGCTGCAGCATAAAAAATATTTAGCATTTGTAAACAAATTCAAACTTAAAACAAAGGTTTTAATACAAGTTATTGTATAATTTTAAATAAACATCCTTTGTTTTCTTTTGCCTTTCTTTGCAATAATTTAAATTCAATATAAATTTTTTGATGTTTTCCACGCTATTACGGAGTAAAATAAAACATAATTAGTGCTACCATTTTTATATATTTTTTCTCAGTTTTTTCATTTGCCGCCTGCTAAAATAGATTTTAGTTTTATCTATAACTGCTGTCATGTTGCTATGATGTCTTCAAAATAATTGTAAACATGTGTATAAATGCTTGTGTTTTAATATTGAGAGAATGTAGTCGGTAGCCTGCTGAGGTCTATGTGTTAATAGCATTAAGTAGCAAAACATTTAGCCACAGAAATAATAACAAATAACATTAATATTTATATAAGCAGGTAGCATTTATAAAGTATTTTCTTGAAACTTTTTAAAAGCTTTCAAAGCAAAGTTGTATATCTCTTCAATACGCTTCTCCAATGCATCTGTAAAAAAAGAGAAAAATTAATGTTTAGTATGTGATTTGGTTTACTAAATTTTTTAGCGATATAAACAAGTAAGGGCGCCATATTCGGCTAGGCTAAATCTTATACGCCCTTAAAATTAAAAATGACATTAAAAACCTTCAACTATTTTGATATCAAATTTGTTATAAGCTTTCCATTAAATTTTAGCAATATAACAAAATTTTCTTTCACCAGGTTTTAAGTCTATAGCTTTTATAAGTTCGATGCATAACATTGCAAAAATTTCACAAAATTGGTATTCTGGTATCGAGGGCTCCCTAGTTTAGAAATTATTAAATATTGACCCATGTATGTGGGAGTTACCACTCGCCGTGCTACTACCCTCCCATATTTTTGGATATATACTTTTTTTTAGTAAAATTAGCCTGCAGCAGGTTTGCAGTCGAAAGCTGGCTTAGACTTTGAGATTCTGCAAAATTGATTTTTTTTGTCAATTACACTGAAAAAACAGTTTAACATGAATTTAACGAACTTACGTTAATTAATTCAAATATACCAATATTTTTCTTATTTACATTGTTTAAAAAAAAATTTATTCACTAAATAACAAAGTAAAATTCAATTTATGTATCGATGGCTTAATATAGAAAGGGCGTAACTTGATTTTTGTATTGCTTAACAGGAAAGGAGAAACACTTTATAAAATTTGTTAAATTTTGCATATATAAAGTGTCAAAAGCAATTTTTAATAAAAAAGACAAGTTTAATTTTCAATTAAAAAGAAAAAAAAATTATGACAAACTTGATATTTATTCGCCAGAATAATCAAAAAACGTTATTTTGAAGGAAATCCTTTTGCCCTCTTTCTATTTTAAGCCAACGATATGAAATATACGTTAAACCCATTAATTGTATTGAAAAAGAGAATTTTATCTGTTTTTGAGTTCATGTATAGAGCGTTGAATTTAAGAACCATGTTCACTCTTTTATAAGTAAATGAAAAAAATTTGCTAGATTTTAAGTAAGTAAGTTAGTTCATTAATTTTAAATAATTTTAAGGGAAGTGTTGTCCAATGAACAGTATTTGATTCAATGAACAAACAACATAGTTTTTGTTTAATTCATTTAAATTTAACGAATCTGATCCTTGCCTTAAAAAATAAATCACAGCAAAAATCTTCCACTTTTTCATTAAGGTTCCATTCTTTCAATTGGCTTGTTGCTTTCCTGTTCCATTAAATATTGCTGGGATTCCAAGTAATTGTTCCTTGGCATTGTATAGTTTTTGGAGCCTAACCAAACGTTTGGGTTCAGAGTTCAGTAAAAAGTGGCGTTCGATTAATGTTCGGTGTTTGGCGTTTTCACCGATATTTACCAAACTTTTCTTAATAATAAAAATCACCAAAAAAAAAAACATGTAAGTTAAATCAGTGATTTTTACAACCAAAAACACTACTACCGTTTAAAGAGTACTGATGGTGAAATTACGTAGCTGGTTACGAAAATGCATTCTACTTGGCTAACATCGGTGGAAAAACTTGCTTTTTGAACAAAAGTTTTAACATTAATGGAAAGTTTTGATTTCTTCTAATAAAAAGAAATTAAATAATACACTTATCCATGTTCACACATAGACTTTAATTGCGTAATAAGCATGTTCACACATACGGTATACCTAACCATAATAAAACATAAAAAATTTGCCAATCTAAGCTAGAAAACATATGGCGTAAATAAAAGTTAGCTGATCAGTTGCTCCTCCCTTGTTCAATGTACCTTGAAAATGAAAATAATATTTTTTTAAGCTCTCATAGTCCCAATTCGCACGATGCAAGTATTTAAGCTAAACTGATTAGGTTGATGACAACGGGGTGAGGGGAAATAAAATGGGTACCGGCTTGCGTGTATTTGCAATTCAGCTGCTTAAAATTGATGGGCAAAAGAAAATGTAAAAAAACACAGTAGTGTGTGTGTTTATTCATAATAAAATCAAAACAAATTAAGCAATAAGTCTTGAACCGTGCGAACGCCAATGAAAGTTCAAAGAAGAAAAAGAAAATAAGCAGGCTTATTTTCTTGCATCGTGCGAAAGCGGATATATGCTAATTAGTAAGCCTAATTAATTATGTGTGAACAGAAAAGTCAACTGCTCAATTTACTTTAAATTGTCTCAATTTATGATGTATGTATGTTTGAACTTGGTATTACTCTAAAATAACAAGCAAAAATTAAAAAAAAAATATTTTTTTTATTTATTTTTCCAACATGGCTCATGTGAAGCGAAATGTATACATAGATATGTATATTGTCAGTAATATCTTACCTTGTTCTGTTTCAACTTGTTTGCTTTCCATGCCATCTTCATCACTAGTTGGTTCTTCTTTAAACATATCCTTTAGTTTAGGCAAGAAGAGCAACAGACAAATTACACCAATAAATTTAACAATTTTTTTGAAGATCAAAAGTTTTAAAATAATTTTTCCGATAGTAAAAAGATTAATTTTGGTTTTTATTTTATGTAGAAGCGACAAATGGTCGCGCGAATTATATGGATAAGGGATCGGCTTATAATAAGTTTTTTGAGGTGGTCCATATATTAAAGCAGGAGGACCGTAAACAGGTGCAGGGGGTCCATAAACTGGAGCGGGTGTAGATGGTGGCAAATATTGATTGTTTGGTGGTGTATAGTTGTATCCTCCAAAGTCTCCGATATATTCTGTAAATAGTATTAACAATTAAACAAGGAGCTATTTTTAAAATACAAGCGAGTGTTTTTAGTATAAATATTTGCTGGTGTAAGATTTTCCTAAAATAAGAAGATGCATGCAAAATATTATCTTACAGCGCTGTCTGTCTAATGGCCTTCAGATATTTAGAGCAAAACCTAGTTAATATATTTTATAATAAACAATTTAATTTTACACTAAATTTAAATATTGTGCCACGATGTGATACAACTATGGTTTTATTTATTATATATGTAAACAGAAAGAAAATATACGTTAAGAATTAAAATTTACTTAAAATTTTTAGTTTAATTTAGCCCCGAACAGCACCAAAATAGTTATATATTATTGAAGTTATTTTTGTTTTGTTATTAAGTACTTATATTTTTAATGAAGTTTTGTAAAATTTTTGGTTCTGATTTAATGTTAAAACGTCTGACAAGCACAAAATATTTAGTTTTTAAAACCTTAATTAAAATTAATGACGCTTTTAAAAGTGTAAAAACATACTCAAAAAACTATTTATGTAAAACCCACTGGAATCACGCCTTAATAACAAACCAGTTCATATAAATTTAAACACAAAACAAAAATAACTTTTTCGTCTATTTTTATACCCTTCACATAAGTGATAAGGGTATATATAAGTTTGTCATTCCGTTTGTAATTTCTTAATTATCCATTTGCGACCCCATAAAGTATATATATTCTAGATCCTTTTAGATAGGGAAGTTGATATAGCCATGTCCGTCTGTCCGTCTGTCTGCCTGTCTGTCTGTCCATCTGTCCGTCTGTCCGTCTGTTGAAATCAAGTTTCCGGAGTCAAATAAAAAGATACAGACCAGTTAATGGTGTCAAACGATTAGAAATATCCCGCTTACAATCGCTATTTAAAATCAGCAAAATCGGTTCACTATTGACCGAGATATAAGCGAAAACCCAAAACAACCCATTTTTTTAGGACAAAATCCGTGCATATATCCCTATATATCTCAGTAAGTATAGTCATTATTGCCACAAAACTTGGCACGGATACTCTTAAAGTAGGCACCTAAATAATGGATAGGATCAGGGGAAGTGGTAGTTTTCTTAAAATTGCACAAATTTGGTGAAATATTTTATGCGCTATATCTCGGAAACTATAACAGCTATCGACTTAAAATGTTCTACTAAAAGTAATTGTACAATAAGACCTACATTTAAAAAAAAATTTTTTTGGGTGGAGGCAGAAAATGGGGTAGCTCCCACACAAATTTACAATTTTTATTAAATTTTCGATACGCTATATTTGGAAACTGTAACAGATAGCGAAATGAAATGTTTTACAAAAAGTATTTGGACAACAAAACCTACGCTTTGAAGTAAACATTTTTTTGGTGGGGGGTGAATACGGGGTAGCTCCCATACAAATTCACAATTTTTGTAAAATTTTCGATACGCTATATCTCGGAAACTGTAACAGCTGTCGACATCAAATGTTCTGCAAAAAGGAATTGGACAACAAAACCTACACTTTGAAGAAAAAATTTTTTGGTTGGGGGCAGAAAAAGGGATAGCTCCCATACAATTTAACAATTTTTATGAAATTTTTGATTCGCTACATCTGGGAAACTATAACAGCTATCGACTTCGAATATTCTACAAAAAGTAATAATCAAATAATTCATACATTTTGGAAAAAAAGTTTGAGATGAGCAGGAGGATTAAAACATCCCATAAAAATTAACAACTTTTATTAACCTTTTAATATGAGTAATGTCGAAAACTTTTAAAACTCTCGACCTCAAACCTTCTTCATCTATTTCTATTATTCATACGAACGTTAATTTTTTTAAGGGTTTTTATGGACTTTAAAACTCGCACAAGGTTTCTTATTATATTATTTGTAGTACAAAATAACTCGGCTGGGTATATTAAAAGACCAATGTGAAGGGTATATAAGATTCAGCACAGCTGAATATAGCTCTTACTTGTTTTTGTCTACTTATATCAGTCGGTAAAGTTTTTAAAATAAAATAACTAAAGGGAGTCGTAAAATAGCTCTGGTGAGGTAGAGAATTCGCGCGTCGTTGGTCATTATTTTTTAAGGACAACCAGGCCGTTTCTTTTTATCGCACTTCGAGAATTTCGCGTCTCACTCTCGCATGTGGGGAATTGTTTGGCGTCACATACATAACTGTTCCGTGATACAGTTATCGGAGGCTTCTATGATTGTCTGCATGCAAAAAATATTTTGAATGATGGAGGAGAACCACTAAACTCAAAAAGAAGAAATATATTAAAATTAAAGAGAATTATTGGTGCTAGTATAGTCTTACCAAAATCGGTGTTGGCGGTATATATTAATTTACCGGCCAAATTAACCTTAGTTTTTATTAAAACTAAGAAACCTAACAACTAAACAAACAAACAAAATAACTGAAGAAATAAGCTTTCACTAAAAGTTAGTACTTTCGTTTAGTTGCTGTTTTGAATAACTCTTCAAATCAGTTTATTATATTACTGTTTTTTCATTTAATAATAACTTTACGTTATCTTAATAACTAACAGTCAGTTACGGTTGTAATTTTCTGACTGTAAGTCAAATAGTTTTATAAAAGTTTCTACTTTTTGTATGTAGAAATCATTTTATTGAGTTTTTGTGGTTTACAAAAAGCGGGAAATTTATAGTCTAATAATTCTGACAATATTCTAACCTAGACCACAACTTATTTTACATTAAGTAGCTTTATATGCACGAAATGTACTCAGTTTTATTTGTGAAATTAACTTGATTTTAGAGTAAACACTTACTGTAGGAGGTACAATAAAAAATAAACAATCATCACAAAAATTGGTGTCCTCATTTCAATTTAATAACCTTAAAGCGTCTTTTTTATTAAAATTTATTTGATATCAATATTTAGTTAAATAATTGTATTCGGCTATCTGTTACGTATACGTTATAAATAAAGCACCGTTGATGGTATATTGCACATACGTAAAGGTTCATTTATACGTGACTTAACCATACCACAGCTGTTCGTTTACGCCATAACCATAACCATAGAAACCAATTGAGTTTTGGTTTTTATGGCAACGGTTATGGTTATGGCGTTATGGTAAGTCACATATAATTGAACCTTAAAGAGGTATTTACAGGCTTGATACAAGATACTAATGCATATCGTCAGCTTTAATGCAAAACCACGTAACTACAATTTTCAAAATTTTACAGGAAAAGCAAAAACATTTTTATAAATTACAATGGCAGTGCTTGTAAACCGGTTCCTGTTTAGCTATTTGTTTCAAAAAAAATTATTGTCATGTGTCTTTTTAATAAAATATACTCAAACATGTTAAAAGTTCAATTGGAATATTTGATTGGGTACGTGGTTTTGCATTTCAGCGAATGATATACAATTTTCAAAAAAAAAAACGATTTATTATGAAAAAATGTTTTCAAACAATACATGATAGATTTATCTTTTAAAAGCAGAAGATGATCAAAGCATAACGAAATATTGAAATTTTAAAAAATAACTTAAAATAATTAAGTTTTTTTTTTAAAGAAAATAATTCTGACTTTAAGCCGAAATACAACATTTTATAAACAGGAAATTATTCAACGTTTAAAAAGTAATTAACATTTAAGCAAAAAGAGAAACAGAAAAATTAAGTCAAACTCATTATTTTATCCTGATTTTTACGTTTCCTTTGACGTCTTAACGTACTGTATTTAACTACACAATAATGAAGAAGATAAAAAAGGACTTTATCATTTATCGACTAAATAAAAAATTGTAAATTGAGCAACTTTATTTAAAATATTAGTATAAAAATGAATATCGCACACTAAATCAAAAACACAACTCTAAAGTCAGTTCTTTCTGTTGGCCGAGTTTCAAGATTAAACTTCATTTTAAGGTTGGTCTTTACCTGTTGAACTTTGTTTGGTTATTCAACTAGAACTATGTTTTTAAAAGCAGAAAAGAAAAAAATTAAAAAGGACTACGATTTTTAATTTAAAGACAAATAATAAAAAAGCGCAATTAAAATAAAAAATATTTTTAAGAAGTGAGTAAAAAAAACTTATGTGCTAGTTTTTGAAGCCGAGTAGTGATCGTCTGGGTACGAATTATGTGTATTTTGTTTTTTTATTTTATTTATTTTTATTTATTTATTTAAAGGTGGGATCCTAGCACCACAAGATAAAATATCTTATAAATGAAAGGTACTAGTTAATAAATCAAATTAATTTATAGCAACAATAATAATAATAATAATAATAATAATAATAATAATAATAATAATAATAATAATAATAATAATAATATAAATAAATTTTTTATAAATGAATAGTTAAACAACCTTATTAATACTAAGATTAAGGTAAAATTTGAATCAAACATTAAAGATGCAAAGAAAAAGTAATATGATGACAAAAAAATACATAAAAGTAACAATGAGAAAAAGGAAAAAAAAAAGAAAAAATAAAAACATAATTTATGGCAGTATGTAGCAATATAAAAAATAAATACGATTTTACATAAACTGTTTAAACAACTCCCTTTTGAACGTGTTAGCGTTGCCTAAGCTCTGAATATAATTTGGTAACTTATTCCAAAGACTTACTGTGAAGATCAGAAACTGTCGTTGGGATAGTAAGCTTTTATATTTTTGTTGAATTATCTTCCTTCCACGGTTAGATCTTGCGAACACAATTCTATTATATAAATATGTAGGCCGTTGAGATGTAATAATTCTATGCAGAAATATAAGGCACTTGCATTTAAGAAGATCAGCGAAGTCAATTTGATAAATCTGATAAGAGAACACCGAAATATGGTCACGACTACCTTTCTGAAAAACATAACGTGCAATGTTATTATATACAACTGTAATTTACGTTGATCATTGCTATCACAATTTGTATAAATTTCACAACCATATAAAAGTGACGGGACAAGATACGTTTTTGCCAAGAGCATACGTATGGCAAATGGTGTGGAATCTTTTACAGCCCACAAATTACGGAGCATACCATAAACTCTACCTACGACAGCAGATATATGGTCACTCCAGGTAAGCCTGTTATTAAACGTAACTCCCAAATTTAGTGCCGAGGTCACAAAATTAATATTATGGCCATTTATTCTTACTTGTGGGGAGTCAACAGGTCTCTTAGATTTCGAAAGGAGAATACATTTAGATTTCGAGGGGTTGATGCATAATCCATTGTTATCAGCCCAGCGGTTAACTCTATTCAGATCCTCATTAATTCTAACCACACAAGAAGCAATATCATCGATGTTGCTGAAGTTGTACAGTTGTACATCATCGGCGTACATATGTATCTTACAATGGACTAAAATGTCAGGTAAGTCGTTGATGTAGATGCAGAAAAGAAGAGGCCCAAGGATTGAGCCCTGCGGAACTCCTCTGTTGACATTGAGCGCAGATGAAGTTTCATTATTAAACTGAACTACTTGGGATCTGTTTGTTAGATAAGAGGATATGAGGTTGCATGCAGAACTAGAAAAACTAAACATTTTTTGAAGCTTTTTTATGAGAATACTATGTACAACAGAATCAAAAGCTTTACTATGGTCCAAAAGAATTAAGAAAGCTGACATGTTAGTATCAAGTTTTGATCTAAGATCCTCTACTACGTCCACCAGTGCCGTAATGCAGCTTTTGCCCTTAGTAAAGCCAGACTGCGTTGCAGATAGCAGACTATGATGCGTTAAGTAATCGTTCATTTGTCTATAAATGAGATTTTCCAACACTTTGGACAAAAAGGGAAGAATAGCGATAGGACGAAATTCATTGTTGGTTTTAGGGATAGGAATAATCTTTGACAGCTTCCATTTTTCAGGAAAAGTGGATTTAGTGAGTATAGTGTTGAACAAATGTGTAAAAAATGGAAGAAGCTTATAAATTAAAATTTTCAAAAATATTGGGCTCAAACCATCCATACCAATTGCGTTGGACTTGATCGCAGAGAAACTTTGAGCAACTTCAAGCTGATCAACGCAACGAAAACTAAAGGGATTTTCCACTGAAACGTGGCAAAGAGTATCATAGCCGTTATTCACGGGAGGTGAAACATTGACATTTGTAAACTTTTGGTTCAAAATATTTACGTCAACATCAGGGCCACATAAGGGTGAATTCCCCTGTCCTATACCAATCTTACGAATTTCCCTCCATTTGGACTTGCTATCGATCGCAGATGAGAATTTTCTCTCATAGAACAAGGATTTAGCATGTTTAATTTGTCTTGTGACATTTCTTCGAGCAGATGCATGGATAGCCTTGAGATCACTAGTTTTGAACCTTTTCCATCGTATGTAAGCCATGTCACGAGTCCTTATTAAGGATTTAATTTCAGAATTAAACCAAGGCGGCTGATTAGCAATGACCCTTTTAGTTCTTAATGGGACGCCTAAGTCAAACAGGTATTCAATATTACTTTGAATAAACGAAAGTTGATCATCAGCACTCTCAAGGGTGTAAATGTGATCCCAGCAGACAATGTCCATATCATGTTTAAGCGCTGAGTAATCGAGGTTATAGAAGTCACGATAGCAGATACGTGAATCAACGTTATGCAATGATAAGTCATAGGTAAGAAAAATAATGTCGTGTTTTGAAAAGACTGAAGCGGATAATTGGTCATAGAGGAGTACTTTAGATTCATGATTTACGAATATAAGATCAATTAATTAACTCTCGCTACTCGGCTTCCAAAAACAGCACATTATACTTATTAAGTTAAAAAAAAACTTAAGCCGATATAACAATAAAATACTCAAATTTACTCAAACATTGTACAAATTCAATAATCTTTAAATTATTGCCAAATTAATAAGCGCTACACTAGATGGCGTTAGTAAATAAAAAAAGGAAAAAGAAAAAGCTTTGGTTTAGTTAGTTTGAAATGGAAAAAAAATCGTGCCGACTCCCCACGGCACATAGACCAGTGGGTTAGAAGGCTAATGTTTACAGCCATAATAATAACTAACAACCGAACAAAGAGTTCTGATGATGAAATTCGTAGCTGTTTTTCGAAAATGCATTCTGCTCGGCTAGTATCGGTTTTTGAACTTGAGCCTAAATAAAAAAATTAAATGGTTTTAAATTAATAAATAAAATTATTTAATACACTTTTTCCGGAATCCCTTTCATTAAAAAGTTGCTTCCGTTATCTGCCTCACTTAGGTTTAAAACCGGTCATATTCTGGGATACCTTTTCTGCGTCCTTACATAGTGGTATCATGCCAAATTAGGCCACTATTAAAGTACTTTTTGCTATTTTCAGAAGGGTAAAAGCTGTTTTTGTAGACACTCCGTATTATATATTTCCGTAGTTTTTGTGCCTGAAATTTTTATTGATTGGATTCTTTGATTGCAAATATAAATGGCCACATAAATATCTTCACACGGAAAATGTGAAAAGTCAGCCAGTAAATAAGTTTCACAATCCATCACAAAACAGGTCAAATTTATTTTTATAAAATTTAACCTGAATTTTTGTGCTCTTTTTGGTTGCATCTAAGTTACTTACAGCATTACCGTCTGGAACGACTTTAACCAGCATACGCTTTGGTTTTGCGTACAAAAGAATAAGAGTGTGTAATAGAACGAGTTGATTCTCGGATAGAAGTGTTTGGCCCTCTTTTCATTTGCTTTATACAGCGTAACAAAGTCATTGCCAATATTAGACGTGTTTCTTTACTTTTTGGGTAAAGTTCGATAAAATTAGAATAAATAAAAATTACTCTAGCAAAATAATAAAAGCACACAAAAGTACGGGAACAAAAATGTAGATTTTAGCCCGAAAAAAATCACATAAAACATTGAACACATAGGATATGAAAACGTATATTTTAAGGAAACAACGATTAAAATGTTTTAAAAATTTGCATAAAAGTTGTAGGGGTAGGGGTATCATACGTTTGTGCCCACCTTCAAATTTACCGGTCGACTCAGGATCACTTTCTGAGTCGAATAAAACCTGTCCATCCGCCCGTCCGACTGAGTGTCCATGTATCCTTGTAAAAAAATGTAGGTCGCATTATTAAAGAAATTTTTTTTTAAATTGGGTAAGGGTACGTTTTTTGTCATAGGGAGCAAGCCTTTTATATATCCCCCATACAAACGCCCTTCCGGAATAAGCATTTTTGGCAATAACTACCTCATGGCTACTTACATATGTGTATTACTTTATCCCAGCAAAAAAAGTCATGCAAAAAAGTGGCAAGAGCATGAGTTCTAGGGACAATAAACTGGTTCTTATTGGTGTAAAATATGCATGAAATTAACATTAGCGTGTCATTGGTGAGTATGAGTTACATTTAAGGATTTCGATCCTTGTAAAAATGCGTGCTTAGAATCAATGAATATTCGATAAATCCACTCCTTTTCTTCATTGGCAAATGAATGTTTTTTTCACATTCCGCGCAGGGTTGTTATTTTGAATGCATTCGAATATTTTAAATTTGATATATGTAGTTCTAAAATACATTTCAAATGGTTTTAACTTAAAACCATTTGAAATGTTTAAGAAGTAAGTGCAAGGAAATCATGAAAATACGATTTTGTTTTAAACTACATACTTCAATTAATTTTTTTTGCTGAGGTAACACCAACTATAATACTGAGTATCGATATGATCGGCCCATTTTTTTGTCATAGATGTGATTGTGATATGAGCGGTAAGAAATATATCTTTAATTCAAAAAATTGGACTTAATGGCAGGAAATAAAATATACAAATTTACCTTTGAATTCACGATAAAAAGAACCAGGTAGTCTCGTCGGCCCAGCTGATTAGTGCCAAAATGTCAAAATTATGTTCTCCCTGTGAAAATAAAACAACAAAAATTATTACTCATCGTTTTTTTTTTCTATGAGCTGTTGTTTGACACTTTGGTACTAATTTGTAGTTGTGTCGGGGACGAGATTACCTGATTAGTTGTATCATGTTTGAATTTTAAATGAAAAAAAAAATAATACAATAAATAGAAAAATGGTATTTGAAAGAAGAATTTTAAAGAGAATTGAATTTTTTTTTGGTTAAGGAACTTGAATGGAAAAATTATTAGCGGTGGTGTTATTCAAATTGGAAAAAACGAAAACCTGTAAGTTATTAATTCCCGGGGATAAGAGAAAAGGAAAATACAAGAAACTTTCACATTGATGGCGAAATATGATAATCATACAGAAGAGCCAATAAAAAAAGAATAGAAATTGCGAGAAACTATTTTTGTGACGGGTTTGACCTTAAAAATTTTAAAGAATTTTGACTTTAAGGTAAAGCTGTATAAAATATTCTTGAGAACAGTTTTTTTTTATTTTTAGAGAAGTTTAAAGTGTTTTAATACCTATTTGATTCAAAATACTTAATAGTTATCAAATATATATTAAATTATTTTTTTGAGTGCCGAAATTATCAAATTAAGCGAATTCGAAGCACAGTCAAGAATTATATAAGTATATGTATACACACGAAAAATAAACTTATGTTTTCTTAAATCAAGTGGTACGGTGGGTACGGATTTTCTTAAGCCAATTGCGAATTTTTCTAAGCCAGCTTATTTAAATACCTGTGCACATAGTTAGGATTTCACATTTAACTAGTGAAACTTTAAAATTTTAGTGGATTATTTGAACGAAACAAGGAGCACCAATTATCATTCTTAATATTTCGGTTTTGATGGCGTTAAATTTTTTTATATTGGAGGCGGAAGCAATGCCCCATAATTATATCCGTAACACCACATCGGTTTTACGTAACGCAGAGTTTTTACCAGTTAGCCGGTGGATTTGGTCCGTTCTAAGTTTCACTTGTGTCAACTTCGCATCTATTTATATGTGATTTCCACGTGAGGCGGTGATCCAGGCGAGTGCTAAGATATTTCGCCTCAATTCGTTTAGGTACCGTATGGTTGTTAATAAAAATTTGGGGGCGTACAATTCCTTGCGAAAAGTAAAAGTAACGTGGTGCATTTTTGTTCATTTTTAATTTTAACACCCCATAACTTTGCTAATTCCTTTATTCGAGTTAAGTGATGTTGTGGTTGCTTGAGCCCTCTTTAGGGTCTTCATGATTACTGAGAAAGACGGTATTATCTGCAAATGTTGACATGTAGTCAGACTGTTGCGCCTGTTGCGTAAAGCAAATACAGGATTGAACTTTATATACTCCCTTGAGGTACGTCCGCCCCTATTAGTTGAGGACAGCTTAAGCAATTTCCTTCTTTTATAATAAATTGGCCACTTATGTATTGGCTTAATTCCGGAGATATACCTTTTCTTACGCCGAGATAACGTCTTGCTTTTTGTTGTGGTCAGTTGCCAATAGGTTGGTTGCTCTGCCGATTGGGGTTTCTTTCCTTTTTAGAACTGTTTTGTAGCGGTCCATCTTTTCCTGGACCTTTGGAGCTTCTAAACAAAGTGGCCTGGGACCGCCTTTAGCAACTGTAGATTTAATTCCAGAATTTGATAAAAAAAGACTGTGATGAGGATGGTACCTCAGTATTTTGTTTTTAATTTTTAAAGAGAGATTGGGCCAAATTTGACCCCTGTTCCAAACCCTTGTTTGAATTAGGTGCACTTGCACTTAAATTGTTTGTATTTATTTTTGGGTTTCACTTTAATATATCCTATTACATTCATACTAATATATTGGCTCTAATTGACACTCGCGTAACACCTCCGCACACTACGAGATTAAAATCACGAATCGTAGATGTCTTGCAACAGTCACAGCAGACCCAAACTTCATCGAGAAATTGGACTGAAGTGTCCAAAAATGCAGCATTTTAATTTATTATAAGCTTAAGTAGCCTAACGAAATATCGAATTAACATTTCCAAAAACTTCCAATAGAAAATAGGAAACAAAACGAGATATTATATAATGATTTTTGGCTTAGAAAAAATAAATTAATGGGTCAATAAAAAACAAAAATATACAAAATGTGACAAAAAACTCAAGTTTTCCTGTTTCTTTTAAGCGATTTTATTTTGATTTGCTTTTTTTTTTTAATTAAAAAAAATTAAAAAAGTGCCTGAAATATGGGGGTTTCAGGAAAATATGCTTTTAAAGGGAAAATATGCCAAAATATGCTGTTATAAGCAAAATCATGCCCTCACAGATAGATGCCAAAATTTTGCAAAGGTTTTGAAACGGATGAATAACAAAATTACAGCCTAATTTGACTAACAAAAATGACTTAATATTGTTGGTTGCCCTGAACTTAGCATTCGACAAAACAAAAAGGATTGTTATCAAATATTGACTACGTTGTTTCAGCTACTTCAAATATCAAATGTTTTGTCATGGGAGAGCTTATGCAATTTTTTACGTCAGCAACCACTGGTTTTCTCTAAATCTTTCCGTTTATGATTATAAAATAGTTTTTATTTGATCGACATTAATGAACTTTTTTTTTGGTATTCTTACAGTTTTTTTTTAATTTAACAACACTGCGCGAAGTTGCAAAAGAGTTATAATAAATTGTTTTGCGACCAAATTCAAACGAGAAATTATATAAAAAATACATTACGCAACACTTTTTGACAAGAAAAATAATATATTTTGTGTAATTATTTTGCAAAGTGATTTTTGTTTTAGTAAATACACAAAACTTTTTATTTAAATCAATATTTTTAGTCATATGATTACAATTATTGTGAGTATTAATAAGAAATTGTGTTTTAATGAACAAAATATTTGTAATACAAAATTAGCGTTGATTGTTTTTTTTTCGGTAATTAATTATTTTATTGTATTGATTTTTTTTTTTTAATAAAAAGATATTATAAAATAAATTAAACTTAATAAAAATATTTAATAAATATTTACTAAAGAGAAAAATAATGAATATACTTAATAAAAACATGCATGCTTAGTTTTCGGGTAATTTTTTTTTCTTGTAATAACACCTTAATTATCATTTTATCAAAATTGAGATATTATTTTGGTTACTTGTTAAAAAAAATTATTTCTTTGTAAGCGTATATGTCTTTAATCTTGTTAGAACATCTGCTGGAAATCCCCTTATTAAAAACCAAAGTTTGAAATGTACCAAAACAAATTTTTTATCCTTGAGCTGTTATAATGCAGCTATTTATAATAAACACCAAATTTTGTTAAAACACATATAGTTTGCAACCACTTGGAAAAATTTTGATTTTTTTCAAACGTGTCACCATACATTTATACAAATTTTGCAAAGTTTACACATCTGGCACCTAAGAATTTATTTGCAGTTATTTTTGAACATAAAAAACTTTACTTTTTTTCAATGAAATAAACTTATTTTTAGTCATACGAGTATATTTTAAAATGTCAAGTACTATATACTTAGATTGTAAGTACGTTTAACATATTAAAAAATCTATTGAAAGATTCACTTTTCAGGTTTGAGTTTTGAAGTTATTCTTTCACTGTTTATATTTGATTTTAAAATTGTTACTTCACTACACTTAAGATTTTTGAATAAGAAACGCACCGGTATCGGATTGATGTGAGCTTTGTAGCGCATTAATGTAAGTATCCTCAGGGAATGAGGCGTCACCTTTGGCCAGACTTAAATATGTACCTCCGTACAATATAGATAAAAGAACTGATAAATATGGTGACATTTTTAAAAATACGCGCTTTGTATGTCGTCTTCTACGCGATACGAAAGCAAATTTGACAATGAACCTGAATCAATAATAAACTTATATATTAAAGTTTTCTTTTTCGATTTTATTTGTGAAATTATATATACTTATGCATGCACATACCATAATACATACTAGGTAGCAACTGGAGGTAGATATTAAGTTTCTTAAATTTCTTTTTGTATTTGTGTTTTCGAACTTTTGCAAGCAAATTTAAATATCTTTAAAATCAAAATATAGCAGGTCACGTAGAAATAAAATGTGACAATATGAAGTACATTAACACTTCTTTATATTACAATCGTATGCAAGTGTTAATGTAGATGCATGTACATAAACACATTTTTGTCATTTGTTTCAATCAGTTTGATTCAAGTTTAGAAAATGAAAACAATTTTATTTATTTATTTTTATATATCGATTTGCGAATTGTTTTACTATTTACAAGTCAACTGTCAATCCAAGAAATAAAGAGCATGAAAACGACTTATTTTACTAGTTCTTAAAGTACAAGTAACTGGCTCTAATTCAAAACTTTTTAAAAAAGGGTTCATGTGAACTTTATTTATTAATTTCTTATGCTTGTTCATTTATAAAGTCTGAACAAAATTTGGCATTATACAACTTCATGGAGTTAAGATGAAATTTCTTGATTCTAAACAAAGCGCAATCGAACATTAATAACTTAAACATATTCTTAAATACGTGGCAGATTATTTCTTTATACATATTTATTTGACGCTGTTGTAGACTTATTAAGGGAAAACTTTGCTGTTTTTTATTCATTTTTATTTTTTTCATATGTGTTTGTACATTAACTTTTTAATAATAATAAACAGTTTTTAATTATTAAGGGTTTGATGCCAACTGAAATTTATTTTTAAGGTTTGTTATAGTTTTAAGTTTTTATAAATGAATTTCATTGGTTCTTATACCAAATCATCAGTAGAGTTTAATTAAATTCTTGAAAAACCTAATGAATATTTTTTGCCTTTTATATAGGGTGACCATATATTTCTTGTTTGAAATCAGCACACTTTTGGTATTTTTCCTAAATTGGGGTTTTTTAGCCTAAGATCATTCTTCAGTTTTAGGGAATGACATAAACTACTTCCTAAGCCGATTAAAGCCTGTCCGTCCGTTCGTCTGTGTGCCTATATCTTCTTCTCCAAAGTACAGGTTGGAGATACTTGATTTTATAAAAACAAAATAAAACAAACATTACCAATTGTTACAATATATGTATGTATGTATTATGAAATAGTTAGATTTTTTATTCAAGAATTAATTTTAAGTTTTTTATAATCTATTTTGAATGGTTAATTATTATCCCATTTATTTAAGCATTTACCAATTCACCCATCAAAAGTCGCCTTAGTATCGCCATGCAAAAAAATTGATTTCATGTTCCAAAACAAAAATACCGGTATTCAAATATTTTTTTCATATTTCCTGTGATAAAGATTTTTTGCAAAATTGACAATCAAAGTTGTAATATAATTTACATTTTTCAACTAATAAAAAAAATATTTTTGAACAAATAATGACGGTTAATAGACAATCAACATATATTTTTATTTAAAAAATTATTTATTGGTATCTGAACTGATTTAAATAAACTATTTATTGAAACAATATCCCTTTTTTTTATTTATGCACCTTTTTATTTCTATTCTTAAAACGAAAAATATTTAATTACAAATTCAAAAGCTAATAAATATTTTTATTAAATCAAATCCTTTTTTAAATCAATACAAATTGTTGTTGAGTTTTTTGAAAGTTGGTACGTTTAAGTTTGTCCATTTGCATTTTATTGGTTTTTACACCAAATTACCAGTAGATTTTAACCGAGTTTTAAAAAAAACCTCATTCATATAATAACTTCATATAATAACTTTAACAAAAAAAAAAAACATTCAAGAGTTTTGCAAACTAATATTAATAAAAATTTTGTCCAATCAGTAAGAAATGTCGTTGAAATTAAATTTTTTTGAACGACATTGCTTTGTTTTATTGATTTCAATTCGTCTAAATTATTTGCGTTAACAAAAATTTGTTTGATTTTAGTACTTTGCTTATTAAAAATGTATTTATTGGGTTGTGATATTTTGAATTTTGCAGTATTAATAATTACAAATTTTTTTTAATTACATTGCTTTATCGTTGCTACTTCTTTCTTTTTTTGTATTCAAATAGGCCAAAAGATTTTAATTTTTTTAAAAATTAACAAAAAATTTCGCAGTAAAATACCATTGTTGGTAAATAACAAGCCCTTAACGGTCGTTAGGGTATTTAAAAGACGTCCCTATTGGTTGAAAACAACTTAAGTGGTTTCCCTCTTTGATCATAAATTGTCGGCCAGCTATGTAACTTTCCAAAAGGATGAATATATTCACCGGTAAGTTCAGCTTTAGCTTGTTTAGCAGACCTTCATGCTAAACCTTATCAAAGGCTTGAGAGACATCAATAAAAAGCGCGGATCAGTAATTTTTTTCCTCAAATGCTTTTCTTTTGACCTGTATGAATTTTTATGTTTGTTCAATTGCAAGATGTTGCCTCCGAAAGCCAAATTGGTGATTTGGAATACAAATATTGTCATTCAAGATCGGAGTCCACCTTGAAGGATCTTTTCATCATCTTTACTAAGGCAACTTTTAATACTGGCGAAAATAGAGTTATTTTTTTGCTATCCAAGGCAGCTTTAGAAGCATTTTGTTGCTTATTTCGTCAAAGTCAGGTGCTTTTTTAGCATTTAAATTATCAATAGCCTTAACGACACCTAAAAGTTGGAAACGTATTTCCATAGGACATAGCTGCTCGCCAGTGGTGGATTTACGCCTAGGCCCATGAGGCCAGGGCCTAGGGTGGCATAATATAAAGGGCGCCAAAATTTAATAGTAAAATAAAATATGCTTTAAAGGAATACGATTTTTGTAAATTATATTTAGAAATTTAATAAAAAGTCAAACAAAAGTCAAAAGAAAGAATAAAAAAGTCAAACAAAAGAATAAAAGGAAAAGAAACAAGAAATAAAATAAAAATAGCAAATAATTAAACAAAGGAAGGAGAAGTAAAGATGACTAAGTGAAAAAAGAAAACGAGGACGAGAAACCAACCACGCGATCTGAAGCTCTTGGGTTGCAACAAAAATTACAACATCTGGAAACAGCTATCCTGGTCAATGTGTGGAATGTAATTTTAAATCGTTTTAATGCTGACAGTAAGAAACTTCAGGGGTCCCAAGCTGATTTATCATCTGTAATCCAAATTTATGATTCCCTTGCCTCATTTCTGAAAAGAGTAAAAAACTATCTACGGGCAAGTATGGGCCAAGATAGACTTAATGCTCTTGCATTATTGTCTATTGAAGCGAAATTGGTGGATGAAACTGACTATGAAGATTTAAGTGACGGCTTTGTCAGAGAAAAATCTCTAAAGACTAAATGAATAAAATAAGCGTTGATAAAAAACTTTGCTAATTTTTGAAAAATAGTATTCACATTAATATTATATTTAAAACCGTTTTTTTTGTGTTTTATCGGTACACAAACACATGTACATATGAATTATTTCATTTTATTTTAAGATACCATATTTAATTTTATATAAAACTCAAAAAGTTTAGAAATTTCTAATTAAAAAAACAGAAAATTTGAAAAAAAAGATTATTTAAAACACCCCAATTATGTGTAAAATTTTATAAATTTTTTGGTCAAAGATAATAAACAATATTTAATAATTGAATTACACTGCAGTGGACAAAAGACTGTTAGTAATTATATGTCACTTAAATGTCACATATAATCAAAAAGGGCGGCACTTCAAAGAGTGCCTGAGATGGGCGAGGCCTAAATCCGCTACTGCTGCTCGCCATAGTGAATAATTCGTCTAAGAAGTCGTGTCTAGGGCTTCGAGGTGTTTTTTAATATATGGGCATTTCCATGAATATGTCAACCACGGCTGGAAAAATAAAAGTCATCGCAACTTTTTTTTAAATATACCAAAGAGCAATAAAACACTTAAATTTTATTATGTAAAAGTATTTATAGCTAATTATAATTTTAAAAGAGCAAAAATAGCAGATTAAACTGGTAATCTCTTTGATCAATTTCCAGAAATTGAAATTAACTATTTTGTCCTAACTAGTGGCTAAATTTAGGTAATTGGTATATTCCAATTATACTTTAAAAATAATGTTAAAACATCAGTGGCCAAGTTCCATTATGAAATTAAAAATTTAGAGTTCGAATAGCGGTATTTTTTAGAGATTGCTTAGAATGATATTCTAATGTCACGTACGTAATGCAAAAACGTTATTTGTCATCATCATTTGAATTCGGCCGGTCGCAAGTATTTAAAAATAAAAGTTCAAAGCAAGATAAATCTCGCAAGCAAATATTGATCGATTTTTTTTTTAAATTTGATGCAACAAAAATTGTATAGTCTTTCAAAGTTTGTAGCATACGATATTGTAAGTAACACAATTCAATTTAATACTTTCAAATTCCTTTATAATTATAAATATTTTATTAAGATGGGTAAAAATAGCTATGAGACTACAAAGAAATGGAGGGAGGACTTGAAGAAAAAGGAAGAACAAATAAAGAAATACCGGAAAAAGGAGGCTGAAAGACAGCATATCTATCGAAAAAAGTTCGCAGATGCAGCCAAAAAAGACAAAAAAAATAATAAACGACGAATTAACACACAATAAGTTTGATGTTTACTATTTTATTACAAAAACTATGCTTGAAATTAGGCAGGAGCCCCAGTATGTATGCTTAGCGTTATATCCCCCAGCAGCTATGAAACGGGGACCTAAAGATTTATAAAAACTATTTTACTGATCCTTCGTTATTAAGAGAATCTTGGTGGACAATACACTGACGAAATAACTAGGTTATGGAAAAATTCATCAAAGCAGACGGTTGATGAATTGATGGAGAGACCAGCCGTCCATTGGCCTTTGGTTTTTTGATTTGAATATTATAGCCGAGCTACCACTTGATCTATCTCTGGGATCCCTTGAATCATAAAAAGTATATCCACTTATTTTAAATGTGCTTCCAGATGTCATATGAGTCTCGGAAATCAACATAACATCAATGTTTTGGTGTGTTAAAAACAGGCGCGGATCAAGCTCAAGCTTTTGGAGGGGGATATTCTAAATAAAGCACACAATTTGAAAATTAGCTTTTAGCGGTTGAAAGCAGTTAACGTAAATATCCGCGACTTTCAATACGGAAAAGAGCAGCCTTACTGGGACTTCTAAGAGTGATTATTCATGAAATTTTAAACAAGAATTTGAAGTTTCATAATTTTAAAATTCAAATTGTTCAAGAACTAAAAAAAATTACTTTGATTTACGCTAAAACGATGTTGGAGCGTCTTCGCACTGTAAATCAATTAAACGGCCACGTCAGCAAGCACAACTGCCGTTACTGTTCTTCAAGAACCCGCAACCCTCGATTGAAACATCAAAAACCATTGAATTGCCCAGGGTAACTGTTTGGCGTGCCTTATCCACGCATAAGATAATTGTACAATTTTTTTCGTTGAAAATTATCGAGTATGTTAACGGAGCATTATTGCAGAGCTTTTCCACCATACTTTTCACACACGTGGCTTCAATAGAATGGTGCGACTGCACACGCAGCCAGAGCTTCGATTAATTTGCGGATGAGTCGCTTTAAGGACATCTCATAGCAACCGAGGTCGCCCGATCTAACTCCAATAGACTTTTTTTTACCTTAAAGAGAGGGTTTTTAATAACAATTCCCAATCTCTTGTGGCTGTAAAGGAAAATATTCGTCGAGAAATAAGCTCAATTGAACGAAGTTTACTGCAGTGTGGAGCGCAGAACACAAGGCTCTGTTTTGAACAGTTTGTCCAACTCGACGGAAGTTATCTGGATAACACGCTCTTTAAAAAATAATATCCACATTTTCATTCTATCATTCAATGCTCTTAATAAATCTTTGTGTCAATTATTAGGTTTTTTATTTAAGTTTAAAAATATAAATCTGCCAGCAGACACCCTGTATGTGCAACATTGCTAAGCCGTTAAGCCTGTCCTCTTTCATGGTTGATTTCAGCCGTGTTTAATTACGTCGAAGGGTGGAAATCACCTTTTAGCTGTAGCATTACTGACCGGCATTAAAACGAAAACAGTTATAAATTGTTCCCTTTGTTTTCAATGCAAAATTTAGCTTTTAATTTCGATATAAGCAGTTTTTTAAATCAATTTTTTAAAATTCATATACATATATCATCTGCAAATTGTGAAATTTAAAATTCTCAATCAGTAAATTTAGATATGTTTAAGAAATTAAGGACGTCTTTTGAGAAACGTATTTTTAAGTCCTGTAAAACAGATTCAATTAAGTGTATGTAGCCCTCGATGAGGTAGTATACTTCGACATCTTCAAAACTATTTTTTTTTTCAAATCTATGCTTTTCAACTAAAATTTTCAGCTGAAATTTATTGTAACTGCAAGTTTTAAAAATTAATCATTACGATATTGTTGCGCATAATGAAGACAACTTTGTTCCCAGATATTTCAGCAAAATTGCATTATGCTTAAGTTAATGTTTTCAAAAAATTTCCTGGTTTCTTAAACAAAAGTTCTTTTGCATTATTGGAGCCTCGTTACCTTTTCAAATCGAGTTGTTAAATTTATGGGAAAAGAAAGACGTTTGTTTTGCATTTTGCGGTTTCTTGTTTTTTAACGTGTTTCAAACGTTTTTAGGGGGGGATTCCCTTTTTTCCCTCCCTTTAACTCCGCGCCTGGTTAAAAAATATTTGAGTAAAAGTTAAATTTATTTATTGCTGGTAAAACTAAATTCTTTCCATCCTTACATAAAGTTTACTGTTGAAAAGAAAGATGATTCTATGTTACCATATTTATATACATATATTGGTAATAAAAAAATATTTGTTATAAGATTAATACAGGAAACCTTCTTCTTCAGGAAAAAAACATAAGCTTTTTTTAAACATTAAAAACGCATCATAATTAATACGGCTAAGAATCTTATAGATAGGGTTTTGACATTTAATGACGAACTGTTCTATAGAAAGAATAAAAATTAGTTCGGAATATGTTGATTGATCTTATTTGCAAAGAAAAGTCGTTAAGTATTTGCTAAGATTTACAGGACTTAGATAAAAGGATGGAAGTACATTGTTTCTCACAAACATCACCAAACATCCGGAAAATGAGCTAAGCGTCATATACCAGTGACCGGAGAAGCAAAACGTTTAAAGAGATGAAACCAAACAACAACTTAACTCTCTCATATCTTCTTGACAAACTAAGAAAGAAAGTCCCTGGTTCGAATCTCATCTACGGTAAGTACAAAAAATAAAATTTTTTAATTATAAGTATTAAGTATCTATAAAATAAAAATATGTAATATGTATATGTAAAAGTATGTATTCTTCTTTAATAAAGTCCATAAGTCAAAAAATGACATTTCATTTTTAAAAAAATCCCGTTTACGCTTAAATCAATCTTTTTAAGCTTACATCAAGTACGGTTTCAAATGTGGCTAAAATAAAGCAATTCGTACTAAAAAAATCGAACTTGGTATAAGAAATTTCGTACTTGGTGTAAGAAAAACTGTACTCACCGTACTTTTGACACCGCTACGGCTTGATTTAAGTAAAGTTTACTTAGTTTATTTTTTGTCGATTAGGCTAAGTCCGTCTGTTGGAATGAAGTTTCTGAAACCAAATAAAGTCGCACGAAAAGCGTTTCGTTGTCAAACTATCAGAAATAATCATAGGCAGTGCGCTGCTTAAAATCAGCAAGCTCGGTTTACTACAAACCAAAATATAAGCTTAAAATAACTTATTTTTATAGGACAAAATTGATTTACATATCCCTTTATATATTAGAAATTAAAACCACTGTTTTCACAAGACATCGCAGATACTTTGCAGGCAGCGAGGTAAAGTGAGGAAATTTAGTTTTGGACAGAAGCAAGGGAAGCGGTATTACCCCTACAATTGTATAAAATTTGGGAAGTTTTCTACGCGCTTTATCTGTTAAACATCTATTGATTTCAACCGTGCTATAGTAGAGTACTTCCTGTTCGATACGTACCTTTTTGGAAAAGATAGTTGAAAAAGAACAGGAAGAGTGGAAGCCCCCATATAAATAAACAATTTTTTAAAATTTTTTTTAACGAAATATTTTTGAAACTGGAACAAGGTATTTATATTAAGATTTTTTATATATTAAGAAAACATTTGTTGGGTAGGAACCCGAAAAGTAGCATCGCCTATACAATCGTTCATATTTTGTAAAATTTTCTATTTAAACAACTATCTATGGACTTCAAACCAGCCACAAAGTTACTTCTTTATAATAATTGCTTTTACTTTTTACTTTTTATGTCACATTTACACCCGTAAAAATATTTTTTTTAATATGTGGGTCAATTAACACTTTTAAGCTATTTAAAAGTTCTTTTGATTCAATATAAAAAAGAATTAAAATAATTTTGTTCAACCATAGTTGCCAGACAATTTTGGTCCAATATCGTCAAATCATTGGTAAAAAATTATCAAAATCGTCTAAACAAATTTTGGAAACCGTCAGAGAATCGTCAACACTAAAATTTATGTTTCAGATTACTTTCTTACTCAATTATAATAATAAACGGGAAAACAATGTGCTTACAGATAGGTTCGTCAAAAGTAGTAACAAAAAAGGTTAAATTTTATTCAAAGTAAAGCAAACTGAAAATGAAAAACGCAAATATTTATGAAATTTTTTTCTTCAGATTTCCAAGTTAAGTCCTAAAAAATAATTTCTATGTTAAAAACAATTTTATTCAAATAATTTTTTTACAGAAATCATTTTTCAAGGATCCTATTGCTAATCCTTGTTTTGATATTCAGTGTTATAACTAAAATTTGTTTTAATATTTTTAATTAAACCTGCAATGGTTAATATGGAAAGGCTTAAAATGGGTTTTCAAAGCGGAAGAACCTTATTTTTCTATCTTCTAAGCCAAACACATTGGATATACATATAGAGTGTACATAAATACATATAGTATATTTAAAGGTTTGTTGCGCTGTAGAGTATTAAGGCTGAAGGAACTTTAAAACCCTTTCATTTGATACTAATGTTTCGAGATTTAAAAAGCAACTTGTGATTAAAGTAGCGAAAGATTGACAGAAAATTTGCAAACATTTTCTCCGAAAGCACTTATTCATGATACTATATGAAATTTAAGTCATACTTATGGACATATAATGAAATTTTTATGTTCTGGCTAAAGTCGAAAACCTTTATAACAATCGTCAAATTTAAGGCAGAAATCGTCCAATAGCCATAACCCATTTTTTGTGGCCCAAAATCGTAAATATTACGCTAAATCGTCAAATCTGGCCTCTATGTGTTCAATCCAAATATGAAAAAAACTGCCCAGGCAGAAATATACGATTCTAAAACGGTGGTCCAAAAATGTTGTACCACCACAGCCCTGTAACACAAAATCGCAACCCTAGTTTGTAAATATCAAACTTGCTTTCAAAATAAAAAATGCATTTTTATAAACAAGTTTATATTTATGTATAAATGTAAGAAAAAACTAAAAAAAACTCTTAAGATGCGTTAGAAAGTCTTTTGCATGTTTAATTTTGCTATATATTTATTTAAGGAAATCTCTAATTTAAAAACGTAAAGTAGCAATGTCCATTATTTTAACACAAGCAGGTCTAACTCCTAAGACAGAAAAGATAAAAAATGTTATTCTAATACCGGAAATTTAAATTTACAGTATTGCTACAACATAAAAACCAAGAGTCGAAAGACGCCCATTTAGCGTTATCATTTTAACATCGAGACAGCATTGTTAACTTGTTAAATTTACGTTATTAAACCCTTCACATAAGTGATAATTTTGATATTAAGAGTCCTCTCCCAACGTCAGGACAGAATCGGTGTGATTGTCTTTTTCTGCCTGGGTGGGGGCATATTACGGCATTCCATTCGAATCGAATTTCTACTCGATCGATCGAGTTGTCAATGCCTTTAATATAGGAATTGTAATTAGAATTTTTAAATTTCGATTTTAATCGAATGCTGTAATTTGCTCCCTGAATAATTTTATTTAACAAATAATAAACACTTTCTAAAATCCAGAATTAAACTGAAATTATTCTTAAAGGTTTTAAGTAAAATCCGTACTTAGAGTCTCTTAAGTCAATCCTATTCGGATTGCTTCAAAAAATTAAGCAGAAAAAAAGTTATGATTTTATTATACTATTTTACATTTAAAAACAAAGTGGCCTAGAGGTAGTGCGCTGGTGCTGTAGTGAGAAGAGTCCCTGGTTCAAGTCCCAGCTACGAAAGTACAGAAAATAAAATTTAATTAAGCTCCATACATTTTTATTTTTTTTAAAATTAATCCCATTTACGGATTTTAAGATTACATCCAGTACAGTTTCAAACTTAAAAATATTCCTTTTTTTGGCCTAAATGTGGCTAAAAGTAAGAAATTCGTACTAGAAAATTCGTACTTGGTTTAAGAAATTTCGTACTTGCAATAAGAAAAGCCGTACTTTTGACACCGTACTTTTGACACCGCTACGGCTTGATTTTACTTTAGTTAACTTAGTTTGTTTTTTGGGTGAATAAAAGAATATAAACTTATATGCACATACACGCATGTGTAATTGGTAGTAAGTATTCTTTCATTTCATCAGTAAGGAAATCACGTTCTTACTTTCGATGGCAACACATATACTTACATACGAGTAACTAACTGTAATGGATAAACACATACTTAAGTTATTGACTGACTTTCTATTGTTCTCGTTTACCCAAATACAGTACTTAAGGTAGGTATACATACATAAGAACGCACGCATTAAATTAAATATATGCATATGCACATAAATACTTACTATAACAAAAAAATTTAATACCCCGTACGCAATTCCAATATTCCTAAATATATTTAGATAACCATGAACAGATTTTTTTTCAGTAAAAATCGCCTCATCGAACTTTGTAAAGATCGGTCTATAATTGATCATACCTTTTATACTATGTCTTTACTGGGAAGATGTTTAATGGAAACTCAATTTTACTCGGATATTTGGCGTTTCGTTTCTTTAAATTTACGCTGGATATTTTTTTGATAAAAAAATTACATAAATATTGGAAAATTACATAAAAACCATATTTGTTATATTTGTACAGGCGCGGATTTAAAACTTCATATTGTTTGTTTTAATAAATGTTTAAGTTTTTTAGTAGGTTTAACCCTACGATTATAGTCAAATGCCAAGAGCAAGCATTGTTTATTTTTAATTTATTTTTTAATAAAATGTATAAATGATTTTCTTAAATTTACCTTAACGCTGCGGCCACAAGTTTAAGTTTTCGCTTTCAAGTTGATCACACATATTGTTTGCCAAATTCATTTGAATTGATGATTGTGACGTAGGCTGCACGCAACTTGATAATCAACTTGATCATCAATTTCATTACATTTTTTATTTATTTGGTACAACGACACACAAACTATTTACAATAACTTATTTATATATGATAATATACGAAAATTTAGTTAAAATTATTTGCGGTAGAATATTTGTATAAGAAAACACATGAAAAAACGAAAATAGCTGTAATCAGTTGTTTACTTGACCATCACGTTGACAGCCGACTTGAATGGAAAAATTGATCAGCAAGTTGCTTTTAAATTTGAGCGTATTGCAACTTGAAAGGCAAAAATTGAACGGCTGGCCGATAAGTAATAAGCAGGTCGCAAAACCAATTAACAAATTATGTCATTAAAATAATACGATATACACAGAAAGAAAACTCTCTTTCTAAAATCAAGAATTTTGTTCTTGAATTTATCCAAAATCTTTTTAAGTACGATCCTCACTTACATTTTCTTAAATCAAGCCTATTCGGATTGCTTCAACAAATCAAGCAAAAAAAAGCTTGTTGTTTTAATATATTATTTTACATTTGAAAACAAAGTGTCTCGGTGGCCTAGAGGAAACGCGCTTGTGCTAGAACACAGAAATCCCTGGTTCGAATCTCAGCTTCGGTAAATACAAAAAATTAAATTTTTAAATTAAATTATAAATTTTAAGTATCTATAAAATAAAAATTACCTATAAAATTCTTTTTCTTTAATAAAGCTCCATAAGTCAAAAAAATGACATTTCATTTTCGAATTAATCCCGTTTATGGCTTAAATCAATCTTTTTTTGGCTTACATCAAGTACGGTTCCGAACTTAAATCAATCCTTTTTTGGCTTAATTGTGGCTAAAAGTAAGAAATTCGTACTTGAAAAATTTTACTTGGAGTAAGAAATTTCGTACTTGATTTAAGAAAAACCGTACTCACCGTACTTTTGACACCGCTATGGCTTGATTTAAGTAAAGTTCACTTAGATAATTTTTTGTGTGTATGTAGTTTTAAGTTTTTTCTGATTGTAAATCTTGTAATATGAAAAACAGAAGTCCCAATAAAGCTAACTTACTGATTTTATAAACAAAAATGTTGGTAGCCATGAAACAAACGTTTCATATTTTTTATTAAACAGTTGTTCTGCATCTTTAAATTTGCGTCATATATAAGAGAATTGAAAAAGCCGCTTATATTGAAATAATAAAGGCTAAATTTTGCACTAAAAAAAAACTGGAACATTTATAAAGACCGCCCAGGAAATATATTAAACATGTTTTAGCAAGGTGTGATCCAGATATTTACCCAAACTTGCAAAAAAATGTTAATCATTTTTGTTTAATGCCGGTCAGTAATACTGCAGCTGAAAGGTATTTTTCCACCCTTTGCCGTAATAAAACATGGTTGAGATCAACCACGACAGATGACAGGCTTAACGGCTTAGCAATTTTGGAAATACATTCATAATAAAATTGAAGTTGACGCAAATGTCGTGCTTAACAAATTTGCTTCAATAGGAAACCATTTCTTTTTTATATTTTTATTATTTAATCTTCGCTAATGTGAACTAGCAACAAGTATTCAAATCTTAAAACTAAGTACTAATTGATATTAGTCCAGTCAGTACCAGACCAAAATTTAAGTTCTCATTATAAAGTAAATTAATTTAAATAGTTTCATCTAAGTGCACTAGTATCACTTCTTTTCAGACGAGTGTGTCCACTATGTTGCAAGATGTTTCAAGCGAGCGGATTTGTATGTGTTTCCAGCTTATTTAAGTACTTGCCCACATAATTAAGGAACTTGCATTTAATTAGTGTAACTTGTATATCCTTGTGTATGTTTCTGTTTTTAATATACCAAGGAGCACCAATTATCATTCTTAGGGGTTTATTTTGACGGCGTTGAATTTTTTTATGTTGGATGCGGAAGCAGTGCCCCATAATGGTATACCGTAGCACCAAATTGGTTTCAAAATCGATTTGTAGAGTAGAAGTTTCCATTTAAGACGAAGCACAAAGTTTCTGCCGATTAGCCAATGGATTTGTGTAGCTTTAAGTTTAATTTGCATCAACTTCGCGTCTATATGTGGCTTCCATGTTAGGCGACGGTCCAGGTGAATGCCGAGGTATTTCGTTTCAAGTCGTTGAGGCACCATATGGTTGTCAATAAGGATTGGAGAGCATGTTTCTTTGCGTAAAGTAAACGTTACGTGGGTACATTTTTGCTCATTAATTTTTATTCCGCATAATTTTTCCCATTTCTCTACTTGGGTTACGTGTTGTTGCAATCGACACGAAGCCTCTTTAGGGTCTTTGTGAATACTGAGAAAAGCGGTATCATCAGCAAATGTAGACGTGTGCCTTAAACTGTTGGTTGACATATCTTCCGTGTAAAGCAAGTACAAAATTGGACCTAATATACTCCCTTAAGGTACACCAGCCCCTATTGGTTGGGAGCAACAATAGGAAACCATGAATTATTAATACATTTCAGTTTTTTATTTGAAATTTCCTATATCTTATAAATATTTCCATTTATTCGGCTTTAACTTCATTATTAAATTTGTGATAGCAAAGAATGGAAATTTTTATTAAAAATTGAGTAATTCCGATACTTACCGAGTCTAACGCATTTTCGATTTTCAGCTACGATTTCTCGTCAGCACTCTTTCTATTCGGTACTACTATAAGTTGAATGTCGATTTGTTCTATTTAAGTAAACTTTAGTTAGAATTTGAATACTGGAATTATATTCATATTCTTTATTGGTTAGATCGAACTAAACCCACATGCAACCCTAAGTTCCTTTATTCTCATTCTATTCGCATTTATTACTAGTTACTTCTAAGCAACAGTTTCGCAGTTATAAATAAATGTATAAAGAAAAAGACTATTTTTTGCCTAAAAAATTGAATTTTTTTATTTTTAATTCATAAAAAAATCGATAAACGCAAAACTTATTTTCGTTTGTTTGCGCCCTTTACTTTCTTGCGTGGTGGTTAGCCCACTTGTTCAGAGTCTGTATCGGATGAGGATCTGTCTTCATTTGGAAAAAATCAAATGGAGGAAACTCCCATTGTATTTTCTTCTTCTTCATCTTCATTGTCGGGATCGTACGTCTTTTGTGACAACTAACAAATTTCAGCCACCAGCGAATCGAGCTTTTTGCCTTTATGTCGCCATGTTCATCCGACTCTGAGGCTAGCTGCTTCCTGAAGTATTCGAGATGGTGATGCAAGAAGTGAATTTTGAGGGACATATTCACTCCAATTTTCTGGAAGTAGCGCAACATCTTGGTCACAAGAGCGGGGTAATAGTGTGCTCGCATGACTTTTTTCACTGCCCTCCACGCAAAGTAATCATTAGTGTCTAATGCACCTTTAAGTAGGAAGTAGTGCAACATCTTGTTCACAAGAGCGAGGTTATTGTGTGCTCGCCTACTTCCCAAAAAATATCGTATGACTTTTTTCACTGCCCTCCACGCCAAGTAATATTTACCGTCTATAGGCACCTTTAAATTCCTTTGATTTCATGAGCTTTCATATATCCGACCCATTCAGAACACCTTCCTTTAATTTTGCTTCGCTGATTCGTGGGAAAATATTTTCCAAACAATCAAGAATTTTCGGTTGCTTCACAACGGCCTTGATGAAATTTTTTACGATTCCCAGTTTGATATGGAGACGGGGCATGAGGACGTTCTCCATTGCCACCAGTGGATCATTTACGCAGTTGTGTCCTTTCTTCGGTGGATCCCGAGCAAAGCCACTCATGCGTTTCTTATTGGTTTTCTTTAAATCGGGTATCTCAAAGACACAGGAAACACATGTTTTTCGTATAGCCTCCTTGGAGACCTCTTAGCATCGCTACGACTTTCAGATCACAACTGATCCGCAACATGTGAACAGTGTGGCAAACTTTATCCAAATATTATTTCAATGGAATCGTATGTTTCGCTTATGTCTGTGCTGTAGCCAATGGGAATGCTTGGTTTTTTATTATATTTATGTGGCAAAACGACTTTCAGGCTTGATTTCGAAGAATCGATGAACATTCGCCAATCAGCTACGACATAATTAATGGCCATCGCCTCCATCAGTCCCTTTATATCGTGGCAGTAAACAAATGTGTTCCCTTCGTTAAGTGTGTTGTACCGTTGGAATAGCAATTGTCGCATCGATATCCGGTGACTTTGACATTAGGCTCCAAATTGTTGCCATCTTTCAAAAGCTGGGCAAGTTTTTCTGCTTCACGTTGAGAAAGGTTTAATTCTGCAACAATCTTGTCCATTCTTGCTTGTGATATTGAAATTATTTTGTTCGGTTTGCTGGCTTCTGGTGTTGGTTTATAGGTGAAATCCGATTGATCCATTGTTTCAATAAAAAAAAGAAGCTTCTCTGTCTGGACTTGGAAGCGGCGGAATTGGTATTTCATCCAAATGCGGTGCAAAAAAACAAAGCTTATCTGTAGACAAAACTGTCATTAACTTTTGATTTTTGTTAATTTTATAAAAATAATTTCAACTGTGTCGTTTACGTGACGCACTTTGTCTGTACGTAACAAAATAAAAAAATAAATTTTTACTTATAAATATTTTTTCTATTAAAAATGTATTATCATCAAAAGTAAGCGTGGTTGTTAGTTTTAATTTCTTTTTTGACATCTTTTTTTTATGTGTAATTGATTCGCTGAAATTTGGATTTAAACACTACAATTTTAAATGCTGGTTGACTCAAGCTGTCGCACACGTGACGAAGTTTGTTTAATTTTTTCTTTAATATTTTCTGAATTATTAAAAACAAGTTCGATGTAGGATTGAAGACTACCACGTAGTTTAATTAATAAAAGAAAAAAAATTGAATTCTGAATTACCAATTAGAAGTTGTAAGTAAAATAAGTGCTAAGAAATAGTTGAACTTGTCTGTACGTGACGGTTGGTTTTTGATTTGAAGATCGAGTTATGTAAAATATATTTTTTAGAACGGTTTTAATGTTTTTTGGCTTTTAATGTAGTTTAAAGCGTTTTTAATCGTGTTTGATTTATTATTTCTCCAATAACAATTTTTGCTTAGGAAAACTCCTTTAATAAAATGTGGCCGGCGTGGTTTTTTAACTTCAAAAAAATGAGAGCCGAATATTCAGTATGTGGTTATTTTAAGCTCTTGAAAAAGAAATAAAAATAAAATATAAACAAATTTTATATATAATATATATATTAAACGTGTTCTTTTATACGTAAATTTATCGATTTTTTTTTTAGAGAAACAATAGGTTTTCTTCAATTTGGCCGTTTTACGTGGAAATGAACATATGTACATATATATCTTTCTTCACTAAAATCCTTTTTGGAAA
Organism: Melanophora roralis; assembly: GCA_963583895.1. NCBI lineage: Eukaryota > Metazoa > Arthropoda > Insecta > Diptera > Rhinophoridae > Melanophora > Melanophora roralis. The sequence continues at coordinate 85,106,615 of OY757187.1, read as the reverse complement.
CAAGCGTAATCCAGTAAAAAAAATAAAAACTTTTCTAACCTTTCTAGTAAACATACGAACTTATTGCCTTTTAAGTGCATATCGTACGTTTTCGCATAAATATAAAAATTCAATTCTTAATTTTGTTTTACAACACTAGCGTAGTATAAATCGTTTTAAAAAGGTACATACGAAACCTACGCGACAACGCAATAAAATTATCTACTGTAATCATCCAAATTATATGTACTTGTTAATGTATATGTATATGACTTTCTTATATGTACCCTGCAGGAACTCTCAATAGTGAAATAGTACTGATTCACTATTGACTTTGTCACCAGAACTAGTGACTTATTATACCCCAAGCAATGTAATTTACTATAGACATTTAACATTTGCGTGCCATTGAAAATGTACTACTGACGTTGTTACTATTGACTAGATGGTTCTTGTAGGAACATATATGTAGACATTGTCTATAAAGATTCACTAGTACATAATAGTAATTCTAGTCTGTACTACTGACAGGGTTGGTACTATTGACTAGGTATTTTTTGTGGAACCATTTATGTAGACATTGTCTTTAGAGACTCACTAGTACATTTTAGTCATTTTGGTCTATATTTTAGGTACTTTTTGGAATATAGCTTGAAAATTAATCTGCATACTTAGTTCACATTTTATATTTTATTAAAAATGTCTAATTTTTAATTTGCATTTTTTAAATAAATTTAACTAAATATTAAAACGTAAGATGGTACTTTTATAAAGGTTCGTACCTAAAACGATATATTTAAACACACTCGAATAAAGCTCTCTAAATAAAAACTGTTATGCCGCCGGCAAATTACCACTTAGCTGACGCCGCCGAAAGTTTGTAAGTGACAAAATTTTTTCTACTCATCAAAAGCAAATATTTATATGAAGACAATTTGTTGACAATGTCGCCGATAAGTCACCAGAATTGTAGACAAAACTGTTGACTTGGAGACACTTGCCCCCAGGCTTCCTGCAGGGTACATATGTACATACTTGTATTTTTATAAATACCTACGTGCACGCAGAAAAACCTTTAATTTTACTTTTCGATGGTATCATAAAATGAATGTATTCGGTGATTACAGAAATCAATACAAAATACTTAATTCGTTTGGCGCTGAACGTGATACGAATGTAAAATTTTTGGGTTAAATATGAAATTAAAATTTCACTTACATATATTGCATTTTTAATGTACATACATAAGTATGCTTTAACATATATGCACATGCGTTAGGATTAATTAAAGTATCTTTTATACGGCACTTTGTTATAGTCGAAATTGTTATAAATGATTTTGTTTATGATTAAATGTTTGCATTTATGTAATATATCTGTTTAATTTATAAGCTTGTAAATCATCAAAAATAGATAAATATGTTTGTATATATACATACTATGTATTAGAGAAAACAGCAAAAAGCTAAAAAATTGTTGCTTTAAGCAAAAAAAACTTGACAAATAGCAAAAAGAGGGGTAAATGCTTTTGGTTTTGAAAATTTTCTTAACATTTTAATTTAATTTTTTTTTATTGTACAATAATTTGCTTAGTACAAAAAGCGATCGTATGAGCTTTGATATTTTCGGAGGTTTTTGGTCAAAAGCAACTTAATTGGATTTTTTTTGTTACAAAATCTAATTTTAAAACTTGGATGCCAACAGAAGATATACCATAAGAATATATTCGGCTGTGCCGAATCTTATATACCCTTTACATTGGTCTCTTAATATACCCAGACATCTTTTCTAGCCGAGTTATTTTGTACTGAAAATATTATAATAAAAATTAATTGTGCCGGGTTTAAAGTCTATAGCAATCCTAGTTTTGGAAATAGGAAACTTTACAAAATTTTAACGGTTGCAGTTATTTTATATGGGGAATTCTAGTCCCCCGTTTTCTCTATAACCATTTTCTCCAAAAGTTTATTAATTATTTGATAATTACTTTTTGTAGAACATTCGAAGTCCATAGCAGTTATAGTTTTTAAGATAAAACGTATCAAAAATTTATAAAAATTGTTCTTTTATATGTGGGGCTCCCCTCCCACTGCTTCTAACCAAATATTTTTTTCCAAAATATAAGCCTTATTGTCCAATTACTTCGTGTAAAACATTTGATGCCGATAGCTAATATAGTTTCCAAGATATAGCGTATCAAAAATTTTATAAAAATTGTTACCTTTTGTAAGACACGTTTAAGTTTTGCATCTGTAGTAGAAAAAATTTAAACGATTACAACTACATTATTACCAAACTGATAAACTTATGCTTCGTCTTCACAAAGCACTTTTTATCGGTAAGAACAAGAAATAATGGCACATCGGTTTCTAAAAGTGCTTTCACACGATATGTATTTTGCACATGACTTGTCAAATTTTGCAGTGCGAAGTTGATATATGCCGTGTGAACGCTTTTAAACATTGCATGTGTGAAATACATATGTAAAAGTGAAATTACAGCTGTTTTTAGAATAACAAGAAGAAAAAGTTGGTTGTTTATTTTGGTTTGGAGGTTATGTCAGATGTAATTAATTACATACGTACGTGTAAAAGCAAAAATTATAAACCATCTTAAAAATGACAATTTGGACAGACATACGCAATTACGAGTGGATTGCAAAAGTCTTGTAAAAAATACAAATCGTGTGAAAGCACTTTACTCAAAGCAATTGCTTTGAGTAGAGAAAGCAATTTAATGTTTTCTTAGTGTTTTTAAAGAAATTTGATGTTTTAATTAAGCTTTTTCATAGTTAAATTTATATTAAATATATTTTTTTTAATATTTCAACCATTTTTTTTAAAGAGGCTGCAAAAATAATTAACTTGGATGGCGTAAATACTGAAATTACAGCTAATTGCTTAAAAATAATAGCTTAGGAAATTGCTACAGCAATCAATGCGCAATGGATTGCTACATTTCAAAATTTTCGGTCAACAAGTCGCAATTTGTTTGAAAGCAATAAAACTTGACAGTTATCTCAATAAATAGTTTTACGTATAATAGACCCTGAGCTAAGATATACATATATTCGTGGGATCTCTATTAAAATCTTTTTCGAAAGATATATTTTTTGTCTAAATCGGGTATATTTGGTAAGCACAAAATGAGGGCAAAGATCCCCCTTATTATGTTTTATAATGTTCACACAGAAAAAAAATATTCCCATATATTTTTCAATTAACACGCTTATTAAGAAACCAAAAGGGTTTAAACTTATAATTTCAACTTGAAATTTAACTGAAGCAGTGATGCTTATTTAAAAATTCTTTTAAGAACCAAACATTTTGTATAGTCATTTTGTAGTTACACGTTTTTTATCAAATTGATGCTTTTAATTAAATCAATTAAAAAGCAGATTAATAATTTTGTTCCATTTCATTTAAATTTCTTTAATTGATACTATCAATTTGTTTGCAGGCTGAGAATCAATACAAGCTTAATTGGGATTACAAATTTCTTAATTGAAATCAATTTTGTTTTTTTCTGTGCAAACATATACAAAATGTGACGATCTACATTTAAGAACAAAATTCTTTAATGTAAATTGCAGTAATCTTTCGAATTTAATCTTGAATTTTGGTCAGTAAGATTGACGTTTCCGAATTCAAGCATAAATTCCTGATTATTTAAATGATTTCTTAAAATCAAAAACGCTATTTTAATTTTAAGATCGTATTCTTTAATTTCTTAAAATTAAGGTTTAATTCTTAAATGTTTCCGAAATTTAACATCAATTAAAACGTGTTGTTTATACATTGGAAAACGCTGAACGAAAAAGACGCATTTAAAAAAAGAGGGGAAAATTTAAAATTTTATAGTTATGTCTTTTTATTCGGTTTTAAGTTCATTATTGAATTTGTGATAGCTAAGAATGGAAATTTTCATTAAAAATTAAGTAGTTCCGATACTAACCGAGTGAGATGCATTTTTTAAGTCAGACACGAACAAATAGACATAATTATAAGATATAGAAAAAGTTCAAATAAATACTAGAAATTTAAAATTATTATAAAAAGGAATTGAAGATGGAAAACCAGAACACCGATGAAATTGTGAAAGTTGCGTCGAAGTTGTCAGACGACGCTTTGCTAAAAAATCATCTACAAGAGCTTCAAACGGATAGATGGAAGTACGTTCTTATAAATATTACATTATCATTGCGTTTCCTTTTAATTTTTAACACTTACGTATATGTATGTATATAAATATAAATACTTAAATAAATAAAACTTAAAAAAATTTGTTTAATGTCAATATTTCATTCTTGAAACTAGATTTTTTTTTGATTAAAGACTTCTGCTAAGAAAACAATCCTTAATTCGATCTTATGGTGTTTTCCTTTCTAAAAAATGTTGCAATAAGTACGTGTAATATTTTTATCAGTTTACACCCACACTTATAAAATTGTCCATTTTTTTTTTGTTTCAATGGAACAGAAAAATTTCTTGATTTTAATAAAAACTGCACTCTGTGTTAAAAGCTCGTTTGCATAAAAAAGTATTTATTAACATAACACAGCTGTAAATATAATTGGGGGTAAGATATGTAACACTCTTGCCAGTTATTTGTGCAACATGTTCAGAAAGGAACACGATTACCGTTTTCACTCCTGCATGTATTTTTAGAATGGACCATAAACCCGCTCGAAAGGTAGCATTAATGTAACATTTTTGCCAGAAAGGAAAACACCATTAAAATAAGATTTTTTTGTATTCTTAAATTTTAAAAATGTGATCTTAATTTTTGATTATTTTTTCAGAACAAAATCTTTAATATGATCCTAAAATGAAATTTTATTTAAGATTAGAATCTTAAATGCGATCTTAAAAAAAACAAAAGATTTGGTTCTTGGGTTAAAAGTTTTAGCACCTAACAGACTTTTAAAACTGAAATCACTTGAATTTAGGCATAAAATATTGAGTTTAGCACGGTTTTCCCCTTAGTGTAGATATGAGTTTTTCGCGATTTTTACGTTTAATAAAAGAGACCAGTACTTCGTTTCTATAATCTACGAGAAGTTTTCGCATCGAGAAATATTTAAAGATTATAATAAATGTCTTTAACAGTGCAGTTCATTTAATTTAAAAAAAAGGAACTTAAAATTAAACAAAATATATTTTTTTCTTTCGTGATTCATTCTGTCTTCTACAGGGCAAATTTAAATTTCTAGACTAAAGAGCTTCTCCATACAATACGGAAACGATGCACAACTTTGGTTTAGCTACGGCCAATTAGTAAAATGTGTTATGTTGAGTTATGTTGGGCTCAAAAAATTATTAATATTCAAATGTAAACACAATTAAAATAGTAAAAGAATTTATAATCGATGTTAAAACTTTGTTTTATTTTACCAAAAATCAGTTTATTTATACTTCTCTTATAAATTTTAAAAATTTCGCTGTTTAAAACATAGTTTTTTGCTTTGCTTTTTAGGTAACGACAAATAACACTGTGTGTAATTTTTTAAGTCATGGAAAAATAACCATATTCGGACATCACTACGTGAAAGAAGACCAAAAAAGAAAAGACCCGTGTCTCCCAGTTTTGCCCAAAGTCATGCACTTTTTTTGTTATGGGCCCCCAAAGATTTGGGGCCTTTTTGCCATTTTTGCAAAAAGTGATAATTTTCTCAGGCTCATATCTTGCAAACCGTTCGGAATTTTAATTTACTCTTTGAGGCAAAGTTGTAGCGCTTTTTAAAAGGAACAAAAGTAATGAACATAAAAAATTAAAAATACAATAATTTTAAATCAAAATCGCAAAAAACTTTAAAAAATTAAAATTTTTTTTACCTTTTTTCCCCTGTTCAGGTCCATAGGTAGCAAACCGTTCAAAATTCAAGGAAACAGTCAACTACAAAAATTTACCTAACATCCCAATAAACAACTTTTAAGAACATATAAACTTCCTAGGAATGATTCTTAGCACCGTTTAGGTAGCGCTTAGGTAGCCGCAAAAGTTAAAAATTTCCCCCAAAATGTGTGTATGTACATACATGTAGTTATGAAGCTATCTCTTCCTTACGTTTAATCAAATTGCCTTAATTACATATATTGTTACTGTCTTTAGTGTAATAGAGAACTCTTGTGCATATAAATATGTGTATATGCATGTGAGATAGCCGCGAAAAGTCTTGCAACCTAAACAGGTAGGCAGTCCTTTAATAAAGTCGTCAGAATAAAAATAAAGAAAATGTAGCTTTAACGTCATCGATATGCCGATTTTCTCAAAATAATACAGCATTTCTTTCACCCATTCTCTTGCTTGCGGTTCCGCGTCTCGATCCCCACCACGCTGAAGGTTAATCCATGCCATTGAATGATTTTTATCAAGCGATAAATCAAATTTGCTCTTGAATAGCTTCTAATGTCAGGGCCATTAAGTACGCCTATTAAATAAAGACAATTTGAGGGGAGAAAAGAAAAGAAAACATTAACATCGTGTAAATAGTTATAGTACAACGAGGTAAACAAAAAATCGTTCTAAGTTTACTGCAATAGCTTTTTTAATTTTTTCATCGCTTGAACAATTTACAACGGCCACTTCAATGAATTTTTTAACAATTCCTAATTTTATATGGAGCAAATGCAGCAAAATGTCTTGAGTATTGTCAATTAAAGGTGCATTCTTAAGTCTATATTGTTTCATTTGTTCCTGCACACTTCCTCCTTGGGCCCATAATTTACATTGAAATTAATTTACAGGTGAGCGCAAATCCCAATTACAAAGAAAACAAAAGAATTTTGTTCCTTGCAAAATATTGATGACCTTCAAATCACAGCAAATCTTCCATTTATTTTCGTAGAATTTGATTTTTTATTAGTTATTAGTTTTGGTCCATCTCTTTCCTGTTGGGGCTCATATTCGGTATCAAATCGATCTTGATTAGTAACACCACTTGCTGTAGTCATTTCTGTAAATTCTGTCCTACGATCTGGAGTTTGCGGCCTTGGGAATACAAAATTTTCAGGTGCAAGCACTGGTAGTGTGGCTGTTACAGTTGCTTTATAAATTTTGTTCTTCTTATCATGTCTATTTAGGCAAGATGTGTAATTAACGCATGCATAAGAACTGGTTGCATCATGATCACCTGGGCGATTAATCCAGTTTTCGGGCTTACAATATTTCATAGTATGTTTGCCTCCATTCAACCATGCTATGAGATTATTATAACATTGGCGACACACTGCGTTAGGTGTGTAATTTTCACCGGTCAAATCTATTTCGTCCAAAAATAACTTATATGCTCTTTTAAATTCACCTGTTAAAAGATTCTTTTCCTTTTGAAATCTTGTAGAATTATTTTTTCTGATTTGATGACCGCAAATGTAGCAAAAGAAATAAATATTTTTACACTGCATATTGAAATTGTCAGTTGCCAATGTTGTGTGCGAATTATGCTGTAGAACTTTCTCTATAACTTTCACCGCTGAGATCTTGTTGACGTCGCGCTGTGTAATGCCTCAAAGTGGGAGTCGCGTCGCTTTTATATTGTGATCTGCATTCCTTGATGCGTGTGCGGTCGGTGCGTGATCGCGTGAGCTGTTTACTGAAATCTTAGGTAGTTGATTTCTTGATAAGTTTGGGTGCAATAATTTCTTCTTTTTAAATTTATCCAATTGCTATTTCATTTTGGATTGTCCTCGCTTATTGAAAAAATTGGTAGTAGGTACATATGTAGGTAATTTATTGTTGGTATAAACAATAACTATGAAAAAGTAATAACAAAGCAATAAAAAAAGTATGTACATAATTTAATTAAAGGCCGTTAACGATCATTATTGCGATTTGTGTATGATGTATTTTGTTGTTTAGGGTTTCCTGCAATTTTAAAGTTTGCCTACCTGTTTAGGTTGCAAGACTTTTCGCGGCTATCTCACATGCATATACACATATTTATATGCACAAGAGTTCTCTATTACACTAAAGACAGATACAATATATGCAATTAAGGCAATTTGATTAAACGTAAGGAAGAGATAGCTTCATAACTACATGTATGTACATACACACATTTTGGGGGAAATTTTTAACTTTTGCGGCTACCTAAGCGCTACCTAATCGGTGCTAAGAATCATTCCTAGGAAGTTTATATGTTCTTAAAAGTTATTTATTGGGATGTTAGGTAAATTTTTGTAGTTGACTGTTTCCTTGAATTTTGAACGGTTTGCTACCTATGGACCTGAACAGGGGAAAAAAGGTAAAAAAAATTTTAATTTTTTAAAGTTTTTTGCGATTTTGATTTAAAATTATTGTATTTTTAATTTTTTATGTTCATTACTTTTGTTCCTTTTAAAAAGGGCTACAACTTTGCCTCAAAGAGTAAATTAAAATTCCGAACGGTTTGCAAGATATGAGCCTGAGAAAATTATCACTTTTTGCAAAAATGGCAAAAAGGCCCCAAATCTTTGGGGGCCCATAACAAAAAAAGTGCATGACTTTGGGCAAAACTGGGAGACACGGGTCTTTTGTTTTTTGGTCTTCTTTCACGTAGTGATGTCCGAATATGGTTATTTTTTTTCGTGTTGCACTGTGTAATCATCATGACACTATAAAAGTAAATAAGTGTACATATTTAGGTTTGTATAAATATAATCTTTGTTAATACATATTCATATAGGATTTTGTTCAGAATAGTTGTTATTGTCCATTTTAATAACGATCATTTAATACTAAACGTTTAAAATGTTTAAATAACTCTCATGAGTACGACTTATTCTTCAGCTTTTTCAAGAAATCTTTGGCCTGCTTATCTCCTTGGCGGTATTCAAGAGCCCTTATTGTATCAGAATCTGGAATGAAATTAAAAAAAGTGGTGTTAGTATATTTAAAGGTACATACATATATGTTTTTAATTACATACTTATATATGAAACTACTTTTAGTTTCTTCATTTTTTAAATGAGAAAGTAACGGAAAACAAATGATCAAACAATTTAAAAAACAGCTTTAAGCGGTTTGTGGAAAAAGGGGAGGTGCAACGCCCACAGGACTTCAAATCTAACCATACTTCTACTGTAAAAATATAACTTTTAATACTGGTGCATTTGCTGCAACGATTTTTTCAAGATTTTGTACACATATAAAAGGCCAAATGGAAAAACAAAAGAAGGCGCGGCCACGCCCCCTAAAACAAAACTCATATTGTAGGTACTTCTTCCAGACCGCCTTTTTTGAAATTAGTTGACATGGCTTCTAATGTTAAAATTTTAAAGGTAAAGACGTGGGGTGCCACGTCCACGAAAATTAAACTTTTTATGCTGGTACTTTGGTTGCACCGGTTTTTTTTTAACTTGGTGCACATATATAATGCCTTTAATATTGAGATTCTAAAGGACAAAAAATGGGGTCTTCATACTGGTTTTTCTATTGTTGCGATTTTTATGAAACTCAAAAATAATGTTAATTTTCGGTACAATAATTGTGGCATAAAGATGAACAAACGTGCAAAATTATGTGAAGATAAACCAATATTTAAGCCAGTTATAGCCCTAAACGCTTAATCCGGGAGGACATTTGTATTAAGAGCTAGGTCGAAAAATTAACTGATGATACCAAAAAACTTATTTGTTCCAAATTTTATCGAAAAATATCTGCAAAAATGCGGTTTCTACTTTGTTCACAAGAACACATTACTTCCCAGCCGGACGGACGGATATGCTTTAATCGACTCAGGAAGTAATTCTGTGCCGATCGGTATAATTGGAGGTGGGTCTCAAACTTTTACTTTTGGGAGGTACAAAAGCATAATAAAATTTGGGTATAACAATATAAGATAACTTTGTACTCCTTTTAAAAAATATTGAAAAAGTAATTATACTGTAAATTAAAAACTATTGATATGCACAGGGTGTCCGCCGGCAAGGTATACTAATTTGTTTTGCCGTCATTTTGGTAAACATTAGTCTTGACAGTTCATATTTTACAGTCGTGAAGTAGAGACGTGGCAAATTTATTATGGAAAAATATTTACTAGTTCAACGTGTTTTGATCGGTAAAACATTTTATCAAAATGAATAATCGATTTTCATAAAAAAATCATAATGAGTAACGCGGCATATTTTCATTTGAATGGATATGTGATTAAACAGAATTGTCGATCCTGGGCAAAGGAAAATCCTCAAATTATTCATCAGTCACCCTGCCATTCATTAAAAGTCACAGTCTGGTGTGCAACTTGGTCAGGAGGAATCATTTGATCTTACTTTTTTGAAACTGAAAACAGCGTAACGTTAACTCAATGGGGAGCGATATCGTGATATGCTTGAAAAATTTTGAATGCCACAAATGTATGCTATGTGCTTGGTAAACATGTGGTATTAACAAGACTTTGGCACATCGCACATCGCGTATAGCCAGGATTACAATGAAATTACTGCGAAATCTTTTTCCACAACAAGTTATTTCAAGAAATGGTGATGATGATTAGCCTGATGTGACTGCTCCGGGCTTCTTTTTGTGGGGATATCTGAAAAGCAAGGTTTATGCATATAAACTAGAAACGCTGGAGCAACTCAAATAAAATATTCGTAATGAAATTTATGAAATACCGCGTGAAATGTGTGAAAATGTAATGAAAAATGTGCTCAAAAGGGCTCGCATTTGTGAGACTAACCAAGGCGGATATTTATCTGATATTGTATTTCATACACAATTGCCGACCAGGGCTGTCAGTTATGGCGATTTTACGCCAAATGTGGCGATTTTTTAATGCTCTTGGCTATTAAAATTTTGGCTTGACGCCATGGCGATATTGTTGGCGATTTTTTTAACAAACGGCAAAGTTTTTAAACTAAAAAAATAAATGAAAAATATATTTAACACAAATACTATGTATGTTACCCAAAATAGCACAGATGAAATAGATGAAGCTGAAGTTTAAAGCTTACTAAATTCATCTTAAATTAAGTATTATATAAGCAAAAAAACGTTTTTTTAATTTTTTATATATACATGCACACATTCAATAACTTTACTCAAAGTAATATAAACATAACTCGTAAATTACTCCTTTTTGTATAAAAATAACCTTGTTTGCCACAGATTTGCTTTAAGCGACGTTACATACAAAATTACTACAATACCAATGCTGCATTAGGTTAGTTTTTTATCCTAATCAGAGTTTTTAATATTTAACAACATGTTACTTAACAAGGTAACTGCCATTCTATTGGTTATACATATTTTCAATTCTTCCTTTGAATTTCTTGGTGTACAAAAAAAATTAATTTCAACTTTAATTAAATAGTTCTTTCTTTTTATTTAATTTATTTAAAAAAACATTAATATTTCATATGTTTATTTAAGTAAAATAATTTTTGAGTTTTTTTTTTGTCAAATCCAATAGATTTTTATTATGGCGAATTTTTTGGCGACTTTTTTAGTTTTTAAACTCAAAAAAATATTTTTTGGCGATTTTTGGCGGTTTTTGATAACCGTTCTGGCGATGGACCCTGAAAAAAAACTGACAACCCTGTTGCCGACATCAAATAAAACAATCAAAATGGGATTTATTCTCTTTCATTTATTCAAAAATTTTAAAATTACACCTTTCCGGCGGACACCCTGCATATGGCAATATTATTGGGGCAACAATATCGACTGGGTAATTCGAAAAGGGAAGATATTTTTAAACCCCTTATACCAAGTAATGCAAAAGGTTTGCCTTTTAATTCTTAACGCTAGCAGTTCCCAATTAAATTAGCTTTGATTTAACAATTAATTAATCCCAGGGTCAAACTCTCCAGGTTGCTGGTTTGCACTTGGAAACCCCCTTCCTCATGGACAGTTGTATGTCGCCTGTTCTAGGGTACCAAGTGGATAAAATTTACACATTTTTGCACCAAATGAAAAAATTCCCAACAGAGTGCATAACAGCGATTTATCAAGTAGATAACCACCTGTTTTTTTATAATAAGCTACAAACTAAGCTATTAATATTTGTATAGAAATTTAAAGTTTAATAATCTTGGTTTATTTTGTTAAGCTTTGTTTGCATATTTTTAAACATTATTGTTTATGGGTTTAATGATTATGTAAACGTTTTATTAACAAACCCTTTAGTGTTTCGTGTAAAAATTCACATATTAAAAGCATAGACAGCTTATTAAAACGATCAAAGTTTCGAGTTGAATCGAGTACCATAATTTTCCCACATTTTTATATGCATTTTTTAAATTAGACAATTGTTTCCAATCTTTACCTTTTAAGATTATTCCCGTGCAACGCCGGGTACGGTAAGCTAGTAAATGAAAGAAATCATAATATTTAAGTAAATACATACATACATACATATGTACATATGCTTGCTGATGTATGTAAAATTTACATTACATTGTAAATACATACATAAGTATACACATACATACACACATAAATACGTACATACATACATACATGCATACATACATACATACATACATACATACATACATACATACATACATACATACATACATACATACATACATACATACATACATACATACATACATACATACATACATACATACATACATACATACATACATACATACATACATACATACATACATACATACATACATACATACATACATACATACATACATACATACATACATACATACATACATACCCTGCAGGAAATGTCAAGAGTGAAACAGTACTGATTCACTATTGACTTTGTCACCAGAACTAGTGACTTATTATACCCCAAGCAATGTAATTTACTATAGACATTTTACATTTGCGTGTCATTGAAGTTCTTTCAATGGCGTTGGTACTATTTACTAGGTGTTTTTTGTGGGAACATATACATAGGTATCATTGTCTATAGAGACTCACTAGTACATTTCAGTAATTTTGGTCTATACTTTAGGCACTTTTTGCTATAAATGTTTATAATGAAACGTCATAATTAGTTTACATTGAATAAATTTAAATAAATATTAAAACGTATATTAAACGTTCGCACTCAAAACGATATATTTAAACACGCTCGAATAAAGCTCTCTGAATAAAAACTATTATGGTGCCGGCAAATTACGACTTAACTAACGCCGCCGAGAGTTTGTAAGTGACAAAGTTTTTTTCTACTCATCAAAAGCAAATATTTATATGTAGGCGATTATATCTAGGTCCGTGGTGAACCGATCTTGTTCATTTTATATATCGATCAACTCAGGAATATGTATTTCTGATAGTTTGACACCAATACCTTGTCCGGGGACTTAATTTCAACAGACGTACAGAGTGACAGACGGACATGGCTATATCGACTTCCCTATCTATAGGGATCCAGAATATATATACTTTATGGGGTCGCAAATGGATAATAAAGAAATTACAAACGGAAGGATAAACTGATATATACGCTTATGTGAATACCCTATACATATATATATTTTGGTAAGATTGTCAGATTTATACGACTAGACCGACTTTTACTTTTTTGTTTAATTTTGTTTTGTTCTATGTGTCAGGTTAATAACAAAACGGCAACACCTCAACATTACTTTATTTAGATTTCCGTTAAGAACAGAATAAAATTTTATTTTATTAAGTACTATTTTCTTTTTCATTTTGGCATGTAAAATACAAAAATTTACAAAGCTTACACTATAAAACATAACAGAAAACTGATTCCACAGATCGACAGATATCGAAAAGCTTACCTAGAAGCAAGTATTATATCGCTTTAACACTTCCTGTTATATAACACAATAATTTGAAAACAACAAAGTGCAAAAAATAAAAAAATAACTTAAGCCCAAAATAATAGACATTTTTTCTTACAACAAACATTCTTACAACTTTTTGAAGATAAAAATAAAATATTTTTTTTAACTCACTACAATGTTTATTCCTTTTACCTGTATATTCTGGTCGCGATAGTTCCATATGAATCTGCTCGTTTTCGAAAGCCATTAAATCGGCAAATGTTATATAACATTCGGCAATATATTGATTGGTCATACCAAATAAATCTTTATCCTTAATGCTAAATAATATCAGACTATTTTGCCTTTTAAGTTGTTCTTCAGTAAGTTTTCTAGAAAAAAATACACAATTTATTTATATTGTACACATGTATATTAGCAGTCTGATTTTTTGCTTAAGCTATTACTTAAAAAAGCGTACAAAACTTACATTGTAAACTGCTCATCATATAGGGGATATCGAGTTTTGCTTTGAACAGCAGTTTTAATAGGTGAAACTCCTAGAAAACGATTTGTTGGAAGAAAATGTGCTTTTACAAATGAGTCGCATGATCCATTTGCATCCATTGGTACTAGATCTCTAGCGTTCATTATTTCAATCTGCAAAACATAAAAAGGTTATTATGTACATGTATATATACTTGCATATTGTAAATATGCCATTATATTTGTAGAATAGCAATTAACTCGCTACTTTGTAAGCGAAATATTAACTTAAAACGTACTACAGGCATACAAAAGTAAAATTTACTTAATTTTTTACACAATCTTAGTCCAGAATCTTCAATTTTCTCGCTTTAAAATAAAAAATGTACACAAAAATATCAAGGAAGTACTTTTTATTTACCCAATTTCAGTTTTCAAGAATCAAAATTTGAAAACAATTCAAACAACTACTAGAAATGTGAAAAACACCACTAAGTTTACTTCTAGCCTCGTTAGAGGTCGACAGATCTTTTTTCCATGTTTCTAAAATCAATATCTCAAAACAAAACAAAAAATTTAAATGAAGAACTTTTTGTCCTCTTTGCTGACTTCCGACCTTAATCTGGGTAAATAATATAATAATATTTTCCGTTAATGTTGAAAGAAACTTTTATTAAAAAAAGCAGGTTTTTCTGCCTATGCTAGCTAAATAGAATGCATTTTCGAAAGCAGCTACGCAATTTCATCAGTACTCTTTGAATGGTGGTAGTGTTTTTTTTTGCCCGTAAAAATCGCATATTTAACTTAAATGATAATCAGAAAGGAAAACGAAATATTTTTTTTTCATTTCTTAACAGTTTTAAGAACCTTATAAAATGTCATATCTGAATAGCTGTCAAACTCGTTTCACAAAAACAGTCTTCACTCTCTTCGCAACTAGCATTTGAATTCTCAAACGTGTGCCGAAATCAACAATATACATATGTATGTTCATATGTACATGCAGATACTTGCTCCTAACCAAATAATTGTTTCCCAAATTGTAGCCAATACTGTACTATTACTTTTTTTAGAGCATTTAAAGTCGATAGCTGTTAAGGTTTCCCGGATATAACGTTTCGAAAATTTCATAAAAAAACGTTCATTTGGATGGTGGGTGCGCCGCCCTTTGCTCCTAAACAACATTTTTTTTGTCCAAACTGTAGGCATTACTGTACAATTACTTCTTGTTAAACATTTAAAGTCCATAGCTGTTATAGTTTCTCAAATTTAGCATATAAAATATTTAATAAAATTTGTACAATTGTTGGAGGGATGCCACTTGCCTGCTTCTATCCGAAAAAAATTTCCCTAATTTAGATCCCTATCTTCACAATATCCGTTCCAAACTTTGTGAATAGAGGGATATATGAGCGGAATTTCTCCTTAAAGAATGGTTTTTTTCGGTTTCCTTTTATATCTCGGCCAATAGCGAACCGAGTTTTTCGAGTTTAAATAGCGAACGTCTCAGGGATATTTCTGATTGTCTTATACCAAAACGTTTTTGGTGCGACTTTATATGGCTTCGGAAACTTGATTTCAACAGACACACAGACGGACAGCCGGGCATGGCTATATCGCCTTCCGTATCTATAAGGATCCAGAATATAAATATATACTTTATGGGGTCGCAAATGGATAGTGAAGATATTACAAATGAATTGACAAACTGATATATACACTTATCACTATGTGAAGGGTATAATAAAGTAACTTACACTATTAACAAAAGTTCAATAGAAGCCAAAAAAAGCCATATATTCTAGACTTATACATTGTTTTAAATTGACTGAAAATGTTTACGTTTTTTTTAATTGACCTCAATTTTAGACGTCGGGGTAACCAGCCGCCTCAATTCACTTGAACATCGTCTCAATGTGGGTTGTGTTTCAATATTCTATCGATACTACAATTGAATGTGCTCTAAAGAAATCAGGGAGCTTGTTCTAAAACCCGGGATTTTTCCCACAATACTCGCCCTTTAAAAAGAGCACATACAGTTGTGGTCAACTGGTCAGTAAATCGCACTACGCATTATAGAAAAATTTCGTTCTTTAGTCGCACGGTTCGTACGTGGAATAAACTTCCTACCGATACACAGGTTTGCCATTTTTTCTGTCCCTTAAGGTTCAAAATTCTTAAAAAGTACAAAAAACATATTCATAAGTTTTCCGGATCTATCGAACGCACTTTGAATTATGTTTGTTTAGAAGTTACAAATAGTACATAAAAAGTACCAATATATAATTTGCACCCTATTTTCTTCTTCTACCACTTGAGTTTAGGGTTTTGTTTGAGTCGTTTTTTCTTTGAAGCAAGAACATGTAAAACTTAATATTTGAAAAAATAAAAAATAGATTTTTAGAGATCGAAATTTATTGCCAATTTCCTGCTTGATAAATGTTGGCAAAAACATTTGTATCTGATTCTTAACTCTTAGTTCTCTTAAACCAGTTCTTGTATAATTTTTTTGTTCAATTCGAAATATTTTTTTATATAATTATTAAATAATGTTATTACCCTCAAGCATTAAATTCTTTTTTTAAAACATCGTTGCTGCTTACCACTAATGATGTTTCTGTAAAATTAGCTTTTATCGTTAATTTGCCATACTCTGAATTCGCAACATTTTTTTGATGACCGAGCCTTTCCAAATAATACTGATGAATCAAGTCGGCTGTCTCAAACGCATGCAAGTCCAAAATACGCTCAATCTCAGTAAGGACTTCGACATCTGATGTAACAATGTGGCCACTTTTGAAACAGGAAATCATTACACCTAAAGTGTGACGCAAGTTTTGAAAAAACGCAGGTGGGCGACGTTTCTATTATATAATATAAAAATACAATAAGATAAATTTCAAATAATTAAGAGAAAACAAAAGTTTGAAAATAAATTTAGTTGCCTACATCGAGATTTGATTGTATAAGGTCGTACATAATAATTGAAAGTTCTGCCCATATTGCATCTAAAACTCTTGAAAAGTTTATTTCATTGAGTGTTTCGTACAATGTACCCAACGATGTTTCTAAATACATCATCAAACGTTCCATTGAATTTGAGTCTTCATGTAGAACTTCAGCTCCTTCGGCTAGAAATCGTCGAATAGGTGGGGACATTTTTCTAGCCACAATTTCTATTAACTCTAAAATTTGATTCCGCTCTATATCAAGAGCATTCTCAATAACATTTTTTATTGTGATCTCACATCTTTCTGCTTCCAACTGTGAAAGGTATTCTCCCAATCGTTTAATAACATAATCAGTTCCTAGCTCCTGCAATAAAAGAAAACGTTAACATAGTACAACGACAGTAATTGTATACTTACTTTGATAAACGATGGTAAGCTTTGACGTATATAATCAATATTATTGATGGCTAAACACCATTCAGGAGACACATGGAACAATTCGCTATTATCCGTTGTCAAGGCCTCAACACGCCGCGACATTCTTTGAGCGTAAAATACACAACATCGGCAAATATCCTAAAATAAATAAATATTCATTTTGTTAGATATTCCCTTTTTGAGATCTTTGTTGCTTGAATTTTCATTTACATCAACTATTTTAGCTACAAAAGTATATGAACCCTCTGCATCCGGCCAATCTAATTGTTGCCAAAATATTTTTATTTGATAGAATATCGCCAGTGTATCAACGGCAGATGAACTATATTTAACGGTATCATCAACAGCTTTAAGTTCATCTAATTCGATGGCTTTTTCTATTCTCTTAAGAGCCTTTATAACAGATATTGCCAACCAATGTGTCACGCCAGGCATAAACCATCCGTGAAAATTTTCAATTCTCAACTTTGAACTAGGGGAAAGCGATTTTCCTACCAAAATCATTTTATAAGTACAAACTGAATGCATTTGCATATAAATATGCTGATCCTTCTACATACCAAGGGCTAGGTAACGCTTTAGCACCAAATACAGCTCAAACAATGTTGTGCCCATATTAATGTCATCGATGTCAGGCAACTCTTCCAAATGATCCGATGGTACATTTAGCTTTTTAATGTGACTACAAACATCAGTAACAATTGATTCTGCTATTTTAGCAACTTTTTCGTCATAGAACTTAAAAAGCACTGTTGAGAAGTTAATGTGTAGTTTGCTGTAAAGACAAAGCAGATTATCTTTTACACTACTCGTCTAAGTATAATCAAAATTTGTTTACATTTTATCTTTGTAGGAGAACCCTGGAAGCCGTAGGAGCGATTTTAAAAATGTTTAAATTAAGCTTTGTATGGCAACGCTGTTATATGTATGAACACTTATACTAATAAAATTATTGTTTTGGGTGTGTTTCAATAATATCAACATGACTGATTCTGTTTTTTTCTTTTTTTGTTGTTTTTTTATTATTACATGTAAAAGTATGTTCTTTGTTGTTGTTGTAGACTCAAAAAAACGAGGAAGCCTTGGTTTTTTGCTAATATCTCGGTCATTTCTCGGGCGATTTTGCTAAATTTCAATACCGATTTTCTCGCAGCTATCTGTGACAGTTTGATATCATATTCGGGTCTATGCGATATCGGGGGGACATAACAACCATAACACGGACAGACGGTCAGACGGACAGACGGACATCGCTAAATCGGCTTCCCTATCTATAAGGATCCAGAATATACATACTTAATGGGGTCCCAAATGGGTAATAAAGGAATTACAAACGGAATGACAAACTTATACATATATACCCTTATCACTTATGTTTATATATTTATGTATATTTATGTATATATATTTATATTATATATATACATTACAAAAATATCCAAAACGCAGTATGTGGTGTGGGTATCAAAATACCGATATTTTCAAAGCACCGATAACAATAGCAAAAAAATTAGTTTAATAATACCAAGGCACATTCAACCAGGTAATATTAAGAACCTAGCTGATTAAAATCAATTTGACATTAATACGAAATAAAAATTAATTTTATATGGAATTTTTAATATTTCTGACATTCTACCGTTCAAACACAAAAAGGAAAGCAGAGGGCGAATTTTTTGAATTCGCCTTGAGTTTACCTAGTTGAATGCGCCTTGGTGCATGTCAAATTGATTTTTATCAGCTGGGTTCTTAATATTACCCGGTTGAATGTGCCTTGAATGTTCCTTGAATAATACATACACTGTTATTCGTTTCGGTTGCCAAACTTGAATTCGTATGTATCGATATTCTAATATAGAAAGGGCCTAACTCAAATTTTTTGTTACAAAAAAGTTTAATTGCAATTTTAAATAACAAAGGTAACAAAATTTATTTTTAATTAAAAAAAATATAAGGATTTGACATTAATTTGCCAGAATAAGTAAAAAAATCTATTTTGAACAAAAATGGAGTTCCAACTTTTTTATATGAAGCCATCGGTATGTACATATGTAGATACAAAATGGCTTATTATATTTAATTAAAATTTTGTCTACCTTAAAACTTTTGTATAAAGCCAGTACTCACTTGTAAAAGTGTTTATCAAAATATTCCATTCCTCGTTGCAGGTCAGAGCGAACCATTTGTATTAGTTTTATTAGGTATTGCAGATTATCTTCATCAGACTGATCATCACTATTTTGTCGATTACCCTCAATGATGTGTTCCAGCCACTCCTTGGTACCGCAGTGTATGGCCTCGACAATTGCATCATTAATACTGCAGTCCATATCATCTTTTTTTGTTATCCAACCATAAACGTGTTGTGGAAATAGATCAATACTTTTCGGGGTTTCAAGACTATTAATCTTTGAGAGAATATCGAGAACCTCACACAGGGTTTTTACTATTTGCTTATCACTAACATTTCTGGCACGTAACTTTCGTAGTATCCCGAGACATGATGGTAGCAAACGTCTTACTCCATCCCAAAAAGTTCTTATGTCCTCTGATTCATTGAGGTGACATTTGAGTATTGGAATTAGAATGTCTAGTATTGAATTGAATAAGCCGAAGCTCAGTGGGTGGTCTTCGTGTATTGTAGTGTATACAGACCATTGACTAACAGCGCATTCGAAACTTGAGAGACCGGACTGAACAGCATGCTGGGAGCGAATCGTCTCAGCATTTCCACTAAACTTGCCCGCCCACCAATAGTTCGCTACTTGCGATGACTCCAACTCATGCATTAGCAATAATTTCAAAAGGTGTCGGTGCTCCTGAACTGCAACACGTTTATCTTTTTCAGCACTGAGGGCTAAATTCACCAAAATTGATCCCCGACTTTTGGTTTTATTACCCTTTTCTAAGTTGTACCACACCGTTGTACCCGATACTGGTATGGACTGTAAAAAGCAGGATCACTTGTAATTGAGTAGTTAAATGTTTAATAACACATGCGTACCTTTAAAGTAATGGCGGTTCTTCCGACTAATTCGTTATCATGCTTTCCCGTTGAAGCGGTCATAGCAATTTCTTTCATTAATTTGCGCAACCCCTTAATTCCTTTTACGTCCATTAACTTGTTTACTTTGTCCTTTACGGTTTCGGCCGCATCGAAATCCCATACTTCAATTATAAGCACTTCATTTCTCGGACTTTCCGTAATTGGCCTACGTACGTATTGGTTTTAACAAGATTAGTGCCTATTTAAAATTAAGCTTTAATTTTTTTTTATATACTCACAGTGAAAAGTGTTCCTCCCATATAGGGTTAAGAGTTTCGGTTTTGACTGATGAATTGTAACGGTGAGAACCGTTTGATTCCAAATATAATGTAACAAATGGATCGGAAAACCCATTGGCATCCTTTGGTAATAGATTTTCAGCCTTAATTACCTCCACATTTAATCGAATATTTGGAGGTTCTTTTTGTTGTGCTATTTCAAGTATGTCTTCATGTTTGGCATTCGGCATTTTAAATGCTTCCTGCGCGAATTCAATAAGGGATTCCTTGCAAACATTATTTGCCTCACATCCAATATTGTTCGTTATTTCATAAAGAACTTCCTCGTAGAGATCCTCAATCTAAAAAAAATATATGTATATATAAGTATGTATGTATAAAAATATATTAAATTTCGTACTGATATACATACATATGTACATTACTAACTCCTAAATTCTTAAAAATTAAAAACTAAATTCTTTGTTAATCAAAATTGAAGTTTTGCAGAAGTTAAAACAATTATTTCTTTTATTAATTATGTTTTTGTTTTTATACCCTTCATAAAGTTTGTCATTCCGTTTCTTATTTCTTTACTATTCATTTGCGACCCCATAAAGTATATATATTCTGGATCCTTATAGATAGGGAAGTCGACTTACCCACGTCGGTCTGTACGTGTTATGGTTAAAATGAACTTTTTTTAAGCCCCTCGATGTCGCATAGACTCGTAAGTGGTATCAAACTATCAGAAATATCTGCGAGAAAATCGCTATTGACATCCAGAAAAATCGCCAACTTATCGGAGATATAAGCCAAAAACCAAGACTTCCTCTGTTTATTTCTCTAAAATTTGTACATAAAAACCTCTACAACTGCCACGGAGCTTCCCAATACTTTTTCCCAAAGAAAATTTTTTTGAAACATACTTACCCTATCTCAACCCTCTAGCAGGTTTGCCATACAAAGTTCAATTTTTTTTAATTGTTTTTAAATCACTACCACAGCTTCTAGGGTTCTCCTACAAAGGTAAAATGTAAGACCGACCTCAATAAATTTGTCCTCCTAAACATTTTTGTAGAACATACTTATCCTCTATCTCCAGCCCCCAACATGGTTGCCATACAAAACTTAAAAAATAAGGTAAAACCCCCTACAACTTCTCCGGAGTCGACCCTAGAGGAATAAAATGTTAGATTTCTCTCCCAAATATATTATTAGAACATACTTACCCCCTATCACTATCACCTAAGGGGATTGCCCTACAAAATTTTAAAAAATTTAAGTAAAAGCCCCTACAAAAATAAAAAAAAAACAGTATAGGGCAAGGCACATTCAACAAGGTAATATTAAGAACCCAGCTGATTAAAATCAATTTGACATTACTACGAAACAAGAATTAATTTTATATGAAATTTTTAATTTTTCTGACATTCTACTGTTCAAACACAAAAAGGAAATGCAGAGGGCGAATTCTTTGAATTCGCCTTGAGTTTACCTTGTTGAATGTGCCTTGGTATAGGGGGTTTACCGCAAATGTTATATCCTCTTGCGAACGAAGCCATTTTAAGTTTATTTAAATATTTACGTGTTATACGCTTTACATAGTAAAAAGTATATATAACCTAAGTATCAATTAAATCAGGGTTTGGTCTTATTCGGCCAAAAATTAATCGGGTTTGGTTTTGGTTAATTAAACAATTAGGGCCTTTTGTTGCATAGATGAATAAAGAAGATTTTTTTTTAAATTTTTAATATTTAATTTTAAAATATTTGTACAATTAAAATTTATTGAAGGCATTGCCTATTATTAGCTGCGATATTTTTTATATATTTCGCAATAACTTTGCACCAACACAACTTCTTATCTTTTGAGGCCAAGAACGAGTCAAGCCAATTTCAAATATCCTGCTGTAAGGTGAAGTAAAACTTTTTAACTACTTCTTTTTTTGATAAAACAGGTATTGCAATTTGTAACCGAGTGGAACACAATACACAGTCTTGTGATTTTAAAAATCGAGTGGCCATAAACAGAAGGAGTTATCACTAAGTGCAAAAAATTTTGCACACAAATTTTAATTTACATAACATAAAAAAATCTTAAATTTAATAGTTTAACCTCCAGGGATTCGTGTCCTTCACATACATATATCCTTTAAATCAAAATTGCTTCAACGAAAAGAATAAAAATGTTACCCTAATGAAATTTAGTACAGCCATCACACATACAGATCACGAAATCTGTACAAATTTTTTTTAATTCGGAGCAACAAAACGCCCTTTTCAGTTAAAAATAAAAAAAACAAGTAAGACTGCTATATTCGGTTGTGCCGAATCTAATATTCCCTTCACTTTGGTCTTTTGGTTTACCCAGTCACCTTATCTAGGCAAGTTGTTTTCGAACCGTTAATATTATAATTGCTGTGGTGGGCTTAAAGTGCATAGTTTTCATAGTTTTCGAAACAGAACACTCAAAATATTTGAACAATTGTATCGACTTCGCTATCTATAAGGATCCAGAATATACATATATACTTTACGTGGTCGCAGATGGATATTAAAGTAATCACAAACTTATTTATACCCTTATCACTTATGTGAAAGGTATAATAAGAAAAGTTTGCTTCCGTTTCTTCAATAAGCAGCGTTTTTAAGATAAAAGTATTCAATACTGTTAACTCAAGAAATAACATTAAACCTCATATTTACTAAAAAAAAATCAAGAAGGAAGCGAAATATGCCTTTAGTCAAATAAAGAAGAAGAAGTTGTTTTCTTTGACAGTAAAACGATCCTATTTATCGTAACCAAGTATTTGATGATTTGTGTTAAAAAAGTGAACTAGTAAGTGCTTAAGTTAGTAGATTAAAAATCCACATACAATAATAGAAGTAACTAGTGATAAATGCGGGATCCTGCCCCAAGTAGTATTTCCGGTTAGGGAAGTAGGGAAACGATCAGAGAAGCTGTATGAGGGGTGTGCAGTCTTTACTGATGGATCGAAGATGGAGGTAGGCACCGGCGCTGGTGTCTATATAATGGACACGGGAAAAGGAAAGTCCTATGGACTTCCGGACGAGTGCAGCGTTTTCCAGGCTAAAATTCTGGCGGCGATGAACGCCGCAGAATTGATAGGGGAGGATGCGGATGGGAGAGGGGACATTATGTCAGACCTATACTCGTAAGCGACTGCAGACGTTCTCTTAGGGCGATCATGGGGACACGCAGGGTTAGACTCTGTTGAGTTCCGGGTCATTATGACGTTTCCAACAATGAGATCGCCGATGAAATGGCAAGGAAGGGATTGGGCCGGGATATTGGACTTAGTTGTGAGCCGGTGAGGCCACCTATGAGTTTCTATTATGGACTGATAGGGACTTAGATAATGGACAAGGTGGGTCAAACCTGGAGGGACAGGGCTGATTACAGGATCTCTAGACCTTTATTGCCCAGGATGGACACTGACCTGCTGCTCAAAGAGGTTCTGAGGTGCATTATTGGGACTCTCACAGGGCACTGCGATGTGAGATATAGGACGAACAAATAGGACAGGAACACTCCTGGCTGTGGGCTGGGGAGCATCAAACGTTTTATTAAGGAGGTTGTGTGGCTGGGCGGATAGGTGATTCAGTGCCTATAACTACTGACTTGAGGACGGTACTCTTGCTTTCTTTTCCTTTACCTACAAAATACTTGTCTTTACTTTTGTTTTTCTTCTATTGACTCTTCTGAAGGCATCCACGATGGGCCTAAGGGTCTCCGAGTTGGACTCACCCCTACCCTTCGTAACCTAACCTAACCTAGTGATAAATTCAAATTGAATGAGAAAAAGATAACATAGGGTTGTATGTGGATTTAGTTCGGTCTAAACAATATAGAAAATGAATATAATTTCAGTATTCAAATTCTAATTAAAGTTTGCCTCAACAGAACAAATCAACATTCAACTTACAGTAGTACCGAATAGAAAGAGTGCTGACGAGAAATCGTAGCTGATTTCGAAAATGCATTACACTCGGCTAGTATCGGAATTACGTAATTTTTAATAAAAACTTCCATTCTTTGCTATCACAAATTTAATAATGAACTAAAACCCGAATAAATATAAATTATTATAATTGAAGTATTTTATATCGTTTGTTGATTCTTGCAAACCAATTTAACTCCTTTATAATTTATAATTTTTTATAATGATTTCTTCAATTCATTATTTTGTAGCCTTATATGACACTTTTCTTTTTTTGGTTATTTAATTTGTAATGACTTATCAAGAGCACGTTATGATTTGAAAAATCATGAGTTTAATAATTCTTATTATAAATCAAGTCTACTCGGATTACTTTAACAAATTAAGCAGAAAAAAACTTATTGTTTTAATATATTATTTTATATTTAAAAACAAAGTGTCTCGGTGGCCAAGAGGTAGCGCGCTGGTGTTTAAATGCAGAAAGTCCCTGGTTCGAATCTCATCTACGTTAAGTACAAAAGATGAAGTTTTTGAATTAAAAATATTAAGTATATAAAATAATAATAAAATATAAAAAAGTCTTGAATTACATCATTAAAAAAAAAATACTTATTTTTTTGATATGACTACCAAAATAATATCGGATTCGTTTTGAGACATCGCGAACAAAATCAAGTGTCTTTAACCAGTATTTTGGTTATAATAATATATAGACACCCAGACGGACATACAGACGGACATGCCTTAATCGACTTTGGAAATAATTTAAGGTCGATTCCCAAAGCTGAAAGTGGTTCGAAGACAGTGATGCCAACTTTTGGAAGCAAAAAGCACATCATAGACAAAAAAAGGCACCAAAAAGCGTAACTTTGCATTCAGAAAAGCGTAAAAAAGCACTTAACTTATTATACACACACTACAAACGTGGAAGGGATATTATGCATTTGTGCAGACGTTTATATCGCCTTAAAGGAATAGTCTAAGACCCACTTGTTCTATTACCGGTAGACTGAGAATTACTTTCTGTGCCGAATAAAGCATGTTCGTCTGTCCGTCCATCCGACTGGTTTTTCGTGTATTTCTTAGGGCTAAACAGCTTTAAATATCTCCACAAAATTTTCTATATCTTAATAACATTATTTTAAACTAAATCCTATCTATTATATAGCATGCGCCCTCACAAGTCATTTATTAAGCGAAACTAAAAATTTCGATTTTACAACAGCCGATTTTAAAAAAGAGTTCAAGCATATTCGGTTTTTAAAGTTTGGCTCAAAGATGCTAAAGTGAATTGTTTATTGAGCGATAAATACACTTTTTAATAAAAATGCCACTATGCTGTAAGATAAATAAAGAGTTTCTAGGTGGAAAAAACCATTCGTGTGACTTGCAAAAACAGTCACCGCATACAATAATTGCTGATAAATTTTGAAACTTGTAAAAAGCACTAAAGGCACTATCAAAAAAATCAAGAAAGCACCAGCTTAGTGCTTTTTCTTAGTTTGACACCAAAACTAAAATTTGGCGTTTTGAGTTAATAAAAACCACCAAAAATAGTGCTTAAAGCACTTAGTTGGCATCGCTGTTCGTAGACTACAAAAAACAAAAAGACCCTATTAAAAAAACAACAAAAACGAGACTGTTTTCGAACAAGATATAGATGGTCACCCTATATACACAAATGCATAGGAAGACCATTTATTTCTGGTTCAAAATCAGTACGCATTTTAGTCCCTCTGGGTGTCTTTATTCATGTAATTAAAGAACAGGTCGAAGGTCGATATTTTATTTATATACTTATTTATTTTCAAAAAATTTTCTAAAAAACTTTTAACACTTTTAGAGAATTGTTATCAAACTTAAAACTAGATTTGGGAGATTTATAAAATCTTAATACACTTTCTGATGCTAAAAAATGCTTTATTATCTAGCTTTTCTCGAATTTAACAAAATTTTGCCAAAACTTTTTAAAATATCAAATTACCTTGAAAAATTAGTACAGTTAGTACTTTTAAAAAAAAAAAAATCAGTGCATTTCGTACACAAATTTTTAATCAGTATACCAAAGGAAAATTCAGTACATGTACTGATAAAATCAGTATGAATGGTCACCCTTGCACATGCATCGATTTTAAAATCTTAAAAGGTTACTGTGGTACTCACGGTCATTGTGTGACAGACATTTTCAGCATGTTTTTCTAATTGATGTTTGTGCACTCCGCGAAAATAATTAGACGAAATACTGCCATTCCGGTTCAAAACGCCTCTCCGTGGAGGTGATTGCAGCAAAACTGATGACGATTCACCTCTACATAACTTTGCTATTTTCGTTGTTCGTTTATTATTTAAATTTAAATACTGATCAACAGAGCTATTGGAATTCCGGAGGCTTTCACTTGCAAATTTGCGTGGAAGTGAAAGAGAACTCATTTTCACACAAACATATGTACACAAATACTTTAACGTTTAATCTTTGTATTTTTTTCGTTTTTTTTTTGTTTATATTTTTATTTTAATTACATTCGATTTTTGCTTAAGATTTTTTTCCTAAGCATTAGTAAAAATGTTACGTGAACAGATTTTTGTATCAAAACTTTCATACTTATGTATTTAGTTTTGAAAAAATAACGTATTTAGCGTTAAAGTTAAATACTTGTAAGTACATGTTTTTCAAATTAAGTATTTAACGTAAAAACATATGTAAGCATATACACTTCTTTATGTACATTCATACATAAGTATGTATATACATATGTATATGCGTAAATACCTACATATGTTATTTTTTTTAAGGAATAATTCTTATATGCATTAAAAGTATATCTTTAATTCTTTGCAGTTTGGGTTTGACATTTTAATCAACTTGACCGAAGGACGCCCGCTAACCGCCACCAAAATACACACTTAATGTATGGCAGCTTTTTTTTGCTTTTATCCGCCGCTCGCTAAATGTTGACCGTGAACCGATTTAAATGATTTTGAATTTAAATTTTCAAATTTTGTTTTCATTTTAATATATGTATGTATGTATGTAGATACGCATGTACTACAAAAACATCCATACATATATAAGTATGTACATTATTGCCGCTAAGAGAGTGTAATCTTTGGGAAAAGTTCTTTGCCGAATACATTCTAATTATAGAGAGATAGAAAAAACAACAAACTCAATCTCTTTGAGAAAATTTTATATTTAATAGCTTTATCTGTTTGTCTTTTTTTAAAATGGCAAAAAGTTTAGCAAACATTAATAACACAAACACTTTTTTAAAAAATTCACTTTTGTGTTTGAAAAAATCAAGGTTTGCAACAGAAACAAATCACGGTATCGGTTTAAAAATATTTTTAATTTTGGTATTATTAGCGGTTACTGTATTTAATTAATATCTGAGTTGCGGATCGTACTTACAAATTTTAAGAAAGATTTCGGATAAATTCAAGAATAAAATTCTTGATTTTAGAAAGCGGTTTTTCTTTCTGTGTACATATTGTATGTATACACTGATTTAAGATAAAAACTAATAAATTTAAATTAGGTGCAACTATATTTAAATTTAATTTTTCTCTACAAGTTTTGCTTTTCAGTTTGGCTTTAGTTCATATAGTTTCTTTTTATTAGAAGAAATTGTTATTTTTCCGTTAATGTTGAAAGAAACTTTAATTTGAAAAAAGCAGATTTTTCTACCGATACTAGCCGAGTAGAAGTTTTGAAGTTTTTTCTTTAAACAAAGAAAATTGCCACCAGGTCGAAAAGACAAAAAATATATACCCGCTTTAAAGTAAGTTTTGATATGCATCGATGAGCCACGGAATATTAACCTCTTTTGAATATACATACATACATATATACTTTAAGAAAACGAAGTTTTTAGCCAGTTAGTTTATACACACATATATTGATCCACGAGGCCAATTTTTAGCCAACCCAAAACGTAAATAAAAACCTCTTTACTATTAGGGCAGTTATAGGATCCGTTAGTAGAATGCGTTTTTTTATTTCTTTGAGTACACATCGTTCTAATTATCCGTAGTGGCTGATAGCTTTGTCCGATTTGAAAAATAGTACACCCATGTGGAAGTAACATATTTCAAAACAATGAGGGGGGCTTGTATACACTATTGAGCCGGAAAGTAAGTATTCATACGAAAATCACTAGTACAGCATTTCTGCATACTTAGTAAAAATCTATAGGGTTTGTTGTTGGTTAAGTTTGTCTATATGCATTTCATTGGTTCTTACACCAAATCATCAGTAGACTTCAACCACCCAAATTCTTAAAAAACTCATGAATATTTTCTGTCTTTATATACTAACCTCATCAAACAAAATGAGAATTACTATAAAAAACCAAAACGTTCAAAACAAGCGAATAGCGAATATTGGTTTGTTGGATTCTTAAAAAAACTTGAACGTTTTGGTTGCTTATAGTAATTCTCATTTTGTTTGATGAGGTTAGTATATAAAGACAGAAAATATTCATGAGTTTTTTAAGAATTTGGGTGGTTGAAGTCTACTGATGATTTGGTGTAAGAACCAATGAAATGCATATAGACAAACTTAACCAACAACAAACCCTATAAATTAACAAGAAAATTGGGATTAAATCCTAAATAATTTAAAAATTGTGTTGCTTAGTAAAAATCTTTAAAAAAATTATTTTTCATCGAGCTCTGAGCCGTAATTATGACATAATTAGGAAAAACAGAATAATAAAATTATTTCTTTTCAACAACAATGACGAATCGATTTTGATTGATACAGTCAATACATGCGTACATATCGCAAACTAAATGAAAAACAGTCACAACTCAAAATTTATCAAAATAATTATTCTTATCGAAAAATAGTTTCTAAAATAAATCTTTAATGAAAACATAGATTGTTTTTTTCTTCTAACCTCTATTTTGTTATAAAATTACAATCATATTTTTGAAAATGTGTAAAAAACACATCTCATTAAAATAAATAATTTTGAGTTGTGTCTTTTTATGATTTGGTGTGCGATATGTATCTTTTTAAGTATTTTTTTTTTTTTGGATTTGGCGCACTTTGTGTACTCATTGTAAGCCAAAATAAAATAAAAATATACAATTAATCAAAAAGCCAAACACACATACTTGTATGCATAAGTATGTTCAGGTGTATTTATGTATGTATGTATGTATGTATGTATGTATGTATGGGCGCTTACACTGAAAAAAAAAGCATTTTTAAATTAAAAATTTTGCGTTCTTGTTTTTAAATTGTAGCATTTTTATGAATTCGTCTTTAAAACAAAAATTTTCTTTTTTATTTTGAAAACTATCCATGTTATTTATAAAATACATCAACAAAACCATTTGTAAAACAAAAATGAATCGTTTTTGTTTTAATAATGAAATTTTTTTGTGAACACGTTTAAGAATAAAAATGTTTCTTGTTATG
Organism: Melanophora roralis; assembly: GCA_963583895.1. Lineage (NCBI taxonomy): Eukaryota > Metazoa > Arthropoda > Insecta > Diptera > Rhinophoridae > Melanophora > Melanophora roralis. Next base: position 85,076,425 of record OY757187.1, on the reverse strand, counting down.
TTAAAATCTAAAATTTTTATTATTACAATGGAACAAAAAAAAACACTTTTTAATTAAGAAGTTTACGTTCTTGTTTTAAAATTAATGTTTTAAAAAAAACGTTTTTAAAACAAAAATTTTTATTGTTATTTTAAAATTTAACATTGTTATTTATAAAATGGCGATTAAATACCATTTTAAAAACAAAAATTATCTGTTTTGTTTTAATAACAAACTAATCAGCTGGGCCGACGAGACTACCTGGTTCTTTGTATCATGCTTATAACAATCACTTCATGAGCTCACCTTTTATATTATACTTCAGACATTTTTAAGCAAGCGCCATTTTTAAAATTGAAAAGTTAAAGCGAAGTGAAAACTTAAGAGTTGTAAAAAATAATAAATAAAATTTTATAAAAATGGAAGAAACCAACGACATTTTTGAAGAATTCGAACTTGGAGAAAAAGAATATTGTGTGAAGCAGAATGATCCATTGTTGGATTTGTTAAAAAGCTTTGATTTAGAAAATGTAATGCCACTTTTAAAAGGTAAGTTTTTTGTTCAACAGTTGGGTGGCAGCGACCTTTAATATAATATCGTTTTCTATTTCTTAATTTTATAGATGCGGACATACATTTTAGAAGCCTGCAATATCTACGACATGAAGACCTTAAGGAAATCATTCCGTCAGTGGGGCTTAGGGTAGAATTTAGGGAAAAGTTTTTTGCATGGAAAAACAGAGAGGTTTGTACTAAGAAACCAATTGTTAGAAAAAGTTGTGTATACTACATGTGTACATTATTATATCTTCCAATTCGGTGTCGATGACGAAACTGTTTCGGTGCCCTCTAAAGTGAAGAATCGTTTGCAAGATTTGCAACCTTCTTCCAGTAATTGCCTTTTCACTTTAGAAAAAGTAAGTTTTGTCAACACAGTGTTTCTAAATTTTGCAGAAATTTATTATATTTATAGGATTTGAAAATGTTGCTGATGGAAACAGCAAAAGGCAAGGCTGTTGTGGATCTTTACAGCAAAGAAAATGTTCTAACAGACGCAAATAGACTCGATATTATAAATATTATAGTTGAGGACTCACTATTTAGTGGCAGGGCTATCTCAACAAAAGGCTTTATTAATATAGTTGAAGAAATTTGTAAAGTTTTTCCCACTGAAAAAAATCTTAAGGTAAGTTAAAGAAATAAAGTTTTGTTAATATATTACACTATTTTTTTAAATTAGGAATTCTATTTTATACCCCGAAGAGGAAAAAATAATCCTTCCGGAAGACTTTACTCTAGATATGTAAATATGCGGTGTAAAAAGAAAAAGTTTGGGACAAGTTTTCCTGCGGATACCTGCACTACACCGGAAAAAATTATCGAAATTGATGATACAGCTCTTTGTTCCCTTAAAAACTTTTTAAGTGATGAACGAAATAATTGGGAGGAAATAACTGATAAATGGGAAAAATCTTTTGTTTTGCGGCAGAGGGATTTAAAAAATTTACCGACAGAGGCATTTTTAAAAGCTTGGCCATTGTATAAAGACTCAAGGTTCCCAAACTTGGTATATATGTTTTTAAACTTTTAATGCAAAACTTAATTCAAAATCATTTTTAGGTAAACATAGTTTTCCGGTTAATGCATCCAGAAAAAAATGGTTTAATAAAAGTTAGGTGGGAACCATTCAAGAAAAAAATTAAACAATTTTATGAAAGCAATATTCGCAATGAACATTGCAAGCAATTACTTGAAATTTTAAAATCATCTACAAACGAAAGTAAGATGCTTAATTAAAAAATAAGGTTTTAATATTTAAAGGTTTTCTTTTTTGTATTTATAGATACACAAGATTATATCACTTGTACGTTGCTTAACGCTGTTCTTCCATCAACTTCCAGATTCAAAAACTCATTGGGAAAATATAACAAAAAAATAACGATTTCCGACGCCCAGGAAAGTTTTGCTGTACATGTTTCATCTATTGACGATTACCAACAAAAGTTCGACGAATTGGTAAATAAATATTTTTTAGAAAATCAATATTTCAAATTCCGAATATGCTGAAATATACCCTTGAAAATAGCAGTAGTTACATGGATCAAAATGTTTTTAAAAATTTTACTAGTGGAGAACTATTTAAAAAAAGAAGAGAACAATTTAGTTCGGATTATGTTATTCCATATGTGCTATATTTTGATGATTTTCAAATAAATAATGCTCTTGGTACACATACATATTCTATATGTTGTAACTATATAAATTTTCCTACCATGCCACAACACCTTATATCCAAACTTCAGTACGTTTTTCATGGGGCATTTATAGCAACAAAAGAATTAAAAAAAAGCGGAAATGAAAAAACATTTTGTCATTTAGTTGAAGATCTAAAACAATTAGAAGAGGGCGCAGATATTACAATCGGAAATAAAACTGTAAAAGTTTTTTTTATTTTAGCACTTATAGTAGGCGATAATTTAGCTTTAAATAGTATATTAGGGTACGTCCAATCGTTTATCTCTAAAAAATATTGCCGTGCTTGCACAAGAAGCAAAGAACAAATGCAGCTTGATACAACAGAATATGATGAGTTTTTAAGAAACGAGGACAATTATACAAATGACGTACAATTAAATAATTATCAAGAGACAGGAGTTAAGTCCAATAGTGTTTTCAACAATTTCAAAAATTTTCATGTTACTGAAAACTTAAGCTTTGATATAATGCACGATGTTTTTGAGGGAGTTTGCGTTTACGACATTTGCCACATTTTACAGTCATTAATAAAAGAAAACATTATTACAATGAAAACCCTAAATTGTAGAAAGAATTTTTTTCAGTACGGTGAAATGGATAAGGGGAATGAGTCTCCTTTATTGGATATGGCAAAACTAAAATCGTTCAATTTGAAAATGACCGCAAGTGAAACAATCTGTTTTGTTCATTTTTTGCCACTTATGATAGGAGATTTAATTCCCAGAAACAATGAACATTGGAACCTTTTCACCCTTTTACTTAAAATTGTCGATTTGATATTAAAAAGTGAATTTTCTTTTGAAGAAGTTAGCTATCTAAAAACTCTTATACAAAAGCACCATTTACTTTATACTAAACCTTATGGGCCACTAAAACCTAAACACCATTTCTTGGTTCATTACCCGACAGCAATTAAATTGTGTGGGCCGTTGAAGTGTATATGGGGAATGCGATTTGAGGCCAAACATAAGGAAGCCAAAATGTATTTTAATAATATAACTTCTAGGAGAAATCCACCGCTTTCATTAACAATAAAATCGGGTCTTAAGTTTTCAAAATTTTTGTTAGACCATGAAAATGGGATTGAATCAGAAATAAGTTTTAGTTTATATGAAACTATTCAGTTAAAAAATCAATCTTACTTTCCCAATATAGTTGACAAAGACTTGTTGGAAGCTAATAATGTTAAGTTAATAAATGATCTATTTTATAAAGGGCTTTTTTATAAATCGAATTTGTATATGTCAGTTTCTAAAAATACATTCGAATTATATAAGGTACAATCATTTTTGCAACATAATGAAAATATTTATGTGTTATGTTTTTCGGTTTTTTTAAAAAAATTCGATGAACATTTTCAATCATATGAAGTTGCAGAAAGATGTGAGCATTTAAACGTAAAAAATATTAAAGAGTTTTCCAGCCCTCCGTTACATATATATTCAGTTAACAATGGAAAAACTTACGTTAGACCAAAATGGTTGTAATAATTTATATATTGTATAAGAAATATATTATTAGATATATGGGGGATTTCATGTCAAGTGACCCAACTTTTAAAACCGATGTCTTTCGATTGGAAAGAAATTTGAACCAAAGTAAGTTCTTGCAGAGAGTAGCATAGACACAATTTTTTAACACGATCGGTCAAGAACTCTCTGAGCTAGAGGGGTTCAAAATTTGACGTTTTCGGCAAATAGGTGTTTTTTCTCATACATGTAGTTTATTACCTTTTGCTTTTAACAAAATTCGTCCCAAATATTTTCGATAGCTTTTTCTTCAATCTTCTAGAAAAAAATATTTTTAAAATTAAAAAAAATTTTTTTTTTATTTTTTTTAAAAAAATAATTAGAAAAAAAATTTTTTTTTCCAAATGTGCCCATTTTTTTTTTATTTTTTTTTGCTCAAAAGAAAGCTTAGGTCTTTTGCTTGAAGAACTTGGAGGTCGCTTAGTGGGATGCGAGTGGGATATCTATAAAAATAAATGTTTTGTAACTCAAGGCAGAGGTTTTCCAATTTTCACGTATATTCTACTCTAATTTTTTTTCCTATTTATGTAAAATTATCTCTTAAGCAAAAAAAAATTATTTTATGCTAAGAAACAAAATAATTTAACCTTTCCGACGGTATGCATTAAAAATATTAACAAAATGTGTTCAGACATTGCCATATAAAAGTGATTTTATTCCAGAGGCCTACAATTTTGTTGGTAATGCAGTGTCGAGTGTATGAGACTTTATTTGGTACTTGCATACCGTCGGAAAGGTTAAATTATTTTGTTTCTTAGCATAAAATAATTTTTTTTTTAGCTTAAGAGAAAATTTTACATAAATAGCAAAAAAATCAAACAGAATATACGCGAAAATTGGAAAACCTCTGCCTTGAGTTACAAAACATTTATTTTTATAGATATCCCACTCGCATCCCACTAAGCGACCTCCAAGTTCTTCAAGCAAAAGACCTAAGCTTTCTTTTGAGCAAAAAAAAATGAAAAAAAAATGGGCACATTTGGAAAAAAAAAATTTTTTTCTAATTATTTTTTTAAAAAAAATAAAAAAAAAATTTTTTTAATTTTAAAAATATTTTTTTCTGGAAGATTGAAGAAAAGCTATCGAAAGTATTTGGGACGAATTTGTTAAAAGCAAAAGGTAACAAACTAAATGTATGAGAAAAAACACCTATTTGCCGAAAACGTCAAATTTTGAACCCCTCTAGCTCAGAGAGTTCTGGACCGATCGTGTTAAAAAATTGTGTCTATGCTACTCTCTGCAAGAAGTTACTTTGGTCCAAATTTCTTTTCAATCGAAAAAAAAAGTTGGGTCACTTGACATGAAATCCCCCATATGTATATATGTATGTGTGTATATATAAATGTATGTATATATAAATGTATAACTCTTACATTTTTGTAAATATAGATACAATAGTAAAAAAATTAAACAAAATGTTTATTTTTATTTGGTTTATAGTAAGTAGAAAAGCAATATAGAAGCAAAAACAAACATTTCTAATTTAAAAATGCTTAATTTTTAATATAAAAATGCTTAGTTTTTAATTCAAAAATGCTTAATTTTTATTTTAAAATTGCTTAATTTTATGTTTTAAGAGTTTCATTTTTAAAACAAAAAACTTCTATTTTTAATTTAAAAATATTTCATTTTTATTTAAAACATTTTATTTTTAATTTAAAAAGGGTCAACTTTGTTTAGAGTTTGCAACAATTATGAGAAACTTTAAAACAAAAATTAATCATTTTGATTTAAAAATGTTTTTGAAAAATTCCTCCATTGTAAAAACAAGAACGAAACTTTTTAAAATAAGAAAAAACAAACTTAGTTCGATTTTGTCACGGTTTTATTTTTAAAGTAAGACTTTTTCTGCTTGATTTTAAAACTTTTTTTTTTTCAGTGTACGCAGATTTATTTAAGGTTCGTTCATATTGTTAAGGTCATTACCAGACAACAAGATTTGTTTGATGCTCTCATACTTATCTCTTTTCAAAAAAAGTGTGCAAATAGTACATAAAAGTAAAAATAAATTATGTTCAATGTTGTATCATGTTATACAGTATTAAGCAAAAGTTCTCAAAAACATGTAAATTGTGGGCAGATTTAAGTGTTCCAAAGAAATAAACATACTTGTTATGCCTTTCGAAAAAATCATAGGGAAAAGTTTAAAAATCAAATTACACTCACTGGACGGCTTCAAAAAATTACCAAAATTACTAACTTATATGTATATGTACTTACATATCATCTTGTGGTTTCTTATTTGCTTCACAGCACACTTTCAAAAAAACTGAGCTAAATTAATTAATATGGGTTTTTTATGCCCGTAATTCATTTTTCGGTATTTTGAATTTATTGAAAGATATACAGCTCCAAACTTTCCTAAAATTTACAACTTCACAGTTTACTAAATATTGTTTTGCTTAATTATTAACTTTTTGTAATTTTTACATATAAAGAGCGTAAGCGTAAAAGAAATAAATGATCTAATGCAGCACAAACAGCTTTTATCATATTTAAGATAAATCTTAATAACTGAATATTTTTTAAAAATATATCAGAGTTAAAGGTTTTTTGAAACAAGTTACTCTCGATTTTTTTAATTTAATAAAAAATCTAACATGCACATATATGTATGTATTTGAAAGAAAATCAAACCAAACATTCTTTATTGTTTTCCATGAAATCACTTTGTTATGTCGTACACCAAACAAGCAACCCCTGCCAAAAACAGGGGTCGCCAATTAAATTTTTTCGTTATATCTTCAGCATTTGTTGTCGGATCATAAGTGTTTGTTGTATTAAGAATACCAATGTTTTGATGTAGTGATCATTAGACTCTATCAACTGTTTCAAGGTTTTACCCCCTAGATTTTAGTTCGTGTAATCTTTATGTACTACCCTAATGTGAGAAAATGCCCACAAAAATCTAAATATTAAGCTCCTGTAATGGAAGTACATATTTTGTTATCCCTATTGAAATACGGTTAAAGCATATACATTTGTTTTTCTTTGGCCAAATGCAGGAGATCTTTTTTTAGTTTGTTCGTTATTTCTTCCTCATTTGTAGTCGGATATTAAAGAATGACGTGTCTATACTCGAAAACAACAAGAAATGAAAAAGTTAATAAAAAACCATGAAAGAGAAAGTTGGTTTATCATGTTTTAAAGTTTTTTAAGTTTACTGTATTTTTTGAGTCTCCCGACCTCACAAAAATTATCGTGGGCTTACGTTGATCCTCGATGTCCGCGACTACAGATTCATGTACTACATGAATGATGTAAAACAAGTGTAAAATGAATTTATAGTTTATATAAGAAAATTATTAAATAGAGTTTTATTTCTTATGATAAGCTGGTAATTCGATTATTTCTTTTAAATATTGTAATATGACCACTTAGCTTATGTGTGGAAGCATGGCGGCTCTGTTAGTTAGGTTTGGCGTAATTGGTCATATAAAACATAGATTAGCCCCCGAAGCTTGTAAGATTTTAAACTTGTGAATGAGACATTTGATAAATGCATAGTGATACTTAATCACAAATTGATAAAATTATACAATAGTCATCTGCACTTTATTTTTATTTTGCTACTTATTCATGCATTTCTTACGTAGTGTACCATATAATGGCACTGTACTTGAATAAACAAGTGCATTATATTGAATGTTTTAGTGTTATACTACTGCACATTAGTGTCGTGTAATATAATGCACCAAATAAATATTTTAAGTACAAATTGATGGCCACACAGAATTTGTGATTGAGTTTAATAACTAAAGATTTCTGCCTTTGGTTTTAATTTAAAGAGTCTCACTTTTGCCCTTACTAAACTTAATAACTGCGAAAGAAGTTAGCGTGGCAAATTTTGCCGGTCGAAAAGATCACATTCATCACTAGATATATATAGATAGAATAGAAAAAACCTTAAACTTAAAGCACTTACCATAAGCGTATATATGGAGACACATATGTCTCCCTTTTTTTAGTTAGTCAAAAGACGCCAAAAAACACATTCAATTTAGCCAACCAAACTTTTATTTATACGGTTTAACCATAATTTTTTTGAATTCTTGTATAATTTTAGACACAGTGGGTAATTATTTAAAGGGCAAACTTTGGGTCAACAATGCTTTGGCGCCGTAAAATTGGTGTTGTGGAGATTTGACTGTAAATATCGAAGATATAACAAAAAAACTTAAAAAGGGTTCCCTACATTAGGCCAAACAAACATATAAGTTGTAAACGTTTCCAATAGTGATATTAAAACACTTCCTCAACAAGAAATTAATAGCTTTTTGCGAGCCTAAATTTTCTGATATTGGGGTAGTACATTAAGTTGGTACGAATGGAGTTTTGGTAGGTAAAAACTGGAAAGGGATACTGAAAGCTAACTATCACTAAAACAAAACATTAGTTTCTTAACGACAAAAACACTGAAATATCGCAACTAAAGATTTGACAGTAAATATTGAAGATAAAAAGAAAAAAACTGAATAGCGACCCCTACTTTAGGCCTTTTAAAAATTAAACTATTTGCTTTATATTCGCCGGAATGGCGCAAGGTAAACGAAATCAAGTAAAATCTGGTAATAAATTAAACGTTAAGTATAGCACTTCTTTGTAGTTCGCACTTACGTAATGGCATTTCAACGCATTCTGGCAAAACGATATTTTAAGTATTCCATATGCAAGAACATTTAATTCCTTCGATCAAAGTCCCTTCTGTAAATATTTTTATTGCCTGTATTTTAGGGAGTAAGGTCAAAAAATACAGTTTCTATAAACTCATAAAGTTTCCAGTGGCACAGGCTTCACTTACCCCGTAACATTTTTTTATATTTTTGGTATACTTAGCAGCTTTTCTTTGTTTTTACTACTCACAACGAGAGACAGTCAATATTGTTTTTCTATTCAATCAATCAAATTAGAACTAAATGTGTTTTTTTTTCATAAAATCGGATACTTAAGCCCAACTTCGCACCAAAAGCCACCGTCGGATCGTGCTAAAAAGCTGGCAAACCTCATATTTTAGACTTCACATATGTTGAGAATTCAAACAAATCCTATACAAGCTAGTAGTAGTCTAACGAATATACCATTTTATTCATACAAAAGGCATACAAGACACAATTTAAATTAATATTTTTACCAGAACCATATTTACATAAACAAACTTTTAGAATTAACACAATTAGCATAACTTACATTCATTCCAACCGATTTTGCAAAAAGATTTTCTTTTCTTTTCTTAACTTCAGTCAAACAAATTTCCGGTTCTAGTTCTAACTTTTCAATGGAAGAACAATCTAACTTCTCGCTTATCCCAGCGTTATCTACGTGTTCATCATATTCTTCAAGTTCTTCTTCTGCTTGTTCGGCCTCCTTAAATGGAGCTAGTGATGTTTTCAAATCGTTCTCTTGTAGTTGAGACTGTTGTCTTAATAATGATCCAAACTTTTCAAAAAATCCTCCATCAGCATCCTGTAACCTTAAATTATTACAACAATGAAATAAAAATATTAACAGAAACGTATCTTTATTAAGAGTTATTTGAACTTAGCTGCACTATTAGCTTTAGACAATTTTTTGTGCAAAAAGTTTACACAAAAATGCTTATCTTAAATGGGCTTATCTGTCCAATGTGCAAGTAAAAAATGATACTGTGCGGTACCATTTTGCTAAAACATCTAAATAAAATAACTTCTATGAATAGCAGTTATATGAAAATTGTTGGCAGGTTTTTCATTATCTTTTGGTAGGAGTTGCTTTAGTTGTTCATAGTGTTGGGAGTTATAAAATTTCCCTGAGAGCAAGTGTGTTATACATAACCCCCAGCTTTGTGTGAAAATATGTTGAAGATACTATTATTATTCTCGACATCTGAATATTTGTTTATCTGGCCTATACAAAAATATGTTAAGTGATCTGCTTTATGCTCATCAGAACTGACAGGTGATCAGCTAAAGCAGACTACCCAGCAAGAACACTTCACATTATTTGATGCATCAAATGATGTGCTGATGGGCCTATACATCAGTAGTTCCCATCATTTTATTAAGGGAAATGTGAAAAAACTGATGTAAACAATTGTGTACGTGTGATTTCCCATTTCCCTCTAAAAAATACACTTTGTCAATATATCTGAACTGCTCACTATAATAAGCGTTGACTTACAAACATGTCACCGTTTATCAATCACTCATGATGAATATATCCATCACTACTGACTAATCACATATGATGAATAAAGCCATCATAGCTGGCGGCTACACACACCTATTAAAACAAAATACAATTTTTTGTTTTTTCTTTTAACTTTTAAGCCTTTAATGTAAATATTTATATACTTATTTCTATTGCAAAATTTCCTGAATACATTTTTTCTTTCTAAATTTAAAAAAAAAATAAAATTTAGGTAAATCCTGAGGGTGTTCGCCCTTGGTGTTCGGAATAAGATTGCTACAAAAAATAAAAGAAAGAAAATATATGTTTGAACATCATCCATCCTCGAAAAAATTGACATCCAAAAGAGCCCTACTTTTTTTGTTAATATTGTTGACCATATTTCATTTCTAATTAATTAGACGCCACTATTATTTACAAAAAAGTTTTTCTCAACAAATAAAAGCGCTTTATTCGGCTTTGCCGAATTATCTTTACTCTTCGCATTGGGGTGTCCGATATAGCTAAGTTGTTTCTAAAATGTTAATTGAAAACAAAATCACTTTGTGATTTAATAAAGTTTCTGAGCTAGAGCGTATCGGAAACTTCATAAAATTTGTTTGTTTGTATGTGTTCCTATTCTAACGGCCTTTAATCAATTATTTGTATCCAAAACGTATAAATTATACAGAGCTTGTGTGAAGTCGAAAGCTGTGTTAATTTTCGAGACATACCAGATTTAAAACTTTATGATATTTACACTTCTATTGTGGCTTCTATTGTCCTTGCTCCAATTAAACTATTTTTTCTACCCTTCACAAAGTAAAATATTAGGAAAAAAAGTTTTTGACGTGACGAGGAGAATTTTTTAATGTGCTAAATCTGAAAAACTATAGCAGCTAGTGACTTTAAACCTGCTACAAGGTAGTTTCAGTATGACACGTACACGCAGGGACAGTGGTAGTCCTCATACAAATGATCCATTTTTTAAAAATTATTTGATACACTATATCTCGGAAACTATAACAGATATCGACTTCAAATTTCCTACAAAAAGTAACTGTACAATAATCTTTACATTTTGGGGAAAACTATTCGGAGCACAAATTAGTTCGGTCCGTTTTCAAAAGATGGCCCTGGCTGTTATTAGTATTGAACAGTAACAGCTGATGTCGATAGTTTCAGAGAGTTTAGACATCTGTCACTAATATTCAGTATCTATTGCTTCAAGTTTTTAAAAAACCTTGTTTTTCACTGTGTGAATTATGAACAATTTTGTGTTAACTAAGCAGCATTTGCGGGAAGTGTTAGTTTTCTGTTTTAATTGGAAGAAAAGAGCAGCTGAAGCGCATCGAATGTTTGTGGGCGTTTATGGTGACAATGCTCCAACTGATAAATCATGTAGGGAATGGTTTCGACGGAAATGGAAATTTCAGTGTTGTGCATCTGGTGGGCCCAAAAGGGTATTGTGTACTATGATCTGCTACAACCAGGCGATACTATAACGGGCGATCGGTATAGGCTGCAATTGATGCGTTTGAGTCGTGCATTACGAGAAGAATGGCCGGAATACAAGCAAAGGAATGATAAAGCTATTCTCTTGCATGACAACGCTCGGCCTTATGTTGCAAAAGTCTTGAAAAAATATTTGGAAACGCTCAAGTGGGATATTTTGCCGCACCCGCCGTTTTCTTCTGGCATTGCCCTTACTGGTTGTTCCGACGGATGCAGGACGATCTGGTAAGTCTCCGGTTTAATTATTTCGCAGAAATTAAAAATTGACATCAAACATTAATCACCTCAAAAGACGAGACATTTTTTCGAGGTGGAATTCAAAAATTGCCTGAGAGGTGGGAAAAAGTATTAACTAGCGTTGGACGAGACTTTAATTAATCTGTGAGTGAATTATTTTTATTTTAAAATAAATGCATTTTTGACCCCAAAAAAACAAACCAAATTAATTTGTACTCCCAATAGCTGTATTGGAGCAGGGATAGCGGAATCCCTGTAACAAATGAACCATTTTTAAGAAATATTTGAAACGCTATATTTCGGAAACTATAACAGCTATCGACTTCAGATGTCCTACAAAAAAGAATTGTACAACAGTACCTAAAATCCGAAAAAAAATAGTTTGACAAGAGCAGGAGGAGTGAAAGCTATCGACTGTAAATGTTGTACAAAAATTAATTGGACGATAAGGACTAGATTTAGAAAAAAACATTTTTTGATAGAAGCAGGGGAAGGGGCATTTCCCATACAAATAAACAATTTTAATTAAATTTTCGATACGCTATATCACGGAAACTATAACAGCTATCGACTTCAAAATTTCTACAAGAAGTAATTGGACAATAAGGCTTACATTTTGGAAAAAAAAATTATTTGAATAGAAGTAGGGGGAGGAAAGCCCCCCATATAGATGAACAATTTTTATAAAATTTTTGATACGCTATATCTGGGGAATTATAACATCTATCGACTCCTAATGTTCTACAAAAAGTTATGATTAAATAATTCTTATATTTTGGAAAAAAAATAGTTGGATAGGAGCAGGGGGAAGGGAACCCCCAATACAAGTGAATATCTTTTATTAAACCTTTAATACGAATAATGCCGAAAACTGTTAAGACTCTCGACCTCACCCCCTTCTACATGGTATTTCTATTATACATACAAATGTTAAAATTTTGTAAAGTTTTCTTTTTCAAAAAACAGGATTACGATCAACTTCCAATCCAGCACAAAGAATTTTTATTATAATATTTGCAGTACGAAATAACTGTGCTAGAAAGGATGGATGGGTTTATAAAAAGACCAATGTGAAGGGTATATAAGATTCGGCACAGCCGAATAGATCGCTCTTGTTCTTACTTAGTTTAGAAGTTAGAAGTGCACGCACTAAAACATTCACCCAATTTAAAAGTACATACACACACAACTGAAGTTCTTTTTATAAAAAAAAATTCTATTAAATGTTTTTCCTTAAATTTTAGAAATTTTAGTTAAGTCGTGTCATATTTATGGTAACGTTATGCATACAACTGCATTTATAACACGGTTGAATGCCTTTGAATGAGGGCAAAAACCGCTGGCCACTACTTTAAACAACAGAATATTTTGTAAACGTTAGCTATATATGTATGTATGTACATATGCATACATACCTTTGTATATTGTATATTAATGTTCAAATCTACAAGAATACATTTACGTTTAATACATACTTATCTACATACATAAATGCATATAATCTACCATGTCTGGCTTAAATCATTTGTAACACAAAAGTTATTACCATATCCCAAAATTCAACAAACACTTTTGGTAAGCACGTAAAAAGCATTAGGTTAGTTTGTAACTTTAATGTAAATAAGAACATACAAATGTATGTAGGTATGTAAGTATGTAAATACGTATGTATTTTTCTTAAAACTATTTAAAGGACTTTCTTTTATTATACCCAGTATAGGTTATTGATTAAAAGCAGATATTTTATGGCCATACTCTCCTTGGTGTGTACTTACGTATGTATGTATGTGTTAAAAATTTTACAACACAGAAAAAACAGTTTCAGTTGTAATCATAGCTGCCAGATAAGTATGGTTCAATATCGTCAAAACAACTTTTGGAAATCGTCAAAGAATCGTCAACCCCAACATTCATGATTTTTCTTTATAATTTTTTTACTTTATAATTAAAAAAATAAGGCAAAAAATTCTCTAAATCATATATAAAAACGGACAATATATTTACATTTTTTACAGCTTTTCAAATATAGTTATTTGACATAAATATTTAGATAAAAATAATAACAGTTTTATTTGAAACAATAACGACCACTTTCGAAAAATGAATTTTTTTTTATTTCTAATTCTTGTAAATATTCTGACTAAAATATTCTAAAAATAGCTAAAATATTTTAAAATGTATTTCTCTTAAACGAAAAAATAAATTTCTCTTTCTGCCTCTGATTTTTTTTAAATTTTTAAAAATTGCCAAATTCAGGGCGAAAATCATTTAATCGTCAAAAGCTTATTTTGCCACCAAAAATCGTCAAAATGACGATAAATCGTCAAATCTGGCAGCTATGGTTGTGATAATCAGAACTGTCACCGCCAATTGCTTGACTTAGTTTTGAAAGAAATAATTTTTTAAAGGTCATTGCACCTGTTTTTGCCAAATTAAAACAGCTTTTTGTAAATGCAAAAGAAAAATTTGATTCCAGAAACTAAATAATTCTAATAAAACTGAAATCTGTTGCAAATCTGAATCTGTTTTTTTTGTATTGACCAACTATACCATCAAACACATATTGGCGGCCGAGTCTAAGAAAGAAAGAGAAAGATTTTATGTACCTTTTTTGTCCACAAATAACAATATTTTGAGCACAAACGTGCCTTAACTCCTTTAATCGTCGTTTTAATTTCATTTGAATTGTTATTACCGTTTCCTTGGTTTTTATTAAATACATTTAGTATAGTTTTTTGAAGATCTTTTTTTTAACATTTTATTAGCTTTTATTTTATTAATTTTTTAAATAAACACAAATTTTAGCAACAATAACCTCTTAAATCTATACAGACGCAACCTTTGCCAGTATTAAACTAGTCCAACGTAATTTAAGGTAAAGCCCCAAGACCCAATGATGCCACTAACAAAAATACTATTGTTGAACGCCAACTTCACACTTCGGTAGTTACAACACGTACTCTCTTTTACTTCTAACTATTCTCTTAAATTAAATGACTTTATAATAAAAAATGTATTTGTATTTGTTTAATTGTTCTTTATTTATACTAACCAAAATTATAATAATGTCACCTTTTATAAATTAATAAACAAGAAATATTCAACATTTGTTATGTTTAATTTTTTTATTTGTACAAACAATATTACCCGAAGCATAAGCACCCTTTTCCAACAAAATAAAGTATGTATTTTAATTTATACTTTAATGTGTTTTTCTTTCGATACATATTCAAATTACAAAAACAAAAAATAATTTCATCGTTTTTTAGTGAAACAAAAAATAAAAGCGAAATTTACTTCAAACAATGATTCGAGTAACCTATACAACTTTTAGTTCTTCGTGTAATCTCCATTGTTTTGATCGATTTTCTCGATCCATTTTGACAATGATCCAATCGATTTTAATATTGATGTGTTTGGTATAGAATTTATCTTTAATTAAAAAAAATTAAACAGCTCCTTCTTTCTACTACAAAGACGGCGGCCGATTGTGTGTTTTGAGCTAACTAAAGTCTCGAAAATTTATTGGCCAATTTAATACGTGGATCGGGTTATCATATAACATTTATTTACCAACGGTCCCCTCTTTAGTGGTGTGAAAAAACTGGTTCGCAATATGAGTTTTAGGTTCGTAAGAAAAATATTATTTAAACACAATTTAAGAATCTTTATGCCCCTTTACAAAACTAGTTCTTACTAAAAATTTATAAAACAGAAGGAGTGAAATAAGGAATTAAACGCCAATAATTTTTTAAAATTATTTTAGTCTCGTCTCGTCAAGATTAAGGGTTTATTTGAAAAGTTTATATTAATTAACAATTTAATATAAACAACATATGTTAATGGCTTATTCATACAAGCAAGAGACTTGAAAATTGGACTGCGTGTACCTCTTCCGATGCATAGATTCACTAAGACGGGGCTGGAAATTCGAACTCTAACGGGAAAAAGTGAGACAAAAAGGGAATAAAAACAGGAACATAAGTCAAAATCTGTTTGCCAGGTATTATTTATTATTGGTACTATTTTAATATTATTATTAACAAAGATACGAATATGAGTTAAGCTTCGAGCAACAGCTCTTGAAAAAATAATATTTTTTTGCCCTCTTTTCATTTTTTTTAAACCTTAAAGGCTGGTACTCTGTTCGGTTTTACGAAAAAAGTTGAGGAACATTGGTGATATCGTTTGAAAATTTGAAAAGCAAAATTTTGATATGACATCTTACAATATGCTACACTTTTAATACCTCATAAATAAAACTCGTACGGTTTAATACTGAATCTGTTCGTTTCTCTGTTAAACAAAAGTTTATTTGTTTAATTTCTTTAACATTCATATGTATGTATTTTCAAAAATAATGTTTATTTGTATTCTTTAATGTTTTTGCACTGTTCGTGTTTGCATCCTTTTTTTTACTTTTATCCCATATTTTTT
The DNA here is from genome assembly GCA_963583895.1 of Melanophora roralis. Lineage (NCBI taxonomy): Eukaryota > Metazoa > Arthropoda > Insecta > Diptera > Rhinophoridae > Melanophora > Melanophora roralis. Next base: position 85,060,328 of record OY757187.1, on the reverse strand, counting down.
CAAAGTTTTTAATAAACAAAAGGCTTACTTACGTTATTTTTTAAGCCTCTGGAAAAAATTTCATGCGAAGAAACACAAGCTGTAATTACTTCACACGAAAATATATACATATGTTGATTAAATGTTGTCAGATACATTTTACAAATTAAAACCGAGTACAACTTTTGCAACATTATTACAACAATGTTTCGTATTACTTTTTTATACTTATAAAGAGCTTGACAGCATTTCGCACGAAGTGTCGAATACAATACCTAGCTTTTTAAGATAATAGCTATAGAAATATGAAATAAAGACCTATAAGCCCCGGTTAAGGCCGGAAGTCATTTTTTTTAAGATTTTAAGATTATGAGCCATAAAATATGAAATTAACAACTTTTGACCCAAATTTAGTTTAAAAGTAAATTAGATGATCAAAAACATTTCTTTCACAGTTTTGGTACTTTTTTGAATAATTTTTAATGTTTTTAGTGCAGTGCTTTTATTAAAATTTCACGTAGTGTAACAAAATGTAATAAAACAAAGTCATGTATGAATTAAATATTGAAATACAGTTTGTTTATTGTTCGTGTTAACCCTATACACGTTTGAAGTTTCCTAGTTAGTTTTTCTTTCTTCATTCCGAATGGTTAATGGGAAATGTTAAAATACATATGTATATGTATGTACATCCGTAAATGAATTGGTTGCAACGTAAATATTTTTAACACAGTTTATTAACTGGATTTTTAGAGATACATACAAGTATGTACGTTCAAACATTTTTTTTTATTATATTTTTTAAATTACTAGCTGACCCGACAGACGTTGTTCTGTCAAAATTTCACAAAATCTGTGCCTGAAAATTTAATAAATTTTGTGTATATTAGGTAAAATCAGGTTAAAAACATATTGCATATATTTATGTATTATTGGATTGGATGTCTTAATTGGATTTTAGAAATGTTTTTTTTTAAGATTTCAGTAAGACTTAATAGACCTCAAGACCTTTTAAAAACGTTCTTTCTAGATAGATTGGAGTAAAGTAAAGGCAGTCACCTGGGTCCTATATTTTTTCTTATTATTGTTTTATGATCTACCATCTTTCTATGCTGACGATGTCAAGTTTTTCATAAGCTGAAATAAGAAATTAAGCCGGACAAATTTATAGCAAGATTTGGATATCTAAATCTTAAAAAAATAATTCCAGTGGATGCTACACTTTAGGTGACCATATAATTAAGCGCGTTGTTTAATTTTTTGATCTTTAAGTGTTATTTGACTTAAAACTTTTATTTAACAAACATATAGGCGTGCGTACTATTAAAGAACGCGGAGTATTTGCTGTTATTAAACGCTGGGAGAAATAATTTACCGATTAAAGTATAACAAAACAGCTCTATACTTCCTTGACAAGATCGATTTTGGAATATTGTTTAATAATTTGGAGTCCTTATTCTAAAGTTCACTCTGCCGAAAGCAGTTCCTACTTTTTATTGTGCGCGGCTCATATTCAAATTCTATATCAAACTTACCGATCTAAGAATTTAGGCTGCAACAGATAAAAGTGGTAGAACCATGCTAAACATAACTTTCGCCATCAATCTAATAAATTTGAACTATTACATTTTTATTTTTTTTTTGTTTGAAAACCTTTCTGGCCTTTTTATTACTTATTTACTTGATACATGTACATATACATATATATTAAATATACATATATATTAAATATTCATACAAATTAAAGAAGAGTTACTAAGCGCATATTTGACATATGTCTATGACATACTTGTTAAGTTAGCCCTTAATAAGTCTTCTTTAATAATTATGAATACGAACGTTAATGTTTGGTCAACACTTTTAAAACAAAAATAGACACAACTTCAAATGAACCCAGCAAAAACTTGGAAGTGATTAGTCATTACAAATTTTTTACTTTTCAACTACTACGAGTATTACATACCGTCTGTGTTTCATAGCAGTTGTTAGATAATGAGTTATTTCTTATCTAAAATTTAGGCAGATAGTTATAGTTTGACAATTTCTTTACTTATTCTAGCTCAAGATTTTAGGCCAGTTTTAACCAAAACATAAAAAAAAAACATTAAATGCAACAATGCGTAACTGGGGTCCCCAGAAAAAGGTTATTTCAATGCCAATAAAATAATAGCTCTTGTAAGTCCCTCTTTGTAAGCGAGCATGGTAAGTACTTTTTTAACTCCCTCTTTGTGAGCAAGAATGGTAAGTACTTGCCTCCAATGTCATCGCCATTTTAAAATATTGGGTTAAAATGCTAATAAGTAAGAGTTTTTTGGATTTTAACTCATTACAAAGCAATGTCGGTTTTTGCTGGGAAGTTTATTGCCATGAAATTAAAAAAGTTTTAACATGTTAAGTATTCCGTTTTTTACTATAAACTAAAGTTCTAATAAAAATTTGTGAAGTGGAAATTCCTATATTGATATTTATAACACCACTCACTTTCTTGTTGTTGATATTTTCATGCTAAAAGAACCAAAGTTTAGCAGAACTTATACAAATTGGTGCATTAAAGGTTTCTTTCCTAAGAGTGGGTGTAACGACACACCAATTCAATTTCTTTGCTTGTAAAATTTTTTTTTGTTTTTTTTTTGCACCACCCACTTTTTTGTCTTAAAATTTACGTGAGAGGACCCTGTTAGATCTTCTTTCAGATTCATATTTGATTTTTAATAGAAAAATAATAACAGAAACTAAGTTTAACAACACCTTTGAAATATTATTTAGGATTTAATCCCAATTTTCTTGTATATTTATAGGGTTTGTTGTTGGTTAAGTTTGTCTATATGCATTTCATTGGTTCTTACACCAAAATCAAACCCTATAAATATACCAGAAAATTGGGATTAAATCCTAAATAATATTTCAAAAGTGTTGTTAAACAACAAGGTTTTGTTTTCGGTAGCCCTTATAATACATTTAGTAATAACCAATGGTTCTTCAAATGTAAAGGAGAAAAAGAAAATCAAAACAGCGAATAGCGAATATTGGTTTGTTGGATTCTTAAAAAAACTTGAACGTTTTGGTTTGCTTATAGTAATTCTCATTTTGTTTAATGAGGTTATTATATACAGACAGAAAATATTCATGAGTTTTTTAAGAACTTGGGTTGAAGTCTACTGATGATTTGGTCTAAGAACCAATGAAATGCATATAGACAAACTTAACCAACACCAAACCCTATAAATAAAGAAACTAAGTTTTTTTAAATATTTTTTCTCTGTAGTATGATAAAAAAGAAGCAATGAAAACTTTTATGTCGTGTATATTTTTTTCAGAAATTAATTTTTTTAAACATAAAGTACAGGTCAAGGTATATTAAACAAGGTAGAAGTAACTGATCAGCTGACTTTTTTTCCGCCATATGTTTTCCAACTTTGCTTGCCAAATTTCTTATGTTCTATAATGGCTGTGTATACTGTATGTATGTGTGATCGACCCATTTTTGACAACCAAGCTGGAATTGAGCAACAACAAAAGACATGATTAAATTTTACAGGAAGTTGTTGTTTTAGGGACGAGGTCACCTTTTTATTTCACCATGGTACAGGTAATAGATCCTTTACGTTTGTACAGTATTAAATTCTGACCGCACACTCTGGATCCTAACAGAAAGGGAGGTCAGTTAAGCCATCGCATTCGTGATCTTAATTTCGCAGTTTACGGGCGTATTACGACAGTGTTCATTAGAGCAAATATATTAGTAATAAGTGATAAGCAAATTATTAATAAACATATCTACTTACATACATATTTGTACATAAGTGAGAAAAGGAAACAAAAACAAACTAAACAAGTAAGGCTGTGCCCAATCTTATATACCCTTCACATTGACCTTTCGAAATCCCAAACATTTTTTTATTTTTATAAATTTTTTTGCTTATCAAATATTTCTAATTTTTAAATAGGGGTCGGTGTCATTTTTTAACGCTCCACGGGTGACGGGGAAGTTGTAGGGGTTTTTATCCTAATTTTTACAAACTTTGTATGGCAATTCACTTAGAGGGTGGAGATAGGTGGTAAGTATATTCTAGGAATATGTTTTGGAGGGAAAACTAATGGGGGTCTGTAATAAATTTTTTTCTCTAGGGGCGACTCCGGGGAAGTTGTAACGGTTTTTACCTTATTTTTCAAAATTTTGTATGGCAACCATGTTAGGAGCTGGAGATAGGGGGTAATTATGTTCCACAAAAATGTTTGGATGGATAAAATAATTCGGGTCGGTCCTACATTTTACCTTTGAAGGAGAACCCTGGAAGCCGTAGGAGCGATTTTAAAAACGTTTAAATTAAGCATTGTATGGCAACCCTTTTATATGTTTGAATACTAATACTAATAAAATTTTCACCACGCCCTAAGGGGGTTGCCATACAAAATTTACAAAAATTATGTAAAAATGCCCACAACTTCTTTAGAGTTGGCCTTAGAGCAATAAAGTGTACGACCGACCCCCATTAGTTTGCCCTCCCAAAGATATTCCTAGAACATACTTACCCCTATCTCCACGCCCTAAGGGGGTTGCCATACAAAATTTACAAAAATTATGTAAAAATGCCCACAACTTCTTTAGAGTTGGCCTTAGAGCAATAAAGTGTACGACCGACCCCCATTAGTTTGCCCTCCCAAAGATATTCCTAGAACATACTTACCCCCTATCTCCACGCCCTAAGGGGGTTGCCATACAAAATTTACAAAAATTATGGAAAAATGCCCACAACTTCTTTAGAGTTGGCCTTAGAGCAATAAAGTGTACGACCGACCCCCATTAGTTTGCCCTCCCAAACATATTCCTAGAATATACTTTCCCTCTATCTCCACGCCCTAAGGGGGTTGCCATACAAAATTTACAAAAATGATAAAATGCCCACAACTTCTTCAGAGGTGGCCTTAGAGCAATAAAGTGTACGACCGACCCCTATTCGTTTCTTCTCCCAAACATATTCCTAGAACATACTTACCCCCTATCTCCACGCCCTAATGGGGTTGCCATACAAAATTTACAAAAATGATAAAATGCCCACAACTTCTTCACAGTTGGCCTTAGAGCCTATTTAAAAATTAGAAATATTTCATAAGTAAAAAAATGGTTAAAAATAAAAAAAGTTTGGGATTGCGAAAGGTCAATGTGAAGGGTATATAAGATTCGGCACAGCCGAATATAGCGCTCTTACTTGTTTGTGTGGGAGCTGGTCTTTCCCCTGCTCCAACCCAAAAATATTTTCCCAAAATGCAGATTTTTTTGTTCAATTACTTTTTGTAGATTATTTGAAGTTGATAGCTGTTATAGTTTTCGACACATAGCGTATTAAAAACTTCATAAAAGTTGTTAATTTGTATGGCAGCTCTCCCTTCCCCTGCCCCTACCCAAACATTTTTTTTTCAAAATGTAGATCTTATTGTCCAATTACTTTTTGTAAAGCATTTGAAGTCGATAGCTCTGTTATATTTTCTAAGATTAATCGCGTAAAATATATTACAAAATTTGTGCATTTGTGAGGGAAATACCACTTCTCCTGATCCCTTATTTAGGCCCCTATCGTCAGAGTATTCGTGCCAAGTTTTCTGGCAAGAGTGACTATATTTACTGAGATATAAAGGGATATACATATGCACAAATTTTGTCACAAAAAGGGGTGTTTTGGGTTTTCGCTTATATCTCAGTCAACAGTGAACTGATTTCGCTGATTTTAAATAGCGATTGTCTCTAGGATGTTTTTAATAGTTTGACACTAATAATTGGTGCGTATTACTTATTTTGACTCTGGAAACTTGATTTCAACAGACGGACACACGGACGTGGCTTTATCGACTTCCCTATCTATAAGGATTCAGAATATACATACATATATACTTTATGGGGTCGCAAATTGATGATTAAGAAATAAATAACAGAATGACAAACTGATATATACTCTTATAACGTATGTAACCAACTGTTAGCTTGTGATCAAAGAAGGGGACCACTTCAGTTGTCCTCAACCAATTGGGGCTTGCGTACCTCAAGGTAGCATTCTTGGACCAATTCTTACACAGCAGACATGCCAACCGGTAGTAAAACACATACGTAGGCATATGCTGATGATATTGATTTTCTCAGTACTTATGAAGATCCTAAAGAGGCCTTAAAACAACTACAACATCATATAGTCCAAGTAGGGAAATGGGCAAAGTTATGGAGAGTCAAAATAAATGAACAAAAATGCACCCACGTAACTTTTTCTTTATGCAAAGAAACGTGATGCTCAATCTTTATTAATAACCAGGTGATGCCCTAAAAACTTGAGGCAAAACACCTTGGCAATCACCTAAATCGTCGCCTCACATACATATAAGTCACAAATAGATGATAAGTTAATGCAAATTAAGTTAAAAACGTCCCAAATTCAGTAACTGATTGGTAGAAACTCTGTGCTTCGTCTCTATTGTAAACTTTAGCTCTAGAACCCATTTTTTAAACTAATTTGGTGCTACGGGATACAACTTTGGGACACTGCCTCTGCCTCAAAACTAGAGAGAAACTCAACGTCGTTAAAACAAAATTCTAAGAATGATAACTGATGCTCCTTGGTACATTAAAAAACGCAACATCCACAAGGATCTACGTGTTCCACTATCTGAATGCATCCTAAACTATACGTGACAATTTTTTTAATTAACCTAGACACATCCAAGCCCCATTAACTGGAAACATCTTACAACATGGCTGACACCCTCGTTTAAGGAAGTACACTATTGCCCATAGATGAAACCATCCGAATTGAAAAACTTTAATTTGGCAACATAGATTTTAGTCTGGCACTTTAAATTTTTATTCTTAAGATTTGATTACTTATTGTTAGTTTACAGAAGTGTATATTTAATAATCAAATAAATATGACTGTCTGTAATTTCGTCCGTCCGCTTATCCCTATGTACGTCACCAGCAGTGTGACCAGATTTTCAAGTAAAGTTAAAGCTAAATCACGTTTAAAAAACAGCTTAAAGAGCTAAAAACAAAAACTTAAAGCCAAAAAATAAAGCTAAATTTTTTAATGTGGTTTTAAAAAATTTCTTCGTTATTTAGATATTTTTCATAATATGGACGAAACGTTTATGTGCTAAAAATATTTAAAAAAAATTTGTTTTTAAAAGTTTGATTTTAATACAAATGTTTGCTTTTTAGTGCATAATTGAACCGAGAATGAGTGGGGAGTTTGGGTTATAGCCAGCTTTACCATTGCCAAGTTTTTCCTTTTTTTGCAAGTTTTTTTAGAATACCAAAAAATTGTAAAATTATTGGGTAAAACAACAAGTTTTTTGATATTATATAAAGTTTTGTTAAGTTTGTTTAATAGATAAACTAAATTTTGCAGTATATTTAGGTAAAAAATTAAGTGACGTTCTTATGCAAAAAACTATCTTATATTTTCTAACTTTCTTATTACTGCAACAGTGTTAAATTGTAATACATACTTTGACAATCGAAGCTAAATGAAAGCGCCCAGTTCACTTTTTAAAATGCATTGCAAGTTTTTAAAGTATGCTTAAAATCATGTTTTAGTTGGTTTATTTATAACTAGCTTTACCCGGCCCACTTTGCTTAACTCGATCCCAGTGTTTTAAAAAAAAATGACATATTAGAAAAGTTCACTTCACTTAAAACTATACTAATTATTGTCTAAAAATTGTAAACTTATGACATTAAGTGGAATTTAAAAAACCCTCTTAAGTGGAATTAAAAAAAAATCTCTTTTAAGTTTTTTATCTATATTTTCCGATTAAATATTGTAACTACCTTATCCAACTCTATATTTTTGTTTGAAATAAGAGTGCTATTTGCCTTTTTGTTTTCTTAACATTTTTCTCCTTGCAAAAAATATAATTGTACCTATATATCTACTTCTTCACCTTCAGTGATATTCTCTCCATTTCAGCTTAAATAAAGGTTAAAGTGTCACAGTTTACCATAAAAAATGTTAAGCTAGTTATGACTATGCCTATCATAGTTGCTATCTCCCTTTAGGGGACAGTCTAACCCTTCTAAGGTTTATTGAGAATTTTTTGGTCGATAAAAGTTCAGAACTTTTAGCTGGCCACTATATCAATAGAGGGTATGGAATGAATAAGGTGTCACTTACCCCAACCTGATGACCCTTGCTAAAATATCTATAAAATTTGTTATAATGCCTATGTATTTTAGCTGTTTTAACACATAATTAAACATTTTTCGAATACCTGTTTTGAACATTATATTTTCATGCAAAATAAATGAATTATAGCCTGTAGTTATGACTGTTTAAAATATATATTAATTGGCGGATTTAAGCTATATCCGAACAAAAAATAATCGAGATTTTGTAAGCAGTGCATACATTTTCTAGTATATTAATGCGCTTCGCAGCAAGCACTTATCTATTCCCTTAATAAATGCAATAATGTATGGCAGTTAATGTAAAACTTTTACTCTTTTACACACTTGCTTACTGAAGTGCATACTAAAAAGCACTACCGTAAAGCAGTGGGTAAAAAACATTTGGCGAATTCACAAGGTACGATACGATAGCATATTGTATTATTGTCATATAATTTCACAATAGCATAAAAATTTTGTTGTTGCTTTTCATACGAAACTTGTTGTGAAACAATACAACTTTGTTTGATATGTTTTTTGTGATGTCATATTATATACAAAGTCATGCGGCAAGCGCCTAAAACGAAACGGCGAGTTTTTTAATTTATTTTTACAGCCGCTAGCACTCGCATCCGTTAAAAACGTCTATACTAAAAACTTAGGCAAAACCGCCAAAGAAGATTCCTTAAGCCGCCTCCGCCGGCAAAAATAGCCGGCACTGCTCTCTGACACATCAGCTGTTTTTTGTTTACGTAAAAAATAACAAAATTCTTGTGATTTTTTATTAAAACTTTGCTTATTTTAATGGATTTTAGAGATTCTAACCAGGTTAGATATAGACTATTTTGTGTTTTCATGGGTCTAATTTCTACAAATTATTAAGTTAAGCCAAGAGCAGCACCAGATTTATGTACATAAATATGAATTTGTTTTTCTATCGTTTGGTCGTATCAGCTGATTTAGATTTTAAATACGACACCTACAAATATACGAAGAGTTGTTCACAACGGTCATATTTTTTGGTTGTATTATTTTGCAATATATGATTTCACAAGACCTTGTGAATACACCAATTAATTTTTCGTCAAGTAACGGACATAATAACACGGCAAAACATTTATTTTGATGACGCAATAAATTTCCACAACTAAAGAAGCACCAAAGTTACATGAATAAACTGCATATTCATAGCGCCGAAATAAGCGCTTAACACGGAATGCAACTAAGTGGGACATCGCGAACATAAGTATATCACGCCATACGTAAGCTGGTTTGTAAGCTTTATCATCTTGATATTCCCTTACAAATTACCTACGGCGAACCAGCAGTTTTTGCTGGGATTACAATATATTCTAAGTATAATGAGTAACATTGATAATAAAATTAACTATTTATAGGAATTGAAGATGGTGGCTACTTAAAATCTAGTTTCCGTCCCTACTTAGCTCAATTTGCATATTAACACTAACAAAAAAAGTTTAAGACTTTAGCTATTACAGTTAATAAGATGTATCTACAATATAAAGAAATTATATTTGTTGTATGGGGGGTGCCACGCCCATTAATCTTTCTCCGCCCATACACAATTAAATTCTTCATATTAACTCCCATTAATCATTTTCCACCCATACACAGCTTATTTATACATACTCTATTCAGCTGTTACAGTTAACAACATACAAAAAGAAACTTATTATGTTGTATGGTGTGTGCCACGCCCAATAATATCTACCTGCCCATACACAACTCAATTATGCATATTAACTTTAAAAAACATCCACACAAAGTTTGGAAACTTCAGCTTTTGCCGTTATTGAGATATATAAAAAAAACTATCGTTATATGGAAATAATAGGAGTGGCAACCCATTAATCAGTTTTTTCTAGACTCATATAATAGTAATTGAGGTATGTGAAACCAATTTTAAAATTTGTATGGGAGCACCTCCAAATTCCAAAAATAGTGTATAGCCTCTTCCTGGTATGTATCTTTTTTGCAAGTTTAATTAAAATCAGTCCATCCTTTCTTGAGCTATAAGTGCTGTAACTAGCACGAAAAATTACTTTCTTTTTAAAGTATATAAGCGTAAGCGCAGTTTTCAACACTATTTGAAATGCGAAATAGTACTATAGGCATAAAAAACTTAAAATTGCTTTATTTTTTACAATCTTAATCCATAATCTCTAACTTTATATTGTATGTATGTATGTGAAAATAGCAAGAAAATATGGTAATTTAAAGAATCAAAATCTGGAAAAAATTCAAAAAAATACCAGAGTACAATTCTTATTGGGTTGAATTTTAGCTTCGATCGGACTCAGCAAATTTTCATTTCATGTTTCTAGAATCAAAATCTCAAAATTACGCAAAAATGTACCAAACATGCAGCGTTGCCAATTCAGCCATTTTCTGGCTAGATTAAGCCATTTTTGGACATACTTAGCCAGAAAAATTTGCATTTAGCCATTAACCATTTTTTTAGCCCTTTTACAAAATTATTAAGCCATTTTTATGCTTTCAATTTCTTAAGTTTTAGTATAATTTTTATCTTTATAAATAGTGAAAAACGCTTCAAACGCACTACTTTTTTACCGTCAAAAAATTTAACTCTTTAAAACGTGTAAGAGTTTTCCATCAATTTCTAAACTACATCATTTTCAATTGTATTTCAGAACTTTCTAATTGTATTTCAGAAATTTCTGATTGTATTTTAGAAATTTCTAATTAAATTTTAGAAATTTCTAAGGCAATTTCAGAAATTTCTTATTCAAATTCAGAAATTTCTAATTTAATTTCAGAAATTTCTAATTATATTTCAAAATTTTCTATTTGTATTTCAAAATTTTCTATTTGTATTTCAGAATTTTCTTATTGTATTTCAGAAATTTTTATTTGAATTTTAAATACAAATTAAAAATTTTTATAAAATTTTCGATGCGCTTTATCTCCGAAACTATAGATAACTGCTATCGACTTCAAATGTTATTCAAAAGTAGTGATCAAAAAATTCATACATTTTGGAAAAAATGATTGGAGGGGAGCAGGGGGACTAGAACTCGAATAATCTCGAAATCTTTTAAGACTCTCGACCGCAAACCTTCTACATGTGTCCAATTCACAAGCTCATATTATCGTCGTATGCGTCGTCCAATTATATATATATGTATATGTCGTATAATGTCGTATTTTTGTTGTTAGTAATTTTCATCCCAAAGTGTGTTCTAGTTTTCCCATTGTTTTTCATATATTATATATATGTTGTATTTATTTCAGACCTGGAAATGTTATTCATCACCTTAGTTTTTTTATGCTCGAAAATATGTACGTTTACTCAGAGTGAACTGACAATATTAAACTGACGTTTTCCATTTTTGTGCTTGATTTGTTGAAGCAGTCCCAATAGGCTTGATTTAAAAAAATCTAAGTACTGATCGTACTTAAAAATTTCAAGAATGATTTTGGATAAGTTCAAGAATAAAATTCTTGATTTTAGAATGTGTTTTTTCTGTCAGTGTATGTTTGTTAAATGGAGGTGCAATATTGCTAGAAAAAGTGAGGCGTTTTAATCAAATCTATACCAGCTTTTGAACAAAAACTAATGACATCGTTTTTTAGGGATCCACTTATTTTCGGAAAGTTTATGGCACATAAAAAGGAAACGGTAAGTACAAAAAATTAAATTTTTAAATTATAAATACTAAGTATCTATAAAATTAAAATAATATATAAAAAACTTTTCTTCTTTTATAATAAAGCTCCAAAAGTAAAAAAATTACATTTCATTTTTGGATTAATCCCGTTTACGCTAAAATCAATCTTTTAAGCTTACATCAAGTGCGGTTTCAAAATTAAATCAATCCTTTTTTACCTTAAATGTTTCTTGAAGTAAGAAATTCGCACTAAAAAAATGTTACTTGTTTTAAAAAATTTTTTACTTGGTTTAAGAAAACCCGTACTTACAGTATTTTTGGCACCGCTACGGCTTGATTTAAGTAAAGTTTACTTAGTTTATTTTTTGTGTGTAGTTATTTACATTTTATGGAAAAATTTTGTTTTCTGGACTTTTCTACTTTAAAAATTTGACAAAAACTTAATTTTTTCCAAAATTTTAACTTACAGTATTTAGAACAATTGAAGTCATAAAAAAGCTGAATAACTTTTATTTGCATCTCAATAAAATCTGAACGTGTCTAGATTTTTAAAAGAGCCATAAAGTCCTAGCAAAAGGTTCTTTTCAACAAGATTATACTTAACTGCATGGCAAGTTGACCTTGAAAATTTTTTAGTTTTAAAAGTATAGATCCGATTTAACAATATGGACCTTAAAAGTCTCAAAAAACTAAGGACTCCTCAAAAAACGGTATTCAGAAATATTATTCCTAAGACTTCATTTAAAAAAAAATTCTATTTTATAAAAAAAACTACTGGACCTTTTTATTCACGTTTGTTATTCTTAAAAAAATCACAAAAATAATTTTTTTCACATATCGGTAAAAAAAAAGTTCAATATTTTTTTCGATTACTGAAAATTGCGCTTAAAAGCACTGTGGAAAATTGTTAAAAGCACATTAAAAACTCAATTTGAAAAAACTGGTATTTAACGAAATTTCGGATACTGCATAAGCAAAAAAGCAAAAAAATAGCAGCGCTGTCTGAGACCCACCTTCAAGTATGCCGATCGATTTAAAATCACTTCCTAAGTAGATTTAAGTATGTCCGTCCGTCTGGCTGGCTGGGCGTCCATGTATTTCTGTGAACACGCTACACATCGCAATTTTGATGAAATTGGGCACTTATAAGCTTTTGGCACTGGCACGAAGACTATTGTTTTTTGTGATAATCGGGCAATTTTTTTGACAAAGCCGAAAGCAAATGTCCTGCCGGAATTAGCGTTTTGGGCTATAAATGGCTCGAATATTACTCGATTTTGACAAAATTTGTCTGCCTCTATTCCGATAACTAGTATGTTGAACAAAAATATAATCGGTTAATTTTTTTAAATAGTCCCAATAGACATTTCCTCCCAAAATAAGCATTTTAGGCTATTAATGGATCGAATATTATTCTATTTTGAAGGAACTTTGCACATGTGTCTAACTTTATGCCACTAACTAGTACACTTAACAGAGATATGATCGGTCCATTTTTTGATATATCCCCCATGCAAGTTCTTCCGGAATAAGCTTTTTGGGCTATAACTGACTCGAATATTACGCTATTTGGACAAAGTTTGGATATTAAGCCAATAATAAGTGCGCTGAACATAAATTTGATCGGGCAATTTTTTTAAATAGCTTCCATACAAATGTCCTACCGGAATAAATATTTTAGTCTATATGTAGCTCGAATATTACTTCACCTCCTCAAAATTTTGTAAACATGTTTATCTCCTCCAACTATTATACTGAATACAAATATTATCGGTCTATTTTTTTATAAAGCCCCCATACAAATGAGGTGAAGGGTATAACATGGTCGAATATAACCGTCATACTTGTTTCTACAAGGAGCATAAGGCTTTGAAAAATATTAATTTAAACACACACATATTAAAATTTTTTTTAATCGTTAAACATAATTTCCTTGAAGTTTTTAAAATAACAACCCAATTAGAACGTACTGACGATATGTAAAACTGCATCTATTTAAGCAAAAATATTTGGTTGCCCTGTTAATTGTTCTTTATTTTCGCTGGTTTTTAATATGAGTAATACTTGTTTGCAATTGAACTCTAGTATATTTTGCAAATTTCGTACATACTTACATATATACATATGTGCCATATTAACTTCGTTCAGCTAAAAAATGTACTTACATGCACTCATGCTCAGTTTTTGGATTCATTTTGGCTTCTTGTAGCTTGTCATAGAAATTCTTCCACATTTTTTCTTCATCCATAATTACGTTTTCGCTGTCCCCTTTGAGGATTTTAAATAGTAAATATCAGAGTTATTAACCAAACGGCGCGCGGCGTATGAATCACACGTTCCTATGTAGGTACATTGAATATATGTACTTTCTTAAAATCTTAAAAATCTTTATAAGGTGTTAAGTTAATTTTAAATATATGTATGTAAGTAGGTATGGTTTTGTTTTATTTGTCTTGTTTAAAATTTAAAACATATATATTTACATACAAACGCTTTTTGAACAATAAACAGACAAACGAAACTAACGTATTCACACTATAAAGAGAACTAAAATTAAACCAGCACAGAGTTTCACAAGAGACTTTTAAAAACCTACCTATTCGAACTAAAGGTAGTTTTACACTATTGTGCTGAAATTGTCTATTCGTTTAAAATCTGCAAAATAAAAATATGAAAATAACGTATTGACTATAAAAATATAATATTAAGATTTTTAATATTTAAACACCGGTACATATGATATTGTTTATTGCTAATAATTTTTATTCGCTTCTATATGTATCTATGTACATTCAAAATATCTAACGTCATGTGTATGTTTATAATAGTGTAAATAAGCTTTTAACAGCAGCCGCCGCCGACTCATAAAACGATGCGAATTATACTTAAAAAAACGCATGCATACTTTAGTACACACATGTTTAACAATAAATATGTATGTCTATAGGTATGTAGCTACATAGATAGATAGTACACTAATACCTCACTTTGCGTCGTGCTTACTTTCCAAAATAACGCGACGCCAAGTGAATTATGATTTTCTATAGCTATAGATTGAAGACAGGTTCTAGGGTTACAGAAATACTACTTTAAAAAAATACAACAAAGTAAGCATTAAAAAAACAAAAATAATATAAAACGCAACAACACGACATACTTTACAAAAAGCCCAAACACTAATTAAAACTGAAATCTAAAATTAGCAAAACAAAGTGAAAATAAAACTGTATTGAGATTGCGACAAAAAATATATGTATCTAAATCGCAGCTTTCAGAAGCATTGTGTCTTAAATTTGTAAAAGATAAAGATAATTAAAGGTCCGGCACTATAAAAGCTGTGGTGCTTGCAAGCCCAGCTTAGCTGCAGAGGATCAAAGGGAGTATTCCTACTCCACCAAATGCTTTACCCTCAAAGTATAACATAGAAGAAGCCTTAGCGTTGTTAATGGAATTGAGATTGTCAAAAGAAAAATATTCTATTTTACGAGGCTCTTTAAAGAATCATAATGTGAATATTTCTCCTGGATACAAAAAGGTTACATCTGCAAAAAAAAAAAGAAGCAGTGCCATCTAATGTAAATATTACTGAAGTAACGGTAGAGGTAAAACTGCAAGGCTAAATGGATCATACATCCAAAAGCCTTATTCATAGTTTGCCTGAAGAGGAAGAAGTATCACTTCCAGATAGGCTTACATTGATAAATAAGTGGGGATGTGATGGATCATCTGGTCAAAATGCTTGCAAACACACAATATCGACAAATGGCACAACTATTACAGATACAAATAGACTGCCCAAAGCCGGGGTATGGAAATACTAACGATGGTAATGTATCCAGAGCATTTTTTGAAAATGATAATGTAACAGCCCGAATTACTGGGGTCAACAATAATATTATTAAAAGGTTGGAGGTAATCCTAAATGTTATAAACTCTAGAGAAATGGTAAATGGGTAAAGTTTTGATAATTATGCATCAAAAACTGCCCAACTTTTAGCTCAAATGTACCCTGAGAAGAAACTTACTTACGGTTCATAAGAATTTGGCTCATGGTAAAAGTTTAATTGAATATCAATGCTTATCGATTGAAAAGTTATCGGAAGAAGCCTAGGAATACTAAAACAAAGACTACAAAAAATTTATATACACGAATACTTGCAAAATTTCATGGATTAGACAGAATGAGGACCTTTTCAATATGTTTGTGGCCTCTTCAAACCCACTTATTTAATCACGAAGACATGTAAGATCTCGAAAGGATTTGGAAAAACAAAATAATAACTGCGATATGTTAAGCCTATTATATAACGCTCCCAATGTTAATGACTATTTCAAAGAGAACTAACTAACAAAAACCAATTATTCTACACCATTTTTCATTGTAAATGAGAAAATTCCAATTGAAATTGAGAATTTCCATTTTAAATTAAGAAAATTCCAATTGAAATTGAGAATTTCAATTTGAAATTAAGAAAATTCCAATTGTAAATGAGAATTTCCATTTGTAATTGAGAAAATTCCAGTTGTAAATGAGAATTTCCATTTGAAATTGGGAAAATTCCAATTGTAAATGAGAATTTCCATTTGTAATTGAGAAAATTCCAGTTGTTAATGAGAATTTCCATTTGAAATTGAGAAATTCTAATTGTAAATGAGAATTTCCATTTGTAATTGAGAAATTCCAATTGAAAATGAGAATTTCAATTTGAAATTGAGAAAATTTCAATTGTAAATGAGAATTTCCATTTGTAATTGAGAAAATTCCAGTTGTAAATGAGAATTTCCATTTGAAATTGAGAAATTCTAATTGTAAATGAGAATTTCCATTTGTAATTGAGAAATTCCAATTGAAAATGAGAATTTCCATTTGAAATTGGGAAAATTCCAATTGAAATTGAAAAAATTCCAATTGAAATTGAGAATTTTAATTTGAAATTAAGAAAATTCCAATTGTAAATGAGAATTTCCATTTGTAATTGAGAAAATTCCAGTTGTAAATGAGAATTTCCATTTGAGAAATTCTAATTGAAAATGAGAATTTCCATTTGTAATTGAGAAATTCTAATTGTAAATGAGAATTTCCATTTGAAATTGAAAAATTCCAATTGAAAATGAGAATTTCCATTTGAAATTGGGAAAATTCCAATTGAAATTGAAAAAATTCCATTTGAAATTGAGAATTTCAAATTGAAAATGAGAAATTAAAACAGAAAAACAAAAAATTATAACATATAAGCACATGTACATTTTATTTAAATAATAATAATAATAAACAAAAAATAAAACACATTACATAAAACCATAAAACATAGATAAGGAACTTAATACAAAGTTAACACGAACGTAAAAAAAAAATCAGACTGCTTTATTGGCCAACAGGCATATCTTCAAGATTTAAAACAGACTGGTAAAATGTTGCAGTGTGCTGAGTAGCTCTACTACAATACTTTGTATTGGTTTGTTACAATGCCGCAGTAATTTATAACATATTTTTGTATTTAGCAGACACCAAACGTACCAAACGTAAATCCTCGTCAATGTTTCAGCACACTGTCTCGTTGGCCAGGAACACAGTGTGCATTTTTTTTTGTTAAATTACTTATGAAAGTTGTATTATGATTTTATATGTCGCTTATAAATAATACTTTAATAAAATGTACATGTGTTCATATGTTTAAATTTGTCTTGTAATTTAAATTTCTTAATTTTATTTGGAAATTTCTCATTTTGAATTGGAAATTTCTCATTTTGAATTGGAATTTTCACAATTTCAATTTAAAGTTCTCAATTTCAATTGGAATTTTCTCAATTTCAATTTGAAATTCTCAATTACAAATGGAAATTCTCATTTACAATTAGAATTTTCCCAATTTTAAATGGAAATTCTCATTTTCAATTGGAATTTCTCAATTACAAATGGAAATTCTCATTTACAATTGGAATTTTCTCAATTACAAATGGAAATTCTCATTTTCAATTGGAATTTCTCAATTACAAATGGAAATGCTCATTTTCAATTGGAATTTTCTCAATTACAAATGGAAATTCTCATTTACAATTGGAATTTTCTCATTTTCAAATGGAAATTCTCAATTTCAATTGGAATTGGAATTTTCTCAATTTCAATTGGAATTTTCTCATTTACATTGAAAAATGGTGTAGTTAAAACAAATATATATTACATAGCATAATATTTATAGCATTAATATATTAATATTAAAAATAATTACAAACTGAATTTTTATAATAGAAATAAAAAAATTTCATATTGGTTTAACATGTTATGCTAGTGTTTTTTCTAAGCTTTCGGATTTAAACAAGGTGTATTGCAAAGCGCACTGAAGTAAACTAATTGCTTAATATTAATTTACTTAGATTGAAATATTAAAAGTATATAAAAATGTGTAAATAAATAAAATAAAGTAAATAAAAAAAAGTAAATAAACATGTTAACATTTAACTGGAAAAATTATCCTATTTTGACCGCATTTTTTAGAGCACCCTATACCTCTAGCAGTATTTTGCAAACATTATTTTAAAGCCTAAGGGGTCCTCTGTCAATATCTTTTTAAATATTTAAAATATATTTCGGCTTTCGGAGTCAATACAGCACCATCGAACAAACCCACAGATTGGTACAGGTTATAAGAAAAGCTTTTGAGGAAAAGAAGTACTGCTCCGCGCTTTTTATTGATGTCTCTCAAGCCTTTAATAAAGTTTGGCATAAAGGCCTGTTAAACAAGCTAAACCCACTGGTAAAAATCTTCAACGTTTTGAAAAGTTACATAACTGGCCGACAATTTATGGTAAAAAAAAGAATCTGCTTGAGCTGTCCACAACCAGTAGAGGCGGGAGTACCTCAAGGGAGTATATTAGGTCCAATTATGTACTTGATTTACACAGCAGATATGCCTACTATGATTTTACACACACGTCGACATTTGCTGATGATACCACCTTCTCAGTATTCATTAAGACCCTAAAGAAGCCTCGAAAAAACTACGACAACTTCATTTTAAAACCAATTTGGTGCTACGGGATACAATTATGGGGCACTGCTTCCGCCTCCAACATAAAAAAAAACAAAATCCTAACAATGATAACTGGTGCTCCTTGGTATGTTAAAAACAGCAATATCCACAAGGATCTGCAAGTTCATTAGTTAAATGCGAAATCCCTAACTATGTGGGCAAGTACCTATATTTAAATACGCTTAAAACTCATCCAAGTCCGCTCGCTCAAAACATCTTGGACACTCGTCTGAAGAGGAGGGATTCTATCGCGCTTAAATGAAGTTAATTAATTATATTATGAGAACTTTAATTTTAGTCTGGCTTTGGCTTGATAATATAAATTACTTTTAGTTTTAAGATTTGAATACTTGTTGTTAGTTCGCTAAATGCAAAGATTCAATAATAACAAAAAATATGAAAAAAACTTTTCTAAGATGCAGATTTAAAAACTTGTCCACGTAGTTAGTTAAATGGTTATATTATTAATAATTATTGTATAGCTTATTTGACAGATGCCTATGTAATAATTGTAAAATAAGCCCTTAATAAACCTACTTTAATTATTATAAATATGAGAGTAATATTTTTAATTTAACAAGTGGAACTTAAAGATGTTTGTAAATGTTGTTGGATTTAGTATACCAAGAAGAGGCAGAAATTAAACTTAGAATTGTATTTTGAGGACTTTGAATTGTTTATGTAGGAGGCGAAAGCAGTGCCATAATTGTATCCCGTAGCACTATATTGATTTTAAAATCGACGAACATACACACAAAAAACTACAAAAAAAATTTTTCAAACAAATTCTTGTTCAAAATAATTTATTTTTTTAGTCAATTTATTTAATAGTCTCTAATAATATTTTTATTTGATTTTTAAATCAGACAAAATTTTTGCCTAGACAAATAAAATATTTAACCAGCTCAGCAAAATTTTTTAACACAAACTAAAATTCTTGCAAAATTGTTTGTCTAAATTTACAACTTTCGTTGTAGGTCCTCACCCAGACAAAATATTTACTGATTCTCTGAAATTTGTTACTGATTCTACAACTCAGTTTTTTCTGTGTAGAGTTTTTACCAAATAGTCAATGAGTTGAATTTGTGTCAACTTCGCATCTATATGTGAATTCGATGTAAGGCAACAAATCAGGTGAATGCCAAGGTATTTTGTCTTAAATTTTTATATCACCATATGGTTCGGATTCCCCATAACTTTGCTTATCTCTCTTCTTAGGTTACCTGATGTTGCAGTTGCAAGCAACTTTTGTGTTTGTGTGTTTCTGTGTTCTTGTAGCTTGAATATGTTTAATGCATAATTGTTAACTAAGCTACATTAATCATATTTTATACATAAAAATATATAATATTAATAAAAGTTATTTTAAATTATTTTCTTATGATAATTTATGTATATTTACATATATATGTATGTATTTATGTGCATGCGTATTTAAAATACATATATACAAAATTTATTACAAATTACATAGCCCTTTTAAAATCAAATTATATTATTTAAATTCAGTTTTGTTAATAAAACTATTAAAAAGAAATTTACAGCATTTCATACTTATACATTTTCTGTATGTAGCTAAATAACTTTTATCCACTATTAGAACGTACATATTTCTTTTGTATTGTTACAATCGAAAATTATTTTCGTACATAAGATGTAAATATGTATATATCTATACATATACTTAAATATCGTCATTAAAAACGCAAACTGTGCTAAATTATATTATATATATTATAATTAATTTTAAAGTGGAATTAAATAAACTTGTTAAAATTAGGAATTTTACAGTTTTCTAAGAAAATCTCTTAAATGACCATAAAATAATTTCCGGTCATGTATAATATTAGTAAAATAAAAAGAAATTTAAAAAGTAAAAACGGCTTACAACTTTCTATTAGATAAGCCAATTCATTTTATTTGACGATATATGATGAATTATTTAGATTTTTATTTTAAACATAATTTTTGTAATTGCTTAATCCATTACATATACATATTTTTTTAGGTTTCTTAAACAAAAGATAAGCAATTGTGTTGCTTTAACCTACACCTATTTTAATCTTGAAATTTATAAATTTATTATACCCTTAACATCAGTGATAAGGGTATATATAAGTTTGTCGTTCCGTTTCTAGTTTCTTTACTATCCATTTGCGACCCCATAAAGTACATATGTTTTGAATCCTTATAGATAGGGAAGTCGATTTAACCATGTCCGTGCTATGGTTGAAACTTTCTGAAGACCCCCGAAGTCTCATAGACCCGTAAGTGGTATCAACCTATCAGAAATATCGAAAAAGTCACTTTGGAAATCCAGCAAAATCGCCCGATAGCTGACCGAGATTTAATGCAAAAACCAAGACTACCTATTTTTATTTCTCTAAAATTTATACATAAAAACCTTTTCAATTGCCCCGGAGTTGCCCTATACAATATAATGGAAGACCGACTCCGATTAATTTTTCCCCACGAACACTTTTTTGGAACATACTTACACCCTATCTAAGCCTCCTAGCAGGGTTGCCATACAGATAAATTTTTTTTAATTGCTCCCACGGCTTCCAGACCCCAATTAATTTGTCCTCCCAAACATTTTTGTGGAACATACTTATCCTCCATCTCCAGTCCTTAATATGGTTTCCATATAAAATTAAAAAAAATAGGGTAAAACCCCTAAAACTTCTCCGGAGTCGCCCATAGAGGAATAAAATGTATCACAGACCACCACTAAATTTCCTTCCCAAACATGTAAAATGTATCACAGACCCCCATTAGTTTTCTTCTCAAACGTATTCCCATTATCTCCATTAGTTAAGGGGGTCGCCACACAAAATTTACAAAAATTATGTAAAAACGCCGATTGCTTCCACAGAGTCGGTCTTAGAGAAATAAAATATACAACCGATCGATCCCCTTACTTTAAACTCGCAAACATATTCCTAGAACTTGCTCACCACCTATCTCCCCGCCCTAAGAGGGTTGCCATACAAAATTTAAAAAAATAGGGTAAAAACCCCTACAACTTCTCCGAAGTCGCCCCTAAAGGAATATAATGTATCACAGACCTTAATTAGTTTACCCTCTCAAACATATTTCTAGGACATACTTACCATCTCTCAGCATCACTTAGTGGGTTGCCATACAAAATTTACAAAAGTGTTGTAAAAAAATTTGTAGCAAAATTCGCTACAAAATTTGAAAAAATATTAGGGTAAAACCCCTACACCTGCTCTAATGACCCTAAGAGGATTAAAATATGACACTGACCCCTATTTAAAAATTATAAATATGTATTTTGTAAATAAAAAAGGCTAAAAATAAAAAAAAAGGGTAAGGGTTTCGAAAGTCCATTACGAAGGGTAGCTAAAATTCGCCACAGCCGAATATAGCGCTCTTACTAGTTTTTTGCCTTTTATAGTCACTATCTGTAGCAATATTGTAAGTGTTTCCTAATACATGACCGAACAAACAGAGATTCTTTTGAGTACGTAGAATGCAAACGATTTTATCCCTTCAAAATAAATAAAAATTTCTGTTGGTTCTAAAATTGAAATTTATGTTAATTCCTAAACTTTTTTTTTTTTTTTTTTTAATAGTAACCAGCACTCAGGGGATGGCCCCTACACATGCATTGCATTGTGTTGGTATCAGGAAAATAGGTTATGGGAAGGAGGATAAAGAGAGTAGTGTTTGTGGACATTTGATTTAAATTTCTCGATATTTACTGTGGCAGGAAAGACATCAGTAGGAAGTTCATTCCACATACGAACCGTGCGGCCGAAGAAGGAATTCTCCCTGTAATGAGTGGTGCGATTCACTGGCCAGTCGACTACGTATGGGTGTGCTCTTCTAGAAAAACGTGTATCACGCAAAAAGTTCCGGGTCTCGGGAACAAGTTCCCTGATTTCTTCAGAGCACATTCCATTATAGTATCGATAGAACAGCGAAACACACCCCACATCACGACGGTGTTCCAGTGAGTCAAGACGGTTAGATACCACAACGTCGCCGATGAGTATCTTCGCTCGTTCTTGTACGCGGTCAAGTAGCCCCAAAATAGACCTTGGGGCACCAGCCCATACATGGGAGTTATATTCCATTTTCGGTCGGATATAGGTGGTATAAATAATGAGAAGATCAGATGGTGTAAAGTAACTCCTACACCGTTTAAGAAAACCAAGACATTTCGATGCTTCTTTCGACACAAGAAAAATGTGTTCCGTCCAGCGGACATCGCACTGGATTCTCATGCCCAGAATATCAAGAGTCTCTGTCCTCTCAATAATTATATCATCCATTAATACAGACGAGGCAGCATCGTCCATTGTGCGTTTATGTGTCAGAAGACAACATTGGGTCTTACGGGCATTAAAATCGACCCTATTCGCACGGCCCCATTTGGAGATTACCATCAGATCGCGGTCAATCGAAACATTCATACTCTGTCTACTAGCTCCAATCTCCAGAGAGCTAGGCCTATGGTCAAAAGAGTATGAATGGCATATGCTGCTGTCGTCTGCAAAAGAGTAAATAGGATTTGAAGTTTAAAATAGAAGGTCATTCAGAAAGATAAGAAATAAAGTAGGAGAGAGGACGGAGCCTTTCGGTACCCCTGAATTGATTCTGAACTCGTTGGAAGAGATCCCATCTATAACAACACGAATAGTGCGATCTCTGAGAAAACTCGATATAAATCGAGAAAATTTTTCACCGACACCAAAAGCAATTAGCTTAGATAGAAGCGCACAGTGCCAGACCCTATCAAACGCCTTAGATATGTCCAGAGCCACCACTTTACTTTCGCCAAAATGATGAATTGAGGTACACCATTTTTCTGTCAGAAAGGCCAGTATGTCCCCCGTAGACCGTCCTCTACGAAAGCCATACTGGCGGTCGCTTAATAAACCGTTCATCTCCAGATAGTTAACCAGGCGGTAGTTAACCATACTCTCCACAACCTTGGAGATCGCTGAACAAATTGCTATTGGTCGGTAATTTTCAGGGTTTTCAGCCTTTCCCTTTTTGGGGATCGGCGTAACATTAGCTACTTTCCAGCACGTCGGGAATACTCCGGCATGGTAAATACGGCTGAAAAGGTTAGCTAATGGACGCGATAGCGTCGAAGAACATTCTTTTAAAACCTGTGCTGGTATACCATCCGGCCCAGGGGACTTCCTAAACTTTTACTTTTTGTTCGAATTTGATTAGCAACAATTCTTTACAAACAAACTGTAAGTTATTAAACTCTTTTTCCATTATTAAAACTTAGTTGATGGTACTAAAATACTGTGTAAAAGGAAAAAAAATTACAATGCGACCATCTAAAACATAAAAAATTTTGTGTATTATAACAAATTTTAAAATATTTTACATATACAGTAGTTTTCCTTAGGGTTGTCAGTTTTTTTTCAGGGTCCATCGCCAGAACGGCCATCAAAAATCGCAAAAAAATATATTTTTGAGATTTAAAACAAAAAAAAGTCGCCAAAAATTCGCCATAATAAAAATCTATTGTTTTTGACGAAAAAAACTCAAAAATTATTTTACCTATTTAGGTAAAATATTAATTTTCTTTTTTTAAATAAATTAAATAAAAATAAATAATTATTTAATTTAAGAACAAATTAAATTGTTTTGTACACCAAGAAATTCAAAGGAAGAATTTAAAATATCTATAACCAAGTGCATACGGAAAATGGCAGTTACTGTGTTAAGTAACATGTTGTTAAATATTAAAAGCTTTGCTTAGGGTAAAACATGAACTTAATGCAGCATTGGTATTGTAGTAATTTTGTATGTAACATCGTTTAAAGCAAATCTGTGGCATTTGGGCAACAAATAAAACGCATAGATGCTATCAAAAGCTTCGATATTTGTATCCAATGGGCTCAACAAAATAATGTTAATTTGTCAACTTTACTTCTTTTAAGAGAACTTCAGGAAGATGCCACAAAAAAAATGTTGTTGTTCCAAAAAACCTATAAAGGCGGTGGCATATAGAATCTGTCGTACGTCATACTTCGCCTTTTTTAACTGACAGATAAGTTGAAAAACATGTTTTATTATGAACAATGTCACATTCAGTACGTCTCCTTCAACGCAATGTACTAAAGTTGGGCAACTTTTAACGTACGTCAAGTACTTTAACCACTACCAGCTGGTTTATAACCTTAATTTTGATTAGTTGTTTTTGCACGCAGCCATATAAAATATAAAAAATCAGCTGATTTAACAGCCGTTTATAAAGGATTCTATGTGCTAACCTCTTGCGTTGTTACGTTAATGTCAGTTAAAAAAGGCAACGCTTGAAGTACGACCGAATAGTCAAAAAGAGCTAAAAGGAGCTAAATTTAAAAATTGAAGATTTTTCCGTTTTAAATCTTTGAATGTACATATGTATTTACATATTTAATTTGCACTTCAAGATTTTTTTACAAAATAAAAATAATAGAAAAAATGAAAGAAAACTGAAAACTGCTTAAAAAATTTAAAACTGTAGCAGTGAAAAAATTTAGATAGAACCGACTAATTTTGGATTGAAGTGCATCATTGCTTGTTTTAAAAATACTATCGTATCGAATAAAATAAGAAACCGCATGCCTTTGAATACGGTTATTAATTTAATTCATATAAAATATGGTTTACAAAAGTTTAGCAGCTGCTGTTTAAACTACGAGTTACAGGTAAGCGTATTTGTAAAAATAAATTCAATTGAAACATATAATAAATCAATTCTTTTATAACACATAAAACATTTTCTGAATCCAGCGAAAAAACATTTTTTACGCTAAATGCCAAAATTTATTCCAACATCATTAAATTTGTTGAAAGCTTTGCCCTAATCTCTAAATTACGTTTAACGATATGTTTTTCTGATTCAGTTATATTAAAATTTTCGCATGCCTTCTCAAAGTTATATCCTAAAGAACAGTTGTTTTTTTATTTAAGATTCAAATTCTCCAGCTATATAGTTGAAGTCATCTGTCGGTATAATGATTTTATTAGTCAGGCTTTATAATAAATAAAATAAATCAGTGAATAGCTTTGTATGTTGCGTAAATGTAGGGTTGTTATCTCCAAATTTAAAAAAAAAAAAGGACAGCCAGCGCAAAAAACCCGGACTTTTCCGGACCCCAACAAAAAAATAGTTTCAAACTGTTTTATATATAATTATAGGATTTGTAGGTTTTAGTCACAATAAACTTTAAAAAAAAAATTTGCTTTAACGGCAAAAATGTACTTTTAAAGTAGTTTAGCAGCAAAGTACTTGAAGTAAATATGTAAGATAAGAATTCTGAGCACAGGGTACTTTAAGTAAGTAAGAAAAAAACATGATAAAAAGTTAAAACACAATTTTACGAGGTTGGCATCTTTTTTTTAACAATAAAAGATACGTTATTTTCGGAAAAATATAAGAAAGGATTGTTTCCAAATATTTCAATACCATTAATATTATTTTTAGCCGTTCCTTTTTGCGAAATAACTAAATTCGCGTTTGTTAAAAAAGTAGGACTTTTGCGGACGCCGATTTTTTTCGAGGACGTATGCCCAAAAAAGAGGACAGTGTCCGGAAAAAAGAGGAAGGTTGACAACCCTACGTAAATGCCACAAAGGCAAAACAATGGGGTGAAAACGGAAGAATTTACTATAAAATTCAAAAAGTGCCAAACGTGCCATTTCCACAGTTGAAAAGAGCTGTGTTAGCTCCTTTTTTGAAAAAAGGGCTAAAGGGAAAATTTTCGAGTTAGAAGCAATTTAAAAGAGCTAAATCTACCTCCAAAATAGCTAAATTAGCATCGCTGATCACATTAGTCTCTACATGCGTGCAATATTATCTGCTACACGCAGTTATACCTGTCAGCAACATCTATAGTGTTTATTGTTGCTACACTCGACACAATTTTTTTACAGTTTTAAGCCTTTTAAATTATATTTCTAGGCATCAGGTATCTAATTTAATTTGCAGCTATTATTAAAATAAAATTGTTTATAGTGTAGGTATAGTATACTGGTTTTATAATAAAATATATTGAAAAATTTACCTTAGCTAGAGCTATAAAAAAGTTCCAAACAGTTCCACAACGTTCTCTTATAATTAAAAAAAAAAACAACTACTAATAAGTGTAAAAAAGTCAAGTCGATTTCCACCCGTTTCCCCTTTCAATAAAAAGAGCATACTTCTCTGAAAATACTACATACATGCGTATGACATTTTTTTAATTCGCAAAATTTTTCATTCTTTGAAATTGATAAAAACATTATTAGAGAAAGAATTGTAAATATACTGGCAATAATTGCTTGTGGGCATTACATCAAGGAAGAAGTATTAAAAATTAAATGACCATTAAACTTTATGGGTGAGTGCTGATGTTCATTAATTTTTATGGGCCTGCTATTATAAATTATTCACCTTCACCAACTGTCAGGAGATGTATTTAAAGCAACTCATAAGGAGTTTTAAAAATTTAAGACAATACTACCGCAGAAAAACTTTAACAGCCAATACCTTCGGACCCTGTTGTGACTAATAACCGAAAAAAGCCAAAAAAAAAAAATTTATGAGACTATCAAATATTTTAAGGTTGCCAACTTTCTGTGGCAACGGAAATAAAAATTATAAACAGGAGTTTGATGACGTCCAAGCCTATGAAGATGTTCATAGAGAATTAAATAAAAAATAATATTAAGTCCCCATATAAAATTCTTAATATTTTAAATAGTAACATTACCAGTTTATCAAATTTAAATAAAAACTTTTAAAAAATATAATTATTAATTTCACTTTTACTAAATATTATCGTTTTGTTTTAAAACCTGACATCAAAAATCTCGTGTAAATTTTAAGCGAATTCGATCAATTTTAAAAAAATTGTACGCTATCTTAGATCCGTCATTTTAAATTTTTAAAAACTGACATCAGATTCGTAATCAGCGACCCTAAAAACCTTGAAGTACCTAATTTTGTTAAAATTTATTAAATCCATATGGAGTAAATAATTTTGTCGTACTAAATTTTAAATTTGTCCCTGTGTGCAACGACTGCTCAAAACCCGATTTAAAATAAGGCAAAAATAATTTTTTGTAGAAATATGGTGAACATAACATAAAAGTCGGCAAAGTATGCAGAAGTTTTTTCTTCGTCCAATAATTAAAAAAAAAAAGTCATAGTATCGCTAAGAGTAAAATACGATTTTTTGTAAACAGCAACCCGTTAACAGTCGTTGGAATGTTGAAACGACAATTGTAAGGTAACATAGGCAACATAATCGTTCTTGTCAAGCAGAACTTTTTTTATACCAGCTGGGTCACTTCTTGTGTAACTAACTAAGAATCTAACTTTTTTTGTTTCTTAGCAATTAAAAAAAAAACATTTTATATATGAAATTATGTTTTTTAAAAAATCAATACTATTTTTTCTAAAAGTCAGTACATTTCAATATGCACATTTTTAATCAGTACACCAAATGAAAAATCGGTATGTACATGTACTGATAAAATCAGTATTAATGGTGATATTATGCATTTACGAAAAGGCCCACTGTTACAGCTATCGATTTCAAACCTGCTGCAGAGGAGTTTTAGTATGATGTATACATTTTATAGAAACAATTTCGATAGAAACAATGGAAACAGTACTCGTAGCCTCCATATAAAAAAATCATCTTTGTAAAATTTTGATACGATGTGCACATCTCGTAAGCTATAACCGCTATCGACTTCAAACTAAGTTACATATGTATGTATGTATGTCAGTGTGACCAGATTTTCAAGTAAAGTTCAAGCTAAATCACGTTTAAAAAACAGCTTAAAAGTGCTAAAAACAAAAACTTAAAGCCAAAAAATAAAGCTACATTTTTTTATTCGTTTTTTAAAAAATTGCTTTGTTATTTAGACATTTCTCATAACAGAAACGAAACGTTTTTGTGCTAAAAATATTTAAAAAGAAAATTTGTTTTTAAAATTTTGGTTTTATTTACGAAAATTTGGTAGACCCATACCTTCAGTAAGAAGAAAAATAATATGTGTTCATATACATATGCATGTACAAGAGCTTTTTTAAAAAGTTTTTAGAAGCAGGTGTTAAATTGCTGCCTGTTTTGGTTAAAAAAAACTAATTTGTAAGATATGTATGTATTAAAAAAAAAACAAAAAACGAAAATTTGTTTTAGATATATGTAAATACTCAACACACTTTGTTCGTTCATTTTTTTACAAAAACACGTAAAATTAAGTAATTTATTTACAAACTTTTTTCATAACTACAAACACATGAAAACAATAAAAAATCGAAACATAATCTAATTGTTATTTACACGATGCAGTTTTTTTAATATTCCTTCAATGAAATTTTTGTTTGTTGACAAAACGAGTATCGAAAATCGAAAATTTTCATTTAAGTTACATAAGTACATAGTATATATGTATATCATGAAAAATGCCTTTATTCATGTAAATTTTGTTCAAGAAAAGAAAAAAAGATAGTATTTAATGTAAAAAAGTTGCATTGTAAGAAAGCATTTTTAAAAATATTTTTATTTGAACATGTGTGTCTAAATATGTATTTAAAACCAATGACTGTAAAAATTAAAAAAAAAATTTATTATTTTTTTAACCCTATCCATAAAAATAATAATTATCGTTATTAACAGTTTTTCTTTAAATTAAAAAATGACCGTCCTGCTAAAAAAACTAAATTTACTTGTACAAACAATTTGATGAATGCGCCTTACCAACATTTCGCCTCCGGTTTTAGGACCTATGATTTAAAACTTAAGTTACAGTCTTTTTTTGTCATTTCTTAACCAAAAGCGTTGGTTTCCCTTTCGGTTTCTTTGTCATTTTTTGCCCAAGATCCACATAAATTATGAAGTGGCGGTTTTAAAATAATTGGTCTGTTAGGTGTGCCTTGGGTGCTCTATGTGCCTTCAGCAAATTTCTAAGATTGTTTGTTCATTTTCTTAACTATAACCAAACCTGTGAAAAATTGTTATCATTTAGAATTTTTTGTTAGTTAGGTTGACAAAAAAAGATAAACAAAAAATACAGCTCGCCAGTAGCAGTTTTTTTTGGCGAAAAATAAACTGACAAAATCGCAAGGTTCTAAAGTATTTGTTTAATAAAGATATAAGTTGCTGAAATTCAAGGCTCGGATAGTTCAAAGTATTGAGTAGTATTAAACACCAAGATGAAAATTTTTGCATAAGTAGTATCGAATAATGAAATGTAGTAGGTTTTGCCAGCACTAGATTGATGTTGCAAGCTTGCTGCATAAAGACAAAAAGGTGTGTTGAACTAACTTCCCCAGTTTTAAATGAAATTAACAAATTATGTACTGTTTTCTTGTTTAATTTTCTTATTCTTTTAGATATATAAGATGAAAGTTTACTTCATGGTAGTAATATACATACATATCTACATACATTATTAGACTTGTACATAAAATTAAATGATGCAAATAATTTCTTAATGTTGATTCTTTATTAAACTTAGTGTGGTTGTATTACTTTTATATTGATGTATGTTTTTTTTTTATTACAGTGCAACTACAAGGAATGACTTTAGCAAACCTTTGAAATTTTTTCAATAATGATAATAATTTTTGTTTCAATTAATATTTAAACGATCAAAATAAGAATATGCTAATAAATAATTACATAAAAATATTATGGTTAGTTTTTTTTTTATTTTTAATTGTATTATGATAATAAATGTTATTATAAGTAATTATAATTTGTTTAGTTTATATTTTAATATTTATAATTATGCAAATATATATTTTAATTTTTTAAACTGGAAATTATTTTCAATATTTTAGTATTTGCAACGGTATGGAGTAAAAATCGGCAATTTAAAATACATTAAATAGATCCTTTTTTATTTATTTATTTATATTTTTTTTTCTGTTAATTGCAGTTTTAATAAAATTCTCAAGCATTTGCTTTTTATAAGAAATTTTTTTGTTGTTGGTGTTTTTTTTTATACTTGATAGTTTATGCTGTTTCAGGCATACAATGCTATAGATTGATTTCCATTTATTATTTTAATAGTTTTAAAAGTTGTGTTTAATATTTATTTAAAAATAATGAAAAAAAAAATTAAAGCGAATACACAAATCCATTGTGCATTCAACAATTTATTATTCTCTTAACTGCTTACTTTTCAACTTGTTGTCAGGCAGATTAATTTATTGGCCCATTAATGCATATGTCCATGTAAATAAATAAATAAAGCATCAGCGAGTTGAATGCACTTGCTTCAATATATTTGTATTGGTGTGTCTTCTATCGTTATGAATAAAACTGTAGCTGATTTCTTTATACTGATCAGTAGTCAATGCCCCGCATGCGATCCGAGTTTAAATATTCGTTGTCCTAAAATGTAAACCTTTGTTAATATCAATAATTACAACAATTTAAAATGTTTATGTATCTTTAATTCGAAAATGATATAAAACATAAAACCTCTTTAATTTAGAAGTTAAAAAATGTATTTCGCTTTTGTAATTGAGCAAATCAAAGAGTAAAAGAAGTTATAAGATAAGACAAACAATAATGTCAGCCAACACAATTGCAATGTAGTTCTACTGGTCTGCGTTATCATATTTCAGAATACAATTAAAGAAAAATGATAATTTTATAACTGCAATGAAAGATGATGGAATAGGTGTATATTGTTTTACAACATTAGGGGGGCTAACATTGGCTGAGCTCGTTTTTATAACTAGGCTTACTATGAATAATTGTCTGCTGACCCGTTCTGACTCCGGCGAACTACACCGAAAGAAGGTATTGTAATGTTTAGGTGGCTCTTCGAAGGATTTGACTAATGCATCTTAAAGATCAGTTACACATGGGGAGCATTAAGTTTATGCATGTGAAGAAAATTCCGCGTTCTGAAACTGACAGCGAAAACAACCAAAAATGTTTCTGTCGTTACGTGATAAACTGTCAAAAACGTAAACAAAACTAGGAGACAAAGAACAACAAAAGAAAATGTGTGTACAAACAGTGTTGCCAAACTCAAGATTTTTTACATAGCCCTAGCTGTAGAAAACAATTTTATAACAGTAATAATTATTTAAAAAAGTTAAAATAAAGTTAAAAGATCAATGTTTGTTTATTATGTGAATAAGAATTATAAATTTGCACATAGACTTTATTAAAAAGCAACATACATGTTGTAGTTTGTTATTTGAAACATTTTTTACAAGCGTAATTTTTTTTCTTACATTTCAGTTTAACATAAAGTTTGCAATCAAGTCATAACATTATTAACCCATAGTAATATTGACGCAGGTGTTAGATAAAAATCTTTTTCTTAAATAAGTTTTTGTAACGATAATTTTCGTCCTTTTTACGGAAAAACTAATGATATTTAAAAAAAATATACAAATTTTCTTATTAAAAAACAAACATTAATAATTTTAAAATTGTCCGATTCTGTGTATAAAGTGGCTACATTTATGCATATACATATGTAAACTGTCTGTCAAATTTATTTATTAAAGGAGTAAATTGAAAATGGCACATTGAAACACATCAGCTTTTTTCAATTCGTAGCACACATTCTCCTGCAAAAAAAAAGACTAAAGTAGTCTGGTCAGTGATACGAATAGTGTGCATAGGATATGGAAACAACTGCTCTAGTAAAATATTTTTTATATATATTTTTTCATTATTTTACATATCACAAGGTAATTAAGTCTTTGAAACAAAGTAATGACCTATTGGTAAGAGCCTTATTATTTACATTTGTGGGAAAAGAGTATTATAAGATACCCACTTCCTTGGTAAGCAAGATTTTTGTTCGTGTTCTCAGCAAAAATTATACCTATATTAAGTTAAGTGAAACCATTAAATATAAAAATTTATTAGAATACGTCAATTTATTCTAATGCTGTACAAATTCAATTTCAACAACAAAATATTGTCATATTATCCGTTGTTTATAAAATTATCCACTTTTTCCAGAAACCCTTCTAATAAAGATTTTGTAATTGCTTTCATTATCTTTATGGACGAAGTGGTCCACTTACGCTTTAAATCGCACATGTTTTGGTATACCTTTTCTGTGTTGTTTAATTTTTTTTACAAGAGCCTAATATCTCTCCACAAGCCGAAGCTCTAGACAGTTGGGTGGATTTGCCTCCCGTGGTAAAAAATTCTTGCTTGAATGACGCTCAAGGATATTTTCTGCAAAGTGGCATGATGCCAAATCGGGGCAGAAATATAAAAGCACTTTACGCTGTTCCAAAGAAGGTAAAAGTTGTTTTTGTTGGCACTCCGTAGTATATATTTCTGTGTTTATCGTGTCTGATGTTCCAAATGATTGGATTCTTTTTCCACAACTTCTTTGCCGCATTGCAATCTGGAATTTTCCGAGCTTTATACGACGTCAACCCAGCATAAGCTCTGACTTCGACTCTGACGAGCTGCTTTCCTGATAAAAGTTTTCGGTGCTGTACGAAAAACTTTCTCGACTTCTTTTTTTATTACAAATATCTGTGAGATCTTATTTTGTCTTATTTCATATTTTCTTTCAATGCTTAAGTCTCTCTTATACTGTTTAATGCTTTTTAGAGAATGTGACCATAACAGAATAAGAAGGTGACCTCGTCCCTAAAACAACAACTTCCTGTAAAAATTAAGCATGGTTTTTGTTGTTGCTCAGTTTCAGCGATGTTGTGATCACACATACACACAGTACACACAACCATTATAGAACATAAAAAATTTGCCAAGCTAAGTTGGAAAACATATGTCGAAAATAAAAGTCAGCTGAGTTACTCCTACCTTGTTTAATATACCTTGAGCGTGACAATGTAAATTTTCACTTGCTATTTTTTAAAGTTCATATTAGATTCTGTTGAGAAGTCTCAATTATTTTTTTGGGGACCTTTTTCGCTTTCCATTTTTAATGGAATAACAGTTGAAAATTAATAATTTGTGTAGATCATGATCAAATTATTTATCAGGTCACATCAGTGGGAAAATCTGGTTTAAGCCTCTCTTACTTTCTCTTTTTTATATATAGAGTTTGACATACTCACGCTTGGAGTTTCCTCTTTAATGAGAATTCCGCCCATCTTACATCCTTATTATAAAAGAAATAAATTTTTAAAAAACAAATTTTCGCTTTAGTTCATATATTTAATTTCTTATTACTTAGAAGAAATTAATATTTTCCATTAGTGTTCAAAGAAACTTTAGTTTAGTTTTTTTCCGATACTAGCCGAGTTATTTTTTAAGTTAGGAGGAATTTTTCATTTTTTACTGAACTATGTATGCTTTTGGTATTAAAGCCTTTTTGGCAACACTTTACTAACGCTTAACGTTCATCCATCTATCAGATAAAGTGAAACGCTTTTTTAACTCTTGTATACAATACAATAAGGGGGTGGAAATATTTTTTATATTTTTTTGTCATTTTTCCCCGCTTGTTATTCTTTTAACCACAAATGAACTGAAACTTAAGATCATGTTGCACCGTGCCGTGTTTGAGTTTTTATGACTGTTATCTATTGTAGAACTTATTGTTTAAAGACAAATTTTCGCGTTTTTATTATTTTGGCATTAGTTCATACAAGGTGGGTCAAAGAAAGTTATCCGATGTTGTTTGGCTCTAATTTTTTTTTTCTAAATGAAAAACTTCGATTCTGTTTTTAAAATTTGTTTATTTGAATCTTTAGAATTTTATTGGTCAAGTCGAGAAGATGATATCGGCCAAGTGGGCGCCGTCACAATTGATTGCTATACGGGCTCGTTTTATGGCATTTTTATCCCTTTGTGTGACAGTTTCTCGCACTTATGTCGAATGTTGGCCTTGAGTGCTTCCAAAACCCCCACAAAAAAAGTCTGGAACGGTTAAATCGGGCGATTTTGCGGGCCAATGTAAATCGCCAATACGAGAGATAAGGCGACACGTGAACGCCGCCTTAAAAATTTCGGTTGTGGTTTGCGCAGTGTGTGCCGTTGCTTATATATTGTTACTATAAACACATAATTGTTAAGACACGTATTTTGTAAATACAAACATGATTATACAATGATAATTTAATTTCTTTGAAAACTGATAATTATTATTTCATACATTGTTAATGAATGTACTGTCTTTGTTAATATTTATATTAATTAATATTAAAAAGGTCAAAAAACTAGGAAAAATAATTAACTAATATTTCTTTTTTTTTTAAATTTTGTTAATTTTGATATATGGGCATTTCCATGTCATCGTACGTGACATTTGTACGCCTACAAAGTGGTGTAGATTTTGCAAAAAGAGTGGTAACTGAAAAGTTATTTCGTCAAAATGTTACATTTAGAGGGTACTCTAATCTAAAAAAAAATCATGACTGTGAAAACCTTGCCGGCCAAAATATCGGGCGAAAAAGGCGCATATCGTACGTGACAAAAAAACGGAAGTGATGTCGAGGTGCATGCACATATATACGAAAATCTGCGAATTGTAAAAGTTTTTTTCCTTTCTTTAAGTTCTTTTACCAAGCCAAATATTTTTCCTTGATAATCCATAATTTTTAAATACAAAAAGATTTTTAGATAATTTTGTTACGAACAAATCTTAATATCGTTCGTGACATACCGTATGTGACAGATTTTTCTCTTACAGTATTTGTCTGAAAAAAAATAGGTTTTTTTAATATATGTATACATAACAAATTTAAAAAGAATTAAAAAATGTTTATTCGGTGATAATAGCAATAAAAACAATAAAAGGTTATTTTCATTTCTTACTATACACTATGTACTTGGGCACTGGCACTTAATTATTAAATTTTAATTTTTTCTCTTACTGAATACGCAGTTCGAGACACATTTATATACTGACTATCATGATAAGTTAACGAATGAAGTTTTCTTATTTTTGGGATGGGCTGGACATTTTGCCATTTTTCATGGAGATGAGCAGAAAACCCTTCAATCTCTTCGGTAGCAACATAAAACAAATTAACTCCTTCCACATATTTATGAGCACATTCATAAAATGAGAAAGCATCTGGCAAGATTAATTTATTTGCCTTTACAATTTGCCAGACCTTTCTTTTAACAGTACCACCTACTCCATCAACTGCACCTTTACCATGTGATGTGGCAAAGAAGTTCCATTCTAAATGTTGGCAGCTAAATTTGTTTAAAAAAGAGGGAATACTTTTTAAAATGAATTTGTTTTTAAATTGAGCGCTACTCAAATCAGAAAATATGTATATAGACGATATATCTACATATTGTTCGCTTATTTCAAGCATAGTTTTTGTAATAAAATAGTAAACATCAAACTTATTGTGTGTTAATTCGTCGTTAATTATTTTTTTTGTCTTTTTTGGCTGCATCTGCGAACTTTTTTCGATAGATATGCTGTCTTTCAGCCTCCTTTTTCCGGTATTTCTTTATTTGTTCTTCGTTTTTCTTCAAGCCCTCCCTCCATTTCTTTGTAGTCTCATAGCTATTTTTACCCATCTTAATAAAATATTTATAATTATAAAGGAATTTGAAAGTATCAAATTGAATTGTGTTACTTACAATATCGTATGCTACAAACTTTGAAAGACTATAAAATTTTTATTGCATCAAATTTAAAAAAAAAATCGATCAATATTTGTTTGCGAGATTTATCTTGCTTTGAACTTTTATTTTTAAATACTTGCGACCGGTCGAATTCAAATAATGACGACAAATAACGTTTTTGCATTACGTACGTGACATTAGAATATCATTCAAAGCAATCTATAAAAAATACCGCTATTCGAACTCTAAATTTTTAATTTCATAATGGAACTTGGCCACTGATGTTGTAACATTATTTTTAAAGCATAATTGGAATATTACAATTACCTTAATTTAGCCACTAGTTAAGACAAAATAGTTAATTTCAATTTCTGGAAATTGATCAAAGAGATTACCAGTTTAATCTGCTATTTTTGCTCTTTTAAAATTATAATTAGCTATAAATACTTTTACATAATAAAATTTAAGTGTTTTATTGCTCTTTGGTATATTTAAAAAAAAAGTTGCGATGACTTTTATTTTTCCAGCCGTGGTTGACATATTCATGGAAATGCCCATATGTATGTCTGGGTTAGTAAATTTGACTTCTTTATAACTTACCCATATTTTCAAAACTGTTAAAACGCAAAACCTTAAAATATCGCAAATTAACCATTTTTCTAAGCTCGGGGAGCAACAGACCAAAGTTAAAAGGCCAAAGTACCAGGGTGTTCCCAGGAGGGCGAAAAGAGCTTCATGGTCGAAGTACTGTTAATCTATTCGTAAGCGAGAGGTTAAGGTTCAGGAGAATACTATCCAAGGATATTAGCGTACTTGGGAATATTTTGAAAACGGATGGCTCGTGGACGGGGTCTAGGTCGGAGACCCTTAAATTGCTGATGAGTACCCACTTCCCGAGTTGCAGGGAACTAGCTGCTAAAGATCTATCCGGAGGACCTTTATAAGGCTCCGGGGGAGAGCTGAGGTAACAAGGGTGGCAGAGGACCTGGTAACGCTTGATAGGGTAATATGGGCGGTGGATACTTTTCGGCCTCAGAAGTCACCAGGCCTGGCCGGTATTTACCCGTGCATGTTACAGAATCTCTCGGATCAGGGACTTCTGCTCCCAACAGTTGTATTTGCTGCTAGCATCACACTCAGTTACATACCAGGGAGGTGGAGAAAGGTAAGGGTGGTTTTTATACCCAAGGCTGGTAAGACTAGCCTCTCTTAGCCAGGGGACTTTAGACCGATCAGCCTATCGTATTTCCTTCGAAGATGTTGGAACGACTGATCGATATTTATCTAAAGAACTCGATTGATACGCATGTCAAGAGTAATGCTCAACATGCCTACCTAAGGGGTAAGTCTGTGGAGAGTGCGCTTCATGATTTGGTGGAATTCATAGAGCGCGATTACAGGAAGGAGCACACGCTGGACCCGTTCATGGATATCGGGGGAGCCTTTAATAATGGTTTTATAGAGGCTAGTAGTCGACAGGATACTGAGGCGGTTTGACTCGAATGAAATAAAAGTGGTGGCTTATGCAGACGACATCGTGGTTTTTGTGATGGGGTAATTTTTGTCCACCACAAGCGAGGAAATGGAAAGGGCATTCTCCGACCTGCCTGCTTAGGCGAGGGACAAAAGACTGGGAGTACACCCAGGGAAAACGGAGCTAGTGTTCTTCACCAGGAAGTACAAGGTGGCAGACTTTGAGCTGCCGGAGCTTGAGGAGCTATCGGATAGGACCAGGTATCTAGGTATCGTCCTAGATGACAAGTTATCTTAGAGGGCGAATGCGGAGGAGAGGGTTAAGAAGGATCTCAACGCCTCTTATGCCTGCAGGAACTTCTTAGGAGGTTGCAAACGGTTACGGTGAGCTGGATTTACACATCTGTTGTAAGACCAATTCTTACGTATGGTAGCCTCGTATGGTGGAGGGCTCTAGAGAGGGCGCCGTAAAGAAGCTCTTGTCAAAGTTCCAAAGATGTGCTGTACTAGGCAATACAGGGGCCAGGAATAGTACACCACAGACAACGCTAGATATAATTCTACATCTTCTCCCCATCGAGGATTTCGTTTCTGGAATGGCAGCAAGGATCTTGTTTGGGCTCAGTGAGTCAGGTATGCTTAGGGCAGGTTAAGATGGACAAGCCGGCATTTTAGGAAGGGTCGGGGATGATTGACTCCTGCGGCGGTCAGGTTCAACGGACTATGTGGTTGCGAAACTTGACTTTGGGATCTGGTCCTAGGTAGTGTTACCGGATAGGGAGGAATAGAAGGAATCGGAGAGGCTGTACGAGGAGTTTGCAGTCTCTAATGATGGATCTAAGATGGAGGCGGACATCGGGGCTGTTGTCTATATAATGGATACGGCAGTAAGGATGTCATACAGACTTCCGGACGAGTACAGCGTTTTCCAGGCTGAAATTCTGGCGGTGACGAGGGCCGTGGAATGAATAGGGGAGGACGCGGATATAAGAGGACACGTGACAATCTACATTGATATTCAGGACGCGCTCAAGGCTCTAGAGGGACAGTATGTCAGGTCTATCATGGCGACACGCAGATTTAGGCTCTAATGGGTTCCGGGTCATTGTAACGTTTCCGGCAATGAGACTGCCGATGAACTGGCAAAAAGAGGATCGACCCGAAATATTGGGCTCAGTTGAGCCAGTGGGGGCACCATTAGGTTCGTACTATTGGCTGATAGACTTGAATAATGGACAAGGTGGGCCAAACCTAGAGACAGGGCTGCTTGCGGAATCTCCAGATTTCTGTGGCCCAGCCTGGGCAGGAAAGGCCCCGACCTGCTGCTCAAGGAGAGCAGGGGGTATTCTGAGATACATATTGGGATTATCACAGGGCCCTGCGATGTGAGATATATGACCAGCAAATGGGACAGGAGCTTTCCAGATTTCTGCAAGCTGTTCGGGATAAGGAGAAGATAAAGACGGTAGAACACCTTGTCTGTCACTGCCCTAGACTGCAGATCCGCCGACAGAGTTCGTTGGGAGGGCTCTCCCTAGATGGGCTTGGTGAGGTCTCTGGCTGTGGGATGGGGAACATTATGAGATTATTAAAAGGGGTTTTACATATTTTCTTAAGCTCTTCAAAAGTAATTGCACGAAATTTAAACTTAGAATTCACAGTAGGTACTTGATTTATAAATTGCACATTCTCTATATTATTGCTAATTGTCCTTATACTATCTACGAAGTAGTTGTTAAACTGACTAGCTATTTGGTAATTTTCATTATATTCTTTTTTGTTGAATATCACAGATTGTATCACAGTTTTATTTTTCTTAAGAACCAGATTCTTAACTTCTTTCCACATTTCTTTTTGGTTTCTGGCATTGCTTATTTTACTATTTACGTAAAAATTTTTTGCATTGTTGATTTTATTTTTATATATATTTTTCTAATTATTTTATAATTTTTCAATGCAGCATTAGTATTTTCAAATTTGGCTGTCTGATATTTAGCGGTCTTTTCGCGTCTTACTTGTCTTAATTCTCTATTAAACCAATTATTTATATTATTTTTCTCTCTTATTAGCTGTTTTTTTGTAAACTTCTTAATTGCGTTTTGAATACATAGGTCAAAAAATTTTACGTTATCATTTAAGTTATTATCTTCCTTTAATTTCAATACTGAATGTAGTTCTCTGTTAAATAGGTGTTTGTTGTAGTTGAACGTTTCTATTTCTTTAAACATCACTTGTCTACTTGTTTCATTTTCGCTTTCAATAATGATATCGAAAGATTCATGATCCGATAATTTGTTACTATTATTGGTTCTTGTTGTTACTTTATTATTGTTCGTTATAACGTAATCAATTAATGTCCTTGTATGTGCTGTTACTCTCGTATATTCTTCAACTATTTGTTTCAATCCATTAACATCAAAAATGCTCCTCAATCTGTTTTTGTAGAAACTATCCACCGACCAATCA
Organism: Melanophora roralis; assembly: GCA_963583895.1. Taxonomy (NCBI): domain Eukaryota; kingdom Metazoa; phylum Arthropoda; class Insecta; order Diptera; family Rhinophoridae; genus Melanophora; species Melanophora roralis. The sequence continues at coordinate 85,020,055 of OY757187.1, read as the reverse complement.
ATGCTGAAATCTCCTGTTATTACTATATTACAGTTATGCTCGCATATATCCTCTAAGGTTTGTTCAAAGTTTTCACAAAATTCTGCTTCACTATAACTAGGTGATCTATAAACTGCACCTATTATAAAATAATTTTTCTCATTTTTCATCGAGCATACATTTATCCAGTACCTTGAGTCACTTACTCTTTCAAAAATCTTTTTTACGTTCCAATGTTTTTTGTAGTATATTACAACCCCTCCTGTTCTATAGGAGTTAGAAAAGTTATTGTTTGATTGTAGCCTGGAATTAATATTTCATCTTCATCTACTTCATTTGTAATGTGAGTTTCTGTAAACACCATAAAGTCCGGGTTTTTACTAACCGCAATAGTTTCCACCTGATTAAAATTGTTTATCAAGCCCTGCACATTTGTACATATACCACAGATCTTCTTTAGTTGTTAGGCAGTTAGACCGAAACTTTTTCTTTTTCTGTTCAGACTATTTTGATGCCCGGCATTCTTTATTTTATGTTTGATGAGAAAATCACTAGTTGCTATTTGGTGAGGACTGCAAATAGTGATTATTGTGGGTGAGTGGCCAGAAGATAAATCCAAGGAGGCTTGAGCCTCAATTAGTTCCGGGGATATACCTTTTGCTACGCCAAAATCTATTACGTCTGGAGTTTTATTGTGGTCGGTTGACCAATAGGTTGGTTGTCCAGTAGAAATAGCACAAAGCCCCATTTCAGACACGGAATCATACAAGACACGACCTCTGGGACTAATTAGGCTGGAGCCCCAATAGGTGTGTTTAGCGTTATAGTCTCCAGCAGCTATGAAGCGGGGACCTAAAGATTTGTAAAAACTGTTGTACTGATCCTTCGTTATGGAGAATCTAGGGGTAGAATAAACCGACGAAATAACTAGGTTATGGAAAAATTAGTCAATGCAGACGTTTGTTGCTTGGATATAGCATTCGGAAATGCCACCTAACCATTGTTGTTTAATTCTTGATTTGATTAGTATAGCCGATCTTCCACATGATCTATCCCTGGGATCCTTTGAATCGTAAAATCAATAGCGACTTATTTTAAAAGTGCTTCTAGATGTCATATGAGTCTAGGAAATCGCCTCGTGTATCATTTTATTGTATTACTATATCACAAAAAATCCGTATATATGTATATATTCAAAGCCTTATGGCAGAAACTGTTATATTGGAATCAGCCCATAGCGCCTTTTAAAGTCTTGTCGCGCAAATCGTATTATTTACATAAAATCCAAAGATTATTACGATATAACTACACACAAAAACGATTTTAAACAAAAACTGTCATTCTAAATATTAAAAAAAGATGGGACTTTTATTGATCCGACCTCTTATAGCCCCAACTTCAGATACAGAGTTTACTAAGAATTAAAAAAATTTTGTTACGACCAGTATTCTTTTTTTACTTATGTCGGTGTTGAACCAGGTCGTAACATTGGTGTGAGACATACCTATGACTTTAAATAAAACTTTTTTTAGAGCTGAGCTTTGTTCTTTTTATAACTCGATTATTATTTTTAGGTCTGCGTATATTTTTAATTGTTGTACGGGGTTTTTGTGCAATTTTTGTGAATTTTTCTGCTTTAGTTGTGGTCAAATTACAAATTTCAAACCATATCTTAAGATTTTTAAATAAAATATAAATAAATGTTTTACAAAAGCGATTAAAACTATTGAGAAGTCAAAAATAAGCTGTGATCCTAAATGTTTATGTTGCAAACAAAAAATATTCAAAAATACCTTCAAAAACCAACAAACCGTCTTTACTAGTTTTTGTTTTTGAATTTCCATTTTCTTTGTTTGTTGATTTTTATATGTATTTTTTAATATTTTTTGTTTGTTTTTATTAGTTTCAACAAGTTAATTGAGATTATTAAATATAAGCAAATAAAAGTCAGAAATATTTTCAATAATTTTGTTGAAAGTCTACTGATGATTTGGTGTAGGAACCAATGAAATGCATATATACATACTTAAAACAGCAATTAACCAAATAAATTTAATATTTTGTTTTTACTTTTTTGAAATATAAGCCCCTTAGTGGCAAGACAGGTTGACCTTAAGGAGTAGAAAAATTATATTTAGTACTTTATACGCACTCTTTGCAACTTTTGAACTAATAAAGACAAAAACATAATTTAAAATGGGTTCGAAGTCTCAAAAAATTCGAAAATTTCGTTGGAACCTTTTTGAAATTTTCGACCCTAACGCGTCAGAAAAATACGTAGATAAAAGTCGGAAGGTAGTTCCAAAATTTTGATTCTAAATATATAAAATTGTGGTAAACAACAATAGGAATATTTTAGCATATTTCAAAAATAAAAAATTAGAGATTCTGGATACAGAAAAATAAATAATAGATAAAGGATGAAAAACTGTTTAAACTATACTAACTTTTTGAGTTTCTCTTGGTCCAGAGCGTATTCGTGACGTTTCACTTTTAGTTTGCTGATCTTCATGGAAGTCTCGATCCCGATTATTGTGTTTTGGCAGCACTCGTTCGTCTCCACCACGCCCACGATTGTAATCATACTTCGAGGTGTGTCGACCAGAATTGTTGTATTGTTCATTGTTCTCACGGTCAGCGTCTGAATCTCTAAAGTCCCCACGGTCACCGCTTCGGTGGCTGTCGTATCGACGGTGATCGTTGTATGTATTAAAACCACTACGATACGTATTATTTCGATCACGAAATGAAGAACTATCACCGAAATGTTTTTGAGTTCCACCGCTACTTCCTGTTCCTAAGCCACTACCACGTATATCTCTGTCTCGGTCTCTATCTTGTTCTCGATCACGATCTCTACCCCGTTCGTCATTTTGACGCATATTAAAATTACGGGCTTGAGATGAAGGAGGACCGCTATCGAAGCCGCAAACTGGTTTCTTTGAAGACATTTCCTCTTCCTGCTTCATTTCGTAGTGATAAAAATCGTCAAATATAGAGGTTTTGTGTTTAAATGTATGAAGAATTTGCAATACTTCGATGCCCTTCTCATGTGGTACTTCCTGTGTATCGCGTGAGTTTGTTACGGGCTTGTTTTCGTTATTTTCGAGTGTTATGTGGCGCAGCTTAGGATTAGGCACATCTTTTACGTAAATCCACTTTACTTTAAACTTGCCTCTCCACTTGTCTTGGGACCAAACGCTCGACGTTGAATTGTAATCTACCGAAGTCATCATTTGGGCCATGCCGCAAAAATGACCAGAACCGTTCACCGAAAAGAAAAGAAGAATGTTGCCTCCATCTCTGCTACGTTCTTTGAAGGCATCATCCAGCTTTTTGTTTCCATGGTCAGTGGAGCACCATATTTCATACTTTATACTGCGATGAACATCAACCTCTGAGTATGATTTGATAACAAAGAACCTGAATAAAATATTTGTTTATTATTTTACTGCAATAAACTATTAAACAACAAACATATGTAATTGGGAATATTTCATCAAATAGAAATTAATAAAAATTAATAAGGCTAAAACTTTTAGTTTTAGAAAGTTCTTGAACAACAAATTAATTCCTAAAATAAACTTTAACTGTAAAAAAATATTTTATTAAAATCATTTATTTTATTTTAAATTTTTTTTAAGGCTTTAAAGATGAAAATTATTTTTTTTTTCAATTTTACTAAAAGTTTGTAATATCTCTGGCCATAAGCATTCTAAGTTGCCACACAATTCACAAGAGTTTTACTTTTATAGCCAAGTTTATATATACATGTTTTATTATATGAATATTAAATGTATACCCACCTTGCTAAAGCTGCTCGATCTAAATCAATTTCAGCTGGATTGTAATTGTTTTTATCTCGAAGTTCCTCTAAGACAGCTTGTGGTGATTCAACGGCACCTGCTCTGTCATTTACTTCGACACTTTTAGAGCTACTTTCACTGCGGTAATCAAAAGATCCACTGTTGTGATCATGCCTGGAAGATGTGTAATTGCTTTTGCGATCTCCATATCGACTGGAAGTTGAACCAACGCCACTGTATCCATCACCGCTCGTTACACTTTCGCCTGCACCTGAAGAAGCATCACCGCGACGTATCGGACCAGAGGAGGATCCACTGATTCCCTGTCGACCACCTTGATGCAAAGGATTTTGTGCGTACCAATTTCTGCGGGAATGTCCATTTGGTGAGTTTCGAACACGCCCATAACTGTTATTGTAATTCTGTTTATTGTCATCTCGAAGAATGTCCTGACCTTTAATTTTATTACTATTGTTTTCAGAACGACCAACTAATTCAAAGTCAACACCTATTCCTGGTGCAAAATCTGAATTTATATCGTTAGATCCCAAGTCAATAGGAGGTGGAGGCGACGGCACAGGTGGCGGATTGTTATTCGGCAAATCCCATGTGTTCACGTCCAAGTTGTGTTTTCCCGGAACCATAGGTGGAGGTGGCATGCCTGGACCCTTCTTTTTATGGCTGGAAATTGTAAGTGTAGTCTGAAAAAAAATTTATAAGTGCAGTCTACACACATAAATATGCAAAAATAATCTCTTACTCTTGATGTGAGCTTAGCAGGCTGGGAAGCAATTGAAGCCCATGTAGTCTTTTTGGGTGCGGCAGCATTTGCTGCTGTAGTAGCTTTCTTTTCACCTGGAAAAATGTTTGCGCCAGGTCTATTGTCCAATTTTCCTGTATTGGAATTATCATAACGACCACTTTGCTCATGTCTTGCCTAAATAATAAATTAATAAACATAAAGCAAGTATTATTTTTTTATTTTGGGACCTGGATATCTTAATGTACCTTATTGTAGCTTCCAGACGAGTTATCGGATCTACGAGAGTTGTTAGAACCCCAAGCATTAGATTGGTAATCGTCTCTCTTCGAGTTTTGAAATGTAGGCTTATTATATTTCTTATTAATGTCTAAGAAAAAAGAAATTATGTGGTTAAAGTTTAAAGTACTTAGCTAAATATATGTATCACAGATCAGCTTTGAGTCGTTTTTTGGCTATTCATAGTGACTCATAAAATTTTAATATAAGTACGTATAAGTCATTAAAATTTAACTGAGCTGACGTACACACATACTCTCAACCACGTTGATTAATAAATACAGCTCACAAAGAACAAGAGTACTACGTCGTACTCATACTTATGCCGTCCCATATATGTTTGATTCGCAAAAGTACCCACGTTTATTCATATTTTTAAAAAAATACTCATGTTCTTATAGTGATGCAAATTGATTTAACTACAAAAACATTAACAGCTCGAAAAAATTGCAATTTTACAATATGTAATACATATACATATTTTGCAAGTATCATTAATTACTTAATAAATAAATGATACTGCCTTAAGTTTTGGTTGGGCACCAGAAACCTTGGAAATGCTATTAAAAGGTACAATCAGGGACCCTTAACGTTTATGGCTTTGGCTGTTGGTTAGTTATATAAGGTTGGTTGGTTTTTATATAAGGGTATAAGGGTATATTTCAGTTTTTCATTCCGTTTGTAATTTCTTTATTATCTATTTACGACCCCATAAGGTATATATGTATTCTGGATCCTTATAGATAGGGATGTCGATATAGCCATGTCCGTCTGTCACTCTGTCCGTCTGTTGAAATAAAGTTTCCGGAGTAATTTTAAGCACTACCGGCGAGATATTGGTGTCAAACTATAATAAATATTCCTGAAATTATCAGGAATGTCTCTGTTTTTTTAGAACAAAATCACAAACTCCATACAAAATAAGTAACAAATGAAAACTGGCAACGCTGTTAAACATATGTATGTACATATATATATGGATGGACATAAAAAAATAAGCTAAAAATTTCTTGTATGTTTGGACGTAGGTATGTTCTGTCATATGGATGTATGTAGGTACATATGTATGTATGTAAATATGTACACATGTATTTATGTATGTATGTTTAAATGTACATACATATAATTTGGCGTGTTCCGAAATCACAAACATATTTATGTCATAATTTAAACCATGCATTTTTAGAGTTATAGATGTAGAATTGTTAGTTATGTTATGCTTTATACTCAATGTTAGCCAATAGAAACGAACACTAATCGGCTTTTACATGCGCACAACTCGAATGCCAACAAAAAAAACCTAACAAAGAGAACATAATGCAAACAAGTGTTAACAACAATACCAGTTATTTCTGCATATTTTTAAATAAAACACACTTGCTGGGAACCACTGTTTATACTGTATATGAATTTAATCTTTAAATTTTTCTACTTTTTACGTTTGAACAGAAAATATCGATATTTTTTTTTAATAATGCAAGCGAAACGAAAACTTTAACCGTGTTTTTTTTTCAAAAAGCTTTTTGTTGAATTATGACTCATTTAAGTAAATTATGTCCTAAAACATAAAATATATATGAACTTATATATGAATAAATCTAATACTCTAGTTTTTTTTAATTTTTAAAAAATTTGGTTTTAATAACTAGTGACATGTAAATAAGTAAGCGCCTTTATTATTGGGGATCAAAATTTGGACGCATGTAATGTTAACTATACTCTTTGAATAGTGATAAAGGTATGCCTACATTAGTTTGTCATTCCATTTGTAATTTTTACAATATTCATTTGGACCCCATAACGTATATAATCTGGATCTATATAGATCGAAAAGTCGGTTTATCCGTGTTCATATGTGGAACTAAGTCAAGTCTTACAGAAATTTTTTTAGTGTCAAGGTATAAATATTCTTTAGCAAATCGCTATTTAAAACCAATAAGGTCAGATCTCTTCGAAAAATAATATAAGCAAAAACTTGCGATTATCAGAACGATATTAATGCAATTTTTCTATACCTTATTAACAATGGTGACGTGTCAAACAAAACTTGGCAGGAAGACTTTAAAAGCGGTAAGCTCATAAGTGGAAAATATTTTTTTAATAAGAGCAAGGAAAGAAAAATTGGTATTAATCTTTTTTTTTTTAATGGTAAGTTACTCAGCTATTTTTCTAGGCTTTATCAGCAATTTGTTGGCAAGATAAGTGTTATTTCAAAATTAATTTTAAACAAAAAAAGTTAAATCTTTACCATAATTATATGTTGTAGATTGAGAACTAGATTTACGAGATTTGTGATTGCCCCATGGTGCAGAGTTGGTTTGGTTCTCTTTAGCATTGAAAGGTGGAAATTGAAACTGCATAGATGAAGAGCTTTGATTGGCAGCTAAAATGTTAAAATTTGCTTTAGTTAAGGTTACAGAATTTTGAAATAAAAATAATTCTTATAAGCAGACATCCCTGAGAGTAAAATTAAAACAAACTTGGTATTTCGTATCTGTATTGTTATGTCAAAGCAAAACCTTATGGTGAATTCGATTGTTTTAATTAAACTCAATATAAAGAACAGATTTTCAGTAAAATAAAACCAAATATTACCGGATAAATTATCTTCATTAAGGGGAGAAGCTAAATTTTCATAAGACGCTGCTTCATCCACTTGCTGGCTCCATGGTATATTATGCTCCTCAACATTTTTAGCTAAATAAAAAGTTCAAATTTTAGAAAAAAAACATGCAAAGCAAAAACTCGATTATTTATTACACTTAAAATCATTTGTGTAATTACTTAAAAAGTCATTATTTTATATATAAATATTATAAACAAAAATATTCGCTTTTCGCTACATCACTTTTCTTAATCTATGGCAGGCACAGTTCAATCACACAACAAAAAACTTACATACAATTACGTCGGCAGAGGCAAAACACAGACGGGTTTATTTTTTTATATCTACTTTACCTGTATTTCCGGGTACTTTCATCTAAAATAAAAAGTAGAATTTATATACTTCTATTCAATTGAAAACTTTTAAAACTTATGTGAAATTTTCTTAGACACCTCTAAATACACAAATTGAATGGAAATTACCTGATCTGACACGCCTGATGACATTTGCTGTAGAATTCAGCGAAATTTACTGCAAATCAAAAATCGGAATTTTATTGCCGCTTTGTTAGTTAATGGTTTCTATTGATTACCTCTATAAAATTATATCTAAAAAATTACAAACTGTAAACACAAATATATAAAATATCTAAAATTTTGTTTCAATAATTGCTAGACTGGACAGTGATATATTTTCAAAAGTTTTTTTATATTATATTTCTCCTCCTCAATCAGAATAATGAACAACCATTTTGGTTTTTGGTGCACAGTGAAGGTGTTGCCACCCTTACTATAGTCTACACGAGAGAGAAGTTTGGAAACTTTTATTTTCGCAATTGTCAAAATCACAAAAAATAACAGTGTGGACAGCAAATTTTAGTGTTTGAAATTATGTTAGAACACAAACGGTCAAATAAGGTTGTTTTTGGGTTAAAAAAGTGATGGAAATAATAAGAAATATGACGAAAAACAAAACAAAACAAAAAAAAAATATTGCATTAAATGATAAGTGAAAAAACAAAAATAAAGTTAGTTACCATATATGCAGGGTACACTTATCAGGTAGGAGCGGTTCTACAAAAACAACTAAAACCGTCATAAGAATGTCAGAGACCAATAACAAAAACTCACAAAATTTTTCTTTTTCCTTTTGAGCTTTTCTTACAATACTACAGTTGTTGTTTGTAAAAAAGGAAGAAAATACATAAACATAAACAAGATTTGACATTAATATAACGAAATACCGTTACTCAGCTGTTTATCTGAGGCTACCTGATAAGTGTACCCTGCCATATATGTATATCGTCCATTTTTTATGGATGTTGGCAGTAACATCTCTCAACATAAATTTTTAGTTTATGACAATGCTTATTACCCCACTCCAAGCACAAGCTTGAACAGAAAAAAATCTTGAGAAGTCATTCTGACGGTGTTATCAATAGTCTCCACAGGAGCACGTATATCAGGAGGCCTCGTTTAATCAGCTGAATAACTATATTTCGTTATATAAATGTCAAATTTCGTTAATGTGTATGTATATATTACTTTTTTACATATGGCAACTGAAGTATTTAAGGTTAGCTCAAAGAGAAAAGAAGAGAGAATTCGTGAGTTTTTGTTATCTCTCTTTGACATTCTTATGAAGGTTTAGTTGTTAAGGAAAATTGTTAGAAATTATTAATTTTTATCGCTTGTAGCACTTGTCGTCGTTTTTTAAATGTCACTTAAAAATGGCAATTGAGTTTGACGTTTTATGTCCGCAATAATTGCTTTCGAAAAATGATTGACAATTATTGCTAAATAAAATGTTGGCAATAAATATGTACGCAATAGAGCAGTCCACATTAGAGATAACATAATTTTGACACTTGCTGCAATATATGTTAACATATTTATTGCTGATGAAGTTTTTGGCTGGTCAAGACGTAGAGTTAGACATGACTAACATTAACAAAAAAATCATTTTACTGATAAATGTAGACAGCTCATTTTACCGTTTTTATTTCGGTTTTTGTGCAAATGTTAAAGAACGGTGTTATAACATCATGTTTTAACAACTAATCATGGATCATGGAAACCGTAACTTATAGCTAATGTTTAGAAATAGAAAAATGCTGTTAGTGTTAGGTACACGCAGGGATTATATTATTGAGTACCCAGCAAAAAATAATAGATGTGATTCCTTAAAAACCACGTTTTAATCACACCCAAAAATGCTAGTTCATGCTTTTCATATTTTTAGTAGTTATTTTAGAGTGGATATTAAAACTACCCCAAAAACCATGTTGTAGATTTACATTTTGTTAGATTCAAATATTCCATCTTTAACAAAAGTGATTTTTATCCACATCTTAAATGCAAACAAAGGGTAATCAATATTTTTGTATGGGAGTTTTTTGCTATTGAAAATGTTGATAATATGCGGTGTAAATTTTGCAAAAACGAATAGCATCCCTCCAAGGCAACAATATGTAAAATTTATTCGTTTTCACAAAAAAGTTATTCAAATTAGCTAGTTCTAGGTTTTTTATACTTCTTTTTCCTCAATTTTTTTATTGGGTAGCACCATGGTGGAATAAGAAGGTGGGAGCGTCCCTAAAACAACAACTTCCTGTAAAATTTCAGCATGTATTTTGTTGTTGCTAATTCCAGCTTGGTTGTCGAAAATGTAGCGAACACACATACCCACAGTATACACAACCCTACAAGAAATTTGTGACCGAAACTAACACTAAAACATTTTTTTTCGGTCATTTGTGACCAATATTTCTATCACATCTTAAGGTGCGAGGGAGACGCAAGATCACACGTACACAAAGTTTCGGTCATTTTTTTCACATCGCCCTTAAGAAAATGATAGAAAATAATGACCGATTGACCGGTCATCTGTGTCGGTCATATGACCGGTCAAATGACCGTCACTGTTCTGGTAGGGAACTATTGTACAACATAAGCAAGTGTCCAAGCTAAGCTAGATAACATATGGCGGAAATAGAAGTCAGCTGATCAGTTGTCCCTACCTTGTTGAATATACCTTAGGTAGCACTATTTTAAATTTACATGTGACGAAACACATCCTTTCTAGGTACAAACTTTTTTAAACCGAGTCGTGAACTTCAGGACTGGATCACTTTCCTACAATCTGTTGGCATTTTGAATCAGTTTTACTACCATAACTTTAACTTTTCGTTCCCAGGAAAATCCACTCATACGACTGCTAGCCCACTCTCAACAAATCACTGGGGTTTATAAATGTATGCCATAAATGCCAGTGTGAATGGTGATTTCTCGTGTTTCCACGACTTTACGACAAAAACTTTTGGAATTCAGCGCCCAACGTAGGCTACACCCACATCATCAGGAGTAATCCGGCCAATTACAATCTAGAGCAGGTATAACTTAAATATTATAAGGTACACATATTTTGCATAATTTTATGCAAAATGTTACAAAATCTTGCAAAATGTTGTACTCCAAATCTCTTGCAGCCAGAGAGCCAAAAAAAAAATTTTTGACAGTTGAAAGTTAGAGAACTTGCAAAATGTTACTGGAGAAATTTCTGCTTGCAAGATTTTGCAACTAGTTTGAACAGCTGTTTTTATTTACTAATTGAATTAAATAATTTTTGTGAAATGAAAATAATAATTTATATTTAACAATATGTAGTTAGAATTGTGTTGATTTTCAACGTTTATAAAAAATTATAATAAACATTACATTTTACTTCATGCTAGAAATGTCCAAATATACAAATAATCTACCGCGTACACATCATAGATAATCTGTGGTACACATATGCTAAAATTATTTTGCTTTGTTATTTGAATTGTTTACACAACGATAAGCTGTTTTCTTGCAAGATTTTACTGGATACTGTCTGCGTACTTTTTGATATATTTTTAGCCGACTGAGTAAAACTGGTCTTACTCTCCCAAAAAAATTTACTGAGTATTTGCTACTGGAAAAGTAGGCAGACAGACCTATAATGTCATTGTTTCCAATCAAGGCGAATTCGCCTTGTTTCCAATTTTTACTTTTTTCACTGGTATTGTTAGTCCCATTCTACATTCTATTTTTTGTTTTGCATTCATTCCTGTATAAAAATATGTATGCATATATATACATATTTCTTATAGACTACATATGTACATATGTATCTATTTTTGAGTTATGTTAATGTTTTTTTTTTCATATGCAATTATTCCTAAATATTAAAAAGGAACAGGTATAGGAACATTCTAATCATTTAAGGAAGGCTGATTAGACTTTTCATTCTTTCAATCGAATTAAATAACCCAAATTAATTGTTTAGCTTATCCAGGGTACACTTAAATACATCTTGAGCTTATCGAGCTCAATTTGTCCCAAATTTGACTTCAATAAAACAATTTATCTTGCAGGTACATCAGTGTGTGCCTGTATGCACTTGCATACCTAATTGTATCTGTATAATATAAGCTTTAAACAAATTGCATACAAATTTTTACATCCTTAAACCACCAAAATTGCGGTGTTAAACTATTTAATTTCCAAATATAGTGCAAGCAAACAATATACGAATTTTCGTTAGAAAGAAGTACGGATGAAAGATGTTACAAATGTAAGCAGAAGTTCTTCGTTTTTAAAAAGTTCCATGCATTCCTGCAAGAAGTACGTAAGTGTAAAAGAGCTATTACATTGTTAGGGGCTCTCATAGATAATATAAAATAAATCTAAGACGAATAATTGAGAACAATATAAACAAACAAAACGATTAATAAATTTGAAAACAATAATACAAAAATAATATACATATATTTAACTTTTTCACTACGAAAATATAAAAATTATTTAATATAAATAAATTTAATATATAATTCACCATTTTATAATTCTGTTACAAAAGTTTAAAAATAAAATCGGGTCAATATGCCCCAAATAATGCAGAGGGGCTAAAGGTGCTTTCGCACGATATGTATTTTACACATGACTTGTCACTTCTGCAATCCACATGCAATTGCGTATGTCTGTCAAAATTTTAAATTTAGAGACGGTTTATAATTTTTGCTTTCAAACGTACGTATGTAATTACATCTGACATAACCTCCAAACCAAAATAAACAACTTACTTTTCCTTGTTGTTATTCTAAAAACAGCTGATGACACATGTTTTGTCAGATGAAAATAGAGCGCGCTCTAATTACAAATTTGTCATATGACTTTAACATTTGTATTTTACACATGCAATGTTTAAACGCATTCAGACGGCAGATATCAATTTCGCACTGCAAAATTCGACAAGTCATGTGTAAAATACATATCGTCTAAAAGTACTTTAAGAATGTCGAATAACTTGTTTACAATTTCATGTGTTGCATTACATAATCTAGTTGTGTTCCAGATGCTTACTTACGCTGCGGCCACAAGCATAGATTATTCAACGCCACAAGTTTAAGTTTTCGCTTTCAACTTGATTACACTTATTGTAGGCTGCACGCAACTTGATAATCAACTTGATCATCAATTTTATTTCTTAAGATGGCGTCAAGAAATAAATGAAAAATGCTCACTTTGCGGCAGAATATTTGTTTAACGAAACACAAAAATTGATTTATATATTACATTTATTTGGCGAATTCACAAGGTCTTGTGAAATCATATGTTGTGAAATAATAGAACCAAAAAATATGACTGTTGTGAACAGCTTATCTAAAAATATACCAAAAAAGTACACAGACAGTATCCAGTAAAATCTTGCAAGAAAACAGCTGATCGGTGTGTTAACAATTAAAATACAAAGCAAAAGAATTTTAGCAAATGTGTCCCACAAAGTTCTGCTGATTTTATCGGTTATGCCATTTCCAATCAACTTACATCACGGTCGCACTGTATATTTGGACGTTTCTAGCAAGAAGTGTAATGTTATGTTTATCATAATTTTTTATAAACGCTAAAAATCAACACAATTCTAACTACTTATCTCTGCCATTGTTAAATTTAAATTTTTATTTTCGTTTCACAAAAATTATTTCATTCAATTTGTAAATAAAAACAGCGGTTAAAACTAGTTGCAAAATCTTGCAAGCAGAAATTTCTCCAGTAACATTTTGCAAGTTCTCTTACTTCCAACTGTCAAAAAAATTTTTTTTAGGCTCTCTCGCTGCAAGAGATTTGGAGTACGCAGACAACATTTTGCAAGATTTTGTAACATTTTGCACAAAATGATGCAAAATATGTGTACGCAGACAGACCTAATATGACATCACAATAAACATATCAAACAAAGTTGTATTGTTTCACAAGTTTTTATGAAAAGCAACAACAAAATGTTTATGCTATTGTGAAATTATATGACAATAATACAATATGCTATCGTATCGTACCTTGTGAATTCGCCAATTATTTTATTACATTTGGCGAATTCACAAGGTACGATACGATAGCATATTGTATTATTGTCATATAATTTCACAATAGCATAAAAATTTTGTTGTTGCTTTTCATACGAAACTTGTTGTGAAACAATACAACTTTGTTTGATATGTTTATTTTGATGTCATATTATATACAAAGTCATGCGCCAAGCGCCTAAATCAAAACGGCGAGTTTTCTATTTAATTTTTGGAAGACGCTAGCACTCGCCACCCTAAAAATGTATAATACTAGAATCTTAGGCAAAACAATTGTGTTTTCGTTTAGTCGTATCAGCTGATTTAGATTTTAAATGCCACACTTATATATGAGAGGTTGTTCACAACAGTCATATTGTTTGGTTCTATTATTTCACAGCATATGATTTCACAAGATCTTGTGAATTCGCCAATTTTGTATATATTTTCGACTGAATTTTGGTACAACGACACACAAACTTTTTGCATTAATTTATTAATAAATGTTAATATACTTAACATACACGAAAATTGAGCTAAAATTATTTGCGATAAAATATTTGTGTAAGCAAACACGTGCAAAAACAAACATTTATGAAAAATAACTATATTTTTCATACATTAATATTTCAAAATAAAATTATGTGAATAGTCGTGTGTCGCTGTACTAAAATTCAGTTGAAAAAAGTAAAAAATTTAATAAAATAACAAATGTAATATATAAAACGATTTTTGTGTCTCGGTTGTTATGGGTGGACGTGGTGTAATTACGATTAAAAAGGAATCATGTAACGAAATTCCCGTAATGTATCGGTGGGAGGTCAGCCGAGCTCTGTAAATCTGCGCCTGTTGGTCTTATGAAGAATAATTCCCCAAAAGGTTTTTAAAAGCATAGGACTATGGGAGCCTTTGTAACCTAGCTTAAGTCGGGGGGAGGGGGGGGGGGGGGGGTTCGGTCCTGGTACCCTTAAAATTTTTATTTCACGTACAATAATAAAGTATAGACTCCCGTTTTATTTTCAAACGACTACTATTTTTATAATGGTCAAAAACTACTTAACCAACAAAATAGAATTTTCAGCCCCTTCACTGTTAAGTAGAGCTGTGTAGCTCATGAACGAACGGGTCAAAATGAACGGATCACCGTATTGAACGAAGTGATCCGGTTATTTTACTGAGCGCTTTTTGTTCAATTGTGTTCCGTTCAATGTTTGTTTCTTCAGGTCTTTTTAATGTCACAATTTCGTTCGTTCAGATGTGTTTTTTATGTTATGTTCTTTTGTTTCAGTTGATTGTTTGTGTATTGATAAGAGTTGCTTTAAAAAGTTTGCGAATGTGCGTACATATTTCTTTTGAGCATCGCTGTGGCACTGCCATAATTTTTTTAAATTTGGTTTAACAGTCTTTTTCTAAGAAGTTTGATTTATTATAGTGTTTGTGTTTTTATGGATTACTATACACTTTTACACAATTTTTATATATGGATTATTTAAATTTTATTTCACAAAAAGTTTTCTCTATTTTGAATGTCAAAACCACAAGCTATGTCAAAACAATTCTTTAAAAAAACACGTTGCCGTACTGTCGTTCAGAAGTGAACGATTGAACGAACGGGTTAATTTTTGTAAATTGAACGAAACTGAGCGATCACTGAAATGAACGATTTGGCACAGCTCTACTGTTAAGTAGTAATAAAATAAACTGATGGATACTAAATAACCCGCTACCAGTTCATAGATAGTTAAAGATCCTATTCACAAATCATAACTGACGCAACAACTGCTTTCAGCAATGCAACACTGTATTCAATAGATTTTTGTTGACTAAAAACATATCTCTAGTTTGTTTTCTTTTTTGTTTGATTTTTTTGTGGACGAAATGGACGCAATTAGTAAAGAAAATAAGGTTAGTTTATTATTATTGTTAGAAAAAATATGTATTTATTACTTTGGGTATTTTAGAGAGACTCAAATTGGTCGCCAGATGAAAAATTGTTGTACTTTTCAAATATGTAAAAAATAATGAAATGAAATCAATCAGCTGTTCTTTAGATGTATATGTTAGTTGACACTTAGTTACAGCTTTGCCCATGATTAAGTTAAAACTCGTCGTGCTGATAGTAATCAACTAAGAATAACTTAAAAAGGTACTTAAAAAAGTTAACACTTAAATATCATTTCTGAAGATGCGCCAAACTTATTATATAGGGGTGTATTACTAAAATAACATTTATAAGGCAGTTAAGTTTTATCTTAAGCGGGGTACAAAAAAATAAGGCAAGAATACCGCAAACTTAGAGGGTAGTGTAGTTTTTTTTTCTTTCTTTTTTTTTATTACTTGGCAGGTAAAATAAAATCACAAAACCAAAAAAAGCAAGAAGAACAACAACTTTACCACATACATAGGTCTTATTTACCTCGATTTATGTACCTGGTACATAAAGATGTGAGTATAATAAATTTAGAATAAAAACAAAAATCGAGGTATGTACGTCAAGATGTGCTAATAAATATTGTTGCGTGGACCAAACTTCTAAACTCCTGCCGGGGGCGATGTGGGCTGATGGCTTACTTGGCTGCTGTTGGAGTTGCTATCTTCGTTGCTGATGAATAGAGTTGCTGGTGCGGTTAGGTTTCTCTCGGTTATCTGAAGTTCTTTATTCACAGTTGATTTTAAAAATTCTTTTTCCATATTCCATTTTCAGTTTTCTTCTTTTTTTCTTTATTTTAGCCTTTAATTTTAAATTTTCTTTTCAGTTTCCAGTTTATATTTATTTCCAGATTTTCGTATTATTTATTTCTCAGGATTTTATTTTAATTTCCTTTCAGGTTTCTATTTTATCTTTATATTCAGGTTTTTATATTTATTTTAATTTTAATTCTTTTGCTTTTAATAAAGTTCTGTTTTTCCTTTATATTAAATATTTAGTTATTTCTCTTATTCTATTTTATTTTTTATTTTTTTTTTGTTTTGACGTAGAGCGCTAAGTTTTCTATTATTTGCTTTTTGCAAGCCAGTAATGGTTTTGACTTGATTGGCGACGAACCAACTTTTGGCCAAAGTGTTAACTTAAATTTGATGTCCGATATGGAGAATGTACCGCACACTACGGTGGCGGCAGCGGGGTCCACTTCCGTTCCAATTATGTCTGCCTCATTTGCACAGGCACCGGTCACCACGACTATATCGTCGGTTACGCCGGCAGTGAAACTATTTATGTCGTTGGCCCATGATCGTTGGAACTTTTCGAATGACTCGCACATAACAAACAGCACTATAGTCTCTCCAGAATATAGTAGCATAACAGCCAGAGGTGTACAGCGAGAGTTTCGCTGGTAATGCCGACCCAAGAGCAGATGTCGTCGATGCAATTCAGGAGGAATTTGCGCCACAGATGAAAGAGTTGCATCGAAATATGCAGCAACAAATCGGAAGGGTTATGGGGCCGCAGGTACAACAAACTGCAAATAGCGCAGCAGCACCAGCAGGTAGTGCAGCTGGCGAACATCCTACCACACCTTAACCTGTGATATTTAGTCCACCGGGGGAACAACCTGTGAGTCAACAAAGTGGTTTAAGTTCAAATTACCAACGGCAATGCCCATTAAACTTACCTGTGCCTATGTTCCGTCCGCAACCAGTGAATCCGCTGCCTTGTCTACCGCCGTCGTCTTATTTCGTTCAGCTACCTAGCGTACAGGATGACTTCCATCAGTTGCCGGCAGTAGGGTTGACTTGTCCAAGTAGGGTATAAGGTTTGATAGTACCAATAAGTCAATGACTGCTGAAGATTTTATTTTTCGGGTCGACGTTTTGCGTTAGAACTACAATTGCTCGTATAACGACATTCGTCGGAGTTTCCATTTTTAACTCCAGCAAGCTAAGAGGGCGGAGAGCTTACTTGCGGACCAGAGGCAACAATATCAGCAGCGTCCGTTAGCAACAAGGGTGCATGAAATTTCATTCGAGAGGAAAGAGGTGCCTACCCAAAGCCTTGAGGTAGATGTTTATGCAACCAGTAGCCGATATACGTGCTGGGATTTTAAGCAAGTCGGCCATAGCTTTATGGACTGCCCGTCGCCAGCCCGTCAGGTGTTCTGTTTTCGATGTGGTCGAGAGAGTGTCGTGACTCCTAAATGCCCTAGATGTCAGGGAAACCGGACATTGTACCAGTCTCAAACGGGGGAGACTCGATCAACTCAAACCTTAGCCCGTCCCTTAATGTTCTGTGTCCTGTCGAACCAGCTAGGCCCACAGGGAACTGTAGTTGAGGAGAAGCAAGCTGTTCGACCGATTAAACGCCTACATCAGCTGATTAGGGAGTACAATGAGGCTAAATTGAGGATATTTGGTGAAGTCTCGAGTCGTGTAAAAAGGGCTAGGGAGAGGTATCAGAGACGAAGGGCAATAAGACGGGAGATAATGTCAGCGTCGTTATATGAGGGCGAGGATTCGCGTTTTTATGTTAAAATAGCAATAAATGGTTTCAGCTTAGAAGGGTTGTTGGACAGTGGAGCCACTGTAACATGTCTAGGTAAAGGTTGTAATAGGTTTGTGGGAATTGCAGGCCTAAAAATTAACAGTTTCTATTCGCTCATCAAGACTGCAGACGGCAGTCCGCATAAAATTGCCGGTTTCGCCAAGGCGAAAATTTGTTTTAATAAGGTCACAGATTTGGTGGCGTTTTATTTAGTCCCTACCTTGAGCCGGTCCTTGTTTTTAGGCGTGGATTTAATGCGCAAGTTTGGCCTGTTCGCGAATGTTTGTAGCCTCACTACAAACAGGGTTGATTTGTGCCCGGAGACGAAAGAAGTGGGGGATGGTATGAAACCCATATTTTAGCACCAGACCAGCGGCAACAGCTAGATAAAGTTGTTGCGAAATTTCCGTGCTACACCCAGAAAGGTCTTGAGCAAACGCAGCTCGAAACCCATACAATTGATACCCATGACGCAACTCCGGTGAAAGACAAGCACTATCCGGTCTCACCAGCTGTGCAGAAATTGATGTATGCAGAGCTTGATAGGATGCTTGAGGTAATTGAGCAGAGCGTACTCCATGGAACCATCCGGTTACTTTTATTCGCAAGGGCGAGCAGAATCGATTGTGCTTGGACGCTCATAAGCTGAATGCCCTCACGATCAAGGACGCCTAACTGCTGCCGCACGTTGAAGGTCTGCTCAGTTGAATGGGAGACACGTATTTTATTTCTAGCGTCGATCTTAAAGATGCGTTCTGGCAGATACCATTAGATGCATCTAGTAGAGAAAAACCTGCATTCACGGTGTCGGGGAGACCTCTTTGCCATTATACGGTAATGCCTTTTGGTCTGTGTAATGCAGCCCAGAGGTTATGCCACCTGATGGATAAAGTGATCCCTTCAGCACTTTGCGAGAGAGTTTTTGTTTATCTAGAGGATCTTTTGATTGTATCTCCAGACTTTAAAACTCACCTGGAGTTGCTAGCGCAAGTATCAAACTGTTTGGAATCGGCTGGCCTGACCACTAACGTGTCGAAATCGAAATTTTGTTTCAAAGAACTCCGTTACCTGGGATATATAGTGGGAGGGAGAAGATTAAGACCTGATCCCGAGAAAGTAGGTACAATTTTGAGATATACACACCCGAAAACCGCTAAGCAGGTACGGAGGTTCATGGGAGCCACTGGTTGGTATAGGCGTTTTATCCCGGATTACGCTACAATATCCACACTCATTTTTCACACCCTTAAGAAAGTCAATACCTTCAGTTTTTCCAAGGAGGCGTTCGACAAATTGAAGTCAGCCCTTACGTCAGCTCCTGTTCTCACCCATCCGAATTTTGAGAGGCACTTTTATGTCCAGTGCGATGCCTCGGATATTGGAATTGGCGCTGTTTTATTCCAAAAGGATGAGACTAATGGTGAGTACCCCATTGCCTTATTCTCACACAAACTAACATAAGCCCAGCGCATTTATTCAGTCACAGAGCGTGAGCGTTTTTGGCCGTGGTTCTAGCCATAAAGAAATTTAGGTCTTATATAGAGCTTATGCCATTTACCGTGATTACTGACCACAGTAGTCTTAAATGACTTATGTATCATAAGAACCTTAGTGGTCGTCTTGCTCGGTGGAGTCTCCACTTGCAGGCGTTTTAATTCTCTACCGGCCTGGTTCGAAAAATATAGTCCCCGACACTTTGTTCCGTTATGATATGGAGAAGGTTTCCGTGAATATAAATAATTCAATTAATTTGGATTCAGATGCGTTTAAGCCGAATTATTACCTGGATGTGATAGCCAAAGTTTAAGAGAATGGTGCGAATCTGCCAGATCTTAAGGTAGTAGACAACCTTGTGTATAAACGTTTGACACCATATGACGGTGTGCCAGTGAGCGAGGATTTTTCTTGGAAACTTTGGGTTCCTTTTGAGTTGATGTCTGAGATTATTGCCAAATGCCACAATCTGCCTCAGCCGTCTCACTGAGGGTTTGGTAAAACTCTTCGCCGTCTGATGGAGTATTTCTACTGACCAAACCAAAATATACCAAAGTTCGCAAATCTCCAGGTTTGCAGGGAGTCGAAGCCAGCAAACAAAACGTTAAGACCACCTATGGGAGCTGAGACAGAGTCGGCACGACCGTTTCAGCATATTTTCGTTGACTTTTTAGGTCCTTATCCCCGCTCGAAATAGGGTAATACTTTTATTTTTATGGTTTTGGACCATTTGACAAACTGTGTGTTACTTAAGGCGATGCCGAAAGCGAGTACCAAGAATGTTATTAAGTTTCTAGTAGCTGAAGTGTTCCAGAAGTTTGGCACTCCAGAGACCATTGTCTCAGACATTGAAAAACAATTTGTCAGCAAAGAGCCTAGTGACTTAATAACAAATTTTGGCATTGAACATGTCAAGACCGCGATATATTCACCCCAAGTGAACGCGCCAGAGTAAAACAACTTTTTCAAGCGATTTTTACCAATTTTCAAAAGTTTGCTAATCGATAACTTTTGATTGCAAGTCTTTTGGGTCTATCACAATATATCAAAAGATGCGCATTAATGTCCCCTATCAACTGATATAGGTGCCATATGCGCACCCACAACCGTTTTTGAGTTTCAATTGAAAAACTAAACCAATGTTTTTTTTGTATGCTTTTGCTAACTCTTTCGCACTATAACACCGGATATTAAGTATGTCAGCGAATGCGTAATACTGCAAAAGATTCGCATTAAACTCTTCTGGTGATCGGTATATAAATATTAAGTGTACTCCAAGTAGTTAACTTATTACAAGGAAAAACTTGAAAATTTATACAGTCAAATTTACCTCGTCATACACTACATTAGGTAAAAATGTCGTAAGTGACAACTAAAAAATTAAATACTATAATAATATATTAATATTTTTTTTATTCAAAATTTAAATATCTATAATTATATAAAAACTCGCATTTTTTTCATGATTTGTTTATGTTTTCACAAAAAAAATGTTGCTAAGAAGAAAAAAAAGGTTGCCAGGGTTTGTTTTCTTCTGGTCGATATTAAAGTAGTACAACAATAAATGAATTTAAATGTTGGTACGCCTGCTCATGTTGTTATTAATGTAGAGGAGTATGCGCAACAGGGTACCACACTTAATGAAATAAAAAAAAAAGCAGAGTGAAAAGAAACAGCCAAAATTATTACAAAATGTTTTTTCCATTGAGATGTTGTTTGACACTTTGGTGCTTAAAGTACTTTTAGACGATATGTATTTTACACATCACTTGTCAAATTTTACAGTGCGAAATTGATATCTGCCGTCTGAACGCGTTTTAAACATTGCATGTGTAAAATACATATGTTGAAGTCATATGACAAATTTGTAATTAGAGCGTGCTCTATTTTTATCTGACAAAGCATGTGTCTTCAGCTGTTTTTGGAATAACAACAAGAAAAAGTAAGTTGTTTATTTTGGTTTGGAGGTTTTGTCAGATGTAATTGCATACGTACGTTTGAAAGCAAGAATTATAAGCCGTCTCTAAATTAAAAATTTTGACAGACATACGCAACTACATGTGGATTGCAAAAGTGACAAATAATGTGTAAAAAAGTCAAATTGCATGTGGTTGTTATTTTTTGTATTTATTGCAGGGAGGAGTATACCTGATTAATTGTATCATGAAATAGGGTATGTAAAATAGTTCAAGCATATGCTTGTATAAATTGCTAAGAGCTTAGCTGTATTTTTGCGTATTAAAATTTAATAAATGTTGCTTAATGAATAAAACTAGTTTTAATTGCAGCTTTCCAAAAAGAATTATTATCTAATATTAAAATAATATAGCAATTTTTACTATTGTGATTAAATAGTCTACTTTTTCTTTTTATACGATTAGTGGTAATCAATAGTGAACATTTTTACAACTGTGGCCAAAAGGCTGGCTGAACATTGACTTCAAATCTCTTGTGTTTTGTTCATACATTTCCTGGTGTTACACTTTGAACAACATATTGTTCTTGACTGAAAATTCTAGATTAAAGGGAATGTAAATCAATAATATAATTATCAGTGTTCAAATAATCAAAAATGGTATCAATGCAGTTTGTTTTACAACCGCTTCCAGGGACAGATGAGCAATTTATTGACAGGTGAGGTTTTCCCATGATCATATGGGAAACAGCTACTTCCATATCTGTGACCTAATATATTTCTGTAAGCTTTTTACTTATTTTTAGCTTTACAGTGTATGAAATTTATTCTTATTGCACATTTGGTTTTATTGTGGGTGGCAATGAACTTCTCTTTAAACAATTTAAAAAGAGACAAAGTTATAACCAAATGAGTTGAACATTAAAAAAAGTTTTCTTAAAGTCTGGGAAGAATGACCAACCTCACAAAACCTTTTATATTAAACGAATAAATCACGCCTTTAAAAATATGGATTCAGTTACACATAAAAAGTTGTCTAATATAACAACCGAAGTCTACATACATATACATATATATTTTTGCTCTATGAAAAAGTGAATTTTCCCCACAAAAACAATAAAATTTTTTATAAAATTTGTTGTTAAAAAAATGCCTACCTTGTTACTACTTACCTAGAAACAAACAGCTAAATATAGCCATATACCCTGCATAACAATTTGTAATATTAAAAGGACGACCACATGCCCAAAATGTATGCAGGTTAAGACAACTTCGTGAGTAGGGCAAACGTCAATAATATATCAATCTTTACAAAAATTTTTGCACGTGTTGAATGGTAGAGTTTGCAATTGAGATGTTAAATTTGATTTCCGTGATTAACAACAAAGGTTTTCGACTTTAAATTAAAATAATCAGCCTTATTGTGCTTGAAGTTGTCGTGTCGAATGTTGTCAAACTCTACAAAAAAACGACAAGGGTGCTATTGATTTACCATTGGCGTATTTGTTAGACGGTACCAAAAAACTACGTCAACGCCAACCACAAAACGGGTGGCTTTGAAACAATTTTATATGAATTGCTGTGTTTAAGAAGTCATTTTACAGACTTAACACCGTCGACACTGGTAATTTTAACATTACCCAATAGTTTTATTTGGGTTGGTTTATTTAGTTACAGTTGAAGACAATGATTTATGCCGATAAGGATGTGCTCATTGCAAAGGTGGCATGTGTTTTGGGTTGTCTTGCTAAGTAAATATGTGTTGGTGGGTTACTAAGGTGTGCCATAGTCTCAAACGACTATAGTTTTGAACTTAACGTCTGGTTATTTCTTTTGGATATAGTGATGGGGTTCTCTGTGGATTAAAAATTTTATGGTAGTTTTGGTTGTTCGACCAGCGCTGGACCTCTTTCCTTGATTTTGTTAAAAATAGTTCTTTTGAGATCTTTGTTATTCGATAGGTTATAATTGGGGAATGTGCCACATACTTAGCTTTTTGGACTCCCGAGTGTTTTCAGCGATGCCAATATGGCCAGGAATTCACATATGTAAAAAAAAATTATGTTCACGTTATCCGGTGTTCACTTAAGGCAGTGTTTTTGTTACCGCGAGTCTACTGTAATTTTAAATACTTGATTAGTATGTCTCTTCACTGGTGTTTTTTCTATGGATAAAACTTGTTGTTTTTAATTTTCATGGAGGTTCCGAGGCAGTAACCGATATGTTTTTGTTTATTTTAATTAGTATTTATAATACTTTAAATAAACATGTTCTAATATTTATACATTGCTTGTGAAGCCTGCAAAATTGGCATCATTTCTAATAAAAGTTACACAATTCTTTTTAAATATATTAATATTATTTTCAAACTTCATACTAAGTGGTAGTTTATTATACATTTGAAGTCCCTTATAGAAAATTGATCGCTGCATCTGTGTTGTTCTCACCCTCAATATATGAAAATCAGCGGAATTTCTTAATTGATATGGTTGCACCTCACCCACATAATTAATCTGGTCACATAGATACTCTGGTGCGTCCCCGTTTGCCATTTTTTTTATGAAAACCAATGAGTTAAGTTGAAGTCTTTGATTTATATTAAGCCACTTAAGGGTTTCAAGCATTACACTAATGGGAGTATATCTATTACATTTTAAAATTGTCCTCATCGCTTTATTTTGTAGTTTTTGCAGTCTATCTAATTGCTCTTTAATACAACACGTATATAAAATAGTTGACCCATATTCAAAGTGTGGTTTAATCATTGTGTTATATATATTTATTGCCGTTAGCACAGATACTTTTTTTCGAATTCTCTTATGTATATGTTCTATGCGGCTTTAACTTTTTGTTTGTTTCTGTGGCAAACTAGAGAGCCAAATATACCGAGAATGGGTAGCGGGAGATTCTTTGTGACAGTTCTTTGTAAAAGGAACGTTTTCGAAGGGACTAAAATATTGTAGGGAGGTTGTCAAGGTTTTAAAGCGAGCTTTAATTGTAGGCAAGCCGGATTCCACCATTAGATTAATTACATGCGTACTTCTCAGAGCACCAATTGCTAGTCTTATTGCCTGATTATTTGCACAGTTTAATTTCCGTAGCTGATACCTTTCCGTATATGTTAAGACCGTAATACAGGCTGAATTCCAAAACGCAGTTTGCTTTGCATTTTCAACTTCTTCCCTTATACGCTCCTTACAATTTTGACAACGTTTTTTGCTTTCAGGACATTAATATCAAATAAAAAGTTGATTTCAATATTAGTTAAAAAGTTGATTGAATATTAGTGTTTTTGTTGTGCTTGTAGATTAAGTGTAAGTCATCCGCATACATCACTTGTTTAAAAAACCTGTGGTTGCGTATTATTATATGTATCTTTTTAGTTCCAATTTTAAATAATACCGAAAGAGGGGAGTGAACCTTGTGCAATCCCATTGTACAGGGGCTTAATGTATAAGAAGTGGTTATTAACTTTTACTCGTAATTTTCTTTTGGTTAAAAATGCATATATGTACATATGTATGTAGTTTAACATATTTTTCTCAAAATTCCATTCTTTGAGTTGGGCGATAATTGTATGAACGCCAATGCGATCAAAAGCCTCATCAAAATCAATGGAGCCTATAGATACATTATTGTGGTGTGATAGGCGGTATAGGAGGTATAGGACGTGTGTGACGATAAATACGTATTTAACTAGCAGAGACAAAAACCAAAAGTTTTGGTATTTTTGAAGAATTTTGGGCATATTTGCCCAAGTCTTTCTTTGTCACTTTTGTAGACTATAGTAGTGCCCCATTAAGTTCCCAGAAAAAAAAAATTGATGCGATTTTTTACAGACCACATTTAAATCACATCTAAAGATGCTATTGCATATTTTCTGGTTTTGTTGCATTTAATTAAATGTAGAAATAAAAACTGGCATTTTAAATGATTCGTTGATGTCATTGTTTTGTTTGTATTGAGCAACGATTTACACTTGGTTGAAGTGTTGTAATAAATTTTAGATTTATATCACATAAAAAGCTAGATTTAAAAAGAACATTAAAATCGAATTTAAGATCAGAAAAGTCCTTCCTTAGTAGGAGTGTTTTTTTCCCCACATATTAAATGCTAAAAAGTTCAAGTTTTACATCTACTTCAAAATAACACCTTAGTATGGAAATTTTGTAACATCGAAAATGTTGATTATATGCGGTTTAAATTTGGCAAAAATAAATAGCATCCCTCCAATGACAACCCTATGTAAAATTCATTGTTTTTTCCTCAAAATTTGAAGTGATTCAAGTAAGCTAGTTCTGGGTTTTTTCTACTTCTTTTTCCTCACTTTTTTTACTGGGTTATGTAACTTATAAATATGTATGTCTGAATTGTATTTGGGAGATTTCTAAAAAAAATTTTTAAAATTTTATTATATTACTAGCTTACCCTACCCAGCGTTGCACGGGAATAATCTTAAGAGGTAAAGTTTGTCTTACTTAAAAAATTCCTATAAAATTGGAGAAAATTATGGCATTCGATTTAACTCGTAATTTTGATCGTTTTAAGCAGCTGTCTATGCTTTAAATATACATATGAATATATGAATGAATGAAAATACCCTCTAGTGTTGTTAATAAAACTTTTACATAAACACATAAAAATATATGTACAATAATGTGTGAAAATATGCAAACAAAACTTAACAAAATATACCAAGATTATTAAATTTTAAATTACTATACAAATATTTAAAGCTAAGTTTGTAGCTTATTATAAAAAAAAAAACGGTTCGTTATCTACTTGATAAACCGCTGTTATACACTCTGTTGGGAATTTTTTCATTTGGTGCAAAAGTGTGTAAATTTTATCCACTTGGTACCGTAGAAAAGGCGACATACAACTGTATGAGGAAGGCAGAGGGTTTCCAAGTGCAAACCAGCAACCTGGAGAGTTTGAACCTGGGATTAATTAATTGTTAAAGCAAATGCTAGTTTAATTAGAAACTGCAAGCGTTAAGAATTAGAGGGCAAACATTTTGGATTACTTGGTAAGAGGTCTCGCAGAATTTCCAATGTAATCATGGCTCTATGCGATGTGGCACCGTCTTGTTGATACAACATATTAACCAAGCCCAAAGCGTGCAGTTGTGGCATTAAAAACCCAGTAAAAAAAGTGAGGAAAAAGAAGTAGAAAAAACCCAGAACTAGCTTACTTGAATCACTTCAAATTTTGAGGAAAAACCAATGAATTTTACATAGGGTTGTCATTGGAGGGATGCTATTTATTTTTGCAAAATTTAAACCGCATATAATCAACATTTTCGATGCTACAAAATTTCCATACCAAGGTTTTATTTTGAAGTAGATGTAAAACTTGAACTTTTTCTGCATTTAATATGTGGGGAAAAAACACTCCTACTAAGGAAGGAATTTTCTGATCATAAATGCGATTTTAATGTTTTTTAAATCTAGCTTTTTATGTGATATAAACCTAAAATTTATTACAACACTTCAACCAAGTGTAAATCGATGCT
The DNA here is from genome assembly GCA_963583895.1 of Melanophora roralis. Taxonomy (NCBI): domain Eukaryota; kingdom Metazoa; phylum Arthropoda; class Insecta; order Diptera; family Rhinophoridae; genus Melanophora; species Melanophora roralis. Next base: position 84,992,855 of record OY757187.1, on the reverse strand, counting down.
CAATACAAACAAAACAATGACATCGGCGAGTCATTTATAATGCCAGTTTTTATTTCTGCATTTAATTAAATGCAACAAAACCAGAAAATATGCAATAGCATCTTTAGATGTGATTTAAATGTGGTCTGTAAAAAATCGCATCAATTTTTTTTTGCTGGGAAGTTTTCAATCACACCGCGATATCGCTTCCCATTAAGTTAAGGTGTACATTATTTTTAGCGACAAGTCCAGTTTTGAATTGTGTTGGAGACACAGGTATTAAATTGACTCGGACAAAAAATGAAGCATACCACAAGGATTGTCTAAAAAACCGTTAAATGATATGGTCTGCTAATGATCAGGACCAGTTATGCTTCAGTAAAAATACAGTTCACTCAAGAACTTTACATTAATATTTTGAAAAAAAAAAAAACGTCATGCCAACCTTACAAAAAATACCAATCTTTAATAAATACACTTTTAAACATGATGCAACTTTCGCTCATAAAGCAAAGTTAAAAAAAAGTTGGTTGGGGAAAAGTGATATAGACTAAACATGTGCATATATATATCTGTTTACAGCAATTTGTGTGTTTTTTCAGCCTTTAGTGCGTATTGATAAGTAGCTTCGTGTTTTTGTTATAAGTTGGTATTGGTATTTTCTCTAATTAAATGTGGTGTGGTTTGGTAAAATGAGAGTATGAGTAACAAATTTGTTTTGTTATGTTTCGTTAAAACAGATACATACAAATAATGATGGTTAACTATAGGTACTTTTGTTATTTTTCTTATTTTGGCTACATGAGCCAGTTTTTCTATTTTTTTAATTTTATTTAAAAAAAAAAAAAACTTAGTTAAAAAAAATCAAACTGCATTGTTACAATATATATTTAAGTCAAATTCTAAATTAAAATTTAAATTATTAAATAATACAAATTAAATATATATTATTTTATCTTAATTTTTGAGCTTGAGATCAAAAAAATATAAAATTTTTGTTTAATTCACAACCCTTTAAATAAACGATCTTCTTTATTTGTTGTAGCAACAGTTATAAGAAAATATGCATGGTACTATTGTTATTCAGCACAAAAAAAAATACATTACGCACTCAATGCAAAACAATAAACAACAATATTTGTTTATAAGAGTAGAGTGAGTGCGCAATAGCAAACCCATACAATATCAGTTACACTAATTCACACTCTTATACCAAAAAGAACAAGTATGTACAAGGTATATCTGTTTTTGCAATACTTACTGTTCTATTTATGCACGTGTTTAATATGGACATGCTGGATTGGTCTTAACCGAGACCTGATTTCAATATATTTGAGAATGTCGGAGAAAAATGAAAGGTCGCCTTAGCAATGATTTCTTAGGCAACTGTTTCACAATCAAAAGATAACGTACAGTCTTAAATACCAAATTTGGCGTTACAACATATTGCAGAATATTTTAATCTTTTTTTAATATTGCAGAATATTTTAACTTGTGCACTGCATATCTATTGGGCTATTTTATAATACTTTTTAAATCAAAAAATAGACTCTGCATAAGTAGTGCATAACTAGTAATTTTCATGTCTGTCAAAAATTATTTTTTTTAGATAAATAGTAATTGTCTTAGACAGTGGATATAAAAGTATTATTAATAAACACCTACATAACTAGTACATAAGCCTAATATGTATTTTAGTTATGCACTTGATTTGTTGACTACATAGGCAGTGTGTAACTCTTCATTATGAATACAGCCGTAAATCATCAGTAAACTTCAACCAAATTTTTTGAAAAATCCTTTGAAATGCATCTGGACAAACTTAACCTACAACAAATCCTAAAAACAAACTAAGTAAATTTGGGATCAAATCCTGAATAACGTTAATTGAAGTTTTTCGAAATTTGGTCTTCAACCAAGCAAAAAATCACACGATCATGCTTTTACTACATATGATGTATTTTTATCCCACTTTGAGAAAAAAACAAGATAAATTATACTTTCTTTATGTAGACAAGCAATATTTTGATGTAAAATACAGGCGCATAGACATTATATATAAAATAATTTTAAGAAAATCTTATGTACTTAAAAACATCAATTTAAATTAAAAAAAAAAAAAACATGTAGTTTGAATGCATTAACACCCCAATCATTTAAATTTGGTAACTTGTTAGGGCGTAACTGTATACAAAAAAGGGGTGAATTTTCGGCACCCGCACCTACATTTTTACCCCAGATATGCGATACCTCATAAGAAAACATGGTTCCAAAAAATCGCCGTGTTATCTTTAAACGTTTTTAACGCTGCGGCCAGACGTTAAAGTTTTCGCTTTCAAGTTAATTACACTTATTGTTTGTAAAATTTGTTTGAATTGAGGGTTGTGACGTAAGCTGCACGCAGTTTGATAATTAATTCTATTCCTTAAGATACCGTATTTGAAAAAAAAACACGGACATTTAGTTAAAATTATTTGCGGGGAATATTCGAATAAGCAGACACTTGAAGAGATGAAATTTACAAAAATTATGTTAAAACGCCCATAACTTCCCCAGAGTATGCCTTCGATCGGTCACCAATAGTTTCTAGGAATATGTTTGGGAGATATTCCTAGAACATACCCCATATCTCCATCGGGAAATTGTAAAAAACCCCTCCACAGCGTCAAGGGTGCCCGTGGATAGGTCAAATGTAGGGCTGTCCCAAACTAATTTTTTGCTTGCCAACATTTTCGTAAAACATACTTACCGCCTATATTTACTCCCTAAGGGGGTTGCCATAAAAAAATTTCCCAAACTAGAGTTGACTATCCTCCTGCCAAGCATAGAACATATATAGAACATAGCTGGGTGCTAGCTGGCTCAGCTTCCAAGCCGATTTACTCTACTGTGACATCTCACAAAGCTCAGTATTTCCTATCTTTGACGCAAAGTCCTTCCTGAAGATCTCTTTGTCCATCCTTCTCGGATTCCTAAAAGGAAGTTTCCGGGACCATCCCACCGCCTATCTGTGTAGGTTATGGGGTGGTCTCTGCACTTGCCATTGAAATTTCCGGCAAGGATATTCCTAGGTGGGACTATAATTTTTTTTTCAACTTTCCTAACGTCTTGTCGATGTCTCCTGATATTTTCCCTTTTCTTCACAGTGAACTATCTTGGATCCCTTTCAGCCATCCTTTGCAGATAGCCCAGGAGGACCTTGTGCCGTTCAAGCCGCTTATTTTTTTCGTTCGGCTGTGTGCGCCTAAAAAAGGTGATACCTTAGTCGGAGGCATCACGGCGTCTTGCCAAGCTAAATATGGTGGGCGAAATTCTGCACCTTTCTGTTCGCTTGAAGATCCGTGCCCACCGCTATCGGAATTTAATTCTAAGCTCTGGCTAGGGGCCGATATCACAGTGGCATCCAACCCTTCGTCAGAACCCATTGACAGATTTTGCAGACCCTGTGCGGCACTTGTAACTTCCAGAAAAGCTCCCGAAAAGTGTAAATGCTCTTCCATCTGAAATTGCGTCCATAATTCTTCTGCTTGTTTTTTTTTTTTTTTTAATTTAAAGTGTTTTCCATGTGAAGTTCACGCAATACGCACATAAGGGGAAAAGCCTTTGCGCGCAGTGACTGCATACTGCTTTAGTGTTTCTTTAAATATCAATCAACAATTTTTTGCTTCAGTGTTGCTTCTTTTCAGTTGTTCCACGAGGGCCGAGTATAGGGTATAAGGGTTAAGTAACCAGTGAATGGTCAACGCCTGTACACTACGCTGAGAATAAATAGCTCCTACTTTAGAATGAATAGCTTATTCGGCTAATGCATTCGAGCTGGGGCTGCCAGCAACGCCTCAGACAGACAAATTTTATATACACATTTATATATTTTATTTTTTGTTTTAAAAATCTTTTTAGATTGCGAGAAGTTTCGGACAAAGTCAATAAGTTTGGATTTGGCACACATCGCATATTTGAGCAGTTAAAAATTCCAGTTAAGGAAGTAGTAATTGGACCAGGCCATATAGGCGTCCTTTTAGAAGATGGAAAAGCATTTCGAGTTGCATTTTCTATTAATACGGAACGTCTTGATTTAAGTAAAAATGATTCCTCCAAAAGGTAAGGAAAAATTTCATAATTTTATTATATTTTTTTTTTATTTAATTGTCCTAAAAACTAAAAAACTTGAAAAGTTTTTATAAAGAACAGCATATGTAGTATCGTTTAAATACAAATACCCAATTCACAACCATAGTAAAATAACTCATCACGTTGTAGAAATTAGACAATATAGTTTTAGTTTGGCACTTTCCCGGTCATAAAAGAGAAAACTATAAACGTTACTGTGTCAAATACCATATAAAAAAAGAAAAAAGTACGAGTCTAAAACTACATATTTTCTTTCATTGCTACGACCTGAAGAGTTTTTTGATCATTTTTTTTTTTTTTTTTTTTTTTTTTGTTTCATATATTTATTATTGAATCTTCGCCTGTGGCGAACTAACAATAAGTGTTCAAATCTTAAAACTAGGTAGTTAATATAAGTCCAGCCAGTGCCAGACTAAAATTTAAGTTCTCATATTAATTATCAAGCTTCATATAAGCGCAATAGTATCCCTCCTTTTCAGGCGGGTGTGCCCACTATGTTGCAGGATGTTTCGGGCGAGCGGATTTGGGTGAGCTTCCAGCTTATTTAAATACTTGTCCACATAGTTCAGGATTTCGCATTTAACTAGTGGAACTTGTAGATCCTTGTGGATGTTGCTGTTTTTAACATACCAAGGAGCACCAGTTATCATTCTTAGGATTTTGTTTTGCCTGCGTTGAATTTTTTCTATGTTGGATGCGGAAGCAGTGCCCCATAATTGTATACCGTAGCACCAAATTGGTTTCAAAATCGATTTGTAGAGTAGAAGTTTACAATCAAGACGAAGCACAGAGTTTCTGCCGATTAGCCAATGAATTTGTGTAGCTTTAAGTTTCATTTGCGTCAACTTCGCATCTATATGAGGCTTCCATGTGAGGCGGCGGTCTAGGTGAATACCAAGATATTTTGTCTCGGTTCGTTGAGGCACCATATGGTTGTTAATAAGAATTGGAGAGCACGTTTCTTTGCGTAAAGTAAAAGTTACGTGGGTACATTTTTGTTCATTTATTTTTATTCCCCATAACTTTGCCCATTTTTCAACTTGGGTTACGTGTTGCTGCAATTGGTTTGAAGCCTCTTTAGGGTCTTTATGAATACTAAGAAAAGCAGTATCATCAGCAAATGTCGACGTGTGTGTAAAACTATTGGTTGGCATATCTGCTGTGTAAAGCAAGTACAGAACTGGACCTAGTATACTCCCTTGAGGTACACCAGCCCCTATTGTTTGAGAAGAACTTATTTGGTTTCCCTCTTTGATTTTAAACTGTCGACCGGTTATGTACTTTTCTAGTAGGTTGAAAATATTAGCTGGAAGGTTTAGCTTTAGTTTGTTTAACAGGCCTTCGTGCCATACTTTATCGAAAGCTTGAGAGACATCTATAAAAAGCGCGGAGCAGTACTTTTTTTCCTCGAAAGTTTTTCTTATAACCTGCACCAGTCTGTGAGTTTGTTCTATTGTGCTATGTTGACTTCTAAAGCCAAATTGGTGATCTGGAATGCAGTTGTTTTCATTCAGGATCGGAGTAAGCTTGTTTTTAAGCAGCTTTTCAAACAGTTTTGACAAAGTTGGTAACAAACTTATAGGCCTATAAGACTCCACCTTAGAAGGATCTTTACCAGGCTTAGGAATCATCTTAACTAAGGCAACTTTCCATATTGGTGGAAAATGTTCAAGCCGTATTATGGCATTAAAAATAAAAAGAATTATTCTTTTTGCTGTAAAAGGTAGCTCAATGAGCATTTTGTTGCTTATTTTATCAACGCCAGGAGCTTTTTTATCATTAAGGTTAGAAATAGCTTCTACCACATCTGAATATCGGAAACGTATTTCTATAGGACGTCTAGAAACAACAGGCGGTAATTCCCTCACGTCAGTGCATGTATTAGGAGTGAACACGTTTCTTAAATGGCTTGCGAGCAGATCGCATTTTTCTTCATCATTTCTAGCCCAGGATCCTCTTAGATTGCGCAGTGGTGGTTTTGCGATTACGGGTCTTTTGAGACGACTGGCTGATCGCCATAGAGAATAATTTGTTTGAGGGGTTGCGTCTAGACCTTCCAAATACTTCTTAATTGATGCAATTCTGTGTACCTCCAGCAAGTTTTTTAAGCGATTTGTACACTCTTTTAGCTTCGTTTTAAGTTGGGGCGATCTATGCTGTTGCCATTCTCTTCGCGCTCTCCTTTTTTCAGATAAAAGCTCCTCAACATCGACAGAAAAAATTTTGTTGTATTTGACCTGACGGTATGTTGAAGAAGCATGTTCAACGGCTTTTTTAATGTTTTCATTTAGGATATTTAGGCAATCATCGATTTCTTGGGGAGTTTTTAGTGGTATGTGTTCCGAGCAGTGAGAGCTGATATATTTTTTATATTTTAACCAATTTACTCTTTTTGATAAGAAAAAATCACTAGTTGCTATTTGGTGAGGACTGCAAATAGTGATAATTGTGGGTGAGTGGTCAGAAGATAAATCGAAGGAGGCTTCAGCCTCAATAAGGTCCGGTGATATACCTTTTGCCACGCCAAAATCTATTACGTCTGGAATTTTATTATTGTCCGTTGGCCAATAGGTTGGTTGTCCAGTTGAAATAACGAAAAGTCCTATTTCCGACACTGAGTCATACAAGACACGACCTCTGGGACTAATTAGGCGGGAGCCCCAGTATGTGTGCTTAGCGTTATAGTCTCCAGCAGCTATGAAGCGGGGACCTAATGATTTGTAGAAACTGTTGTACTGATCCTTCGTTATGGAGAATCTGGGTGGACAGTAAACTGATGAAATAACAAGGTTATGGAAAAATTCATCAATGCAGACGTTCGTAGCTTGGATATAACATTCCGAGAGGCCACCCAACCATTGGTGTTTAATTCTTGATTTGATTAGAATAGCCGAGCCACCACATGATCTATCCCTAGGATCCTTTGAATCGTAAAAAGAATAACCACTAATTTTAAAAGTGCTTCTAGATGTCATATGAGTCTCAGAAATACACATAACATCGATTTTTTGGTTCATCAAGAAATATTCGAGCTCGTTTTTGTGTTGGCGGATGCCGTTTGCGTTCCAGAAACAAACCCTGAGGCAGTTCATGGTCTTTTAAGCATAGCCTGCAGAAAAGCAGACTGCATTTTTTGCATTTCTTGCATCATGTTGGCCATTTGAGCCATAATCTGCGTAAATTGTGTGACCATATTGTCAATTACGGCTTCCAGGCGGCTAAAATTAGGCCCGGTTGGTTCGCTAGTTGGCACTTCTTGTTGTGTTGTAGGCTGGGTAGACTTACGTGAATTAGGCTGGTTAGACTTTAATGCGGCGGCGTAAGAAACTTGATTTGTAGCTGGTTGTGCCAATGGAGGCATATTTGTAGTTGGTATATTTAAAGCAGAGTACAAATTTTCTCAAGAGTGAGCGATAAAAAAACACCATTCATGAAAAATTTCGAGAGCGAAAAATCCTAAAAAAAAATTTTTCTTCTCACGTTCATAAAAGAGCGTGAAAAAATTTTTGCCAACCCTCACTCACTTATGAGAAGTTTGTCGTTTTTTTTTCACGCTCACAAATCACAAATGAAAAATAAAAACCAAATTTTATTTCTCACTCACAAATGAATGAGAAATTTCTTCTTTTCACTTTCGATTCATTCTTTTATGAGCGCGAGTGTTGCTTTAATATTTTTCACGCTTTGTAACAGAGTTGCCGGAAAATAATTTTTAAAGCGTGTGAAATTTGTACTCCCAATGGGAGTAAAAAAATTCTTGCATTTACATAAATTTTTTTTATTTTGCTAATATAATAAATAAATATTAATATAAAGGATTACTTTTAGCAGTATTTATTGTGAAAAAGTCATATTTATAAAAAAATTGTTTTTGCTAAGAAACTTAAATAATACATTAAATTTTATGTTGTGATTTTTTAGAAATTTTATAGTCTTCACTGACACAAATTTTCATAGCAATCTTTAAAAATATTTTTGAACTATTTTCCTAAATTTTTAATTGACGTTTTCTGATAAATAAAAAGTATTTCTTGTGTATTGTGTTCAAGGTCGTAACTGCTCTTTTTTTAAATTACCTTACTTTTGCAAATAGAACTCCTTCAAACTCTTAGGTTCTATTTAATTGACCTGAAAGATAAAGTTTCAAATTGTTGTACATAAAAAGATTTGCGTGTGTATTGTATAATAACCACCACAATTTTTTGTAACAATATACCCAATACCTAAAAGGATGACAGACAGGCAGGTACTAAATACTTTCCAAATTAGTGGGAAATCCCAAACAAAATTAAATGATGAACAATTATCTCTAATGGTGGTAAAGCCGAATGCAATTTTTTCCAATCCTTTTAAAATTTGCATGAGTGTGTGTAACAGCTCTATGTTTTTTGCAATATAAACATTAAATATTTGTAAAAGAACCTTATTTGGATTTTAAATAGCGTGAAGTGAATAACAATCAGTGCCTAAAAGACAATTTAATTTTGAAAAATATGTGTTGTACGATGCATCTTCAAAAAAAGTATTTGCTTAATAGAATCGTGCAAAAAGGAACTTAGTGAAAGACATTACAAACTACTTCACAAACAAGATATACAAAGTAATGATGAAAGTGATGGCGACGATTCTTTTATTTGTCACTGGAGTAATGCTTCCCATTTTTGTAAAACCTTAACCGCATATTTTTATTACTAAAATCATTAAATCGAATTCATTGAAAAATTTAAATGAAATGAAGTTAAATAAATGCAAATATTTTATTATGAAAGCAAGAAAATTAAAAAAAGTAGTTAAGAACCACAACGTATAACAGTTTTTAATTTATTAAAAACATGTTTAAAAAAAAAATTATTCCTACTTTTTTTAAGCATTTCAAAAATTATGCGACAAAATTTTACATATGGCAGCACCAGTAACATGACCAAAAAATTTTATGTGTACACATTTATGAATGCTTCGCGAAAAAAATTCATTTATGATTTCTCACTTATGAGAAGTACTCGAATTTGATGCTTTTCATTTATGTTCGTGAAAAAAAAAAGTAAATTTTTCTTTTCACTTCTCACTTATGACTGGTGAAAAAAAAAATTTTTTTTTCTCACTCGAGAGTGAGAAGGCACAAAATGTTTTTTAAAAACTCATTCATTAATGAAAAGTTGCTGTAGTAAACACAGCGCTCACACTCGTTCTCACGAATGAGAAGTGAGTGAGCAATTTCGAACTCTGATTTAAAGGCTGGGGAGGGGCAGGAACTATGTTCGGCTTAGTTGATCGCTTAACTAAATTAAAAACAGGACAACCTCTATAGTTGGCAGTGTGGTTTCCCCCGCAGTTGCTGCATTTCTTTATCCTAGGATCATCTTTTGGCTTGTCGCACTTGGTCGTATCGTGCAGATCCCCACACACAACACAAACAGTAGGCAACTTACAATAAGTTTTAGTGTGGCCATATTCCTGGCAGTTTAAGCACTGTACGGGCCCAGATCGCTTATGTGGCACTTCCACAGTGACTCGTCGGTGCATAATATATTTTAAATCGTAGATGGGGTGAGTTTCACTTTTTTTCAATTTGATATCACCAGGCTCAAGCTCCACTCGGAATAATGGTTGGGGGTGTTTTTCCCTATTTCTCATATTCGATACCGTCCTAACCATAAACCCTTTGTTTAACAAACTGGTCTTGATCTCTTCTGGGTCAACGTTAGAATCAATGCCTTTAATAACTACCTGAAGGCCTTTTGCGGTCTTGAGTTGGTAGGTATAGAAGTTTTTTCTGAGTTTTTCGAGCTCCGAAACCGTGGCGCGGTAGGCGTTTTCATGGTTCACTTGAATTTTTGTCTCAAATATGTTACCGCGTTTAACGTTTGAAACATAAAAGTTATTTTCCCCAATCAAACCGACTAAAAACTTGACGAGATCATTTGAGTTTTTTTCCCTCAAATAAATGGGAGGTGGCTTAAAGGACTTTTTTTCACTAACATGGGCCTCATTATCCTCTTGCAAAATTGCAAAACGATTTTGCGATGAGGTTGGCCTTTCATCGTCTTTTAAAATTTTTGCAGGTTGAGATGCTTCTGCCGATTTAGGGCTCCTTCCCCTTTTAAGAACTGTTACGTACCTGTCCATCCCTACCTGGATCTTAGGAGCACACGCAGAAATTGGGCCCGTAGCGCCTTTAGCAGCTGTTGGTGCGACACCAGAACTTGATAAAGAAGACCGCGATGAAGATGGCACCTCGGTATTTTTTTTATAATTTTTAAACAGAGATTGGGCTAAATTTGTCCCTTGTTCAGTACATTTATTCAAATTAGGCACACTTGCACTTAAATTATTTGTATTTGTTTTCGGTTTTGCACTTAAATAGTTTCTATTATATTCAGGGTCTCTAATGTTTTCATTGCTAACGCTTGCTGAGCTTAACACCGGTCATTTGACCGGTCATATGACCGACACAGATGACCGGTCAATCGGTCATTATTTTCTATCATTTTCTTAAGGGCGATGTGAAAAAAATGACCGAAACTTCGTGTACGTGTGATCTTGCGTCTCCCTCACACCTTCAGATGTGATAGAAATATTGGTCACAAATGACCGAAAGAAAATGTTTTAGTGTTAGTTTCGGTCACAAATTTCTTGTAGGGACAGTATTTCAGTCGTAAAATAGCTCTGGTGAGATAAAGAGCTTGCGCGTCGTTGCACTGGGGCGCCTTTTTCTAAAAACTCGTGGCAAAAATACGAAATTTCATGAAATGATAAAAATATCGTATAAAGAACTACTAACTGATCACAATTCAAAAACGTTTTTCTTAAGTGGATAAAAATTATAGTTGGTGGAGCTTCAAAGTAGACAATTTTTTAGAAAGCAAAAAACAAGGGTGATTTAAAAAAAATGCACTTTAAAATTAAAGTGTCAGAAAAATTGCCGTTTGATCACTACTTTTTTGGTATTTTTTAAGGTTTGTTTATTTTTTTATTAAAAGAAGTAGTAAAATGTTAGCAGATGCCCTACTTTTTCGGCAGTAGCCGGTTTTTAGGGACCCTGTATTAAGGCAATTTTTACAAATGAAATAGAGCATATCTAAAAATGGTCTCGCTCATATTTTCTGAGCATTTTTGCTACATAATAATTTAAATAATTTAACTAAGTTTGGCCGCCGCAAGTTTCCGCTGTAGGTGAAATAAAAAGAAAACGAGAAAAATTGTTTTCTCATATTTAAAGTATGTTACAAAGATGTGTGCAAAATGTGAAAAGAAAAAAAACTGCTTTCCAAAATTGTTTTCATTGCAGCAATTTTAGTTTAAAATAAAGTTACTTGTTGCATATTTTTATTTCTTCTCGTTAAATAATAAACAATATTTTGCTCTGCCAATCAGGTGGGCATGACTATTGCGATTTTGCTATTTATTTAAATTTAAAAGCACCTGTCTTAAAAGTAGGCAGGTAGTTTTACAACTTTTCTATACTGAGTAAAATATAAACTGCAGGTATTTCTTTTGCTCAAATTAGGCAGTTTAAATCCTTTTTTTTAATACCTTGTAAAACTAGTGATCAGTAACAGAAATTATACAATTTCATTTTAAAGTGCGATAATGTCATTTACCAATTTGGAATTGTTGTTATTCAGAAACTCCAGATAAAGAAAATGCATTTAAATTGGATATTGTGGAAACACTACACGATTAACCAGGATACCACAAAATGGATGTTCAATGCAAAATTCACTTCGTTTTCTTAACAATTAAAAAAAATGGCTTGCCTCACACCGTTCGAAAAAAGAATTTATAAAAAACAACCCAGACTGGCTAAGTGGAGTTATAACTTTTGAAAACATCGAAGAATCACATACATCTTCTGACAGCAAGACAGAAAGACCTGCAAAAACTATAAACGAGTGTTCTGAGTATACAATAAAACGTAAACTTGAAAATAAATGCCACAAAAGATATTTCTAAATCGCATCTTTCAGAAGCATTATGTCTTAAGTTTGTTAAAGATAAAGATAAATCAAGGTCCGACATTACAAAAGCTGTGGTGCTTGCAAGCCCAGGTTGACTGCAGAGGATCAAAGGAAGTATTCCTACCCACAAAGAATAATAAAGAAGAAGCCTTAGCGTTGTTTATGGAATTGGGATTGTCAAAGGAAAAATATTTAATTTTACGAAGCTCTTTAAAGAATTAGAATGTGAATATTCTTCCTGGATACAAAAAGATTACATCCGTCAAAAAAAAAAGAAACAAAGTTATTTCATGTGAAAGTTACTAAAGTATCGGAAGAGGTAAAACTGCAAGTAATATGTCCAGAGCATTTTTTGGAAATGATAAGGTAACAGCCCGAATTATTGGGGTCGACAATAATATTATAAAAAAGTTGGCAGTTATCCTAAATGTTATAAACTCTAGAGAAATAGTAAATGGCCCAAAGTTTAATGATTATGCATCAAAAACTAACTCCTCCTGAATATCAAAAATTATCGATTGTAGAGTTGTCAAAAGAAGCCCAAGAATGCAAAAACAAAGACTACAAAAAATTTATATACACAAAATTTTACGGATTAAACAAAATGAGGACCTTTTCAATATGTTGGGGGCCTCTTCAGACCCACTAATTTCATCTTGAAGGCCTGTAAGATCTCGAAAGGATTCGAAAGAACATAATTATAGCTCCGATATGTTAAGTTTATTATATAACGTTCTAAATGTAAATGACTTTTTCAAAGAGAACTAACTAATAAAAACCAATTATTCCAGTTAAAAAAATACAAACCAAACAACATAATATCTTTAGCATTAATATATTTATATAAAAAATAATTAAAAAATGTGTTTCTGTAATAGAAAAAAAATATTAGTTTGACATGTTATATTAGTGTTTTTTTCTAAACTTTCGGATTTAAACAATGTGTATTACAAAGTGCACCGGGTTAAACAAGTTACTTTATATAAATTTACTTAGATTTAAATATTAAAACTATATAAAAATGTGTATTTGCGATACAAATAAAAAACTTATTTTGAAAAAAACATGTTAACATTTAACTGAAAAAATTTAACTATTTTTACCGCAATTTTTGAAGCACCCTGTACTTCTAGCAGTATTTTGTTAACATTATTTTGAAGTAAATAAGTATATTTTTTTAAGCCTTAGGTCTATTTTAATGTTTATTTTTTTGCAAAATTTTTTCAATATTTCGCCACTCCGCTGTGTGGCATCATCAGGAGGTTATTTCAGTTAAATATTAAAATTGTTATTTTGGTTTTAAAATTAGCTTTTGGTTTTTCGAATAACGATTATAATATAATCTTAAAAAAATAGACTTATTATTTAACATTAAAAAGGTCAAAAAACTAGAAAAAATAAAAATTCTTTTGAAGCTTAACATGTTCTCTGTCAACATCTTTTTATATCTTTAAAATATGTTAATTATTTCAAAAGTTATGTCAAGCTCTGGCATCTCAAAACCTGCCACCTTGTACTTCCTGGTAAAAAGAACTAGCTCTGTCGTCCCTGGTCTTACTCCCAGTCTCTTGTCCCTGGCCCAAGCAGACAAATCGGATAATACACTCTGCATTACCTCGCTCGTAGTGGACAAGAATTTTCCCGTCACTTAAGCCACGATATCGTCTGCAAAAGCCACTACCTTGTTTCCTTTTGAGTCAAACCGCCTCAATATCCTGGTTACTACCAAAACCCACAGTACTGGCGACAATATCCCTCCCTGTGGCGTTCGCCTAACCGCACCTCTTTTCAGACGTTCATTTTCCCACTCAGAGTTGATTATTCTGCTCCCAAGCGCAGAATAGATCCACTCCATGAGGATGCCCTGAACTCCTACTTTCCTCAGTGCGTTTCCAATAGCCTCTATCGAAAAATTGTTAAAGGCTCCCTCAATGTCCAAAAACGCGCCCAGTGCGTACTCTTTCTTGTACATCCCGCGCTCTATGAACTTCACCACATCATGAAGCGCACTGTCAACAGATTTACCCCTAAGGTAAACATGCTGAGCATTACTAATGACGTGCGTATCAATCGTGTTCCTAAGATAAAGATCGATCAGCCGTTCCAACGTCTTCAGTAGGAAAGACGATAGGCTGATCGGTCTTAAATCTCCTGGCTTCGAGTGGCTGGCCGTTCCAGCCTTGGGTATAAAAATCACCCTTACCTCTCTTCACCTCAAGGGTATGTAGCCGAGTGTGATGCTAGCAGCAAAGACACTCGTTTAGAGCAGCAATCCCTGCGTCGAGAGATTCTGTAGCATACACGGGTAAATATCGTCCTGTCCCGGTGACTTATAGGGCTGAAAGGTATCCACCACCCATTTTACCCTATCAATCCTTACCAGGTCCTCTGCCACCCCTGTCATGTCCTTCATGTAAAAATTTGGCTTGGATTTTGTTGTTGATAAATTCTAGCTAAGTTGACAAAAATGTTGCCATAATATAACAGACAAAATTTGCCACTCTAAGCTAGAAAACATATGGCCGATCATACCTTGTTCAATGTACCTTAAAAATTAAAATAAATTTTTTTAGCTGCCATTTGCTAATTGAGTAAGCCTTATAATGTGTGAACAGAAAACTTTACTGCTCAATTTACTTTAAATTGTCTCATTTTATGATGTACATATGTTTGAACGCGTTATAAGAAACCTGAAAACTAAACAAACAAATAACACAGAATTGGTAATGATTTATTTGAGTAAGTAAAAAATTTAAAATATCCAATCTTTAATAATGCAATTAAATATTTTTAAAAGATTTAGAAGAAGAGGATGAAATCCAGGAAAACTTTTTTTGAATTGGGTTTATTTATAAAACCGGTGTTTCCAAAACCTGCTAAATCCCCAAAAAAATTCTATCAAGGACTTCACCAACTTCCTGGCGGTTTTAATTTTTTTGCGCTTTCATTTAACTTTAAAAAAAGTTAATAATATATGTACATGTCGCTGGCTTAGAGTGCCAAGGCGATAACTGCATTTTTTGAAATTTTTGAGGAGACAAAAAACTATTCTCCTAAAACGAGACGCCCTAAACCAAAACCAAAATGTATGGAAAAGTTTTTTAAATTTAAATTTTTTCCATAGAAATGTTTGCGTTATTTTGCGTTGCGTTTTACGTTATTAGGCCCTATATAAAAAATTTACATTATATCTTCTTTGTAAATTTTTTTTACATACATATACAATAAGTAAACAAATAGAAAAGGCTAGTACAAGGTGGGCTAAAAGAAATCACCCTATTGGAAGATGCTCTTTTTTTTTGCAAATGACGGCCAATGTCAAATCTGTTTTGACATTTGTAAACTAGACAGATATACAATACAAGTAAACAAGCAATAAACTCCACAAGAACGTGGAATAACCGTGTCTTATTTTTTTTCGTAAAAATTCGTCTGTCCGTCGCCGATTCCCCGGTCGTTGGACACCGAATGCGCAATGACTGCGCCGTTTGGCCACCAACTTTGAAGAGAATGGGACCACACGAGACGCTGGCCAAGAGTGGCCGGCCCGGAGCGCCCGTTCTGCCGAGAATATCGCCGCTGATGGCGAGGATGTCGAGCTGTCGCTAGAAACACCAACCAGACGCCCTGCCTCGCAATTAGCCTTCAGCTGGTCGTCCCTAAGGCGAATTTTGGTGAAAGACCTTCAAATTATCCCGTACAAAGTCCAGTCCGTGCATCAGCTGCTGCCTGTCCTGTCAAATCCATAGCAATTTTCTATGAAATTTCTATGGTGGTTGCATATTATTGCCACCAGCGAATACCTTGTAGAATGATTGTTTGTTATAAATCCCCAAAAAAATTAAAATTTCTACCACAAAAATCAATACGTTTTGCATTTTTTTATAACAACTTGGGTGGGCATTTTTGATAACATAAGTGCAGCAATTAAAATAATAATTGGCCAATTAACATGTTTTTTATAACCTGTTCAACTCTTACTTAGCTTGTCTCATAAGAAACTGTAAAGAAAATTTAAATTTTGTTTTGAAACCCCTTTTAAGGGAGTGAGGTAGCGGGTAGGTGAGTAAGAATTAAATGTTTGAAATGACAATTAGAGTGGTACGGTCATACTTTTGGCTTTTGTAGGGGTAACCTAGGCGATGCAGGGGCCAAATTTAAGAATTTCATTAAACAGCTATATTTGTATGGGAGCCCCTTGGAAAAAAGGGCGCGGGTAGGCGCGAAATTCTTTTATACAGTTATATTAAAACTATCTTATCATCAATTAATATAATTACCCTCTGAAAAGACATGATCTGTAGCTCCAGAACCAGCATAGAAAACATTTTTAGATTTTCGTTGCTGAGCCGTTGCTTGTAGGACAAACAGTTGCGGATCTTGATGTTCAACACGCTCTTGTTCAACGATTAGTGAGTGAACATGGTTGTTTGAAATTTTAAAACATTATCTTGCCCAATGGCCCTTTTTATGACAAAAGTTACAGCTGCCATTACGTTTTGCATTTTGGTTATTCTTTCTGTTGTGATTGTTATTACAACTTGTTTAACGTCATAAACAACTTATAACCTGTTTATGGGGTAAAAGTAAATGCGCTATTAATCTCGTAGTGTGCGGACGTGTACGCGAATGTGTAATGGAGCAAATATATTAGTAATAGGTGGCAAACAAAAAAGTAAATGAACAAAACAAACTTAATAAAAAAGCAAACCGTAAATGAGTTACAGTAATCGTCGTTACAGTAGGTCCAATAGCAGAAATGCTTGCATTGTGTTAAGCTCCACAAGCGTTAGCAATCAGAACATTTGAGACTCTGATTACAATAGAAACTATTTAAATGAAAACCCAAAAATAAATACAAACAAAATACAAATTAATGTACTGAACAAGGCACAAAAATTTTTTATAATTTAAAAATTATAAAAAATATCGAGGTACAATCCACATCGCGGTCTTCTTAATCAAAATCTGGAATTGAACCTACAGTTGCTAAAGGCGTTCCCAGCCCACTTTTTTCACAAGCTCCAAAGGTACAGGTAGGAATGAACCGCTATATAACAGTTAATAAAAGGGGCAGGAGCCCCAAATCGGCAGAGGTTACCAACCCAGCAATAAGATGAAAAAAAGCCAACCTCAACGCAAAATAGTTTTTTCATACTGCAAGAGGAAAATGATGCCCCGTTAATTGAGAGGAAGCAATTGAAGCCTTTTCCAATTTTTTTGAGAGAGCAAAACTCAAATGACCTTATAAAGTTTTTAGTTTCAATAAAACGTGGTAGCATTTATGAAACTACAGTGCTAGCTCGCTAATCGGAAGGAGTGTAATCCGAATTATCCAGTAATCCGAATTGAATTTATGACGTATTACATACTCTATAGTTCGCATTGATTGCAAGCTCGCTAAACCGAATTTTTATTTTTCTGCTTTTTTATTATTGTGTCAGTTTTTTTACAAAACCATGTGTGGAATTTGAAAACTAACGGGACATCATTGAGATGCAGAGCCTTCTATGATTGACATTGTACATACATACATATGTACATGAACGTAAATAATTAAATTTGTTTTATGTCTTGTAAGAAATAGTTTAGTTGCTGAATGGTATTAGTCACGAAACCATTAATTTAAATTTGTAATATGGCAAAAAAACGTGCAAGAGAAGCAAACCTACATCACAAATTATGTATGTATGTTAAAAAAAAATTATTTTTTAATTAATAAAAGCTTTAATTTTTCATTCATTTTTCATTGTTTTGAAATCCTGGCTTGTGTTTTATTTTCGAATATAGTGAATTATAATACATAATAACAGCACATTCAGTAATCCGAATATCTTGTTAATCCGAATCAGGGTCTGCAATCATTAATTAGCGAGCTAACACTGTATCACGAAAACGCTTACCGCACCACGGTTACGGAACTTAAAAAATATCAGAAAAGCTTCCACACCTATTAACTTAAGAACGCAAAAGGCCTTGAAGTTGTTATCAAAGGTATTGATTTTAATGTTGACCCGAAAGAGATTAACGCCAGTTTGTGCAGCAAAGGCTTTAAATCCAAGTTTGTATCAAACAGAAACAGAGAAAACTACCCCCAACATTTATTCCGAGTGAAGCTTGAGCTTGGTGATGAATATTTAAGAAAAATGAGACTCACCCCATTTATGACTTAAAATATATTTTGCGCCGTAGAGTTATAGTTGAAGCGCCATATAAGCGATCTGGACCCGTACAGTGCTTGAACTACCAGGAATATGGCCACACCAAAGCTTATTGAAAGTTGCCTCCTGTTTGTGTTGTGTGTGGGAACATTCATGCTACGAACAAGTGCCGTAGAGTTGTAGTTGAAGCGCCATATAAGCGATCTGGGCCCGTACAGTGCTTGAACTACCAGGAATACTGCTTATTGAAAGTTGCCTCCTGTTTGTGTTGTGTGTGGGAACCTTTATGCTAGGAACAAGTGCCTCAAACCAAAAGATGATCCTAGGGTGGAAAAGTGCAGCAATTGCGGTGGAAACCACACTGCGAACTAAAGAAGTTGCCCAGTTTTTGATTTGGTTAGACTCTCATCAAAGCCGAAAGTAGTTTCTACCCCTTCCCATCCTATACCAACCACAAATATGTCCCCATTAGCACAGACAACTACTTATGAAGTTTCTTACGCTTACGTATTAAAGTCCAACCAGCGCTAAACACGTAAGCCTGCCAAGCCAACAACACATCAAGAGGTGCCAACAAAAGAACCAAGCGGTTCAAATTTTAGCCGCTTGGAAGCCGTAATTGACAATACGGTTAAGCAATTAACGCTGGCATGATGCAAAAAATGCAGAAAGTACAGCCGGCTCTTTTTTAGGTCATGCTTAAAAGGCCATGGAATGAACGGCATCCGCAAAAATAAAAGCGAACTCGAGTATTTTTTATTAAACCAAAAAATTTATGTAATGTTGATTTCCAAAACTCATATGACATCTAGAAACACTTTCAAAATTAGTGGCTATTCTTTTTACGATTCGAAGGATCCCAGAGATAGATCATGTGGTGGCTCGGCTAAATTAATCAAACACCAATGGATTGGTGGCATTTCCGAATGCTATATACAAGCAATAAACGTCTGCGATGATGAGTTTTTCAATGGCCTAGTTATTTTGTCAGTGTGCAATCCACCCAGATTCTCCGTAACGAAGGATCAGTACAACAGTTTTTTACAAATCCTTAGGTCCCCGTTTCATAGCTACTGGAAACTATAACGCTAAGCACACCTACTGGGGCTCCCGCCTTATTAGTCCTATAGGTCGTGTTTTGTATGGTTCCGTATCTGAAATGGAACTTAACGTTATTTCATCTTGACAAGCAACAAAATGCTTTTAGAGCTGCTTTGCACAGTAAAAGGAATAATTATATATATTTTTAACGCCATATGTCTCGAACATTTCCCGCCAGTATGGAAAGTTGCATTGGTAAATATGATTTCTAAGCCTGGAAAATATCCTTTGAAGGCGGAGTCTTACATGCTTATAAGTCTGTTACCAAGTATATCTAAATTATTTGAGAAATTGCTTAAAAGCAAGCTGACCCTGATCTTGGATGACAATAGTTGTATTCCAAATCACCAAGTTGGCTTTCGGAGTCAACATAGTACCATCGAACAAACCCAGAGATTGGCACATGTGAGGGAAATAATTGCTGCTCCGCGCTCCTTATTGATGTCTCTCAAGCCTTTGAGAAAGTTTGGCATGAAAACCTGTCAAAAAAGCTAAAACTGAACTTATTGGTGAATATAATCAAGCTTTTGGAAAGTTACACAACTGGCCGACAATTTATGATCAAAGAGGGAAACCACGTAAGGTGTTTTTAACCAATAGGGGCGGGGGCAACTCAAAGGAGTATATTAGGTCCAATTCTGCTTTACACAGCAGATATGCCCACGAACTATCTTATTTACACTTCGACATTTGCTGATGATGCCGGCTTTCTCAGTAACTACAAATACCTTAAAGAGGCCTCGAAACAACTTCATTATCACGTATCCCAAGTATAGAAATAGGCAAAGTTATGGGATATTAAAATTAATGCACAAAAATTTACCCACGTTTTATTTACTTGACGTAAGGAAATGTGTCCCCCCTATTTTTATTAAGAACGAATTGAGACGAAATATCTTGGCACTCGCCGTGATCGCCGCCTCACATGGAAGCCACATCATATGCGAAGTTCACACAAATGAAACTTAATCCACTGGCTATTTGGTAGAAACGTATGTGCTACATCTTGATTGTAAACATCTTTTCTAAAAATTAATTTTGAAACCAATTTGGTGCTACAGGATACAATTATGAGGCACTGCTCCCGCTTTCAACATAGAAAAAATTCAACGCCGTCAAAATAAACCCCTAAGAATGATAATTGGTGCTTCTTGGTACATTAAAAACAGCAACATCCACGAAGATCTACAAGTTACACTAATTAAATGCAAGTTCCTTAATTATGTGGGCAAGTACTTAAATGAGCTGGAAACACATTCAAATCTGCTCGCTTGAAATATCTTGCAACATAGTGGGCACACTCGTCTGAAGAGAAGGGATACTATTTCGCTTACATTAAACTACTAAAAATTAATTCATTTTATTATGAGAACTTAAATTTTAGTCTGGTACTGGCTGTAGTAATATTAATAACTTAGTTTTAAGTTGGGAATACTTATTGTTAGTTCGACAGAGGCGAAGATTATATAGTAAAAATATGAAAAAAAAGCCCAAGAACCTTATTGTTTTTTCCAATTCATGATTTCTAAATGAGGGCCACGTCTGCCTGGTGTCTGATGAGGTAAGTTGTCAATTCGGCTGTTGCTGTTTCATTGTGGTGCCACAGCCGTCGACCGTGAACCTTAAGAATTCGACAGACTTCCTATTTCCATAGTTGACGACCTTGACACCGTTTGATCAATCCGCACCATTGAAGGATACGCTCTCTGAGTTGCCTTCCCAGGGGCCAATGTTGTCTATTATCTTACCCTCAACCATAGCGTATCTATCCTCCCCTTCTTTGCCTTCTTTGAAGTGGTTGGCTCCTCTTCCTCGGACCTAGCTCTTTTGGCCACCTCACTTCTTTTTAACGGTTTTCTTGGTTGGGAAGCTCGTTCCGTAGACGCGAGCGCCTTTCCCAAACTACCGCTGCCTTTGGTTTCTATGCCTTTGGCAGTTGTTAGGAACACCCCATTGCCTACCTATTTAGGTAATAGAGTGGTCCCTGCACTTGTCATTTGCATTTCCAGAAGGGATATGCCCAGGAGCTCACCGGTAGGGCCATAAATTCTTTCGAATTTCCTGACGTTCTGCCGATGTCTCCTGATCTTTTGCCTCCCCTTAACGGTGAACGACCTTGGATCTCTTTTGGCCATCTTATACAGATAGAAAGCGTTATGCCGTTCATCGCATTTTTGTTTGGCTGCTTGTGCCCAAAGAGGGTGATACCTCAGTCGCAGGCTCTGTATGGCACCGGTCACTTCCAGGAAAGCTCCTAATAAATGTAAACGCCCTTTCATCGCTAGTTTCGTCCGTAGCTCTTCTGCTTGATCCCTAATGCTGCCATCGATCACCGTCAACAGTTTGTTCAGTCTGAGAGAATCAGAATCAAAAGAGTCGGATCTGTCCAAATTAAAACTGTCCGCTTTTCTATGTTTATGTTCAAAAAAATTTTCATGTGAGTCCCACAAGTGGCCACGTTAAAGGGAAAGATCGTCGCTCGCAGTGACGGCATACGCGGGCTAGGCAACTAAAATTACAACCGATCCGTGCCCTAGCCTCTGAGGGGAGCTGTTAAATGCTAATTTATTTTGACACTAATTAACCATTCATGGTCTCAGCACTCCTACCAACCACCTTGCCATTAAAAGTGTAGCTCCTTTTCAGGTAGTCCTTTGAGGGTTTTTGCACCAAGACTCCGCACGAAAATTTATGTGTAAATTAATAGCAAAATTTTTTATGAAATCCGCCAAAAAAAATGTATTTTAATAGTAATTCATCATTGTGTTGAACTTTATATATAATAATTTTTTTTCTCGTTTTACACACGTAACAACAACAGTAAACTTCAAAAAAAGAGAAATGTTTGTTTAAACTAAACGATTTTATAATACAAATAATTAAACCACATTTTTATTGTGGGTGGCTCTAAATTACGGTATGATTTTGGTACAAAATAAATGACACTGCATATTAATATAATTTATAATCGATGAAAATCATGTATTTTATTGTATTTAATTTATCTGATTTAGTGGCAGTAATGCAGCAAATACTTCAAACAGCTCTAAAGCATCAGCCCCATCATCGTCTCGTCAGTTGGCGCGTTCACGAGCTCGTTTAATGCGAACAACAGGTAGATCTAGCTCTGGTGGCCAGGGATCTGGATCTAGAAGTACTGGTGTTATAATTGGTGGTAGCTCTTCTAGCCGACCGCTTGTAACAGTTCCGGCTACTTATGTTCCTGAAGAACTTATTTCACAAGCAGAAGTTGTGCTTCAAGGAAAAAGCAGAAATTTGATTATAAGAGAACTTCAAGTACGTAGAAATGAAAAAATTGTTGGTCATTGTTTGTTAAAAAAGTAAAAAAATCTAATATTTAAAATTAATTAAAAATTATATTTTAGCGTACTAACTTAGATGTAAATTTGGCAGTTAACAATTTGCTCTCACGTGACGATGAAGATGCCGAGGATACGGAGGAAGCAGGAGACAACTATGTTCCAGAAGATTTGATATCTCTTCTTGATAATGGGTTTCACGGTGATAACAATAGTGTCATTATTGATCCATCTGATGGACTTTTTACAGAAGAAATATTTAGCAACTATTCAAGCATTAGAAAGTAAGTTTTTAACATTTGTATTTGCAATAGCGTAAATTAAGTTTATGTATGAATATTATAAAAAAAAAACAGCTAAAAGTTTATCAACGTAATTTAAACAATTACTTTTTTTTAGTTTGTTATTCGATCGCATACGTAGCGAGCGTAACCAGTCAAATTCGGGATCTTCTGATAATAATCAATCAAGAGCATCTGGATCGGGGAGTAATGTTTTAACTGGTGCTAGTAGTTTGTCAGCACAAATTTCATCAGTAAGTGCTGAAAGAGAAGCGTTTAGCCGTTGGAGGGATCGCCAATGTTATGTTCCTCGTCGTTGGCTTAATAAGGAGGACTACGTTTGGGACAAAGAAGGAGGTAATTTTCGCCACAAGACTTTTCTTTGTCAAATGAGATGTTTGAATTAAACAAAAAAGTTAGTTCAAACATCAATATCTTCCAAAATAGCTATATTTTAGTGGGGATTCCGATCGAAATTTATTAGGGACTACGCAATCCCGGGATTTTTTTTTTTAATTTTTAGAACTAAATTTGTTTATTTAATACATACTTTCAGCAACAGTTTAATTACTTTTTAATATTTATCTCAAAACTGTTATTGAAAAAAATCCTTGTTTTTAGTTTACGTTTTAAAGAGGCACAAAATTCTTGGAGTGGAAAGACGAGTGAGATATAAAATAGCTTAATTTGGCTTAGTTTGCAGATACATTTTGTCAGTCGTGCAATCTGTTTTTGTATTATCCTACCGATATTGCAAATAAAAAAAAATTTTATATAATTCTAACGAAAAATGGGATACTAATGGGCACTAGATTTTGTTTTGTATTGGAAATTTAGTAAAAATCAACTAGATTTTGCTTGAAATCTCGTTAGTACTAGATTTCGGTGAATGTGAATGCACTATTATTAAAACTGCTTACAAGGCGTATATACATATGTATGTCAGTGGCGTTAAAAAACACATAATTTTTTTATTCATGTGTTACACCTCTATACATCAAAAGCTACCGTTACTGATTTTTTAAATGTTTTCGTTGTAGAGTTGAGCTCATCTGGCTTATATACGTTTTCATTGTATATATTTTTGTCATTCTACTTCGTTCGCCAGTGCACTATAAAAATCGAAAGAAGTCGAGTGTAACTAAAGGTGGTTTTATACGGGATATATATAACATATGACTTGTCACTTATGCAATCCATATGGAATTGCATTTGTCTGTCAAAATTTCCGTTTTACAGATGGTTTATAATTTTTTCTTTCACACGTACATATGCAATTATGTCTGACATAACCTTCAAACCAAAATAAACCACTCACTTTTCCTTGTTGTTTTTCTAAAAACCGCTGATGCCATATGCTCTGTCAGATGAAAAAAGAGCGCCCTCTAATTGAACATTTTGTTATCTGACTTTTACATATGTATGTATGTCACGTAAGCAATGTTTCAACGCGTTCACAGGACATGTATCAATTTTGCAGTGGGAAATTTAACAAGTCATATGTAAATACTTCCCCTGAAAAAGGATGACACACAAAACTATGTATATATTTCTTTAGAGATGATGTCTACATCTTTGAAAATGATGTTAGATGTTGACAAGGGTGAAAAGGCTATTAGTAAACCCAACAACGGGTTTATTTTTCAAAATTTCTGAAAGTATACAAATTTGGATAATCTTTACCGAATAGCACCTGGTCCTCCTCTAGATACCGTTTTTGTCGTATCTCTAAAATCTGAAAGACTTTCAAGGAGAAATTATGGTTTTCCACTATATTTTCTTGAGTACAGTGATTACGATCGAAGACTTTAAACAAAGTGATTGTATTCCCAAACAACCCCGATTATTATCAGGCATGTTCTTCATTAAATTTTAAAAATATACTTTAAATTTTTTTTACATTTTTGTACTTATTTATTATTTTTACTTATTTTTGTAAAAAGTAGAATGCAAAATGCAGAGCATTAACAATTTAATTTAAAGTAATTTTAAATTCATGCGGAATACAGAGCATGACTGTATACTTTTCGTTAGCTCTTGCTACCACAGGATACATATTCAAAATATCTTCTATTTTGGAAAATATTTTAACGAAGAAGTTGCACAAAAAAAATATAAAATTGTTTTTTTTTTTGATAAAATTTTGCAAATATGCACTAATTTTTTATATAAGTTTAACCTACGCAGATATGCATTAAGTAACAATTATTTTAATGTTAGATGCAAAAAAGAAGGACCCTACGTCAATGAGTTCTCCCGTTTGGATATCGGAAGAGCTGCAACCATGGCCGGATAAAAGTAATAAATTAAAATTCAAAAAGATAGCTGCAACTTATTCAGAATTTATTGGTGTTTCTGAAACGGGTGAACTGCATCAATGGCGGTGGTCAGATCCCGAACCATATAAATCAGAGGTAATTTTACAACAAAAGCAATTAAATATAACATTTGAAATAAATATTGTTTGTTTAAGGTTGAAAATGTTTTTCATCCAAAAACTTTAACTCTAAACTTGACGGAGAAAATTGAATTGATTTCTGCAAACTTTATTCGCTGTTCGGTTGTTACTGAAAGCAATAAAGTGGCTACATGGATGGATGAACAACTGGGTTACATTGGTGCTAAATTGGAACATGCGGCGACAGCGTTTAGTGAGTTTGTTATGGATCCTATTGTATCAGTGAATGTTTGTTCACTATATACAGCGGCACGCACTGAAAACAGCAATGTGTATTGGTGGGGCGTACTTCCTTTCGATCAACGCAGGCATTTGTGGGATAAATACCGAAACAAAGCCAAAAAACCATTTAAGGCAGTTTTGTCCGATATCAGTGTAGGTACTCAGGTCATTATGAAAAAGTGTCCAAAGTATCAGACTGGTTCAATTGGTTTTACTTGCGCTAATGGTGTGCCAAAGGTAGGGCAACTACTTAATTCCGTTTGGGACTCAAATGATGTTTGTCGCTTCAAAATTATCAATGTAACGTCGGGTTTAAGTAATGATAAATCGCAACTGCCAGGTAATAGCGTTTCTTCAAGTAATCCTCCTCTTACTAATTTAGACAAGGAAATTACTAAGCCAGTGACTGTACAAACCTCAACTTCCTCAAAATGTAGTTCGGCAAATAAAGAAACTACTGATAGAATTGATATGCCACCACCTCCTTCTCCAGCCTCTAGTACTTGCAGTGATACCGGTAGTGTTACATCTCACAAACGCACTAAACGTATGGCTACCAAAGATGACAACGTTGATGGAAAAAAAGACGAAGAACAATGGCAGTTAAAAGACGTCGTTTTTGTAGAAGATAAAATTGGTCCGATTGGGAAAGTTCTTAAAGTTGATGGTGACTTTGTTGCCGTAAGATTTCCAGCAGCATCCCCTTCAGTTTCTACTGGTGCTGGTAGTTCGGCGACAGTTGAAGGCAAAGAAGATGATTGGCAACAATGTCGTCTGCTTCGTCGCGAAGATGTCCAAGTCTATAAGACGGCCATGACTTCCAGAGGCCCTGATTGGCTTCAAAAAGTACCAAAAAAGATAAATATTAGTCACGGAAGTGATCCATCTGCGTTTCAGCTGCTTGCTTTTGCTGTTGACCTTAGAGGCATACATGTTGTCAAGAAGCTCGGTTCGAAACTTCATTATAGCCTTTACAATCTATACAACAGCAAACAAGAACAAAACTGCCAATTTACAACTGACAGTAGTTCTTTCATTGGTTCGTCACCCGCCAACATTTCGATGATCTGCAACAATGATTGCAGTGGTAATACTAGTACAATTGTACTCCGCGATGGTAACCGTGCTCTCTACCCCATGGCTAAGGATTGTGTAGGTTCTATTAAAGATCCTCAATGGTTTGATCTGTTGCCAGTTAAAGCTGTAGCTATGACCACAATATCTTTAACTTCGTCATTAAACAGTAGCACCCAAAAATCAAAAGTGTGTATGACGGCTCTACTCTTTGAGTCTCAAAAATTAATGCCACATATTTTGAGGTGTGATATCAAGAACGCCTTTGCCGCTCTTAATCGTTTGGAGAAGGAAGATCGAACCGAGTTATTGTCAGTTTTAGAAGAACGATGCGACGGGTCTCGAAATATTTTTCACGCCTGTACAATAATGTGTTCTCCGACTACAAACAAAGACACAGATGATAAGAAACCAAACAACTTTACGGGAATTACATCGCGCTCGTCTCCAGCATCATCTTCTGTATTTTCTTCCAATGTTTCGGCTGTTATAGAAAATCCCTCGGCAGCAACATCGGCTTCTAACGTCAACGCATCGTCGTCTTTTCCCACTGTTTCATCCGGTATTTCGACTTCAAGCTCTTCTTCCACCCGTGAGGGACGTACAGTAAGTCTACGGGAAATGATGAATCGCCTAATAAATACAGACATGGAACAGCCGAATTCAGGTGGCAGCAACTCAGCACTAGGAGGAGGATTAAATGCCGAAGAAAACAACGTTTATATGGCCCCTTGGACTATAGAGTCTAACACAAATTCGTCAAGTGCAAGTATGAATGATGTCGTAATGGCCAACAGTGCAGAAGAGGACATTTCTAAAATTATTACCGGATGTTCAAATTCAAGTTCAATAAAAATTTCATCGCCCAACTTTATTTTCGATCCCATTCAACGACGAGAAAACGCCACGTTGATACTTCAGCATATGTGCTCTAGCCCAGCACTTCGACCGCATTTGTATCAATTACTTAGCAGTAAAGATGCCCAAGGACAAACGCCCTTTATGTTAGCCGTATACAGTCGCGCATATGAGGCAGGCCTTATTATTTTAAACACTATACTAACCTTATCAGGAAAGGATACAGTGATGAAGGACGCCATGATTTTTCCACCCGGATCTCCTCCCGATCAGTCACCATTACACGTTATATGCTACAATGACACTTGCTCATTTACGTGGACAGGTGCTGATCACATCAATCAAAACATATTCGAGTGTAAAACTTGTGGTCTAACTGATTCATTGTGCTGTTGCACGGAGTGCGCAAGAGTCTGTCACAAAGGTCATGATTGTAAGCTGAAACGTACATCTCCTACGGCGTATTGTGACTGCTGGGAGAAGTGTAAGTGTAAAGCTCTTATAGCGGGGAATCAAAACAAGCGTTTTGCACTCCTTTCCAAGTTGGCCTCGTGTACTGATCTTGTGACGAAGTTCAACTCCAAAGGTGAATCTATATTGCTATTTTTAATACAGACAGTCGGCCGCCAGGCGGTAGAACAGAGACAATACAGGGCAAATGCTCGAGGGCGAAATGTTGGCGGTAATGCTGGTAGTTCGAGCAGCAGCAGCACTTCAGCACGCAAATCTTCAGCATCGATTGATTTGGAAGTTAATATGCCAGACCACGATTTAGAGCCACCAAAATTTGCGAGACAAGCTTTAGAAAGAATGCTTATTGACTGGAATGCCGTACGGGCAATGATAATGACTGGTGCGGAGAAGTTTGAAAGTACTCCGCTTCAACCACCAAATTCAATTGATGGCACGAATGCTGAAAACTACAATATTTACTTGCAAAATCAAAGCGGTTCTACATTACTCGACAAATTTACACACAATTTGTTTGTGAAGTGCTCCGCTGATCATCTTGATACCCTGCTTATGAATTTGGTGCGACAAATGCAAAATGATCATGTGCCCGATCGCATGGAAGACGCTGAAACAGTTGCTCGTCGTTTTGTGCGTTCTGTAGCAAGAGTTTTTGTTATTTTCAATATGGAAAAGTTTCCAAATCCCGAACGGCGTAAATCGTTATCGATACCCCACAAGCACATCCAAAGCTGCGTAAAAGTTTTTCAGACGTTGCACAAACTTGCTATACAGGAGCTGTGTGAAGTAGCAGAAGCTCTTATTGCGCCTGTACGTCTAGGCGTGGTTCGACCAACTGCTCCCTTTATATCAACCTCTAATATAGATGTAAGTTACTAAGGCTTAGGCGCCGCCTAAGCTTATTACACCTTTTATAAATTCTAAAAATTTATTAAAATTGGACGATGTTTAGAAAATGCAAAACAAAAGTTTTTTAAAATTTTATAGATTGTGTGTTGTGTCGGTTAGTGCCTAGGATGGGAGTGAGTGAGCGTGGGTGCAAAAGTATTTATTTAAGTGCTCATTTAAGAGTTTAAAAAAGAAACAAAAAATGTTCAAGTTGTAGCCCATAATATCATTACCATATTAACCTTCAAATCTGAAAGGCCATGTTGAGTAGATAATTTTAGTAGAATAAACCTAAATTTTAAATTAAAATTTTTTTGGAGCATTTTATTTACAACTTTGGTCTTTGGCGACCCCAACTTAAATTTTTTGCTAAAAATTATCGTTTAATATTTCAACACTTGAGTGCGCTTTTGAAACGACTATTTTATTTTTTTAAAAAATTTACCAATAGGGAGAAGTGACAGGAGAGAGAAAAATAAAACTAATGAGGGGCCTGGTCGTAAATGCATCACTGCACTGCATCATAATTTTAGGGTAGCAAAAAGCATACTTAAATGCACTGATTTACCTCTAAATGTTTTCATTTATTAAAAAATAGTTACAACTGTAGCATTATTCACCTCTTTTTTACCTTTTTTCAGTTTTTTTAAGGTTTGCGCTCGTAATGCATTTAGAACAAACCCGATAACAGTTTTTTTTATCAAGGCTAGGTTAGGTTGCGAAGGGTGTGAAAAAGAGCCAAGCACTCTTATACATCAACTCGTGAATCGGCACAACCGCATGCAGCTATATTGTTTTGAGTAAAAATTTTGTATTTTATTATTAAAACAAAACATACACAGAATGTCTATTCCAATCGTTCACTTGTATTAAAAAAACAGCACACAAATATTATGCCTTATATTATAATTTTTTTTTTTAGAATTCAGATGATTTGTTTAGCGTCGAGCCGTTAGCACCATCCTCGGCCGTCGAAGCAGTAATTGAACCTTCCGCCGTCCACGATTCAAATAATGAGCAAGCAACCGGATTTAATTTCCAGCCAAATTACGGCATTGATGGAATTGGTATTTTTAAAAGCCACTTTAAGGAGTTCCTTGTCTTGTTAACATTAACGAATATTTCTATTTTCTTTTGGGTTTTAGCTTTGCGCGATACTTCTGAAATTGAAGAAACTGCAAACAGAGAAGGTGGTGCTCATAATCAAGATGAACCAATTTTAGAAGGCATTCAAGATGACGAAAGCGACAACGAATATACGTTTAATGAGCCAGAAACCGAATCGGATTCAGATGATAATCAAAGCAATCAAGATGCACAACGTAGTGTGCAAACCGGTGCTACTGTGGGATCAGAAACAGGTTTGGAAATCACTTCTATTTTTAAATTTATTTGTACAACATGTGGTTTTACCTGTAGAATTAGTTGTATCCTTTATTATACGAAACTGTATCCGTTTGTTTTAATTTTTTAGCTCTTTAGGGAAAATAAATACCATTACTATACAATTTGACATTTCATAATTTCATTTGTAATTCAACGTCAATTGTGTCGCCGTTGACAATTCCAATAACTAACTCCCTTATATACAGGGGAAACAATGGTTTATTTCAGACAAATTTGTTGATGTTTTTTATTCTTTAAAGTATTTTTATAAATTATTTACTATTGCAGTAGACCAATTCAAACAAACGGTTGGTTACATTTAAATAGCATTTGTAAAGTAAACTTTCATTGAACATGTTTTATTAAAATTCAAAATGAATTAAAAATTTATAGATGCATTAGGAACTTCGGAAAGAGAAGTGCTTAGGTTAGATTAGGTTATGAATGCAATTTCCCACCTCCACACAGAGGACTGTAGGCCAGTTGTGAAGAGTTGAAAAGAGAAATAATAAAGACAAAGAAAATTGTTGATAGAACGATACCAGGGTTGCTTTTTATGTTTCAGGATTTGGCAACATTAGTGTTGCAATCTGACAACTGACAGCTTTATCGTTAAGTTTGACATTTTCTAGGTTATACTTACTCAGAACGTTTTAACATACGAGCGCTATTTATGTGGTTTACAGTAACTTAAAAGATTCAACTCGATCCAAAAATTAAATTTAATCGTGAACATATTCGTGCGATTATTTTTTACAACTTTCGATGTGGATTAACTCAGCAACAGTGCATGGATGAACTTAATTCTATTTTTGGCGATGAAGCTCCATCAAGGGCCAGTGTTAATCGATGGTATGGTGAATTCAATCGTGGTCGTATTTCACTCCAAGACGAATTTCCTTAAGGTCGTCCAAAATCAGTTGTCATTCCGAAAACCGTTGATGCTGTGCGTGAACTGATATTGGAAGATCGTAATATGACCTATCGTGAGATTGAGACAACTTTAGGCATTAGTGGGACCAGCATACACTCAATATTGCATAAACATTTGACAGTCAAAACAATTTGTTCGTGTTGGATCCCACACAACTTATCAATCGCTCAAAAAAGGCTCTTGTCGATTGGTCGAAAGAAATTGCATTTTTAATTACCTAAAACATCGATTTGATGAGTCATTCCCCGTATAGTCCTGACTTGGCACCGAATGACTTCTTTTTATTCCCGTACGTAAAAAACAAACTTGGTGCTCAACGTTTTTCGACGCCTTAAGAAGCGTTTTCTGTATTCAGAATGCATGTTTTAGAGATACGTCAATCAGAGTGGCAAAAGTGCTTCGACAATTGGTTCAAACGCATGTAAAAGTGTATAGATCTGCATGGGGAATATTTTGAAAAACAATAAAGTGATTTTCGATGATTAATATTTGTTTTTGTTCTCTAATCCCGAAATATAAAATGCAACCCTCGTACAACAAGCAATGCACTTAGTTGTCATTTAATGTTAATCTTGTTTAAATAAACGTTAAAAAATTACAATTGTGTTATTTATTTATAAAATAATTATTGGTGGTAACTTTTATATTTTACTCAAATAAGGGTGTCTCGCTACGTTAAAAGTTAGATTTAGTTGAAACGAACTGATTAATATGTTTTAAATCTGATAAAACTGTTCAAAGGTAATTTTAAAATCTTATTATTTCTGCAAAAAAAAGTAAACAAATATGGCATGTTGCAGCACTTGACTTAGCTCTCCAAAGTTATGTGGTGTTTTCTGCCAAAGTAACTATTTTTGGTCTTAATTTCGCACTAAAAATGGTTCTTAAAGCGAAAGACAAATTTGTTTGATGAACCTTTATAATATTAGAAGAGGATTACAGTCGGTTAATATTTGAATTAAATAATAAAACATGGTTTGTTCTTTTATTTATAAAAAGAAATAAATTAATATCGGAAATGCTACTATAGCTTTTTTAATTAAACCTTAATTTAGTTTAAAATTTTAAATAAATATGATGGTTGTGGTGTTTAAAGAGTTTTAATTCTTTACTGTTGTAGATATTGGTGTTCTTTTTCTTGAAGACGAATCTGGAGACTCGTCACCTCAAGAAGAAGAAGGTTCCGAGGACGGCGAAACAGATGATCATGATGATGATGAATTTACTTATGCGGACCATCAATTGGAGCGTCGTAGCGCAAATTCCAACAATCGTAGCGATTTAGCTCCACAATCAATGCAATGGGCAATCCGCAGTCGAGATGCAGCACGGTCGTCTGTTCGAATGCCAGCCGGTTCTAGTTTAGTGTTTATAGATCCAATGGCGTTGCGCCGTTCGGCCGTTCCAGCAAGTACAGCCGTAGCAGCACCCCCGCAAGAGCAACACACTATGGCCACGACTTCCAGCAACTTAGCTCGTGCTTTTGGAATTATCGTTCGCCAAATATCTGAACTTTTGAGTAGTTTGGCCTACAATATTATGAATGATATTGAAACATCTTTAGAAATCCAAGCCGAGGAAGCCACTCAGTTACAGGTTAGTCCCAGCAAAATAATAATGTTGTTATATAATTAGGTTATTCTTAATAATTTTCTATTTTAAACAAGAATTATATTAAAATTCCTTTATTTATAAGAAAAAATTGATTTACAAAAGGTTACAAAACCATGGGCAAATTTCGGCATTCGATTCGAATCAAACTTGCAAAATTTAACAAAAATAAATAAATAAATAAAAAATAATAATTATAATAAAATAAATAAATAATAATAATTATAATAATAATCAGCCTTATTATGAGTGTCGTTGTCGAATCGTTTTTGTGTCGAAAATCATTCTTTTCGTTTGAATGGTACCATGTTTGTCAAAAAACGATAGAATTACAATTTTCGGTACCACGAATGTCGTCAAATACTTAAAAAATCGTCGTTAAGGTATTTGTTAACGACAGTTAAAAAAATATATTAAAAATGATTAAAAAAATTGATTTCAGCAAAATAAAGTAGTAGCTATACTCAAAAATATAATTAAAGCAAGTTTTTTTATGTTTTTTATTTAATTCGTTTTAAAAATTAAAACCAAAAATAAAAAGAGAATCAAGTTTAGCAACGGGATATACACAAATACAAGTGAAATTAATAAAGTAAATGTTAAAGAAGAGTAGAGTGAAATTGCAGGTCAAATCAATGAATTCATGAAACACTTTGCTAACAGAAGATTAGTTTAAGCTGATGTTGAGTTAATACCAGCACCCTTCAGCTGGAAATATGTAGCAAACATGTAAACCTTATTGGCTATTCTAATTTAGAAGCAATTTTGTTAAGGATATACTTAAAAGCATCCTTATTGAGTCTTAAGTATCTAACAAAATTTAAAATTTAATTAAAATACATTAAGTATAATTGTTTACTTACTTGGAGTTTGGCATGGCAAATATGTTTGACTTTTGCCGTAACTCCCTACGCATAGTATTGTACTCAGAAGTAGTATACTATTCTTCATCCTCAGATGACGAAAATGTAGCAACACTTAACATTTTAAATAAAAAAAAATTTGTATATTTAATAATTTGTATTTTTATTGTTATTTTTATCACGGCCAACAGTTGATTTTTTGACAGTTTATACTACAGGGTTACACAAAATTTACTAAAATTGTAAGAATTTCGAAACATTCTGTGTTTATTGTTCTTTTACAAAAATGTCGTTTTCGTTAATTTTACATGGTACCGAAAAATATTAAAAACGCCAACGACTACGATAACTGTCGAAAACCGCCAACGACACTTCTAACAAGGCTGAATAATTATAATAATAATGATTATAATAATAATAATAATAATAATAATAATAAAAATTATATTAATAATAAAAATATCTTTAAAGAAAGTTAATATAAATTTTTTAAATTCTCAACGGTTTCAGAAATATTCAACCCGCATTGATAAAAAATTATATTAATTAAAAATATAAATTAAACTTTTAAATTATATAGGGAAGTATAAGCTGTTGATTAGTTTCTCTAGTGAGGTCACCTTTATAATTTTACCAGGTGCGCCGAAAGAGATCACCCTATTGCTCTAACTTTTGCAAATGGCGGCAAATGTCAAATCTGTTTTGACATTTGTGAACTAAGCAGATGCAGAACACAAGTGAACAAGCCACGGGAGCGATACACTCCCCAAGAACGCGGAATAATAGTGATTATTTTTTTTCGTAACAATTCGTCTGTGGTGTTGGCGCAGCGAAAATTCCGTCGCCGATTCTCCGGCCGTCCGAAACCAACTGCGCTAACACTGCGCCGTTTGGCCACCAACCTGGAAGAGTATGGGACCACACGAGACGCTGCCAAGAGTAACCGGCCCCGCAGCACCCTTTCTACCTAGAATATCGCCGCTGTTGGCGAGGATGTCGAACTTTCCCCAGAAACATTGATCAGACGCTGTGCCTCGCAATTAGCGATCAGCCGGTCGCCCCTAAGGCGAATTTTGTCCAAAGACTTGCGCATGTTCCCATATAAAGTCCAGTCCGTGCATCAGCTGCTGCCTGCTGACCGCCAAACGCGTGTAATCTACGCCCAAGCCATCCTCACTCTCGAGGCCGAAGTGAACGATTTTTCGACCAAAATCATAATGAGCAATGAGGCTCATTTCCACCACAGCGGGTACACAAACAAGCAAAACTATCGCTTTTATGGCACCGAAAATCCACGAATGATTCACGAGGAGACATTACACCCGCTCAAAGTGACTGCATGGGGCGCTGTTTACGCTGGAGGAGTCATCAGGCCATTTTTTTCGAGGACGCCGCTGGTCAACGACAACAGTGGACGGTGCGCGCATAGGGCCATGTTAGCCGAGATTTTTCTGCCGCAGTTGAACGAATTAGGACTGGAGAACATATGGTTCCGACAACCGATATTCTGAAGGCGGCGTTCCGGGGTCGCCTCAACTCTCGTTTTGACGATTTACATTGGCCCGCAAGATCGCCCGATTTAATCGTTCCAGAGTTTTTTTGTTGGTTTTTTTTAAGTCCCGTGTTTACGTGAATAAGCAGTAGACCCTGGAAACCTTCAAGGACAACATTCGAGGCAAGTGCGAGAATCTGTCGCCCGAAGTTCTTGACGAAGTGATGAAAAATGCCATAAAAAGAGCCCGTATAGCAATCAATTGTGACGGCGCCCATTTGGCCGATATCATCTCCTCGACTTGACTAATATTCTAAAGGTTCAAATAAACATAAACCAAAAACAGAATCGAAGTTTTTCATTTAGAAAAAAATGAGAGCCAAAGTGAACGATTTTTCGACCAAAATCATAATGAGCAATGAGGCCCATCTTGTACCTACCAAACTCAACACCTAATTATATGCTATATTTTAAAACGGGTTATCACTGTATGTTGATTGCTACACTAAAATTACGCTTCTGTTACATTAATAAAGTACTCAATATTAATCATAATCGCCTACCATATATCTTAGCAAACGATGTTATAAACAAAAATGTATGCTAACGATTGGTCGAAACTTCAACAAGCTCTTCTGTTCACCCCTATTAATTTGCTTCAACTTTAAGTCGATGTTAGACCTACTTGCAAGCATAGAACATGGCAGCAATATTATTAGAGCAACAAATTCACAACATCACGACCTCTATCCCAAACCAAAATTTAATAATGCAAAACTTTTCACTAACTTTTCTTCGCACATGACAAGTTTAATAGTAAAGACAAGAGGATACTTACTGGACCTTAACGCTACGTCTTTTAGAAATAACACCGTCACCATATCTACTATATGGAACTTATATACAGATAAGAATTACTATCTTGTTTAAGGAAAGAAGAAAAAAAATGATAAATTTGTCAATCTGGCATGCAACGTCATTGTTTTGTCATTTATAGATATTATGTTTTTATGTATGTATATGAGTTCTCTTAAACTTGTTAAATTATTTACATATATGTACAGTATGCGACAAAACATATGCACGAGATTGTACTTACAATCAGATATCTTTATAATATAGAAAATTTCATTCGTATTTTTAATTGTGTTATTTTTTTGTAATGATAATAGAGTCCTCTTACTAACACAAGACAAAAACAAAGAAAAAAAGGTGTTTAACAAAAAAATATTTATAATAAACTTACAAAACCGCTATTTTACATGCGACAAAACAAATGCACGAAGTAGTTCGTATTTATGTTCTTTATTTTTTCTAACAAATTACCAAAAAGAAAGAACCGTTAAATGAGATGCACAATTTTTTAAATTTTAACGGAATAATTTGAAACATTTTGCACGTGTTTATTATTATTTATATTCTTTAAAAGTCATCGGTCATAGTTTGCAATATTTGAATAAAAGAATGGCTTACAGCAAATATTCCGATCATTTAAAAGAAAAAAATATAAATGATAATAATAAAGGGAAATCAGTAACGTCGATGGCAAGTAAATTTGGAAATCACCACAGTGTTTTATCTTGCATTGTAAGCCGTTTCCGTTCAACAGGATCGTTGGCAACCGTACACAGAGGTGGTAGACCCCGGAAAACCAGCAAACAGGACGACCAGGCAATAGTATCCCTTAATAAAAAAGGATCCATTTATCTCAGCAAGACCTATTGCAAGTCAGTTAAACTTAAATGTCTCCATTAGACCCATCCAAAGACGATCTGTTGAAGGTGGATTAAAATCGTATAGAAGTGCAAAAAAACCATTTGTTTCTGCCAAAATCAGATTAGCCAGAATCGAATTTGCCAAGGAACACATCAACTGGGCCACAACCCAATGGAAAATCGTACTCTTCTCTGATGATTCTAAGCTCAATCTTAAAAGTTCTGTTGGATTTAAGCTGGTACGTAGACCAAAAGGACAACGCCCTAACCCTCGATATACCAAAGGTACGGTAAAACATGGAGGAGGAAATGTATTGGTCTGGGGATGATTTTCTAGTCATAGAATCGGACCAATTCATAAAATAAATGGTGTAATGGATCGATTCGTTTACAAGGATATCCTACAAAACATAATGCTACCACATGCAGAGGAGGAAATGCCGCTTAAGTGGAGGAATCAACAGGACAACAATCCTAAAAACTTGGCTAAATGCATCAAAGAGTGGTTTGCAGTTAATAAAATAAATTTTTTTAAATGGCCAGCGCAATCGCCAGATCTCAATTCCACAGAAAATCTATGGGATATTGTAAATCGTAATATTAACCGTGATAATTGCAGAAATAGGGATTAACCTTTCCGCCAAGTGGAAATTGCTTGGAATGAAATTTCTGGAGAAATTTTATCAAACCTAATTGAGTCAATGCCACGAAGATGTAAAGAAGTTTTAAAAAATAATGGATACTCAACTAAATATTAAAATTTTTTTTGAGTTTCCTAAAGACGTGCATATGTTTTGTCGCATACAGAAAGCTGCTTTTTATTGTATAATATGAATTTTATTAAGTTTTATAAGAATTTTCATTTGTTTTTCTTATATTTTATTGAATTCACACTATTTACTTTATAAAAATAGAAATAGGTTGAAATCTAAATGTGTTTGCTTTTGTTTTTGAGACATATTCTACTTAACAGAAGTTGGTGCATATGTTTTGTCGCACACTGTATATCTATTAATAAATTAATAAATAAATAATATATTAATAAATTTGGTTATCACCTATTAGTAATATTTGCTCTAATTAAAACTGGCGAGATTAAGAACGCAATTTTTGTTTAATTATCTTTTATTTTGCAAAAGCAATGCCTTTTTAAAAAATATCTATTACGAATCGTAATTTTTGTTAAAAAATTTTTGATACTTATGAAAATTTAGATCCAAATTGTTAGACACATAACACAAAATAACACTTTTTTTGTTGCATAAAGTTTTCTATTGTTGTTTACTAATTTGGGTGCGCTTATATCAAATCTCAGATTTTTGTTAACAGCTCTAGTTAGTGAGATAGTGGTACGATCCTTAATATACATAAGTAGTCCATAGTTTCTATCAATAGCGGTGTAACTTAACTAGTTCCTTTATAAATTTCAGTATGTCTTCCTCAAGAAGGATGTGTTTAAATGTTGTTTTTGTGTAGAATATATGTTCCGAAAATTTCGTTTAACTGAGTCGGACTTTCTGAAAAAGGCATACTTGGACTACTTAAGGTTTCCGTTTGCCATCAAATGCTAAACCTTGGATACCAAGTTTGGTATGTAAAACATGCGTTGAATCTTTGCGACTGTGTGCAAACAAAAAATATCCACTTTTAAGTGCAAAGCTCCTATGATTTGGCGTAAACTATCCAGCCATCATGACGATTGTTATTTTTATCATAGGAATAAATAATAAAAATTGCTCTAAGTGGATATATCCAAACTTAAAATCTGCCATACCACTCTGGAGTATTAGTGACACATCAACACCACAGCACCCATGTACATCTTCGCAAAATTCAGACCAGTGCAGCGGACAAACTGAAAATGACGACAGTGGTAGCGACAGTGATTTTGATTGCTACGGTAGTCCCCGAACACTAAATCAAGATGATCTAAATGACTGGATCAGAGACCTCTAAATTGCTAAAACGGCATCAAAAATTTTAGCTTCCCGATTTAAAGAAGGAAATTTGTTGACATAATGGTAACAAACTTGGTTCCTTACCTATTGCTCATTCTACAAAGGTTAAAGAAGAATATCCTACAATATATTTAGTTCTCGACAAAATCAAGTACAAGGAACATAGCTGGGTTGTATGTGTTGATTTGAAAATGGTAACTTTTTTCCTGGGCCAACAAAGAGGCTACACAAAATATCCCTGTTTCATGTGCTTATGAGACAGCCGAGCTAAAGCTTAGCACTGGACAAAAAGAGACTGGCCTTCTAGGGAGGCCTTGATTCCTGGCAAGCAAAATGTAATTAATGTTCCACTAGTATACAGAGACCGAATTATATTCATTCTTATTCCATTTATCGTCGTCGCCATTAATTCAATATCAATCTCAAATTTTGAGTTGCATTCTTAATCTCGTAGTGTACGGACGTGTTTACGCGAGTGCAATATTGGTAATAGGTGATATTAGTAATAAGTGGCAAAAGAATTTATTAATATACTTACATACACAAATTAGTAAGAAAAGAAAAAAAAACAACAAACTAAATAATAAAAAAAAGCGAACGGTTAATGAATAACAGTAATCGTCGTGACAGTGGGCCTAATAGCCGAAATGCGTACATTGTGTTAAGCTCAAGCGTTAGTAATGAAAACATCAGAGACCCTGAATATAATAAAAACTATTTAAGTGCAAAACCGATAATAATTGAAGACAATTTAAGTGCAAGTGCTCCTAATTTAAATAAGTCTACTGAACAAGGGACAAACTTAGCCCGATCTATTTTTAAAAATTATAAAAAAAATACCGAGGTGCCATCCTCATCGCGCTCATCCTTATCAAGTTCTGGTGTTGAACCAGCAGCTGCTAAAGACGGTCACGGTCATTTTTCTTCACAAGCTCCAAAGGTCCAGGTAGGAATGGATCGTTATATAACAGTTCTTAAGAGGGGAAGAAGCCCCAAATCGGCAGAGATTAACAACCCAGCAAAAATTTTGAAAGATGACGAAAGGCCAACGTCATCGCAAAACCGTTTTGCCATCTTGCAGGAGGAAAACGATGCTCTGTTACCCGAGAAGAAGACTTTTAAGACTCCCCCAATTTATTTGAGGGAGAAAAACACCAACGACCTAATTAAGCTTTTAGTAGGATTGATCGGTGAAAACAACTTTTTTGTGTCGAACATAAAACGTGGTAACATCTATGAAACCAAAATTCAAGTTCATCACGAAAACGATTACCGTACCACTGTTTCGGAATTTGAAAAACAGAAGAGAAATTTTTACACCTACCAACTAAAGACCGCAAAAGGCCTCCAGATTGTGATTAAGGGTATTGATTCAAATGTGGACCCGGAAGAAATTAAGGCCAGTTTGTGCAGTAAAGGCTTCAAAGCCAAATCTGTGTCAAACATTAGAAACAGGGAAAGGCATCCCCAACCATTATTTCGGGTGGAGCTTGAGCCTGGTGATGTAAAATTAAACAAAAATGAAACTCACCCTATATATGACCTAAAATATATTTTGCATCGTAGAGTTGTGGTTGAAGCGCCACATAAGCGATCTGGGCCCGTGCAGTGCTTAAATTGCCAAGAATATGGTCACATCAAGGCTTACTGCAAATTGCCTTCTGTTTGTGTGGTGTGTGGAGACCTGCATGCTACGACAAAGTGCGACAAACAAAAAGATGATCCTCGTGTAAAGAAATGCAGCAATTGCGGTGGAAATCATACTGCCAACTCTAGAGGCTGCCCTGTTTTTAATTTAGTAAGGCGATCATCAAAGCCAAAAGTAGTTCCTGCTCCTTCCCAGCAGTTAAATATAGCAGCTACTTCTATGCCTCCACTAGCACAGCCAACTACGAGTCAACTTTCTTATGCCAACGCGCTAAAGTCTGACCAGCCCAACGCAAGCAAGCCTAACCCGCCAACAACACAAAGAGAGGTGCCAACAAATGAACCTACGGGCCCCAATTTCAGCCGCCTGGAAGCCGTAATAGACAATATGGTAAAACAATTTACGCAAATCATGGCGCAAATGGCCAACACGATGCAAGAAATGCAAAAAATGCAGTCTGCTTTTCTGCAGGCTATGCTTAAAAGACCATGAACTGCCTCAGGGTTTGTTTCTGGAACGCAAACGGCATCCGCCAACACAAAAACGAACTCGAATATTTTCTAAAACACCAAAAAATTGATGTCATGTTGATTTCCGAAACTCATATGACATCTAGAAGCATTTTCAAAATATGTGACTATACTTTTTACGACTCAAAAGATCCCAGAGATAGGTCATGTGGTGGCTCAGCTATATTAATTAAATCAAGAATCAAACACCAGTGGATGGGTGGTCTCTCCGAAAGTTATATACAAGCAACAAACGTCTGCATTGAGGAATTTTACCATAATCTCGTTATTTCGTCAGTTTATTGTCCACCCAGATTCTCCATAACGAAGGATCAGTACAACAGTTTTTACAAATCTTGAGGGCCCCGCTTTATAGCTGCTGGAGACTATAACGCTAAGCACACGTACTGGGGCTCCCGGCTTAATAGTCCGAAAGGTCGTGTCTTGTATGATTCCGTGTCTGAAATGGGACTTTTCGTTATTTCAACTGGACAACCAACATATTGGCCAACAGACCGCAATAAAATACCATACGTAATAGATTTTGGCGTAGCAAAAGGTATATCCCCGGAGCTTATTGAGGCCCAAGCCTCCTTGGATTTATCTTCTGACCACTCACCAACAATAATCACTATTAGCAGTCCTCATCAAATAGCAACTAGTGATTTTTTCTTAACTAAAAAAGTAGATTGGTTGAAATATAAAAAATATATCAGCACCCACTGCTCGGAAAGCCAACCACTAAAAACACCCGGAGACATCGAAGATTGTCTGAACAGCCCTAATGAAAACATTATAAAAGCCGTTGAACATGCTTCGTCTACTTATCGTCAGGCCAAGTACAACAAAATTTTTTCTGCAGATGTTGAAAAGCTTTTATTTGAAAAAAGGAGAACCCGAAGAGAATGGCAAAAGCATAGATCGCCTCAACTTAAAAATAAACTGAAAGAATGCACAAACCA
Organism: Melanophora roralis; assembly: GCA_963583895.1. NCBI lineage: Eukaryota > Metazoa > Arthropoda > Insecta > Diptera > Rhinophoridae > Melanophora > Melanophora roralis. The sequence continues at coordinate 84,950,875 of OY757187.1, read as the reverse complement.
ATTAAAAAACTTGTTGGAGGTGCACAGAATGGCATCACTGAATAAATGTTTAGAAAGCCAGACAAATTACTCTTTATGGCGAGCTGCCAGACGTCTAAAAAGACCCGTTATCGCAAAACCTCCACTGCGAAATCTGAGAGGATCCTGGGCTATAAATGACAAAGAAAAATGCGATCTGTTCGCAAGTCACTTAAGAAACGTGTTCACTCCCAACACGTGTACTGACGTGAGGGAATTACCGCCTGTTGTTGCTAGACGCCCTATGGAAATACGTTTCCGATTTTCAGATGTTGTAAAGGCTATCGTTAACCTTAATGATAAAAAGGCTCCTGGTGTTGATAAAATAAGCAACAAAATGCTTTTAGAGCTACCGTTTATCGCTAAAAGAATTATTCTTTTTATTTTTAATGCCATAATTCGGCTTAAACATTTCCCGGCAATATGGAAAGTTGCCTTAGTTAAGATGATTCCTAAGCCTGGTAAGGATCCTTCGAAGGTGGAGTCGTATAGGCCTATAAGTTTGTTACCAACATTGTCAAAATTGTTCGAAAAGCTCTTTAAAAACAAGCTGACTCCGATCATGAATGGAAACTATTGCATTCCAGATCACCAATTTGGCTTTAGAAGTCAACATAGCACAATCGAACAAACTCACAGACTGGTACAGGTTATAAGAAAAACATTTGAGGAAAAGAAGTACTGCTCCGCGCTTTTTATTGATGTCTCTCAAGCTTTCGATAAAGTATGGCACGAAGGCCTGTTAAACAAACTAAAGCTTAACCTTCCAGTTAATATTTTCGACCTTTTAGAAAAGTACATAACCGGTCGACAATTTATGATCAAAGAGGGAAATCAAATAAGTTTTTCTCAACCAATTGGGGCTGGTGTACCTCAAGGGAGTACACTAGGTCCAATTTTGTACTTGCTTTACACGGCAGATATGCCAACCAACTGTTTTACGCATACGTCTACATTTGCTGATGATACCGCTTTTTTCAGTATTCATAAAGATCCTAAAGAGGCTTCATGCCAATTGCAACAACACGTAACCCAAGTAGAGAAGTGGGCAAAATTATGGGGAATAAAAATTAATGGGCAAAAATGTACTCACGTAACTTTAACTTTACGCAAAGAAACGTGCCCTCCAATCACTATTAACAACCATTTGGTGCCTCAACGAACCGAGACAAAATATCTTGGTATTCACCTAGACCGCCGCCTCACATGGAAGCCTCATATAGATGCGAAGTTGACGCAAATGTAACTTAAAGCTACACAAATCCATTGGCTAATCGGCAGAAACTCTGTGCTTCGTCTTGATTGTAAACTTCTACTCTACAAATCGATTTTGAAACCAATTTGGTGCTACGGTATACAATTATGGGGCACTGCTTCCGCATCCAACATAGAAAAAATTCAACGCAGGCAAAACAAAATCCTAAGAATGATAACTGGTGCTCCTTGGTATGTTAAAAACAGCAACATCCACAAGGATCTACAAGTTCCACTAGTTAAATGCGAAATCCTGAACTATGTGGACAAGTATTTAAATAAGCTGGAAATTCACCCAAATCCGCTCGCCCGAAACATCCTGCAACATAGTGGGCACACCCGCCTGAAAAGGAGGGATACTGTTGCGCTCATATGAAGCTTGATAATTAATATGAGAACTTAAATTTTAGTCTGGCACTGGCTGGACTTATATTAACTACCTAGTTTTAAGATTTGAAAACTTATTGTTAGTTCGCCACAGGCGAAGATTCAATAATAAATACATATATGAAAAAAAAAAAAATCTCAAATTTTATCGACATCGTCATCAATTCAATACAAAACTAGTATGCCATAATAGCAGTGTAACAATGTCGATGGTTTATCGTTTTTTAAAGCACATCTCTAACAATTTAGACAGCGGTTCTTTTTTTAAGTTGTTATAGTTTTTTTTTTTTTTGAAAGAGACAAAAAAATAAAAAATAAAAATATAACTTTAAATTAATAAAATAATTTTTTGTTCCTGATTGTAATTCTGACCCGAGTGATGTGGAAAAAAAATAAATAAATTCCGCTCCCTGAAAAAGGCCTTTTGGGCTTAGCTGCTTCTGAATTTAAAGCAGATAAGCCACGGCTTCTTCCAGCGGGATAAATATCATTTGTTTATAAATTCAGCCCCCAGCAGACGTACACTCTGCCTTAATTGCCACTAACTTTTTCTTCACCTTGAATTTTAAAACCCGCCAAACCTTTAAAAACAATTTTATTATGCAATAATCTTTTAATCAATATTTATCTTACCTTTTGCCAACCATCACCTGCTTTTTTCGGTAGACCAAGGGCATTTTATATCGTTGCAATTCTTTCCCACTGCTGTTTACAGTCACTGGAAAGACTACCTTTTTGGAAACCCTTGGCAAGTGGTATATTTTTTTCCATCTTCTCCACTAATTTATTAAATTGTATACAGTTTGTAATTTTTTTTCTTTTTCCATTTATTTAACTTTAAATTGTGCTATTGCAAAAAAAAAAAAATCAAAAACACTTAAACTGTTTCGACACAAACCAGACCGACTATAAAATCAGAGCCAATTTAAATCGATGTCGTCGTCGACGTTGCGTACGGCGTACGAAAAATGCATCGACGCTTATCGATAAATTTTGATATTAATGATGGGCATACCGACTTACAACAATCGACGCAATACGACATCGTTTCGTATTGATGACGCTAAATGGAATAAGGGTGATTGCCTCCTTTGCATATAAAACTGGGGTTGATAAAACAGTTCGTAAAAGCTATTAACAAAGATGCCGAATGTTATAAATACATTGTAAAAGTGTTTGCAAAATTGAGTAGTGAGAAAATTAAAGGTGGTATTTTCGATGGCCCACAAATCAGTAAGTTGATAGATGATAAAATTTTCATCAACCATATGACAGCTGTTGAGAAATGTGCATAGGGAGAGCTTGTTTGGGTAATGAGGAATTTTTTTGGGCAATAGGAAATGTGACGGCTACATTCAGCACGTTGAACAGTTGCTGATACACTTCCAGCGGCTTGGATGCAACATGAGTATTAAGCTTCACTACCTTTACAGCCATCTTAACTTTTTTTCTAAAAATCTCGGTGACCTAAGCAAGGAACAAGGAGACCGCTTTCACCAGGATATTCGCACTATGGAAAAGAGATATCAGGGGCACTGGAATGACCATGGAATGGAGCATTCAAAATAGTACTCATATAACATCTCACTCTAGAAAATCTAAAAAAAGGAAATTTTATTCAGAATAAATATATTTAAACAATTTTTTTAAACTTAAACTATGTGCATTTTCAATGGAAAATCCTGTCATTTTATAACTCCAAAACTAGATCTGCTACATGAAAACGGCATATATTTTTGAAATTAGTGGGGAAAAACTATTCAGATTCATGTAAAAAATCTCATGCAACAGACATGCTGTTTTCCAGTGTAATGCAAATACAGACATTCAAAAAACATACCTAAATTTTGCCAAAAAAAACTTTCCCTTAATAAAGGTATTCACGTCACCGGTTTTAGTCTTGTAAAAAGGCGAATTTGCGTAAATTTGCTCTAGTTGACGTGAGCAGCATTTTTTTTTATAAAAAGTGTTCTACAAATTCTTCTGGAAAAAATATCTATTATAAGATTTATTTATTTTTTTTAGTTTTTTTATTTTTTTTTCTTGATAAACCAAAATTGTGGACTTAACACTTGTATTTTACAAAAATGTCTTCTACAAAATCGGATGCCGTATACTTATTTCATACTTAGACACTGTTGACTTTTTTGTACTGGCTTTGTTTTCTTTATTGCTTAGGAAAAGAAAAATTGGCAAAATAGGTTTTTTTCTTCAAGATGCCAAAAAATCTCAAGTAGAATCTGGTATAACTGAATCGTTATCAGAAATATGAGTACGATATATGAATATGTTTACAATCGTTAGTAAAACGTCTTATTTGCATGAAATAAAATGCTTAGATTATTACAAAAAATATTATTATCAAAACTTGCGCATGTTTAGAAGAGCTTAAATAAATGGCTCCGTTGCGTTAAAGCTAAATTAATTATATAACATCTTTTAATTAATATTGACAATACTAAATGTATAAATAATAATTTTTAGGAATTTGTTGAAAAGTGTTTAAAACCAACATGGGACTGGATGTTCTCCGTAATGGATAGCACAGAAGCTCAACTTAAGTTTGGAGCTTATTTGACGAACTACACGGATCCAACACATCCCTTACACCCATTAAACTTGACCGCCCAAAACAATTCAAATCAACAGACCAACAGCGGAAGTGGCAATGCGGCTCCCGTAGGAATTAATATTATGGGTATGTGCATACATATTATTAAAATTTCGTTTTTGCTTGAATACTTTATAAATTTTTTTAATGAAACCCCTGCTGCAACAAATCATTTCTTATATGCTTTTAAAGTTTTTATAAAATTCAAAAAAGTTATAAGATTAATGATCCAAAATTTGTGCTGAATATATGACGTTAAAAAAATTTATTTAATAACTAAAATATATTTAGCCATATTCATAAGGCGCGTTCCAAAAGTTCAGACAAATAAGAGTAAAAAGAAGTTTACTCTAAAATGTTTCAAAGACCCGAAGTAGCTGGAACGCAAAACACTAATGCTGATTACTTTTTTAATCAAAATCTAATTTAGTGATTTTGGGCGCTGTAAATTAAAACGCTTAACATTTAAGAAACACAACACTTACATCATTGGCAATAACTGAAAAAAGTAAATAAAAATCTGTAAAAGTATTGGCCCATTCACAAGTTCTGTTGTATGGCTTATCGTTTAAAAAATACGATTTTAGTAAATTAACCTTTGAATAGAGAAATTTATTGTATTTTAACTTAATTGTATGTCAAATGCGAAATGGAAAACGTCAGTTTAATGTAGTCAATTCACTTTGAGCAAACTTTTTAGAAACGTAAACGTACATTAATATTTTTTCAGCATAAAAAATTAAAAAACTAAGAAATCTTACCATGTTTAAAGAATTTCTTTCCATTTGATAATGTTTAAAATATAAATGAACTTTTAAGCTTTTTACTTTCATATGTTCTTCTTCATCTTAAGTTGGCATTCATGTAATTTGATAGCATGATACCAAACCTGGAGTGGTAGTTTTAATTGGAGGTGAATTGGCCATATAAATAAAATAATAAGCGATTTTAATTAAAATACTAAAAAACCTAATATAAATTTAGTTAGGAATAAATTAATTATTAAAAAGAAATAATTTTGTGGTGTTATTCATCACATACTAAAAAGATTTTACCAAAATGATTGCACAAGTGAAACATTTTCAGTGTTAAAATAAATACAACATATTTAAAACATATGAAAAACAATCGGAAAATAAAACACAGTATGAAAATTACCAACAACAAAAACACGACTTTGGCTTTTCCGGAGCGGCGTGTAAGCTGGTTGCGTCGTTTTTTTTAAAATAGAAGTCAGTATGTGTCTATTGAAAATAAGAGTTCTAGTGTCTTGCCTGTAAAAAGTGATGTGCCTCAGGGTTCTGTCTTTGGACCTTTTCTTTTTTATGTGTACATCAGTGACATTTTTAGTTGTTTAATCTTAACCTCATGTATGTCATTTGCATATGCCGATGATTTATTGTTTTTATTTAGTCGTGAGAAACTACTTACTGATGTTATGCAACAAACAGTGAGTTAAAGTTTTTCTAATATATCCAATTCAGGAGAATAAGCACAAAAGACTTAAGTTTTGTTTTTGTGTAATACTCCATTAGATTTAGTGGTTGACCTTCATGACATGCGCGTTGAAGTTGTGGATGAATTGTATTGCCTGTACAGCCATATAGTATGTTTGTATAATTTCTATAGTAAACTATTCGTTGCGAAAACTTTATAATGTAAATTTAATTTTGCCAAGAGACATTAGGTTCATGACCGTAAATTCGTTAATTATGCCTATTTTTCTTTATGGCCTTGAGATATATAGTGGAACTATTGGAGTTTGTCTATAGAGAGAATTCGTTAAATTTTAAACAGAGTTGTGCGGTATATTTATTGTCTAAGAAAAAGGAGTCATGCTTTTTTATATGATTTTGAATTGTTAGGCTGTTCATTTGACAATTTTGTAAAGCTGAGAAATAAAATCAAATAGTCAGAAATATTTTCAAGAATTTTGATGAAAAGTCTACTGATGATTTGGTATAAGAACCAATGAAATGCATATAGATATACCTTAACTAACAACAAATCAAATAAAAATGTTATTTCTTTAGCAAAATGTCCAACTAATTCTTAAATTTTCAATGTAAACAAAATTCGGTAGATTTGTAAGTTCTTGTTCGAACCTACTCAAAAAATCGGGTAGATTTGTGTTGTAAATCGAATAACCATTTGGTTTAGACATCACTATTTAACGGTAGTGTATTTAGTAGTATGTAACATAGTATAATGAAAGAATGTAATAAACTTTTTTTATTCCTTTTGTAATACTCTAAGCAAACGGACGCGTTTTACTTGTCAACAGGTTATGGGCCTTTGTTCACGAAAAAATTAAAAGTTTAGAGTTTTCGTTTTCGAGGAGTCATTAAGAAGACAATTTTCAATTTGATTAATAAAAAGCGTGAAACGATTAAAAAAAAAATGTCAGTAAGTTTATCATTTCCATTTGAGAAATTGCGTGGCCGCGAAAACTACGACATTTGGCGGCGCCATGCCAAATCGTACTTTGTGTTAAAAAATTGCTGGAAAATTGTAGAAGTGGGTTTGAATGAAAATGCTAGTGAGGCTGAGAAAGATGCCAATGAACGTGCGTTGGCAGAACTGACCTTAATGGTGGAGCCTAATAATTTTGCACACATAGCGAACTCAACAACAGCAAAGGATGCTTGGCAAGCATTGATATGTGCTTTTGAAGATAAGGGCTTGACAAGAAAAGTTGAGTTGTTAAAACAACTAGTTCAACTTAAGTTGGCCGATTTTGACTCAATTGAGGAGTATGTTAACAAAATGGTCATGACGTCTATCAAAGTGAAAAACACTGGTTTGAACATTGATGATGAAATAGTGGCATCGCTGATGTTAGCAGGTTTACCGGAAGAATTTCGTTCACTTGTTCTAGCTGTAGAAAATTCAAAAACGAAATTAAGTGTAGATGTGGTAAAAAATTTACTTTTGCAAGACGTAAAATTTGACAATCCTATAAAAACAGAGGAAAATGCATTTTATTCTAAAAAAAAACATCAAAAGGTAAAAAAGTTTAAGTGCCATGGTTGTAAAAAAGAGGGTCATTTTATAAAAAATTGCCCAAACATGCAAAATGGAAATTCAAATAGCAACGGCTCAAAGCAACAAACAAAAAAATCGAACGAGAGAATTTTGTTGGCGTCGCTGTTTACGTCAAGTAACGATCAAGCAAATGAGTGGTACATAGACTCAGGCGCAACAACACATATGTCAAAAACAAAAACAGTACTTCATAACGTTAAGGGAATACAAGGTAAAGAAGTAATTGTGGCAAACAACAACAAACTTACAGTCGAGTGTGTTGGTGATGCTAATGTGTGGTTGGCAACTGGTGATGGTAAAAAAGCTACCGTCATAAAAGACGTTGAGTATGTGCCGCAGCTGTGTGCAAATTTGTTGTCGGTAAGGAAGTTAACCGCAAGTGGAAAAAAAGTTATTTTTAAGCGGAACGGTTGTGAAATTCGTGATAACGACAATGCGATCATGGCAACAGCAAGTTTGTGTGACAATTTGTACAAATTGGATTGTGTTTCTCAGAAGTCCAAAGAAAAAGCTCTGATTGTTAAAAGTGATGCTTTTACATGGCATAGACGTTTTGGTCATATTTGCGATGAAAATTTAAAGAAAATAAAAGATGAACATGATCTCAATTTTCAATTAAATCCTGGTCAATGTGAAATTTGTATTCAGGGGAAGCAAGTAAGAAACTCATTCAAAGAAGATGGTCATCGCGCAGAAAAACTATTGGAAATTGTACACTCAGATGTAATGGGACCATTCAATACAAAATCGTTTTCTGGTTCACGCTTCATCGTTATTTTTGTAGACGACTATTCTCGAAAAGTATTTTTATCACCGATTGTAAGCAAAGCTGATGTTTTTGAAGAATTTAAAAAATTCAAGACTATGGCAGAAAATCAGTGCTCAGCTAAGATAAAAATTTTTCGATCGGACAACGGCACGGAGTACACCAACAAACAGTTTCAGAAATTTTTGACTCAAAATGGTATAATACATCAGAAAACAGCACCATATACTCCAGAGCAGAATGGCGTATCCGAGCGCCTCAACCGCACTATAATCGACAGGGTGAGATGCATGTTGATAGATTCCGGTCTGGATGAAAAGTTTTGGGCTGAAGCAGCTGTAACCGCCGCATATTTGCTTAATAGAATCCCATGCAGAAAAAACACAATTTGCCCAGAAGAACTGTGGTCTAAGAAAAAACCGAATCTTAAATATATTCGTGTTTTTGGATGCAAGGCGTTTGTACACATTCCAAAAGTGAAGCGGTCAAAGCTGAAGGCGAAGTCCATATCTTGTATATTTGTTGGCTATAGTATTGAAAGTAAGGCATATAGGCTTTATGATCCAATTGCAAGGAAAATAATCGTTAGTCGTGATGTTGTTTTCATGGAGAATCAGGTATGTAGTAACGACAAAAATTCTACTAATAGTGTTCCAAATCTTATAATTGAAGTCCATGAAGGCGATGCCAATTCAGAGGAGGAGTTAGTAACTGAATTGTCATCTTGTATAACTCGTAAATTGCCAACTAAAATGAAAGAAGAACACGTGATTGATGGCATAGATGACATTTCAACTAGCAGTCTTAAAGTAGAATATGACGTCGAATCGGAAGATAATTTAAGTTTTGAAGATGCAATTGAGGAACAATGTGATGGTGATCTATCCAGAGAAAATGTTGCCGTTCGACGATCTGATCGATTAGCCGTAAAATCTGGTCGTGAATACAATTTTTGTGCAACTAGTTTTGTGTCAAAAGATCCTGTTACAGTTGAGGAAGCGCTAAACTCACCAGAAGCTATTCACTGGCGTTCAGCAATGGACGAGGAAATGAAGTCTTTAGCCCTAAACAATACGTGGGTATTAACAGATCCACCAGATGAAAAGAAAACAATAAAAAGTAAATGGGTCTTTAAGACAAAGTATGACGCCAGTGGTAATAAAATTCGTCATAAAGCGAGACTTGTTGTACAAGGTTGTAGTCAGAGAAAAGGAATTGACTATAATGAGACTTTTGCTCCTGTGGTCCGTTACTCATCCATAAGGTTTTTACTTGCACTATCTGTAAAATTTGGTCTACACGTACATCAGCTTGATGCAGAAACTGCATTTTTAAATGGAGATCTTGAACAGGAAATTTTAATGGAACAGCCTGATGGTTACAATGATGGAAGCAACCGTGTTTGCGTTCTAAAGAAAGCGCTTTATGGACTTAAACAGTCTAGCCGTGTTTGGAACACGACCTTAAACAGTGTACTAATTAAATTTGGCCTAAAGAGAAGTGAAACTGATCAATGCGTATACCTTAATGTTAATGACAGCATAATTCTATATGTGGCCATATATGTGGATGACGTATTGGTGTTTTCGAACGATATTCATACCACAAATAAATTAAAGCAAGAGCTGTCTAAGCATTTTCGTATGAAGGACCTGGGAGCTGCATCTTCTGTCTTAGGAATGAGAATTCAAGAATCTTATGGAACGATAAAAATAGATCAATCAAAATACATAGAAGATGTGCTAAAGAGATTTTCAATGGATGACTGCAATCCTGTATGTTCTCCAGTGGATGTAAATCAAAAGATTTCCCTTAATATGTGTCCCACGTCTGAAAAAGAAATACAGGAAATGAAAAATGTCCCCTATATGGAAGCTATTGGTTGTCTACTATATGCAGCTCAGAACACAAGGCCAGATATTTGTTATATAGTCAATGTACTTAGCCGTTTTAGCACAAATCCAGGAAAGGCTCATTGGACAGCAGTGAAAAGGGTAATGCGCTATCTAAAAGGTACCATCAATAAAGGCCTTGTCTACAAAACAAATGCAGATGGGCTAACTGGTTATTGCGATGCCGATTGGGCAAGTAACCTTGATGATAGGCGCTCAACAACTGGTTTCATCTTTACTATGCAAGGCGCAGCAATAACTTGGGGTTCTAAAAGACAACGTACTGTAGCGCTTTCTTCAACGGAGGCTGAATTTATGTCCATAGTGTCAGCAATTCAGGAATCTGTATGGCTTCGTAGGTTAGAGCAAGAACTAGTAAAGGATCCTCCTAAGTCAATGAAGTTATATTGTGACAACAAAAGCGCAATTCAAATTGCACAGAACAACTCTTACTCATCACGAACCAAGCACGTTGATATACGAATCAAATTTATACGCGAAATATTGGAAAGCGGTGAAATCAAACTCTATTACTTGGAAACTAATAAAATGCTAGCTGACATCTTTACCAAAGGCGTTCCAGCTGATAAGTTTAAGTCTTTTGCAGGACAGTTTGGTCTTGCATAGTGTAGGGGTTAAAACCATGTATTTTTTGATTGAAAGAAAATGATCTTATTTAACTATTAACTTATTTTGTCTTTTTAAAATGTTTATTCAGGGAAAGTGTTGTAAATCGAATAACCATTTGGTTTAGACATCACTATTTAACGGTAGTGTATTTAGTAGTATGTAACATAGTATAATGAAAGAATGTAATAAACTTTTTTTATTCCTTTTGTAATACTCTAAGCAAACGGACGCGTTTTACTTGTCAACAATTTGTATAGGAAATGAAAAAATTACTCTTTCATGCGCTTTTTTATTTTCACAAACATTGTTACCTGGAACGTTTTTGGGTAAGTTTTTTCAAGTTCAGGCTGTTTCGTCAAGCATCTGCAACACAACTATAAACAATTTTAAATAGACTTTAAAAACTATATTTAAAAAGTCTATTTTAAATATAAAGTATCTTTTTAATCGTTTATGAATATGCCCCATTGAACCTATCGACTTGTCAAATGCCGTTTACAATATAATGCCTTTAGAAGAGTGTGGTGAATTTTGTTTTTTTTTTTGCTTTTGACATTCAAATGTCTTTACTGCCAATGCAAAATTTAGTACAATTTAGAGAACAAAATGTGTTTGATTTAGTGAAATCAGTAAATCAGTTGTTTTGTTTTACAGAATGGGGCGTGCATTTCTAGTTACATGTTAATTAAGATTTTTTTAATATTCCTTTAAATTAATAAGCTAATAATTTACAAGTGCTGCTAGGCAACACTGCAATTCTGGGGACGATGTGCAGGGTTTATTGTATTTTGTATTAAAAAAGAAAAATATTTATTTTTTTAAACTTTACAGCATCAACATCTCGACGAGATTTTTTTACATATTGCTTATCTCTTATGAGAGCACATACTTCGGAACACCGTGATGCCCTTCCTGTTTTGGATATAACCGCATTGCGTCATATTGCTTACGTTCTGGATGGTTTTATATTTTACATGCGAAATGATACAAACTTTTATGAAAAAAACGAAGGAATACAGAGCAGCTCCTTAAATACTAATGAAAACGAAGATACTGATGACGAACTTTTAAATATAACAAGTGATGATCCTTATGGAGATGTCAGTGGATTGGGAACGTCTCTAAATGTGGTAGCAGGATCATCAGGAACATCTCGGCGTCATATATTTTTTGCAAGATCTGATTCGACCCTTAGCTTGGGTTGCTTAGCTCCAGAAGGTTTTGATTTGCCACTTGATGTTGCCATTCCTTTAGCAGACAAGCCGCACTTGCTGCAACCAAATTCAAAACGTCAAGACTTGTTTGCTAATCTGCCGTTAATTGTGTCACCTACAGAAAATATTATTCAAGGCAATAATGAAACGCTGTCAAACAACCTTGACTATCCTCCAACCAAATTGGGATTTTCTTTGTATTCTTCTAGTAGAGCCACACAGAATTCCCCAAACACATCGGCGGAGTTAGGAAATAACACAATGGAGAAAGACGATCTGGAAGGTGAGAATGAAGAAATGAACGAAGAGGAAAACCAATTATCCAAAGCAATGAGTTCTGCTGGTTTTCGTGTCATTTCAAACTCATCGTCCAGTACGGGTTCTGTCGAGTCTGGTAGTGCTGGAAATGTTTATCTACAACTTAAAAAGAAGCAATATTCAGACGATCCGAAATCTTTAAATGAAAATCCCGAAAAATTATATGAACCAGATAATATGGATGTAGATAGTTGTAGTGGTAACAATGTAATAGATAAAACGAAACCCGAAATTTCAAATACGGCCCAGACTGGTGTTATTACAACAAGGCCTGATGTTATCATAGTGCCCCAAAAAATTCAGCGCGGCAACGAGTCTGATATATTAATGCAGTCAAGTAGCTCTGGGTTCTCATCAACTTCTTCAATGGTACGAAGTGTTATAGTGCGAGCTGGTGGCTCAAGCGACATCCCGATGAAAAACCATGAAGAAGCATCAACTTCCCATAAGTCGAAAACGCCATACTTGTCAATAGATGATTCCGCAAAAAACATGATGTTGGGTCGTTCTGCAAGAATAACAACGTTCATGTTTCCTGCGCGAGGTCAGCACTTCTGCCAAAAATTGGATGCCAACGATTCATTCCCCTCATGGAACTGCTTGCTTGGTCGTTGGAAGTTAACCTTAGATCTCTTTGGCAGGGTATTTATGGATGACGTGGGAATGGAGCATGGTTCCGTCTTGCCTGAGCTGCGTGGATTTCCTGTAAAGGAAATGCGCTTTAGACGTCACATGGAAAAGCTACGCAATGGGCAACAACGGGATTTAATCTTTTCTAAATTGGAACGAAATCGTGATAGTTTGATAATTCAGACATTTAAGGAATTAAATACTCAATTTGGTAGCCAAAACAGAAGAGTTCACCCTCCATTAACGTTTAACCGTGTTAAAGTAACATTCAAAGATGAGCCAGGTGAGGGGTCTGGAGTTGCTCGTAGTTTCTATACATCAATATCCGAGGCCCTGCTAGCCAGTTCCAAAATGCCAAATTTAGAATCTGTGCAAGTAGGAACTAATAGCGGCAAATATGGAGTACCCTTTTCCAGTATTTTGCGTAACCGTGGGGCTTCAAGTCGAGATGGGCCTACATTGCAAAGGCGTGGCACTGGCAGTAAAATTCTATGGCGAACAGCTCGTGAAAGGAAAGCATTAAATTATGATGCAAGACCATATATTCCAGTAGCAAATAATTCTGGTAAGATTTTTTTCAAAATTTAGAAAAAAAGAAATTGCGTTTTACAAAATTAATATACTATTTCAGAAATCTCTGGTGAAAATCCTAACGAAAATTTATCAATACATTTACAACAATTAGGGGAACGACTTTATCCCAAGGTATAAAAAAAGTGTTCATTATTTCAAACATTTTAAAATTGTTTTCTTCTTTTAGATCTATTCCTTGAATACTACAAATGCATCTAAAATAACTGGTATGTTGTTGGAAATTCCAACGCCACAACTACTTTCAATCTTATCGTCAGAGGAAATGTTACGTCAGAAGGTAAATGAAGCTTTAGACGTTATAACATTCAAACAAAAGTCAGAAACAAGCAGCAGTACATCATCTGCAGCAGGTCAATCAAAGAAAATGAACCCGGTTGTGTTACTGGAACCATGTCACGTAGAAGACAATGATCCGCTCTTTTACATGCCAGGAAAAAGGGGCTTTTACACTCCCCGTCAAGGATATGGGTCATTTGAACGCATTAATGCTTTTAGGAACATCGGAAGGTATATCTTTTATATGAAAAATGCATAAGTTTTTTTAACATTTTTTCTTTTTGTTTTATATATTGTTACGATCCACATTAAAACAGACTTATAGGACTTTGCCTACTACAAAATGAGTTGCTGCCATTGTTTTTGCAAAGACACGTGTTAAAATATATTCTTGGCCGAAAAATTAAATTTCATGATTTGGCATTTTTTGATCCTATTATATATGAGTCGTTTAGGCAACTTATACAAAATTCACAAAGCGAAGCTGGTGAAGAAGCAATTATTAGAATGGAATTATTTTTTGTGTACGTAAAATTCTTCTTTGAAAATAATTTGTTTCATCTGTTTATCATTTTTCTTAATTTAACAGGATTGATCTAATGAAAGAGGAGGGCGGTGGAAGTGTAGAGTTAATACCTGGAGGCAGAGAAGTTCAAGTTACGTCCCAAAATCTTTTTGATTATATCCGACGTTATACAGAATACAGACTTACAAAAGCTCAAGAAAAAGCATTAGAGGTAAATGCCATTTATTATATAACTTGCCTTTTTAAGTTATATACAAAATATCGTTATATTTTATTTAAATACTCAAATATGTACATATATTGCTGATATTTTTCTTCTTTATTACGCCAAACGTCTGTACATTAGGATGTCCATTTTATTGCAAAAGATTTTTTTAAATTTTTAAATGCATGATCTAAATCGAATACAATTAAGTTATTGTTTTTCAGTAGTCCTTAATGGTATAATTTTAAAAGCCCGACCAAACGTTCGGTTTCGGAATGTGGTAAAAAGTGGTGTTCGGCCATGTTCGGCGTTTGGCGTTTTCACCGAGCAATCACCAAGAAATTTAAGTGTCCATATTTAAAAACACAAGTATGATGGATCGAATATGGAGGTAGGCTGGTGTCTATATAATGGACGCAGGGGTAGGAGTGTCCTACAGGTTTCCGGACGGGTTCAGAGTTTTCCAGGCTGAAATTCTGGCGGTGATGAAGATCGCGGAATTTATAGGGGAGAATGCGGATGGGAAAGGGGACGTGACAATCTACGTTGACAGTCAGGGCGCGATTAGGGCTCTAGAGGGACATTATGTCAGGTCTAGACTCGTGGGCGACTACAAACGTGCTCTTAAGGCGATCATGGGGACACGCAGGGTAGACTCTGTTTGGTTCCGGGTCATTGTGTTGTTTCCGGCAATGAGATTGACGATGAACTGGCAAGGAGAGGATCGACCCGGTATATTGGATTTGGTTGTGAGCCGGTGAGGCCACCTCTGGGTTTCCATAATAGGCTGATACGGACTTGGATAATGGACAAGGTGAGTCAAAACTGGAGGGACAGGGCTGATTGCAGGATCTCTAGACTTATGGCCAGGGCTGGACAGGATGGGACCGGACCTGCTGCTTAAGGAGTGCAGGGGGCTTCTAAGCTGCATTATTGGGACTCTCACAGGGCACTACGATGTGAGCTATATGACGAACAAATAGAACAGGAACTCTCCGGATTTCTGCAGGGTATGCGGGGACAAGGAGGAGATAGAGACGGTAGAACATCTTGTCTGCCACTGCCCTGGGCTGCAGATCCACCAAAAGAGGTATCTTGGAGGGCGCTTATTATATGGACTTGGTAAGGTCCCTGACTGTGGGCTGGGGAGCATCATAGGTTTGATGGTAGGGGGTTGGGTGGCTGGACAGATAGGTGATGCATGTATGTAAAATATATCTTTTCTTACGAATACGAATTTTAAATGTTTTTTTTTATTTTCTTGTTGTGGATTTTTTTCCAAAATATTATTAACTGATATCGCAAAGCATGCTAAATGTTTCATATTAATTACGTGATCCATACCATGGACTACAAAGAATTGGGGTATTTTGTGATATGGATTCTAATCTATCAATATTTTCTGCTAAACGTTCAATAAATATCGCGATACCGAAATACTGACAAAATATATTGAACATGTAGCAGTGCCCTAACTATTTTCAATTCGATATATTTACTTGAATTATATGTAGGCCATCCGAGATGGAGTTTTCGATGTTTTGCCTGACAATTGTATGCAGAGTTTGACCGCTGAAGATTTGCGTCTGCTCTTAAATGGCGTCGGCGATATTAATGTTTCCACATTAATTTCATACACAACATTCAATGATGAATCGAGCGAGGGTTCGGATAAACTTTTAAAATTCAAGCGCTGGTTCTGGAGTATTGTAGAGAAAATGAATGCATTAGAACGACAGGATTTGGTAAGTGCCAATATATTTTCATAAATATTACATACATATGTATATGTTATTTAGAGCTTAAGGGCCTAATTACGTAAAACGCAACGAATAAGAACGCAAACAATTGTATGGAAAAAATTAAAATTTAAAAAACTTTTCCATACATTTTGTTTTTGTTTTAGGCGTTGCGTTTTAGGAAATAAGGGGGTAAGTTTTTGTGTTCTAATATAATCATATGTAAAATTTTCTTTTTGTTTTAAAGGTTTACTTCTGGACAGGTTCTCCTGCTTTGCCTGCGTCTGAAGAAGGCTTTCAACCATTGCCATCTGTTACTATACGACCAGCGGATGACACGCATTTGCCAACTGCAAACACTTGTATATCCAGACTTTATATTCCTCTTTATTCAAGCAAATCAATATTGCGTAGCAAGTTGTTATTGGCCATCAAGTCCAAAAATTTCGGTTTTGTATAAGAAAATATATGTGAATAATATGTATATTGTTTTGCCTCGTTTTACTATTCTCTATTAAATACATTGTCTTTTTAAAATTTTAAGCATCTTTAAATAACTTTAAATTTGCAAAAAAAGAAAGAAAAAATAAAAAAAAAATTACAATGAATGTAATGAACAAAATGGTGATATTCTTTGTGGCAGAAATTGTTATTAGAAATCATTTGCAACAACCACAAATAAATTTTCCATTCCCAACTATTTATATAAATGATCGTTAACTTAAAATATTGACTTTTGTTGTTTTATCTTTGCTATAATAAATATTTTGATTTACTAATTAGCTTTCGATTGAATACCAACTCTTTGAGTTCTGTCAAAATATTTGCTATAAATTATGTATGACCGTTATTTTATAAATCACCGCTCACTTGTCATCGATATAAGATTATTTTTTTTTAATTATATATGGAAATAATTATTCCCAGCAAAAAAAGAAGTAGAAAAAACCCAGAACTAGAATCACTTTAAGCTTTTAGGAAGAACCAATACATGCTATTCATTTTGTAGAATTTAAACCGCATGTAGCAAACATTTTTGATGCTAAAAATATTCATACAAAAATGTAGTTTATTAAGAAAAAATTTTAAATCTAAGAAAATGTTAATCTTAACAACTAAAAATCCAAAAAGCCAGAACTAGCATTTTTGGGTGTGATTAAAATTTGGTTTTTAAAATATCACATATTATTTATTTTTGCTGGGATTTAGTGAGATGAAGTAATTTACATATTTTAAACTTTGTTTTCTTTTTAGTTATAACAATGAATTAATTTTTTTTGAATCATTTTACTGTATGAACTTATAAACAAATATAGAAAACCTTTATTATTATTATTAAAAATATTATTATTATTTAAAAAAATACATACATACATACATACATACATACATACATACATACATACATACATACATACATAAATGTATCAAAACAGTTCTATGATAATAACTACATACATACGTATATATGTACATGTATACACACAAATTACTATTACATACTTTTATTTTGGCTATCAATTAAATCTGTCGTAAATATTAAAATTACAAATTCTTATAATAATAAAAGCAAAAGCTCTACTGTAATAAAATTAAAAAAAGGAATTAATAAATTATATTTGCTTTGAAATACAAAAACATAAATTGATTTTTACCAAAGGTATATTCACACGAGATGTTCATATATGATGGATAACTTCTGAATTTACAAATAATGCCTGTTTGGAAATGTATACTGCGCTGCATTTGATGCGCATGTTTGAGAAGTTTGCAATGCTGACAATATATTATTATTGGTTTAATACATATATAAAAGGTATTCACGTCACTGGTTTCGGTCTTGCAAAATTGTGAAAATGCAAAGATTTTTTTTAAACAACTATACAGAAAATAATTTTGTACAAACTTTTACTCTTTACACTACCTTTAACCCAGTGCGTAAATTAAGAGCAAATTTTCACACTAAACACAAGGCGAATTCATTTACAGGTAATCCCAATGCTGCAGCAAAAACAACTTCAAAAAAAACCTCCATATATTAGGTGTGTTCCAGAAGATTTCGTTTTTGTTCAGACAAATGAAAGTAAAAAGAAAATTGCTCTCTAAGTTTGACAAAGTTACCCAAATTACCTGGAACACAAAAAACCAAATTTTGAACATTTTAAAACACTAATGCTGCTTACTTTAAAAATTAAAATCTATTTTAGTGATTTTATACATGCACTTAAAACGCATAACTTTTTACAAACACAAGATTAACGTCATTGGTAATAGCTGGAAAAAGTAAAATTAAAATCTGTAAAAGTATGCTTTTAAAATAAAGAAATGAACACATATTTATAATTTAATGTAAATTTTTACCTTCAACTTTAATTTTTTAGAAAAATAATAAATTAACATGTTATTTCTTTAATTTTGCCGTTTATTTTTTATCAACAACATACTTATGTATGTACATACATATAAAGGCTGAATTCCAAAACGCAGTTTGCTTTGCATTACAAAATTTCAAGTTTTTCCTGAAAGCAAAGATGAGGCTTTTGATAATATCTTCTACTTCCAAATGAGTGTTTACAGCTATATTAAAGTCCTGGAAGCAAAAAACGTTGTCAAAATTGTAGGGAGTGTATAAGGGAAGAAGTTAAAAATTTATAATGCAAAGCAAACTGCGTTTTGGAATTCAGCCAAACTGAAATTAAAGATCATTTTGCACCGTGCATTGTGTGAGTTTATATGTTTTATTTTTGTTCAACTAATTGTTTTAAGATAAATTTTTGCTTCTTATTCTGGCTTAAGTTCATTATATATTTTTTGACACCCTTCGCATAGTGATAAGAGTATACATATGTATATCAGTTTGTCATTCCGTTTGTACACAAAAAAAAAAAAAAAAAAATAGAGGCTATATTGACTAAGCCTCGTTAGTTTTTTTTTTAATGAACAGAAAATACTAAGTTTTACTAAGTCAAAAACATGATTTAAAATCCCATATTACAATAAACCAAAGCCAGTGTTACTAGGCGATTTAGGTATCGCCGTCAAAACTATTTTTTACTGTTTGTTTATTTATTAAGTTGTCAATAAAAATTAAAAAATTGTTGTATAAAATAATATAATACAAAATTTTGAATTTGGGTTTTTTTAAAGGATATGCTGAAGCAATTCATTGAGATGATTTAAAAAGTAAATTCAACACATTTGTTGCTCCTCAAGGTTTTCTAAAAAAACAGTTTTTTTATCAACAAAACTGTTCCCTGTAGCCAGCTTTAAAAGTAATGCAGCCATGTTCTCACGGCAAGTTTGGCTCCTCAAAATTCATACCTTGTTCCTCTACTTCTGCAAATAGGGTATTCAAGATTTTCTTTGGAATCTGGTCATGACTTTCTTTTCAGGTATATAGGTTAATTTTGTTTCGACGGTACCCAAAAACTAAACAAAAAAATGGCATTAAACCATGGAAGTTTTTTTTCAAGTTTTGAAAGGCTTTTTCGCGTTTAATTCAACTTTCAAAAAAAGTTAACCTCTTAAACATACCTGCATAAATAAAAGTAAATGTATAAAATTATTAATACTTTTAATAATACTTTTCTTGAATTTTCAATTAAATGTTGTGAATCAAAATAAAAATCTTTTGATTTGGTTTAGAGATAAGCTAATTTAAAAAAGGTAAATTTTGCTAAAGTTATTAGGGAAATGTACTTCGCTATCGTTGTTAGTTTAATACAGTTTGTAAGCAGGGTTGGGCAGTATTTCAAATTTTGTATTTGTATTTGAAATACCACCTTCTAATGTATTTTGTATTTTAAATACCTAACACTGAAGTATTTTGTATTTCAAATACTTATGATGTCAAAATACATTTTTGCAAAATACATTCTTTTTTATACAAAAAGTTGTCATTAAAAAAAAATAAAAATGTTAAAATTTCAAAAAAAAAAAAAAAACAAAATGGAAACTTTGTCTTCGTATTCATTCATGTCTTCGCCTTAGCAAGGCACATTCTTTTACAGGGCTAACTCATTCAGGTAATATCAAGAGCTCAGCGGATATTTGGAAATGTAAATGTCAAAAAAATTAAATTTTGTATAAAAATTAAATTTTTTTGACATTCACACTTTAAAACACAACAAGTAAGATCGCTATATTTGGCTGTGCCGAATCTTATATACCCGTCACATTGGTCTTTTAATATACCAGGCAGAGTCATTTTGTACTGCAAATAATATAATAAAAATACCTTGTGCAAGTTTTAAAGTCCATAGAAAACTTTACAAAATTTGAACGTTCGTATGAGTAATACAAGTAGATGTAGAAAATTTTAGGTCGCGAGTTATAAAAGTTTTTGACATTATTCGTATTAAAAGGTTAACAAAAGTTGTTTATTTTTATTGGATCTTCTAGTCCCCCTCCTCCTCCAACTTTTTTTTCCAAAATGTAGGTCTTATCATCGAATTACTTTTTGCAGAACACTAGAAGTCGATAGCTGTTATAGTTTTCGAGACATAGCGTACCGAAAATGTCATTGGAATTGTTAATTTGTAGCTCCCATACATCTCTTCTCCTGCCACTACCCAATTTGTTTTCCCAAAATGTATGCCTTATCATCAAATTACTTTTCGTAGAACACTAGAAGTCGATAGTTTCTAAAATAGAGCGCATCGAAAATTTCTTAAAAACTTTTTTTTTTTGGGAGCTACTCCTACCCCTATCACAGCCAAAATTTTTTTCTCCAAAGTGTAGGCCTTATTGTCCAATTACTTTTTGCAGAACATTCGAAGTCGATAGCTGTTATAGTTATTTGAGATAAAGCGTATCGAAAATTTCATAAAAATTGTTAATTTGTATGGGAACTACCCTGCCTAGATTTTGTCATAAAAAATGGGTTATTTTGATTTTTCGTTTATATCTCGGTCAATAGTAAACCGATTTTGCTAATTTTAAATAGCGATTGTCTCCAGGATATTTCCAATAGTAGAACACCAATAACTGGATTCCGGAAACTTGATTTCAACAGACTGACAGACGGACATGTCTATATCAGCTTCCCTATCTATAAGGATCCAGAATACATATACTTTATGGGGTCGCAAATGGATAAATAATAAAAAAATTACAAACGGAATGACAAACTGATATACATATATGTACCCTTATCAAAATGTGAAGGGTATACAAAAGAATATTACCGCTCTAATAGGTGCGATTGGCTTGTTGATTGTACCATCTTGAGGGCCAGCTTCTAATAAACCTTCTCTCAGGATAGTTTTAAATATTTCCCTGAACTTCATGGTGATTTCGTATATCCTCTGGTAATAGTTGTCCGTAAAGTATTTGTGCTCTAGCTGCGGGTTTTCAAGGCAACGCATTTTGTTATCGGTTATTTTGAACTCAGCCCATGCTTCATCCAACTGTTTGAGCCTTTCTTAATAATAGCTGACAGTTTTCCTGGAAGCTAAGTCCTTCTTAAAATTTCGAATTACGGACTCTATTACGTCCCCAGTTGATCGCTGGGACGCGGTAAGCTGGCCCATGAGTATAGCGTCGGTGACTTCGTTGGCAGTGGGCATCGTGTTGCTTGCTGCAGATTTGTACATCTTCGTTTCAGTACCTTTATAGTTCTTAATTCAGTTACACTTGTGGTTGTCCAAGAATCGGGGTCACCAAATGTTAATGGGTGGCTGTTTTGCCAATCAAAAGAAAAATCTGGAAACTTGTTAAGTCTCTTATCAGGGCAGTGGAACCAGGATAATTAATGTTTTAATACAAGCATTTGAAACTAGGTTAAATAATAATGGGGTAATAAAAAGAACGATTCAATTGGTGGAATAATTCTTATTTTTTTTTTACTTAAATTGATTCTTAAATACTATTTTATTGCTGCACTGCAATAAAAGGAAATACTACAAATAAACTTAATAATTACCAAGATCATACAAATAATTTGTTTTGATAAATTTACAAAATAAACAAAATGCAAATAAATGAAATTGCATTTTTGCTGATGTCGTATTGTTGTGTTATTGCCCAATTAATTCGTCATACTTAGGGTTCGTTTACTTTGTGGCAGTACCCCAAAAAAAAAAAAAAAAACATATGTATGTTATATCAAACAAACATAAAGAAATAACTTATCCCCAGCAAAAACATACATTGCTTTGTAATGAGTTAAAATCTAAAAAAACTCTTACTCATTAGCATTTTAATCCATTATTTGAACATGGCGATGACATTGGGGGCAAGTACTAACCGTGCTCGCTTACAAAGAGGGACTTACATAAGCTATTACTTTATTGGCATTAAAATAACCTTTTCCTGGGGACCCCAGTTACTTACCGTTGCACTTAAAGTTGTTTTCCTTGATGTTTTAATTAAAACTGGCATAAAATATTAATATAAGTTAAGAAATTGTCAAACTGAAACTATTTGCCAACATTTTAGATAAGACATAACTCATTATCTTAAAACTGCTAAGTAATACAGATGGTATGTAATAGTCGTTAAAAAGTAAGATTGTAATGCCTAATCAATTTCAAGTTTTTGCTGGGTCGTTGGCAATTTTAGCTAGAATTAAAGAGAGCCGACCAGAATAATATTATTTAAATAATTTTTCTTTAATAACAAACATTCAAAAATTTTTTGCTGCATTAACACTATTGAAAATTTTTTTGCAAAAAAAATCTATTTCATATAAATTTTTATAATTAACAAAATTCAATTTTAAAAAAGCAATTTTAAAGTATTTTAATAATGGTTTCAAATTGGTTGGAATATTATAAAATTCACTTGAAATATTCTGAATAAAATAATATCTAACGCCCGTAGTCCTAATAACTAAAGTACGTTTAATGAGGGGTTATTTGACAACAATGCCATACACATCTGTTAAATATGCGCTTGCTTAATAAGCCTACTTTAATTATTATGAATATGGGGATAAAGTATTTTATTCATTGTAAAAAATTTTAAAAAGGCGCTTTATTCACACATCTCTATATATTTTAAAATAAGGGTATTTTAATTCAACTCGATTCGACATGGTTTCATTTCTACAACAATAAAATATGAACGTTTTTTTACCCTATAACTAGATTATCACACGGTGGTGAGTCATCTGAAATGTTATGCTTAAGAATTAAAAACAGCAACTTACTAAAAAGTTAGGAAGGTCCTATATACGAGAGGGTTATCCACAGCATATTGCTGAAAAATTAGTTAAACAAAATGCAACAAAGGCAATTTCTCGAAATGCTGCAAGTAATGGAGTGAAATAAATCCTGAAAGGAAACTTTGAAACCATAAAGCAAGTTGTCTGCAAATTCATAGAAGCTAGCACTGAGACATTTCTAGTGAAGACAGGAGCGGATGTCTCACTATTTGAAATCAGCGCGGTAAAATTTTCTTATAAATATTTCACTACTTGAAGGTTCAAATGATGACGTGATTACGCTGCCAGCAAGACCGGAGGTTTTTAAAGCTATAACAAGTGTATCGAAAAAATTTGTAGTTGCATTAAGTTAAATAAAACTCAAACCGTGCATTATAGAAGCTTTTTAAAATACGCAAATTTATTGGCATATTGTACAAATTTATTTAACATTGAAATCCTAATTTATTATTTCGTATTTATAAAATTATCGACTTTTTACGGAAGTCCTTTCATTTAAGATTTTACAGTTGCTTATGTTACGTTTTTCAAAGAGGTGGTCCATCTACACTTAAAAACGGACATGTTCTGGAACACCCTTCCTGCGTTCTTTAATTCCTTTTTTACAAGAGTCCAGTTCCTTCCACAGGCCTAAGTTCTGGACAGTTAGGCGGATTTGCCTCTCGTGGTACAAAAATTACATTATCCTTTGAATACCACTCAAGTAAGTGCCTTTTTTCCATAGTGACATGATGCCAAATCAGGCCAAAAATATGTACGCATTCGTTGCTGTCTCAAAAAAGGTAAAAGTCGTTTTTGTAGGCACTCCGTGATATAAATTTTACGTGCCTGATGCCACAAATGCTTGGCTTCGTTTGCCACAACTGCAAATAGCTTGCCACACGAGAAATTTTCAGGGAATTTTGTTTGTTTTTTTGTCCGGGACTCTTCCTGAAAGTTACCTCTTTCATCAGCAACATAAAAATCTTGGCCAGGAAGTTGAGAAAAGTCTGCCAGTACGGTTTCGTCATCCATCACACAACAGGTGTATTTTTTTTATAAAATCTACCTTAATTTTTTACCGAATTTCGATCTGGAACTTTCTGAACTTTGTACGTCTTCAGCCCAACATAAGCTTTGTTCCTTTGGACAAAACTATTAGAGCATTTCACCGTACGCCCTGCTTTTCTGATAGAAGTGTTAGGTGCTCTTCGAAACCTTTGGTCGACTTCTTTTACCTTACCAATATGGCTTGGACCTTTTCTATTCCCTGATCCAGGTTTTCTTTCAATGCTCAGGTGTTCCTTATACCGTTTAATGACATTCGAAACAGTTCGAGGGTCAACTTTAAAATTTTTTGCTATTTTTTTAAAGTCCATTACGGATTTTTTTGAAAAGTTTTAATTACATTTTAACCTACTTTTTTTCGCAGTCCATTTTGATCGTAATAACAATTGAAAATTAATGAGTCATAAAATGATAGTATCTGACATACATATATATAAAAGCTAACGTGATAAAAAGAAAAATTATTTATTGCACGATTAGAATTTTATTTAACTTAATGCAACTACAAATTTTTTTCGATACAGTCCTTATTCGGCTGTGCCAAATCTTATATACCTTTTACAACGTGTAGGGTGTTTTCCCTAATTTTTTAAAATTTTGTATGGCAAAACCCTTTGCGGGTGGAGAGGGGGTTCTACATGAGATATATCCACGAGCGCCCTTGAAGCTGTAGGAGGGCCGACTCTGGGGAAGTTATTGGCGTTTTTACATCATTTTTGTTAATTTTGTTAGGCAGCTCCGCTAGGTGATGGAGATAGGGGGTAAGTATGCTCCACGAATATGTTTGAGAGGTAAAGCTAATGAGGGTATCTGATACATTTTACTCCACAAAAATGTTTGGGAGGAAAAACTAATTAAGACGGTCTTTCATTTGACCTTCGTAGGGGCACCCTGAAAGCTATAGGATCAATTTAAAAAAATTAAAATTTTTTTGGCAGCCCTGTTGGGGGTCGTGATAGGATGTAAGTATGTTCCACAAAAATTTTTGGGAGTCGGTCTTACATTGCACCCGTGTAGGGGCATCTTCGGGGCAATTGTAGAGTTTTTTATGTACACATTTTAGAGAAATGAACAGAGGTATTCTTTGTTTTTGGCTTTTTCAACAGCGATTTGCTCGCAGATATTTCTGATAGTTTGATACCACTTCGGATCTATACGATATCGGGGTGCTTCCATAAGTTGATTTTAACAATAACATGGACAGACGGACAGACACAAATCGCTATCCTATCTATATTGACCAAGAAAATATATTCTTTTTCTGTTGTCTAGATTTGATGTCTGGGTTCCATCAAATTGGATTGGACAGAAACACTACCTTGAATTATTTTTTGTTAGTTTTTCTTTTACAGTATGTAAAAAACAGTTTTTTAACACAAAAAAAAAACAAAAATTGAATAATTAAAGTCATTCACGATTATCATTTGGGCGTTAATGGGTTAATGCATCAGAAAATGATTCAGATGAATGGGTTAATTATTTCACACATACATTTAACACAACACCCTCATCGGTCGCGGATATTGTCCCCTTAAATTAATTTTTCCCTTTAGGCCGCAACATACAGCATTATTACAATTTGATAAGGTAGAGCCAATATACAATTTTGATAATTATTCCAAGGAAGCTAAATTTAGACTACAAACAGCATTAAATAGGGCGGAAGATTTAATTAAAAAGAAGAAACAAAATCAAAAACAGTTTTATAATCATTGGAGCAACAATATGAACATTTAAATAGGAAAAGAAGTATAAAACTGTACAGGCGGGGATTCAGGAAAGAAAATCCCCCTCAAAAAACGAATAAAACTTCATTTTTGATTTAATAAATACAAATATTGGTACCCATGAAACAAAACCAAACTTCTTTGGCTTTAAGTCATTTTAACGTAAACGAAAAGTTAACAAAAGAATAATTCATCGGCATTATCGACGCATTTAAATGATATTGGCGATGGCGTCTAAATGCCAATTAATGCGAACGCACTACTATCAGCAGTTTTAAGAGATTTAAAAAACGATGGTCTTGATTTTAAAAATTGTATAGGCATTGGAACTGACGGGTGTCCTTTGATGTTGACAGAAAATGGAGCGATAAAAAAAATACAAGAAACCGAAAAAATGCAAAACAAACGCTTTGCTATAACCATAGGCTTAACCACTAAATATCGAAAGGCAAACAGGTATCAATAATACAAAAAGTTGCATCGTTTGTTTAGGAACCCAGCAAATTTTTAAAAAAATATTATCCTAGGCGTTGCGGTAAAAATAAAGCACATAATAGAGGCATTGGAAAAGATACCAAAATGGAAAGACAGGAATACGTCTTCAAAAGCCTTATTATTAAGAACTTATCTGGGCACTTTCGAATAAATTTGCGAATTACATATTTTAAATGATATACTAACTGTCACGCAGCCGCTTAGTGTAATTCTACAAAAGCAGAATATAGATTTACAAAAAGGATCATGTCTCATAAATACCCTGTTAAAGTGTTTTGGGACTAAAAGTAATGAAGTCCAAACAGAATTAAAAAAAAGCCCGTTACTAAAAAATCGTAAAAGAAGAACATTAAGAAAAGGTCATTTAATATTAAAAACAATAAGAATTTAAAAATATTTTAGAAGAGACAAAAAATATTTTGCATTATTATGGGAATTTTAGTTGAAAAGACTAGATTTGAAAGAAAAAATCATTTTGAAGATGTCGAAATATACAATTGCATCGAGGGCTGCATGCTCTTAATTGAATCTGTTTTACAAGATTAAAAACACGTTTCTCAAAGGACGTCCTTTATTTGTTTAACATCCTACATTTACTGATTTAGAAATTTTTCTGTTATCTATTTGAATAAATATAATGGCTCAATGTATAAAAATATTAATAGAAAGTATTCGAAAGCAATTTTGTTAATCGAATCACAGGATGATAAACATTATAAAAATAAAAATTAAATAAATTTAGTGTCATCCGAAGCAAAAAAAAAATGATAGAAGTAACTTGTACTGAATGCAAATACATATAATGAAAATAAGAGAACATGGGATTGTACGTGGACTTAGTTCGGTGTAAACAAAAAAGAATATGAATATAATTCCAGTATTCAAATTCTGATAAAAGTTCGTTTAAATAAAACAAATTAACATTCAAGTTACAGTAGTACCGAAAAGAAAGCGTGCTGACGAGAATTGTTACTGTAACTATAAATATTTTTAATGAATTTTTAGTTAAGTTTTTGTTTTAAAAATCCGCTAAAAGTTTTTAAATTGCGTGCTTCATTTAAAGCTAATCCCCCCCCAAATCTTGAGCTGGACCAGCGCCTGCATATGTACATATTTAAAAAATCTCACAGCACACAAGCAGAACTAATTTACAAAAGACAGTTTAAAGTAGTTGACATTGATGAGAATAATATTATTGTTATCCAAATTAAAAACACAAAGCCAAAAATTAACAAAGAAAATATAAAAACTTGTAACAATTTATAACTTTTTAAATTTTTATACAAAATGCTTAGACTAATTTTGCACTTAACTATAATATAATTTTTTGTTTTCATATTTTTATTATTGGATCTTCGCTAATGCGAACTAACAATAAGTATTCAAATCTTAAAACTAGGTAGTTAATATTAGTCCAGCCAGTGCCAGACTAAAATTTAAGTTCTCATAATAGAATTAATAAGCTTCATATAAGCGCAATAGTATCCCTCCTTTTCAGACGGGTGTGTCCACTATATTGCCAGATGTTTCGAGCGAGCGGATTTGGTTGAGTTTCCAGCTTATTTAAATACTTGTCCACATAGTTCAGGATTTCGCTTTTTACTAGTGGAACTTCTAGATCCTTGTGGATGTTGCAGTTTTTAATACACCAAGGAGCACCAGTTATTATTCTTACGATTTTTTTTTTGACGGCGTTGAAATTTTTCTATGTTGGATGCGGAAGCAGTGCCCCATAATTGTATACTGTAGCACCAAATTGGTTTCAAAATCGATTTGTAGAGCAGAAGTTTACAAATAAGACAAAGCACAGAGTTTCTGCCGATTAGCCAATGGATTTGTGCAGCTTTAAGTTTTAATTGTGACAACTTTGCATCTATGGGGGCTTCCATGTAAGGGGACGGTTCAGGTGAAAGCCATGGTATTTCGTCTCAAATCGTTGAGGCACCATATGGTTGTTAATGAGGATTGGAGAGCACGTTTCTTTGCGTAAAGTAAAAGTTGCGTGAGTACATTTTTGCTCATCAATTTTTATTTCCCATAATTTTGCCATTTCCCTTCTTGAGTTACGTGTTGTTGCAGTTCGAAGCCTCTTTATGGTCTTTATGAATACTGAGAAAAGCGGTATCATCAGCAAATGTGGACGTATGCGTAAAACTGTTAGTTGGCATATCTGCCGTGTAAAGCAAATACAGAATTGGACCTAGTATACCCCTGTCTGCCGGTTAAGTATTTCACTAGCAGGTTGGATATATTAGCTGGTAGATTGAGTTTAAGTTTGTTTAACAGGCCTTCATGCCATACTTTATCGAATTCGCGGAGCAGCACTTCTTTTCCTCAAAGGTTTTTCTTATAGCCTGCACCAGTCTGTGTGTTTGTTTGATTGTACTATGTTGACTTCTAAAGCCAAATTGGTGATTTGGAATGCAGTTGTTTTCATTTAGGATAGGATTCAGCTTGTTTTTAAGCAGCTTTTCGAACAATTTCGACAAAGTTGGTAACAAACTTATAGGCCTATAAGACTCCACCTTCAAAGAATCTTTACCAGGCTTAGGAATCATCTTTACAAAGGTAACTTTCCATATTGGCGGGAAATGTTCAAGCCGTATTATGGCGTTAAAAATAAAAAGAATTAGTCTTTTTGCTGAAAATCGGAAACGTATTTCCATAGGACGTATAGCAACAACAGGCGGTAATTCCCTCATGTCAGTGCATGTATTAGGAGTGAACACGTTTCATAAATGGCTTGCGGGAAGATCGCATTTTTCTTCGCCATTTTTAGCCCCGGATCCTCTCAGATTACGTAGTGGTGGTTTTGCGATTATGGGTCTTTTAAGACGTCCGGCTGATCACCATAGAGAATTATTTGTTTGAGGAGTTGTGCCTAGACCCCCAGGTACTCTTTAGGTGTTGCTAATCTGTGTACCTTCAGCAAGCTTTTTATTTGGGTCGTACATTCTTTTAGCTTAGTTTTAAGTTGAGGCGATCTATGCTGTTACCATACTCTTCGGGCTCTCCTTTTTTTCGATAAAAGCTCTTCAACATTGACAGAAAAACTTTTGTTGTATTTGGCCTGACGGTAGGTAGAAGAAGCATGTTTAACGGATTTTTTAATGTTTTATTTGAGGATACTCAGGCAATCATCGATGTCTTTGGGAGTTTTTAGTGGTATATCTTCCGAGCAAGTGCTGATATATTTTTTATATTTCAACCAATTTACTTTTTTAGATAAGAAAAAATCCGTAGTTGCGGTTTGATGAGAACTGCAAATAGTTATTATAGTAGGGGAGTGGTCAGAAGATAAGTACAAGCATGCTTGAGCTTCAAAAAGTTCCGGGGATATACCTTTTGCTACGCCAAAATCTATTACGCCTGGAATTTTATTGTAGTCAGTTGGCTAATAGGCTGGTTGTACAGTAGAAATAACACAAAATCCCATTTCAGACACGGAATCATACAAGATACGACCTCTGGGACTAATAAGGCGGGAGCCCCAGTAGGTGTGTTTAGCGTTATAGTCTCCAGCAGCTATGAAGCGGGGACCTAAAGATTTGTAAAAACTGTTGTACTAATCCTTTGTTATGGAGAATCTAGGGGTAGAATAAACCGACGAAATAACTAGGTTATGGAAAAATTAGTCAATGCAGACGTTTGTCGCTTGGATATAGCATTCGGAGATGCCACCAATCCATTGGTGTTTGATTATTGATTTGATTAGTATAGCCTAGCCTTTACAGGATCTATCTCTGGGATCCTTTAAATCGTAAAAAGAATAGCCATTTATTTTAAAAGTGCTTCTAGATGCCATATGAGTCTCGGAAAACAACATTACATCAATTTTTTATTATTTTTTATTTGTTTATTAAAAAATATTCGAGTTCGTTTTTGTGTTGGCGGATGCCGTTTGCGTTCCAAGTTATATGAAAAAAATTACCGAAAATATTTTAATAGCTGGTGGCATAAAGTTAGACACACATACAAAATTTTGTCAAAATAAAGTAATATTCGAGTGAGTTATACATAGTTATATATTAGTGCATTTGCAAGTCTTTTTTATATATAAATAAGCCAACCGAATTTTGTAAAGAGTGGTTTATTATTAAACGTACCTCCCGTAGTAGGTGTTTTCCCCGAAAATCAAGTTGACCTTGCATACAAAAATCACCTTAACTTGTGTACACCTTGTGCATACTTAAATAAAATAAATTTTGGTGTATGGTAAATGATGGTCAGGCTTGACATCAGTGATAAAAAAATGGAGTTTCTATATGGGTATAAAAAAAAAATTTTTTTGGGAGTACTTCTTTGATCCTTATAGTACTAGAATATTTTTTTCTTCCTGTTTTGCTTTTTTTAGTAGAACAGAAGCTTAATATACTTATTGTAATTAATGGTTTAGATTCTTTAATGTCATTTAGTGCTTTCAATAATTTTTTTAAAATATAACCTTTCATTTAAAAACAAACTTAAAAAAGTAGTACAAAAATGCTGCTAGTTTTGCCGGAAATCCCCTTTTTGGAAAAAGGATGTTTGCTGTTTCCATATACACCCAGAAAAACATTTGCTCACCTTGTAAACTAGTAAGCAACACAAGTTATTTCTTGACTAAATAATTATTTTTGCTTAAGTTGTCACAAAATTCACAGCCCTCGCTTTTAAATATTTATACAAAAATTAAATTAAATACCAAGTTTCCAAGAACAAGTTAAAAAATTTTCGAAGTGAAGGCTTTTTTGATCTACAAAAAATTTTTTGTATTATATCCAGTGTGGCCATATTAGCTTTTTAGAGCTAAATTTAGCTTTATTTTTCTTTATTTAGTCTGAAATATTTACATTTAGCCTTTAGCATTTTTTTTGGCTTTTTTCGAAATTTAATTTAGCTTTTCTTACTAATTTTTGGAGCTAGATAAATGGTTAAAAATTTGTCGTATTATATTTTTTGTTATATATCTCTCAATTATACTGAAAGGTATCAAGCTCCAAATTTTCTTTGAATTTAAAACATAACAGTTTCCGAACCATTGTTTTGTTTAATAATTTATTCTAGCGACATTTAAAAAACGTGAAACAGCACAAAACTTCAATAAAACAAAGATATAAAGAAGGTATCTTATTACAAAAAAAAAAACGTAAGAATTTGTTTTTCCAAAAAAAAATACTTTTAAATGCGGCAATTTAAAAGAAACAAATCCAAATTCGACACAAACATTTTTTGCTTTTTTTGGTTATATTATAAAATCTTTTAATATATTGCTCAAAAATGTAAAAACACTTACGTCTTTTTTTGAAACAAATTATTATATATATATATTTTTATTTAATAAGAATTTTAAAGTATATTTTTGTCAAAAAATCATATCAAACAGGAACAAAATAATTTTTAAAGAAAAAGCAGGCACAATGAAACATCGTAGGGTCAAGTAAAGCTCACCATTTTGATAGTATTAAACTTTATTTGTTTAAAATCATGTTCTTTGTAAACGTTGTTTTTTTTAGCAGGACGGTAATTTTTTTAATTTAAATAAAAACGGTTAAAAACGATAATTGTTGTTTTTATAGATAGGTTTAAAAATAATAATATTTTTTATTTTTTGATTTTGACTTTTTCATTTTTATAGTCATTGGTTTTAAACCTTATTGAGGCACACATGTACAAATAAAAATACTTTTAAAAATGCTTTCTTACAATGTAACTTTTTACATTAAAGATTATCTTTTTTTCTTTTCTTGAACAAAATATACATGAAGGCATTTTTCATGATATATGTATGTACTAATGTAACTTGAATAAAAATTTTCGATTTTTAACGAACTGTGTAGAAAAGTAGGCTGTTTATACTCGTTTTGCCAACAAACAAAAATGTCATTGAAGGAATATTAAAAAATTGCATCGTGTAAATGCAATCTTATAGTTTCGATTTTTTTTGTTGTTTTCATGTGCTTGTATTTATGAAAAAAAGTTTGTAAAAAATTACTAAATTTTACGTGCTTTTGTAAAAAAATTAACGAATTGTGTGTGAGTATTTATATTTAAAACAATTTTTTGTTTTTTTTTTTTTTTTTAATATATGTATATCTTACAAATTAGTTTTTTTTACCAAAACAGGCAGCAAATTAACACCTGCTTCTAAAAATTTTTTAAAAAGCTCTTGTATATGCATATGTATATGAACACATATTGTTTTTCTTCTTTCTTAAGGTATGGATCTACCAAGTTTTTGTAAATAAAATCAAAATTTTTAACACTAATTTTCTTTTTAAATATTTTTAGCACACAAACGTTTCATTCATATTATGAGAAATATCTAAATAACGAAGAAATTTTTTAAAAACGAATTTAAAAATTTAGCTTTATTTTTTGGCTTTAAGTTTTTGTTTTTAGCTCTTTTTAGCTCTTTTTTAAACGTGATTTAGCTTTAACTTTACTTGAAAATCTGGTCACACTGATTATATCGTATACGCCTTGTTTTAGGAATTTTTTCTTAATTTGTGTGGGTAAGATCAAATAAAAGTATAAAAGACGCTAAATAATATGATTAGAAGCTAATTTACTGTTAACGACTTGATATACAAAATGCTTTTGATTCAACCCTATATGTATATGTAAATCAATTAATCACTGTCCGGCTGTCTTTCCCCTGAATTAAATTTTCAAAAATTATTTAAGTTCTACTAGGCCGTTGTTGAATTTTCTGATACTAATGCTACTGATAAATTAAAAAAACGAAAAATAGTTACATATGTTTTGATTTATAACCTCTCTTGAAAGCCATGTTGAAGAAGCACATTTAAGTAAAAAAGCAACGACATAAAAAAAGGTAGTTGATGGGATGGCAAAAAAAAAACAGTGTATATTTTAATTATAGAATAAGTATGAGAGTATCAAATAAGCCTGAGGAGTAACACGGTATTTTACATCATCCAATAGTATCAAAAATGTACAATTGTATCATCTTATTCATCATTGATTCACATCTGTTAAAGCAGGATGGTATCCAAGGTAAATTCCGGAAGTGAGGCTTATTTGGACCCATGGTAAAATATGGGACGATAAGATATGTGCATTTGCAATTATGTCTAGATAAGCCTATCTTTATAAAATTTTATATGACAGTTTTATGTTTTGCTCGGGAGAACATTTACATAGCTCCCTTTCAAAAAAAAAAATTGAAAAGGAAATTACTAGTTTTAATAAGCTTGACCCATTTTCAAAATATTTTTAATTTTAATATTATTAAACTGTCACAAACAGAAAAAAATGCGATCTGTTCTTTGATTGACAAAAATACATGGATATCCAGTTAGACTATAATTTTGAAGCACATCCGCACAAGTGAGGTGTGTCGCCTGTTTATAGTTTAGTGTGCGATATGTTAAAACGTTTAAACAGATTGCACGTTATTTTAAGCTAAATCTACTTGTCAGACATCTTTGAGCATTTGCTTGAAACGGTTCCAACATTAATAAATAAAAATTCAAAAGTTGTGTAAAGAGTAAAATAGTTTTTTTGATTTTATATAAATAAATGTGTTGCAAACATTATTTGCTAAAAATAATTGCCTGGACAGAAACAAAGTTTAAAAAATTTGATTTTTATTAAATTAATATAAGTGGATAAATATTAAACAATACATACATACTTATGTATGTGTAAAAGCATAAATACTTATTTATGTAATGTATTTAATAAAAAATATATTTTTTAAGTATAAATTTTTAAGTATAAAAAGTACGAAAAGGTGATTCGGTTCATGTTCTTTTAAGTATTATGAAAAATGCAGCTGATTTTTTTTTGAGATACATTATAGTTTTTTTCGTTATATTTTCTAATACTTAAAACCAATAAGTTATGAAGTTTGAGTTGTTTCTTTTATAGTTAAAGAACTTTCGAAGTTTGTTTTCAAGCCGCACAATTTTTTAAAGTACCCATACCACATGCGCCGCGTCACAGGATCCATAACGACAAAATACACAAATATAACAAATCCTTGTAGTGTCGCAGTAAGACAAAATAAATACGAAAAAACCATGCCAGCTTTCATAGCGTTTAAAAGTCCAAAAATCCACGTAAATCCCAAGAGGAAAAACAAAAGTACTAGTAGACGTATTTGAGACAAGGCCAAACTTTTATCAGTGTGTCGTATAGCTCCACCCGGATTTTTAAGGATATTGTAAATGATAATAAAAAATATGACTAAGTTAGCTAATATAACTAAAGTAATTGGCAAAACTATTCCTATATAAAAGGAGAGTCCAGAAGGATAACAAAGCGGATTCGTGGACTCGTTTTGATAAGGAATATAGGAGTTTCGGTCAAAAGTAAGTACACAGGCAACAGGGACAAGAGGCAAACCCCATCCCAAAATTGTTGACTTAATAAAAAAACGCTTGGGCCTTGTGTTGCCGAATACCTGAACATAACGTTTAAATTGAAGATACGCAATGATAACCATCCAAAAGAACTGTACGAGCACTGAATAATGCAAGCAGGCGCCTATAGCAATGCAACTTGAAAATATTTTATTACTTATAAGATGATAAGAGTTCTCTTCGGTGTTGACAAAGCAGAAAAGAATCATTTGCAAAGCGATTGCGGCTGATAGTTGAAGTAACACTTTTGAATTGGCTTTTTTACGCCATGAGCGAAAATTGCAGGCCGTCACAAATATCCCTAGAATCCCAAATAAAGATAGGGAGCAACCCAAAAGCGTAATAATATCTAAAGCTTGCTTATGAAGCCTTTTCACAATAACTTCGATACCCGAGTCAACAGAAAAGTTGTAACTACCTCCAATTAGATATGCAAATGGCGTAAGGTGGGTGCACCCACAGAGTACGGTGTTGTTATTTCGTTTTGATCGACTTAGCACCATTACGCCGTCCCTTGCCCATGTCTGATAATTCCAATAGCTGCAGTAATGCTCATGTTGTAGAGCATCGCTAATATTAATGCCTTTTACCGTTAACACTAGCGGTAAAAGTTCGGGAAGATCTTTGTCATGTCCGGGTATTGAAATTGATATAACTTTACCGTTGGCAACCCTATTAAAAGTACGGTTTGTTTCCTGAAACAACTTGTCGTTAGCATAGATCTTAATAACAAGCTTGGGTTCGGGCCGTTGCTTTTGCCATGTTCTATTTGACATTACTGAAATTTCGTCTAACCGTTGCCATAGTGATTGAGGCACAAAAGTACCCATTAAAATATCTTGCTCGTTAAGTAACTCTTTAACGCTTTGGTTGGCCAAAATAAACCGGTAATGTTCATTTTCAAATGCACCTTTTAAAACGCCATCGCCGTTTAAATCTTCAATATTTTTTGATTTTGTCTCAAATAATGCAATTCCAGTTACATTGGCAACCTGGGGACTTATAAAAAAGGCCAAGAAATTTGTTGCTATTTTAACCACAACACCGATATCTACATATTCGATAACATCGATTTCATTGTTATCGTCACCATCCATTGCATTTCCCGATGTTGAATTTTTATTGTCTACGTTGTTAACAATTGTTTCAAATGTCTCTAAAGATGATACATGGTCGATTAGGTTTTCGAATGCTTCCAATAATATATTTGTAGAATTTAGTACAATTGAGGGCTGAATTACGCTATTATTAACTTCAAGTAAATAGTTAAATATTCTCACTATTTCCATAGTCGTATGTGAAAGATTTTGTGTGGACCGAAATTGCTGTTGGAAATAGGTGTTTAACGTGCCCAGTGGCAACGTTGACTGCGTTAATGTTTTAGAAGGCACCGTTACAAGAGCTCTGATTGAAGTGCGTACTATTTTTGCCAGATAATAAAGATCAGCTGGAATAAGCTTTTGCAAATTTGATTTTAAAAGTTGACTTACTTCTTTTACTACCTTTTCGGGCTCCTCTTTTGGAGTTTTGTTTATATCTATGCTATAGAGGTTTTTCGTTACTTGGTATGATTCTGTGGCAGTAATGCAGATATCATTGTTCAACTCCTCCCAATAGGCTCCATGAAGAAAGTCCCCAAGGCATTTTCGGGTAATAGGCAGTCCGTTTTTTTGCAAGCAAAATTTTGATTTAGTCGTTGATTGGCCAATTCGGGCCAACATCCATTCGTTTTCGGGAAAACAAAACTCGGTACTCCGCACTGTATTGGCATACCGTGGCTGAAAGTTGTTCATCAAATGAACTAAAAGATCTTTTGCTCTAAGACTATAGGCTGTTACATGGCGTATTTCTTCATCGTCCTCAAGACTTATTTCTTCCTTGCTTGTAACCATTTCTAAAGATTTTATCGAAACAGTCGTATGACAGATACATCTTAAATATGAGTTATTCGGATGAATATATATGATATCCATAATTCGTACATTGTGAATTATGAGATCATTAAGACTACTATGATTTTTACGCTTGTCGCTTAATTTAGTTTTAATACATGACGCTATTTTTTTCATTTGCTTAGGCGTTAACGACACAGGAAAATAATCGCCATCCAAGCGAAATTCAATTTGCATGGCAAAGGCATGCCCTTTCCTAGCTTTGGCAGCAACCATTTTTGTTGACAGTACGTGTGTAAAATTGAAAATTGTATGAGCTTCGCACCAGTATTGTCCAGGATTATCATTTTTAAGTTCAAGCTCAAAAATAGTTTTAGTTTGTGAATTATTTTCCCAAATTTTTTCTAGCTCCACTTTAGATAGTTCGCCATAGTCGGCATTTGTAAAACAGTGTATGCTGTTCTCTGGCTTGTCATTAGACCAAATATAATACTTATTGTAAACGGTCAAAATTAAGGATTCTAGATTAGAGTCCATTCGCAATATCATCTCAACATTTTTTCGACTTTCAATGTGCTCAACACATAAGCCATGAATTTTATTTTCAGAAGAGACCAATTTAATTTGATTAGTTTTAGGCTTCAAGGCCCATTTTGCACCTTCTATCCGCATAGTGCCTTCAACTTCTACGTACTCATTATTTTTTATATCAAACTCTTTAAATATAATGTTAACAGTATTAATTTTTTTAAAGTAATCTGTTACTTTAAGCATGCGATAATCGTCAGGATATTTTTTGCCATCCCAAGTTATTCCGTAACACTCGTTTGGTCTATGGACAAGAGCCCCAAAATCTTGAGGACAACCAGATTTGGCAACAAATGGTTTTTTAAAAACACACACTGAGTAATGAAATTCTTCACAATGAGTCATTTTAATTTCAACTACTTTAGGATTTTGTTTTCCAACCGCTTTCTTTTGAATGTATGCAGCCACACAGTGCTTATCTGATAATGTTCGATTGTTTACTTCTGATAAGGGCCCCACATATAAATCATTCCAATATTTACCCGGCAATCGTATCACAAGCGGGTTAAATTTATTTTTTTTATATCTTTTGAGAGGCAACCAGATACTAGTTATGTTAAATTCGTTTAAAATTAACTCTAAAATTTCACTTTCAACAGCATCGACCTTGTAACCCAGGATAACATTTGATCCATAGCAAAAGTGCTCGTCAAACGCTTGTTCTTTAGTTGAAATTTTCAAACACACAAATTTTTTATTCTCCATTTGAAGTTCTATTAAATCGTCTGGACATTCTTTGTTCTTGTTAAAAAACTTTTTACATTGAATCTGTTTTGGAATCCATTCGCCTTGTTTGTAGTCACACTGCCGCAGGACAATTTTATCATTCCACCAACAAATATCTGGTTGCGATATTACGTAGTTGACACCATTCTCTTCGTTAAGCTTCCATTCAAAATTTCCATTCAATGTTGATGTTTCTTTTTGGCAAGATGTCTAAAACGAAATCAATACATACATATGTATGTAATCTGTGAAAATAGCTCTTGCCAGCAGAATAAAAAATATTTTACGTGCATACCTCTGATGGACTTAACATTAGGCTGCTTGCATTGAGAAAATTATCGAACGTAAAAATCAAAAACATGATAATAAATAACACTTTGAAAGTATTTTTCATTTCTTTTAAAAACTCTTAAGAAAAACTTAAAGAATATAATTATTGATGCCTTATTTTTTCTATCAACAAGTTGAACAGTTGTCTCAGCGGAAGATACTAATAAGAAGATACTAGTAGATATTTAGAAAGAAACGCACATACATACATACATACATATTTACTTATAGGTATATAAATACATGCATTTTATGTAAATATAAATCTTTTATTTTTTTTGAGAAAGATAAAAATTTTGCTCATGTATACTACCTTAAATTTTTTTTATCATATTTTAATGAAAGATTAACTGTTCGTGTATATTATTATATATCAGCGTTGCCAGTTGGTTACATTTGTTACATTTTATGTAAATTTTTGATCCTCTATGTAACATGTATAATTTAAACGTATTAAGCTTTATTTTAGTAACTTTTTGTACTAGTCAATACGGTAAAGAGCAGCCTCACTGCGACTTTCAAGAGCGACTATTAATGAAAGAGGATCCGAAGTTCCATTCTTTTAGAAATCGTTCCAGAACTGAAAGAAAGTGACTTTGATTTACACAAACATTTTTGTAAAACGATGTTGGAGCGCTTTTGCGCTACTGATCTCCAAAAACGCGCAACCTTCGATTGAAACATCAAAAACCAGGATAACTGTTTGGTGTGCTTTATCAACGCATGGAATAATTGGACCATTTTTTGTTTCGAAAATTCTCTAGGACAGGCAACGAATGTCAACGCTGAAAGTTATCGACGCATTATTACGGTGTTCTCAATGCCAAAACTGAGAGCTCAATCAACGTATTTTTCACAAACGTGGTTTCAACAGGATGTGGCGACTGCACACAATACAGAGCTTCGAGGCATTTGCTTTGGGCAAATTCCCCTTGAAAACTGATTAGTCGCTTTGGGGACATCCCATAGCCACCGAAGCGTCGCGACGTCGCCCGATCTAGCTCCCATGGAATTTTTTTTTTGTGACGCAGAACACAAGGCTCCGTTTTGAACAGCTTGCTCACTCAACTCGATAGAAAACATTTGGATGAAATACTCTTTAAAAAATTAAGTTCGCATTTTTATTACATCGTTCAATGATGCCCTTCATAAAACTTTGTGTCAATTATATCGTTTTTATTTATGTAAGTTTTAAAATATAAATCTGCCGCCAGACACCTTGTAGGGGAAATAATACTTGAACCTTTTAAAATCAAGTATGAGTGGTTTCTGACATAATGCTCGCTAAAAAGAACAACCCCATTGTGACGAAAGTAAAACCATTTTAATTACATTTTAAAGGCAATTATTCGTAGGGATGGTAGGACTTTTAACTTTTAACAGCATCATTTAAAAGATTTTTACGCGTGATTTTATAAACATGGGACTTAAAGATATTATAAGGAAATAAGTGTTCCCGTTTTAGGCCGCTTCACGTGGAATTGTTCAAATACGAATGAATGAAATATTTATGCTTTTCGTTTTGCGCAATAAGACCCTTATAATTTTGTGTATACTTTAAATTCCTGTTACAATTTTGTGCACACTTAAATTTTTTTTGTTGATTAAACTTTTAAAACGACTTTTTTGGTTTTTTTTCAAATTCTTAAATGTAACTTTTCGCAGCTTCCCCTGGCAACGCTGTTATACATGTTTTTAAAAGCCTTCAGCTAACGAAGAATAAAAAGCTGCATGCGCATGTAGTTCTGACATATTCTTGACGTCATCATAAAGATACTTTGCTTTACATGAGTGGTAGTAGTGGTAGGATGACGTTAAAATTATGTCAGAGCTATATAACCATGAAGATTTTTACATTTCGTATACTGCAGGCTTAGGAATGTTATTTATACTTAAGACTGGGCCCTGGCCATGGGACATTCATAGCCGAAGCAGTTGTGCTGAATCTTTGCACCCACGAACGAATTAAATTTACACTGGGTTCATCACGTATTCGTCGAACACCGAACTTTGAACAAAATTGTCGACAAGCAATTACGTACAAATCATTACCGGCAAGATATAATATAAAATCGATATAAATGACGATTATAAAGATCTTCCACACAAATGTTTTTTTTTATGTTTTATTACTGAAACTTCGCTTAAGCGAACTAACAATAAGTATTCAAATCTTAAAACTAAGTAATTAATACTAGTCCAGCCTAATAAGCTTCATATGAGCGCAATAGTATCCCTCCCTTCAGGCGGGTGTGGTCACTATGTTGCAAGATGCTTCGAGTGAGCGGATTTGGATGTGTTTCCAGCTTATTTAAATACTTGTCCACATAGTTCAGATTTCGCAATTTACTAGCGGAACTTGTAGATCCTTGTGTATGTTCCTGTTTTTAATAAACCAAGGAGCACCAGTTATCATTCTTAAAATTTTGTTTTGACGGCGTTGAATTTTTTCTATGTTAGAGGCGGAAGCAGTGCCACATAATTGTTTACCGTAATACCAAATTAGTTTAAAAATTGAATTGTATAGTAGAAGTTTAAAGCCCAGACGAAGAACAGAGTTTCTGACGATTAGCCAATGGATTTGTGTAGATTTAAGCTTCATTTGTGTCAACTTCGCATCTACATATATGTGTCCTCCATGTAAGGCGACGATCCAGGTGAATGCCAAGATACTTCGTCTCAAATCGTTAGGGCACTACAGTGAACTCGCGAAAACGTGAATATCCAGAAACGTGAACATCCAGAAACGTGAACACTTTTTATTTAACATTAACTACTCTAAAACGTGAACAAACATTGAAAGCCCTCAAACGTGAACAGTTTTTTCTGAGGTTTTTTGTTTGTTTACATTAATTTTATTAGTTTTGGGAGTCCCCGAATTATGCAATAAAAGGATCTATAAGCGATATACATAGTTTTATTTGCAAAAGGTTGATTTTTGTGGTCAGATTAATAAGACAATTATGTATTACCCAAAAGCTTAGGTTTTAAAATTTTTAAATTGGACTTTTCGGGTTAAAGCGTTGTTAAGTTTTGACTAGATTTGGATGTTTTTGAACTAATAACAATAAATTGATAAAAAAAAATTAAATTCGTTAGAAAATAATTAAAACATATCCAATCAGAAACGTGAACAAAATCGAAAACATGAACACCCTTGGTAAAAATTAGTTCACGTTTTCGCGAGTTCACTGTATATGGTTAATAATACGGATTGGGGAGCACGTTTTTTGCGTAAACTTGAAGTTACGTAGGCACACTTTTGTTCATCAATTTTTTTTTGTGGTGTTGCCGTTGGTTCGAGGCCTCTTTAAGGTCTTTGTGAATACTGAGAAAGACGGTATCATCAGGAAATGTCGACGTGTGTTTAAAACTATTGGTTGGCATTTCTGCTGTGTAAAGCAAGTACATAATAGAACATAGTCCCTTGAGGTACACCAGCCGCTATTAGTTGGGAACAACTTATTTGGTTTACCTCTTTGATCATAAAGTGTACTTTTCTAATAGGTTGAAAATATTAGCTGGAAGGTTTAGTTTTAGTTTGTTTAACAGGCTTTTGTGCCATAGGGTATCGAAAGCTTGAGAGACATTAATAAAAATCGCGGAGCAGCACTTCCTTTCTTCAAAGGCTTTTCTTATAATCTGCACCAGTCTGTGAGTTTGTTCGATGGTACTATGTTGACTTCTAAAGCCAAATTTGTGATTTGGAATGCAGTTGTTGTCATTCAAAATTGGTGGCAGCTCATTTTTAAGCAGTTTTTCAAACAATTTCGACATAGTTGGTTACAGACTTATGGGCTTATAAGACTCCACCTTCGAAGGAAATTATCTTTACTGAGGCAACTTTTAATATTGGCGGGCATAGTTCAAGCCGGATTATGGCATTAAAAATAAAAAGAGTAATTATTTTAGCTGTAAACATAGCTCTAAAAGCTACTTTGCTGCTTATTTTATCAACGCCAGAAGCTTTTTTTCTTTTAGGTTAGCGATAGCATTTACAACATCTAAAAACAGGAAACGTATTTCTATAGAAAGTCTAGCATCAACAGGCGCTAATTCCCTCACGTCAGTGTATTGAGAGTGAACACGTCGTCATTTCTAGCTCAGGATACTCTTAAATTGCGCAGTGGTGGTTTTGCGATAACGGGTCTTTTACGACGTCTGGCTGATCGCCATCGAGAATAATTTGTTTGAGGAGTCGCGTCTAGACCTTCCAAATGATCCTCAACTGATGCAATTATATGTACCTTCAGCATGTTTTTTAATCGATTTGTATATTCATTCAGCTTAGTTTTAAGTTATGCCGATCTATATTTTTGCCATTCTCTTCTGGCTCTCCTTTTCCTAGATAATAGCTTGTTACTTTTGGCAGAAAAAA
Organism: Melanophora roralis; assembly: GCA_963583895.1. NCBI lineage: Eukaryota > Metazoa > Arthropoda > Insecta > Diptera > Rhinophoridae > Melanophora > Melanophora roralis. The sequence continues at coordinate 84,908,053 of OY757187.1, read as the reverse complement.
ATTTTGTTGTACATGGCCTGACGATAGGTAGAAGAAGAATGTTCAACGGCTTTTATAATGTTTTTATTAATGCTGTTCAGACAATCATCGATTTCTTTGGAAGTTTTTAATGGAAGGTCTTCCGAGCAGTGAGTGCTGATATATTTTTTTTATATTTCAACCAATTTACTCTTTTAGATAAGAAAAAATCACTAGTTGCGATTTGGTCAGGACTGAAAATAGTGATTAAAGTGGGTTGAGAGTCTAACTAAGTCAAAAACAGGGCAACCTCTATAGTTAGCATGTAGTTTACACCGCAATCGTTAATTCTTTACTCTAGAATCATCTTTTGGTTTGTGGTACTTGGTTGTAACATGCAGATCCCCACACACAACACAAACAGAAGGCAACTTACAATACGCTTTTTTCAGATTTTTAGCGAGGATTAAGCTTTAGCAAGTAACATAATAAAGCGGGCAAGGCATATCCATACAAGGTGGTCGCAATAAAAAAATTAAGAGAGTCGTTCTCTTACTCTTTATTTTTTTATATGAAGTTTGACACTAAAATTGAAAAATATTTCGAGTTTAGTGTCAAACTCCATGTAAAAAAATAAAGAGTAAGATAACGACTCTCTTAATTTTTTTATTGCGACCACCTTGTATGGATATGCCTTGAAAGCGGGTGAACATATTCTTCAAAATAAAAAAAACTTTGTTTTTGCTGAGCATAACTTTAAACTCATTTATTATTATTATACTTTACACATGTAATTTTTTTAAATTATTTTCAGATCATAATGAGTAATTATAATCGGGTACTTGCCATATTGGTAGTGGCTTATTTCGGGAAATGCGTTTCTGTAAGTATGTAAAAATAATTGTACATACATATAGTTATATGGTGATACATTGATGCAAAATATTTTTTTTATTTAATTTAAATATTCCTGGTTAAGTCAGTAGTAGGTACCGAGTGTCGAGTGCTTGTTTTTTCTTTGGTTGCTCGATAATTAAAAGTTGTTACTCGATGCGTTTAGCGTTGCGTAAATTTATTAAAAATTCAATCATGTAAACAATATAACTATATACATATGGGTGATTCTGATATTACCGGACAACTTGATGTCTCTGTTTATTTGAATAGTTAAAATATTTCCCACTCTCCCATTTACTTTTGAATAAAGCTTAAAAAGATCTTTGTAATCACTAAAATATCTTTTCTAAAAATTGTTTTGTTCTTAAGAATGGCTACTCAAGTCTTCTAGTATTATTCCCCTGGCTGTCCCCAGTCCTAGTTTCACTTAAATTTTTCTGAATTTCTAACAAATAAGGTATCAAAAGTTAAAAAAAAAAATTAATCAAGTGATTTCTTTCCCATATAAATGTGAATATATTTTGTTCCATTAATATATTTCTGAATGCTTATGTTTTGTCCCTGTAAAATTCTTTTTCCTGTAAAACTCAAAGATTTTAAAAATTTTTTGAAACGCAACAACTTTAATATAAAAAAAAATTGTATGAGCAGCATCCACATGTTGTAGGAGTTTCACCAACTATGTTAACAAAATGAAGATATTGTTTTTATTCTTTAAAATAAGCGTTCACACTTCGTTCGTCATTCGTTTGTGTTTTTTAAATTAACTTTTAATACTCACGGCTGTACTCATAAAAAAATCTGAATTTAGGTTTTAAATATGTACAGTTTAGCTAAATAACATTTTAAGCTTAATTTTTTCAAGGCAAATTCATACAAGGTAAACGCAGGGCGAAAAATTCGTACCTATAATGTCAAACACAAATATGGCATCATTAAAAAAAAAACAAATTATTTGCAAAAGAAAAACGTGAATAAAACTAATTTTACACTGTTTTTTTTCGCACAAAGCACAAGAACGCATCATTTGGTTTCACTGTTTGTTAATTAAAAACACTTTTTTAAATTTTTAGTTTAGAAATCTAACCTAAGCGTATTTTTTTTTAATCAAGAAGAAGCACATAGACGAACTTTTGACATATTGTGAGGAAGTTTGCACGAGCAAAAAATAGTCAGCTCATTTGTCGAGACCACCTTTTCTATGAATTCGCCTTGTTTTTTTTTTAAGTGTTAATTTTTATTTATTGTTGAACTAATTGTTTTTAATACAAATTTTTGATTTTTAGTTTGGCTTTAGTTCATATAAATTCTTTTTATTAGAAGAAATTATTATTTTCCGTTAATGTTGAAAGAAACCTTCAATTTGAAAAAAGCTGATTTTTTCTACCGCTACTAGCCGAGTATAACGCATTTTCGAAAGCAGCTACGCGATTACATCATCAGCAATCTTTGAACGGTAGTAGTGTATTTGGTTGTAAACATCACATATTTAACTTACATGTAACAGAGAAAAGTATACGGTATCAGTGTTTTCTTTCTGTTTTTATTTTGTAAGTTAGGACGAAGTTTACTTTTCATATACACTATGCTTTTTTCCATTAAAGAGATGGACTAATGCATGATACAACTAATCAGGTAATCTCGTCCCTGCATCAACTACAAATTAGTACACAAGTGTCAAACAAAAGCTCATAGAAAAAAAACGGTGAGTAATAATTTTTGTTGTTTTATTTCCACAGAGAGAGCGTAATTTTGACATTTAGGTACTAATCAGCTGGGCCGACGAGATTACCTGATTCTTTGTATCATGGACTAATGCTTGTCCGTTAGTCAAGTGTTGCCAAAGAGACTTTTAATGGAAAAAAGCATAGTGTATATGAAAAGTAAACTTCGTCCTAACTTACAAAATAAAAATAGAAGGAAAACACTGATACCGTATACTTTTCTCTGTTACATGTACATAAGTTAAATAGGTGATGTTTACAACCAAATACACTACTACCGTTCAAAGAGTACTGATGATGAAATTGCGTAGCTGCTTTCGAAAATGCATTCTACTCAGCTAGTAGCGGTAGAAAAAATTAGTTTTTTTTTTTAATTTTGTATCATAAACCGTATTTTAACAAAAAGATTTTTTAACCCTGATGCTGGCAACTCTATAATTTTATTTTGTTGTTGAAGTCGACTTTAATGAAGATGAAAGAGTATTTGGAAAACGAATTTTCCTCTATTTGTTTTGATTTGTTATAATTCACTAAAAATAAAAATATTACTTGTAACATTACTAAAAATAATTGAGCTGAATTTTGAAAAGTGATAAAATATGAATAAAAAATGACTGCAAGGCTTAATATTTATTTTCAAAAACATTCATATATGTACTTTCCATATAATGCCAATGTATTGATTCCTACAGTTGCAAGTTCAAACAAAGGGCAGTAAGGCCAAAAGTTTGTAAGAGTGTTCAAAATAAAAATAAAACAAAAAAGGTTGGGAAATTTGCTTGAAATGGGTTTGAAATTGGCTAAAATGCAATAAAACCACAAAAAAGGGTGTGGAGATTTGCTTAAAATGGGCCTAAAATAGGGTCGAGCCAATTTAAAAATTTGTGTATTTACACTAGAGATGAGCGATATTTCTGTACCTGTGATTTTATACCTGTGACTTAAAAATCACTGGTAACGACAGTGACATAAACTGTGAAGTAACTGCTACTGCGATGTTGTTACCAGACTTAGTTAATTTTTGCCAGCAACCTCGTTCATTCAATCACGAAAACGCTTTCCGCCCATGGTTCCAGAGCTCGAAAAAGAAAGAAAGGAAGACTTCTACACGTACCAACCTAAGAACGCAAAAGACCTCCAAGTAGTTATAAAAGGTATTGATTGACTCTATTGTTGACCCTGAAGAAATGAAGACCAGTTTGTGCAGCAAAGGATTTGAACCAAATCTGTGCCACATATTCGAAACAGGGAAAGGTATTAGCAACCATTATTACTTGTGGAGCTTAAGCCTGGTGATGTCAAATTGAAGAAAAATGAGACACATCCCATCTATGACTTGAAATATATTATGCACCGTAGAGTTGAAGCGCCACATAAACGATCTGGGCCCGTACAGTGAGTGCTTCAACTGCCAAGAATATGGCCACACTAAACTTATTGTAAGTTTCCTTCTGTTTGTGCTGTGTGTGGAAATCTGCATGTTATAATCATATACGACAAACCGAAAGAAGATCCTAGGACGAAGAAGTGCAGTAGTTACCGGGGAAACCACACAGCCAACTATAGAGGTTGCCCTGTTTTTAAATTAGGTAGACGCTCATCAAATCCGAAGGTAGTTCCGTGTTCAGTCTTCAACAAATAGCAACTTGTGATTTTTTTATCTAAAAGAGTAAATTAGTTGAAATATAAAAATATATCTAAACTCACTGCTCTAAAAGCTTCCGCAACAAATTCCCGAAGACATAGATGATTGTCTCAGCAGCCTTAATGAGAACCTTAAAAAGGCCGTTGAACATGCTTCTTCTACCTACCGTCAGGCCAAGTACAGCAAAAAATTTTTCAGCCGATGTGGGAAATCTTTTATTTGAAAAAAGGAGAGCCAAAAAAGAATGACAAAAACATAGAGCGCCCAAACTTAAAACTTAGCCAGACGTCTTAAAAGACCCGTCCTCGCAAACCCCCACTCTGTGATCTGAAAGGATCCTAAACTATAAATGACGAATAAAAATGCGATCTGCCCGCAAGTAATTTTAGGAACGTATTTACTAATACATGTACTGACGTAAGGGAAATACTTACTGCCTGTTGTTACTAGACGTCCTATATAAATACGTTTCCGATTTCCAGATGTTGTAGGGGCTATCGCTAATCTAAATCATAAAAAGCTCCTGGTGCTGATTAAATAAGCAACAAAATACTTTTAGAGCGATAATTCGTCTTGAACATTTTCCGCCAATATGGAAAGTTACCTTAATAAAGATTTTTCCTAGGCCTGGAAGGTGAAGTTTTACAGGCCTATAAGTTTGTTACTAATTACCTCGAAATTGTAAGAAAAACTGCTTAAAAACAAGCTGAATCCGATCCTGAATGACAACAACTGCATTCCAAATCATTATTTTAGCTGTAGAAGTCAACATAGTACAACCGAACAAACTCACAGGTTGGTACAGATTATAAGAAAAGCCTTTGGGAAAAAGTACTGCTCCGCGCTTTCCTTCGATCCCTTAAGCTTTCGATAAAGTATTGCATGAAGACCTGTTAAACCAACTAAAGCTTAAACTTTCAGCCAATATTTTTATCATTATTAAAAAAGTACAATTTCTAATCAAACAGGGAAACCACTTTCGTTTTTCTAAACCGATAGGGAATGGTGTACCTCAAGGGAATATATTGCGTCCAATTCTGTACTTGCTTTAAACAGCAGAAATGCTAACCAACAGTTTTACACACACGTCGATATTTGCCGATGATAAAGCTTTCCTCAGTATTCATAAAGATCATAAAGAGGCCTCGAACCAACTCGAAGCAGCAGTTTTTGCTGGGCTCATTTGACTAAAAACACGCTCTACAACAGCATTAGACCGAGGAAGGCACAAAAGTTTGAAAACTAGGTCTGAAGTTTCCATAAATTTAATATTTCAACCTGCATCTCGATAGTTATAAACTTCTGCCAAAAATTCTACAGTATTATTAGTGCTCGTCCATTTAATGTATTGAATATTGAAATATTGTTCAGTTATTTTTTATATTTTTTCATCACTTATTTTAAACAAATTCAAAATTGGTAAAATACTTTTTTTATTGGCTTTTAAAATGTTTTTATCTGAAGGTCTAAAATAAACAAATATATTACTAATTGTTTTAATTGATTTATAAGACCAACTAGAAAGTTTGTATAAAGTTTTGCCATCTTATATAAAACACCTATATATTTAGCAAATGACATGTTTTAAAGAGTTAAATTTTTTGACGGTAAAGTAGTATTGCGTTTGAAGCGTTTTTTACTCTTTATAAAGATAAAACCATACTAAAACTAAAAAATTGCTAATGGCTAAATGCTAATTTATCTGGCTAAGTATGTTAAAAAATGGCTAAATCTAGCCAGAAAATGGCTGAATTAGCAACGCTGCTGTTATGTATCATCTTTGTTTTATAAGGCAAGGATGTAAGTTGTGTGCTTTAGTTTCAAAATAAAAGTACAGTGAACTCGCGGAAACGTGAACTAATTTTTGCCAAGGGTGTTCATGTTTTCGATTTTGTTCACGTTTCTGATTGGATATGTTTTAATTATTTTCTAACGAATTTAATTTTTTTTTATCAATTTATTGTTATTAGTTCAAAACATCCAAATCTAGTCAAAACTTAACAACGCTTTAACCCGAAAAGTCCAATTTAAAAATTTTAAAACCTAAGCTTTTGGGTAATACATAATTGTCTTATTATTCTGACCACAAAAATCAACCTTTTGCAAATAAAACTATGTATATCGCTTATAGATCCTTTTATTGCTGATTCGGGGACTCCCAAAACTAATAAAATTAATGTAAACAAAAAAAAACCTCAGAAAAAACTGTTCACGTTTTGAAGCTTTCAATGTTTGTTCACGTTTTAGAGTAGTTAATGTTAAATAAAAAGTTTTCACGTTTCTGGATGTTCACGATTCTGGATATTCACGTTTCCGCGAGTTCACTGTACTGTTTCCTCACTATTGGGCAAAGTTCGGTAAATGATTAACCGAACAATAATATCTCAAAACAAAAAAAAATAAAAAATACACAAAAGTAGGGAAGCACAAAAAAAAATTATTTTAAAAATTTAAATTTGTTGAATAAAAATCTGTTAGTTTTTGCAGAAAAACATTTGAGAAATTAAAATACCGGCATCAGCATATTTGCCAACCCGTAATATCTTTCAATTTGGTTTTTAAACAGCTGATTCTTGGAGAATTTGTCTTAAAAACACGAAAAAATACAGGCTTCGACTACTAGTGCGTTAATTTTAATTTGTATATTTGTACATGTTTTTTGTAATTTTTTTTTAAAAACACAAATAAACGTAAAATGCAAAATGGCGTTATAACTTTTAATCGCAGAATTGTAAAGATTAGCAAGACATGTAGTTTAATGGCATTTATAATAACAAATTTATCTAGAACTTTTTGTTACTAATTTTTGCATTTTAGCTACCAAAATGTGAATTTAAATATTTTTTATTTTTTAATTTAATTAAGTAGTTAATTAAATTTTTCGCATATGTAAACCTTTATTGATTACAAAAAATAGGTTCGGTTTGCGTTCGGATTCGGCCAAACATTTTATATGTGTATACGTTCGCTCGGGCTCTACAAAAGGATTTTATGAATAAGGCCGCAAGAGTTTACTTCTTATTAAATATAGCAATTGTTTCAGGTATCTGTAACTGACATTTAAAAATGTTGTCCTAGTTATGAAGCGATTTCAACGTGTTATTAAAAAAAAATTTAAATGCCTTAAAAAAATCGAAAAATTCAACAAATATGCTCTTACGAAACGAAAAAAATGTTTTTTTACGGCCTCAATACGCACTACAGACAAAAGCATGCAGCTGCGTATTAAAGACTAAGCAGTTCCTCTCTTATAACATTAAAAACTATTATCATAACCGCCCACATTCATAATATTTATAGCAGGTTTATTAGAGGCTTATATGGCAAGTATGCCATAGATATCTGTCAAATAAACCTTGTATAAGTGTTATGGATATGTCAACTAATTTTTAACGTTTTTTGTACAATAAATATCCTCTCGTAGTCAAACTTTAAAAGAAGCATAGATTTGTCGGCCTCGTACGCTCTCATACCAGACGCCCGACTTTCTGCGGATGTGTTGCCTAGGGGATACGAAATCGATTTACGCCCAGACATTTCTGACAGCACTTTTACTGGAAGTATTAAGATAAATGTTAGCTGGAGCGTTCCAATCAGAACAATTTCTTTACATGCTCACTTTGATTTGCAAATTAATGAGAGATCAATTAAACTATCAAAAGTTGCTTTGGACTCGGGGTAATTTCTCGTTACTTCATATCTATATTTACTGTCATTATTAATTTCAAAACATATTTACATTATTTTTAGAACTACAGATTCACGAATGGAAGACATACCTGTTCTACGTGGGGACAGAATTCCAAAAAAGACAGTTTTTGTTATATATTTAAGAGAAAAAATAAATAAATGTGATCATTGTGAATTGAAAATGGATTTTGATGGAAACATATGGGAAACAACTGAGGGACTTTTTAGGGGTTCATATAACGTTGAAAATGGTACGGTTAAGAAAACATATTTGGCAACACATTTGAGACCTAATAACGCTCGTCGTCTCTTTCCATGCTTTGATGAACCTGGCTTTAAGGTAAAAATTCGTAAAGTGCCAATTTAAAATCTTAAATTTAACAAAAACAAATTGCTCCTCTTTATTTAAGGTACCATTTACCGTTTCTATTTCGAGACCACGCGACTACGTAACGTTGTTTAATACACCCTTACTCAGAACTGAAGATTTGTAAGTATGTACGGCAGTACAATAATTCAATTTAAAAGTTTGCCAAATCCAGGGGCAAATTACAGCATTCGATTCGAAATTTAAAAATTCTTATTAGAATTTTTATATTAAAAGCATTGACAGAAAAATACAATTAATAGAAAAACTTTAAATCAATTACATTGTACTATAAAGTAAGAATAATACACTAAAAAGTTTGCCATCAAAATCACAAATTTTAAACTTTCTGCGCATGTTGAATTTGTGATGCCACGCACCCTGTTTTTCTATCGGCTAATAATTTTCAGCTGTTACGTTAATGTGTAAATGAAACAGTAAGGGAAAATTAAATAATTTTTTGGAGCCAGAGTTCCTATTTTATTTAGCTCATCTCTTTAGTTGATGGCACCTAGAGCCCGTCGTATGTCATCCGTCTTCGGTTTTAACTGTCATGAACGTGCGGGCGTAAGGGATCTTTGAGGTACCATGCACACTTAAAGTAAAAAAAATTAAATATAGCTTTTGTCTGTTCAGAAGGTAAAAAATAAATAACGTTGGCGAAAAAATAATCCAAATCGTATAAGAAGTTCCGGAGAAAAATCAAGCCATTCAAACAAACTTTTCATCTTTAATATATTAGTATAGAATATATGTATATCTATGTATATATTTACTTATATCTTTACTATAGATAAAGTGTAAAAATATGCAAATAATGTATTTAATTGAATCTACTAAGACGGCTTTTTTGTTCACCTATTTGTTATTTTACTTTCTAAAAACTTAAAAAATTTATTTCTTATAAAATTGTTTAAAATCTCAGTGAAAAGTACAAAGAGGTAAATGTGTCAGCAAAAAAGTGTAAACGTATTGATACTTTCTTGTTTTGCATTTCATGTGTAAGTGCAGTTGAACATTTTAAAGGAAGTAAAATGTCAAAGAAATGCCAAGTAAACTAAAGCTAAAATCATGAATTTTAAACTACGCCATCACTAATTCTATTTCAGAACTTTCTAATTCAATTTCAGATTTTTCTAATTCAATTTTTTAAATTTCTAATTAAATTTTAGAAATTTCTAATTAAAATTTCGAATTTTTGAATGCAATTTTAGAATTTTTGATTTATATTTTAAAATTTTCTAGCTATTTTTCAGAGCCTTAAAATTGTATTTCAAATTAAAAATTCTGAAATACAAATAGAAAATTCTTAAATTGTGAACGGCCTGTGCTTACTTTAACACTCTTTTATTTGTGCGTCCAGAATAAAAGAATTTTAAAAAATATGGGAAACAATAATCTTTATATAAGAAGCAGTACCATATATCGGGCTCCGTGCCGAATTTATTCCCTATGTGGAAAAAATTTAGCAAGTATGTAATGATATTTTCAGTTTCGGAATTAATTATTGAACTCTTTCGGTACCATCTATGGTTGAGATTCGGCTCAACGGAAATAATAGCAAAACAATGTCTCCAACTAGTTCTGTTGTCAGTAAAATTTAGCAAGAAGTAGAGTAACTGGGTGCAAAAATTCATGTGTACATTTTTATAACTTATTACAGGATTTGAAAACCTTGAATTGCTTACAGCAAGTACACGCACACAAGAAATTAGGTGTTGAGTAAAGGGCCAAAATTGTAAGTTGTATATTCGTCATAAGACCGCGATTCTTGCAAATAGTTCTTCACGATTTACAGTATTAATTTCCTTGCTAAAAATTAATTTTAATTAAATATAAATATATATATATCTGTTTTTAAATTGATTGTTCTCCAATGGGTTATTTATTTTGTAAGAAAATAAGAACAAATCGTTGTCAAAATTACAACGGCTGTCGTCAAAACAAGAACCAGGCGTTTTTAAAAAAATTACACCATTCGTTGTCAAATAGAGATAGAACGTTGTAGCTCACTTTTAAAACGGATTTTCTTCTGTGTAGTTCTTCAATCAAGAATGTATATACCATTCCATGTATATACCATTCCATGTATATACCATACTGGATCACTGACAATGTTATAAGCCGGCTTATGTACAAAGAACATATCAATCAATTGCTTAATATGAAGAAGGCGTAACTCGTTTTTTTTAAAAACCCGATCTTTATTTTGCTTATTTTGGCAAATAAATGTCACAGTCATCATATTGTTTTTAAATTGAAACTAATCTTTTTCCTGTTTTTTTTTTAAAGTATTTTTCTTTTCCTGTGAACTTAAAAAAAATTAGTTACGGCTCATTCATATTAAGTCATCGTTATAGATAGATATGCAAACATATGTATATGTTGTTTGCTGTCTTTTTAGGGATCAGAGAAAAATAGATTACGTTTTGGATCATTTTGAGACCACTCCTCCAATGTCAACATTTACTTTTGGGTTTGCAATTACACAGTTACAGAAGTACAAAAACCCCGAACGAAAGGAAATACATATTGGGCCTAATATTGTTATATGGTCAACTCCAGATCTTCATTCAGAACTAGAGGTATGCTTCTACATTTTTTTTTAACATGATTAAAGTATATGGTTCATTCTGAGATTACAGGCTATTTTTAACGTAATTTGCGGCGTCGATGTTTTTGCAAAATAACGAATTTGGAGTGGGTTACTGCATTTATTTAAATTATCGCTACTCAATTATCATAGGTGCACATCTATTTTTTAAATTTTAGCCGAATTATGCATAGTTTTTAAAATAGTTCCTCCGTCAACTACACAGAAAAAACTTCATATATTTTTTTTCAAACAAACATAAACAAAAAAATCAAAAAGTTGTTTTGCTCAATAGCCTTAATTTTTTTTATTAAAAATAGTAGGCATTTTTTCCAAATAAGTTTTTTCAAAAATCTAATAAAATTATTTATCTGATTTTACAATTTTGTTTATAGGACCGAAACAAGTAAAACATTTAACTGAAATAGTTTTTTTTTTTGTCTAAAATCGGTCCTATAAACAAAATTGCAAAATAATAAAACATTTTTATTAGATTTAAAAAACAATTATTTAAAAAAATGCCTACTATTTTCATTAAAAAAACAAGTAAGAGCGCTATATTCAGCTGTGCCGAATCTTATATACTCTTCACATTGGTCTTTTTGTTAACCTAGTCACCTGATCTAGGCGAGTTGTTTTCCAACCAATATTATAATTATTTATGGTGGGCTTTTAATACATACATAGCTATTATAATAACAAGGAAACAGAAAATTCACTACATTTGAAAAGTTGTATCGACTTCCCTATCCTTAAGGGTCCAAAATATATTTACATTATGGGGTCGCAAATGGATTAAAAACAAGTAAGAGCACTATATTCGGATGTGCTGAATCTTATATACCCTTCACATTGGCCTTTCGAAATACCAAAAGGGAAGTTGTAGAGGTTTTTATCCTATTTTTTTCAAATTGGTATGGCAACCCCCTTAGGACGCGGAGATAAGAGGTAAGTATGTTCTAGGAATATGTTTGGGAGAAGAAACTAATGGGGGTCGGTCGTACACTTTTTTGCTCTAAGACCAACTCTGAAGAGTTGTGGGCGTTTCCATATCATTTTTGTAAATTTTATATGGCAACCCCCTTTGGGCGTGGAGATAGGGGGTAAGAATGTTCTAGGAATATGTTTGGGAGGGCACACTAATGGGGGTCGGTCGTACACTTTATTGCTCTAAGGCCAACTCTAAAAAGGGGGAGGCATTTGCATATCATTTTTGTAAATTTTGTATGGCAACCCCCTTAGGGCGTGGTGATAGGGAGTAAGTATGTTCTAGGAATATGTTTGGGAGAAGAAATTAAAGGGGGTCGGTCGTACACTTTATTGCTCTAAAGCCAACTCTAAAGAAGTTGTGGGCATTTTCATATCATTTTTTGTAAACTTTGTATGGCAACCCCCTTAGGGCGTAGAGATAGGGGGTATACATGTTCTAGGAATATGTTTGGAAGAAGAAACTAATAGGGGTCGGTCGTACACCTTATTGCTCTAAAGCCAACTCTGAAGAAGTTGTGGGCATTTTTACATAATTTTTGTAAATTTTGTATGGCAACCCCCTTAGGGCGCGGAGATAGGGGGTAAGTATGTTCTAGGAATATGTTTGGGAGAAGAAATTAATGGGGTCGGTCGTACACTTTATTGCTCTTAGGCCAACTCTGAAGAAGTTGTGGGCATTTTTACATCATTTTTGTAAATTTTGTATGACAACCCCCTTAGGGCATGGAGATAAGGGGTAAGTATATTCTAGGTATTTTTTTGGAAGGAAAACTAATGGGGGTCGGTAGTACACTTTATTGCTTTAAGGCTAACTCTAAAGAAGTTGTGGGCATTTGCATATCATTTTTGTAAATTTTGTTTGGCAGCCCCCTTAGGGCATGGAGATAAGGGGTAAGTATATTCTAGGAATATGTTTGGGAAGGAAAACTAATGGGGGTCGGTAGTACACTTTATTGCTTTAAGGCTAACTCTAAAGAAGTTGTGGGCATTTGCATATCCTTTTTGTAAATTTTGTATGGCAGCCCCCTTAGGGCGCGGAGATAGGGGGTAAGTATGTTCTAGGAATATTTTTGGGAGAAGAAATTAATGGGGGTCGGTCGTACACTTTATTGCTCTTAGGCCAACTCTGAAGAAAATGTGGGCATTTTTACATCATTTTTGTAAATTTTGTATGACAACCCCCTTAGGGCATGGAGATAAGGGGTAAGTATATTCTAGGTATTTTTTTGGAAGGAAAACTAATGGGGGTCGGTAGTACACTTTATTGCTTTAAGGCTAACTCTAAAGAAGTTGTGGGCATTTGCATATCATTTTTGTAAATTTTGTTTGGCAGCCCCCTTAGGGCATGGAGATAAGGGGTAAGTATATTCTAGGAATATGTTTGGGAAGGAAAACTAATGGGGGTCGGTCGTACACTTTATTGCTCTAAAGCCAACTCTAAAGAAGTTGTGGGCATTTTCATATCATTTTTTGTAAACTTTGTATGGCAACCCCCTTAGGGCGTGGAGATAGGGGGTATACATGTTCTAGGAATATGTTTGGAAGAAGAAACTAATAGGGGTCGGTCGTACACTTTATTGCTCTAATGCCAACTCTAAAGAAGTTGTGGGCATTTTTACATCATTTTTGTAAATTTTGTATGGCAACCCCCTTAGGGCATGGAGATAAGGGCTAAGTATATTCTAGGAATATGTTTGGGAAGGAAAACTAATGGGGGTTGGTAGTACACTTTATTGCTTTAAGGCTAACTCTAAAGAAGTTGTGGGCATTTTCATATCATTTTTGTAAATTTTGTATGGCAGCCCCCTTAGGCCGCGGAGATAGGGGGTAAGTATGTTCTAGGAATATGTTTGGGAGAAGAAATTAAAGGGGGTCGGTCGTACACTTTATTGCTCTAAGGCCAACTCTAAAGAAGTTGTGGGCATTTTCATATAATTTTTGTAAATTTTGTATGGCAACCCCCTCAGTGCGTGGAGATAGGGTAAAAGTATATTCTAGGAATATGTTTGGGAGAAGAAATTAATGGGGTCGGTCGTACACTTTATTGCTCTAAGGCCAACTCTGAAGAAGTTGTGGGCATTTTCATATCATTTTTGTAAATTTTGTATGACAACCCCCTTTGGGCGTGGAGATAGGGGGTAAGAATGTTCTAGGAATATGTTTGGGAGGGCACACTAATGGGGGTCGGTCGTACATTTTATTAATCTAAGGCCAACTCTGAAGAAGTTGTGGGCATTTTCATATAATTTTTGTAAATTTTGTCTGGCAACCCCCTTAGGGCATGGAGATAGGGGGTAAGTATGTTCTAGGAATATGTTTGGGAGAAGAAATTATTGGGGTTCCGTTGTTCACTTTATTGCTTTAAGGCCAACTCTGAAGAAGTTGTGGGCATTATCATATCATTTTTGTAAATTTTGTATCGCAACCCCCCTAGGGCGTGGAGATAGGGGGTAAGTATATTCAAGGAATATGTTTGGGAGAGGAAACTAATGGGGGTCGGTCGTACACTTTATTGCTCTAAGGCCAACTTTGAAGAAGTTGTGGGCATTTTTACACCATTTTTGTAAATTTTGTATGGCAGCCCCCTTAGGGCGTGGAGATAGGAGGTAAGTATGCTCTAGGAATACGTTTGGGAGGGCACACTAATGGGGGTCGGTCGTACATTTTATTAATCTAAGGCCAACTCTGAAGAAGTTGTGGGCATTTTCATATAATTTTTGTAAATTTTGTCTGGCAACCCCCTTAGGGCGCGGAGATAGGGGGTAAGTATGTTCTAGGAATATGTTTGGGTGAAGAAAATAATGGGGGTCGGTCGTACACTTTATTGCTCTTAGGTCAACTCTGAAGAAGTTGTGGGCATTTTCATATCATTTTTGTAAATTTTGTATGGCAGCCCCCTTAGGGCGTGGAGATAGGGGGTAAGTATGTTCTAGGAATATGCTTGGGAGAAGAAATTATTGGGGTTCCGTTGTTCACTTTATTGCTTTAAGGCCAACTCTGAAGAAGTTGTGGGCATTATCATATCATTTTTGTAAATTTTGTATCGCAACCCCCCTAGGGCGTGGAGATAGGGGGTAAGTATATTCAAGGAATATGTTTGGGAGAGGAAACTAATGGGGGTCGGTCGTACACTTTATTGCTCTAAGGCCAACTTTGAAGAAGTTGTGGGCATTTTTACACCATTTTTGTAAATTTTGTATGGCAGCCCCCTTAGGGCGTGGAGATAGGAGGTAAGTATGCTCTAGGAATACGTTTGGGAGGAAAAACTAATGGGGGTCTGTGATACATTTGTTTCCTCTACGGGCGAATCCGGGGAAGTTGTAGCTGTTTTTACCTTATTTTTTAAAATTTTGTATGGCAACCATGTCAGTGGCTGGAGATAGAGAGTAAGTATGTTCCACAAAAATGTTTGGATGGTCTTACATTTTACCTTTGTAGGAGAACCCTGGAAGCCGTAGAAGCGATTTTAAAAATGTTTAAATTAAGCTTCGTATGGCAACCCTGTTATATGTATGAACACTAATACTTATATGATTTTTGTTTTGGGTGTGTTTCAATAATATAGACATGACGGGTTCTGTTTTGTTCTTTTTTTGTTGTCTTTTTTTGTTGTTTTTTTTCCCGCGACTATCTCTGACGGTTTGATACCACTTACGGGTCTATGCGATATCCGGGGGCTTCAGAAAGTTGATTTCATCCATAACACGGACAGACGGACATCGCTAAATCGGCTTCCCTATCCATAAGGATCCAGAATATATTTATTCTTTATGGGGTCCCAAATGGAATATAAAGAAATTACAAACGGAATGACAAACTTATATATACCCTTATCACTTATGTGAAGGGTATAAAAATAACAACAACAACAAACGAAATGGCAAACTGCTATACATATTAAACACGTGCAAAGATATAGGAATCTGCTTTGTGTGTTTTTCAGCTTATAGTGCGTATTGATAAGTACCCTGTAAAAAATCTTGGACCATCTGGTCCGTTTTAGCTGAAATGGACTAGTTGCAACATGGTCCTTGTGTAATGCAGTCATGGACCATGTCATTGTCAAACAAGAACTTGTAGTTCCTTAAGTGATATGCGTTCCTGTTTTAACGATTGCGTACCGAGTTGTCGTTGTTTGTAGGTAGGATAGAGTAGTTTTGAAACTACTCCGACGTAATGCAAATCTGGGTTAAGTGGTCCGGCCCTAGGACATCATAATGTTAAAAAGACCATGTTTTTTACATGCATTTGGGTTAGTTTTGGAGTAATCCTACTCCTTTATGGACTAGTCCATACACGCATGTATGGACTAGTCCTGTTTTCTGCAGGGTAGCTTCGTGTTTTTGTTATAAGTTATAAGTGTATTCTCTAATTAAATGTGGTGTGGTTTGGTAAAATGAGAGAGTATTTTAAATTAAAATTCAAATTATTAAAAAATAAAAAAAATATATATATATTATTTTATCTTAATTTTTGAGCTTGAGATCAAAAAAATGTTTTTTAAATTTTTTTTTTCACATTTAAACACTATAGCTACAATAAACTTTAAAAATAAAATTTTTGCTTAATGCAGAACCCTTTATATAAACGATCTTGTTTATTTGTTGTATCCACAGTTATAAGAAAATATGCATGGTACTGTTGTTATTCAGCACAAAAAAAAAAACAAATACATTACGCACTCAATGCAAAACCATAAACAACAATATTTGTTTATAAGAGTAGAGTGAGTGCGCAATAGCAAAACCATGCAATATCAGTTACACCTATTCACAGACTTATACCAAAAACAACTACATATTTGATTTTTCGTTTATTTTCTTTAACATAAAAACCAGATAACAATTTTTAAGGATCTAATAAAGTATTGTCTAAAAAAATCTGTAATATTAAAAAACTGTTTGTTTGAATTAAAATTTGTGAAGTTTTTTCTGTGTATTAAGCCCATACGTTTTTCTTTACAATTACAGTTTCATTACGAAACTGTGAAAGAAATTCATTTCGTCAACTTATTTTTAAACTTTAATTTCTGTGAAAATCGTCATTCCCATGACCATTTCTGTTGATAGAAGAATGACGAAGACATAAAAACTCCCTGTATTGGAAGTTTAAGCTTTAACGCTTAAGAAATAAAAATGATACGAGAATACGTACACATTTAAAGTATTAAACTTTGTTTTTTAAAGCAACGCAGGGAAACGACTAACGAATTGTGAACGCTTTTTTCGAAGGGCCAAATCCAATATCTTTCTTTTGTTAATATATGACGTTGGTGAAATTCCTACAAAATGTGAACGTAGTTCATAGTGTTCTTATTCATTAAAGTTATTGCATATCAAAAACGGTTTTAAATCTTTGAGTTTTAACGCATAAATTATTTGACAAGGAAATTACGTGTATTTTAGCGACAAAATATAGACATTTATTAAAATATTAATTGACCAGAAATATTCTCATTTATAGAAGAGAGAGATCACCTAAAAACTTTTTTTTTATATTAAAGTAATTTCGTTTAAAATTTCTATACCATATTTGTTAGACATTTAGACAAATTTAAGTTAAACTAGGGCTGGGGACAGCCAGGGGAATGATACTAAAAGACTTGAGTAGGCATTTTTTTTAAGAACATAACAGTTTTTGGCAAAGTTATTTTAGTGATTACGAAGATCTTTTAAAGCTTTATTTAAAAGTAAAAAAAAAAATGTGGGATATGTTTTAAAATTTCATATTTAAATAAACAGGGGCATCAAATTGGCCGGTAATCTCAGATTCACCCATATATATGTACATATGTATGTATATATATGTATCGCTCATTCACTCAAACAGTATCATAATTCAAAAACCACAGTTTTAAGAAAATTGGCTTAAAAGTTTTAAGACAAAAAACCTAGAGAATACTTGTTTTTTTGATAAATTCTTGCAACGTCGAAAATACTTGTATAACTTCTAGTCTGCACGAGAAATTTGGAAATTTCTATGCAATCAATTGTCAAAATCTGTTGCTAACACAAAAAATTATCGTGTGGACCGCACATTTACGCAATTATGTTAGGACACAAGCTGTCAAATTAGTTGTTGTTGTTTTAAAAAAGTGGCGGAAAAAAGATAATATTAAAAAAAAAGAATAATGTAAACAAAAATTATAAAAAAAAGAAAATAAATTAATAAAGAAACATATTTATTTAATAAAAAATAAAAAATAAACAATCAAAATGTTAGTCGTTAGTTTTTTATGAATGTCTGCAGTAACCTTTCTTAACAAAAATTTAAAATTTGCTTCCATGATCATAAACGTTTACCGCAGTCTGAACACAAACATTTTTTGTGACTTCATTCTGTTGACATTATTGCTTGTGCTCAGAAATAATATATCCACGTCTGGCCCAGCGTAAACAATTGCATTTAGAATTTAACTTGAAGAAATATTTTTAGTAGGGATTCAGTTTCAAATTTGTACATTCATATGTATATTTATTTTGAATTATGATGTTACTTGAGTAAATAAGCGATATATTAAATTTATGTATACATATTTAAGAAAATTTATAACAAAAGGCAAAAAATCCAATCTCGAAAAATTTCAGTTTGATTTGAATATATGTATGTAAGTGTGTTTAAAAGGTTTTTAATTGTATTTTTTATAACTATTATTTTATTAGAGTTGGATAACGAAAAAGAAACAATTATTTTACGAGTGGAACAATTGCATTTTGTTATGGCCCTTCTGATATTATTATTATATATGCACATTAGCGGTGTTCTTATTTTGCTTTATCCGATTCTTATTCCAAAAACAAAAAAAAAGTTTTCTAAATCCGATAAGTTAAAGAGAAACGATTTAAAATATTCAGTATAGGCAGTATGGGTAAAAATTCTAGTTTAAAATATTTCTGAATTAAAGAAGATTTTTTCTTAATATTTTGTTTTTACAATTCAATATTATATATTAAAACCCCCGTTTTTACAATCCATTTAAGAGTTATCTTAATATTAACTAATGATTGTCCACAATTCCAATTTCCATCATACAAAAATTGGACCAGATTCACAAACTTTGGAAAACCAACTTCTGCTCCCAAAAATCTTTTCTAATCATTGTATTTTTTTAAAAAGTTAAGAAAATAAAATTAAATATTTTTTTTTCTTTTCGTCCACATAAAAAATAATCTAAGTGAACTTTACTTAAATCAAGCCATAGCGGTCTCAAAAGTACGGTGAGAACGGTTTTTCTTAAGCCAAGTATGAAATTTCTTACTGCAATTACGATTTTTCTAGTACGAATTTCTTACACACAAAAAACTACAAAAAAAATTTTTCAAACAAATTCTTGTTCAAAATAATTTATTTTTTTAGTCAATTTATTTAATAGTCTCTAATAATATTTTTATTCGATTTTTAAATCAAACAAAATTTTCGCCTAGACAAATAAAATATTTAACCAGCTCAGCAAAATTTTTTAACAGAAGCTAAAACTCTTGCAAAATTGTTTGTCTAAATTTACAACTTTCGTTGTAGGTCCTCAGCCAAACAAAATATTTACTGATTCTCTGAAATTTGTTACTGATTCTACAACTCAGTTTTTTCTGTGTACTTTTAGCCACAATTAAGCCAAAAAAGGATTGATTTAAATTTGGAACCGCACTTGATGTATGTCACAAAAAAAAATTTTTTTTTAATCGTAAACGGGATTAATCTAAAAGTGAAATGTCATTTTTTTGACTTATGGAGCTTAATTAAAGAAAAAGAGAGTTTTTTTATATATTTTTATTATTTTATAAATACTTAATATTTATAATGTACCGTACTTACCGTAGCTGAGATTCGAACCAGGGAATCTTTGCAATGCAACACCAGCGCACTGCCTCTATGGCCACCGAGACACTTTGTTTTTAAATTTAAAATAATATATTAAAACAATAAGTTTTTTTCTGCTTGACTTATCGAATCAATCCGAATAGGCTTAATTTAAGAGAATCTAAGTACGGATCCTACTAGAAAATTTCAAGAATATTTTTGGATAAATTTGAGTATAAAATTCTTGGTCTTAGAATGTGTCTTTTCTTTTTGTGTGTATACTTTAATACTGAATTTATTTCCGGGTCATTTAAAACTTATTCGACTCGCTTTAAATTTTACTTATTTATTTTTTCTTAAAATAAATTAACAATCTGGCAGGCAAACCGGAATAAATGCTTTCTAAAAATTGACACATATAAATAAGAACACCTCTAACGAGCATATATGTAAATATAAACAATAACGTTAATTTTAGGAAGTTTTTGAAAGGCTAAATACAGTTTATAGACATCTTCATAATTATTTCAACGTTTCGATTCCACTCTCAAAAATTGATGTTTTGGCTATACCTGATCTTGCATCCCTTAAACCCGCTGATAATTGGGGCTTATTAATGTTTAGGTAAGTACGATACCTTAGTTTTACATATTATCTTCATTTCCTGGAAACAATTTAATTAAGTACCATCCACGTTATCTTTTAATTTACCTTGATTTTATGGCATTTTTTTTTTTTGTAACATACATTTTCCATTTTTTCATGCTTTTTGATCATTTTCGTGTTCCATTCTAAAGCAAATATAGAACTTGAAATCAAAATCAAGATCTTTCCTAAATATATCGCCAAAAAGGTAGTAGAGGCTTAACATGTTTAACACTTTCTCATATTAAAAGGTGAGATAATGAATTTTTTTTAAATTTTTTTAACTTCTTGTTTATACAATAAATAAATTTATTTTGTGAACGAGAAGTTTGTTTTTTATAATAAACGTTTTAGTTGTAATGAAACAAAAAAAAACATCCATCCCTGCTGGATAATAAATTAAAATGCAAACTGTTATTTATTAATGAGCTAATTCTCCAATCTCCAAGTTTTAATAAAAATATCACACCCGTCACATTTTTAAAAAAGATTTGATTATTGTAAAAAATAAATATAGAATGGACTGTTTTAAAAGACAATTATTAAAAGAGGCATTAGCCCAAAATTGGCAGAGCTTACGTACATGCAAAACTGCAAAAATGTTAAAAGATGACCAAAAGCCAAGCTCTCATATTCGACTTGCCGCCCTCCAAGAAGAATACGAGGCCCATGACATTGAAAGAAAGACCTATAAGCCACCTCGAACTTGTAAAAAAAACTCTTACACACTAAGAATAAATCAAGCAAACTTTACTTACATAAATCAAGCCATAGCGGTGCCAAAAGTACGGTGAGTACGGTTTTTCTTAAATCAAGTACAAAATTTCTTACTCCAAGTAAAATTTTTCAAGTAAGAATTTCTTACTTTTAGCCACAATTAATCCAAGAAAGGATTGATTTAAGTTCGGACCGTACTTGATGTAAGCCAAAAAAAGATTGATTTAAGCCATAAACTGGATTAATTCGAAAGTGAAATGTCATTTTTTTTGACTTATGGAGCTTTATTAAAGAAGAAGAATTTTATATTTTATTTTATAGACACTTAAAATTTACAATTTAAAAATTGCATTTTTGTACTTACCGAAGCTGAGATTCAAACCAGGGACTTTCTGCACTCAGCACAAGCGCGTTACCTCTAGGCGACCGAGACACTTTGTTTTAAAATGTAAAATAATATATTAAAGCAACAAGCTTTTTTCTGCTTGATTGGTTGAATCAATCCGAATAGGCTTGATTTAAGAAAATGTAAGTACGGATCGTACTTAAAAAGATTTTGGATAAATTCAAAAAAAAAATTTTTGATTTTAGAAAGGGAGTTTTCTTTCTGTGTACATAAGTATACTCAATACTAAAATAAAAAAGGACAACACCACGATTAAAAGCGGCTTAATACAAAAAAAACAGATGTTTTTTTATTTGAGCATTTACGTTTTACCAATAAGTTTAAATGGAAAATATCGTACAGAAATAGTCTGCCACTTATGAAACAATATAACAATTTTATAGTTTTAAACTTTCATCATCAATGTCTTACTTTTAAAGTAGCTTTCTTAAATTGTTTTTTTAAATATTTTAATATGTACAAGCCTTTTCTCGTTTACCTAATAGAGACACACAATTGCTTAAAGGCGGCTATTACAGTATTACTCAAGAAATGATTTATCAATGGCTCGGCTCGTGGGTAACCCCTTTTTGGTGGAGTGATGCTCATGTAAATAAAGCTTTAATAAGTTTCCTGGCTGCTAAGCTAACTTTAAAGGTACATCTTGAGATTATATCTGTAAACCAAATAATACATTTAGATATTTTATTTGTATATAGATTGACAACGGTATCGAATTCAATGGCAAATACCCCATGACCGTACTGTATTCACTATACTACGAATTAAGTAAGAGATATCCCCATTCACGCATAACAGGAATGAAACAAGAAGTTATATCCTATAAAACGGAACTTTTATTACGAATGCTTAATTATACTATTGGTGAGTTTACTTTTCAAACAGGCATTAGAAACTTTATTGCGGACCGTCATTATGGTACATTTTTCGCTAATGATCTGTGGGACGCTTTAACTAAACAAGCTACCCTTGATCAATCCTTGCCTGACCAATATAGCATTGCCGAAATTGCTGATTCGTGGATTGCAAAAGACCGCTTACCAGTTATAAATGTAGATCGTGATTATGCGAAAAAAATGGCAACAGTTAGTCAAAAAGTATATCTACGGGAACGACCGCACGATGTACCTGAGCGTGATAAAATGTTGTGGTGGCTTCCATTAGTCATCATCAGACAAGATCGTTTAAATTTTTCCAACACAAGGCCGGAAATATGGATCGAAAAAGAGAAAAGCAAAATTCTTAGTAATTTACCTGATGCTGATAAATTTATTATAATTAATCCTGAAGAAATCGGTCCGTTTCCTGTCAACTACGATGTAGTTAATTGGAATTTACTTTCGTTTTTTCTGCAGACTGCTGAAGGTCTAAAGCGCATTCCAACATATACACGGTAAATTTCTCCATCGAAACACGATAATACAGAAAAAAGTGATCTGTTCACCAGCGAATATGAAGCATTGTTGAAAAGGAGATTTAAAAAAAGTTTCCTTATTTTATGCTAAAAGAAAGGGGCTTCGTTTAAATTTTTTCGTTTTATCTTCCACATTTACAGTCGGATCTTAAATAATGATGTGCTTATGATTTTACCTCGACAATACCAATTTTCTTGCTCCAAAAGTCGTTTACCCAAAATTATATAACAAGAATTAAAAAGTTAAGGTAAAACCATGTAAGGGAAAGTTTAGTCGATCATATGTCGGTGTTATTCAAGTAAGCTGTTTTTGCGTCTCTCGGCCTTACAGAAATTAATGTGGCACCTCGGTGGCCGCCATAGCAGATTCAAATACTACATGAATGGTGTAAAAAAAGTGTAAAGTGTGCTAAAATTATATAAGATAATTATCAAATGATTTGAATTTATTTAGGAAGTATTCCGTAAAGTTGTATTTAGATTAAAAAACAGTTAAATTTGGATAGAATATTTTTTTTAAACTGGTTTAAAGAGTTATTCAAAGCAACAATTGCACGAAAATATCGAAATTTTGTTGAAGTTAATTTTGTCAGTTATTTTGTTGTTAAAACTCAAACAACTTACATATATGAGTAGACAACAACTAAATAACATTTAACTTTATAACTGTTTTTTCTGACACTCGCCCTACGATTTTATAAGATTTTTATCTCGAAGAAGAAGTATTTGAAAAATGCTTTATTGTGAGTAGATAAAATTATATCGTATCCATATGTACTTTATTTTTATTTTACTGCTTATTCATATGGCGGCCAATTGACTGCCTTTTCTTGGTAAGTCGAAAGACGCTGAAAATTCATTCAACTTAAATTTCATCGAAATATGATAGACCAAGCTTTGCCTTTTCGGTTTTATCTTAATTTTTTGAATTCTTGTAATACGTTTTAAGATATAGTGGGTAAGTACTTAAGAAGAAGCTTTGAATCAACGAAGTTGTCTAGACAAAATCTTTGACACACATTTTTTCAGCATCCGACGGCAGACGCCTAAGATAAAACAAAAAAAAACTGAAAAAAGGTATCTTTTCAGAAGCTTAAAAATTTGTTTTTAATCTGGTGTGAAATGACTTCAAAGGCATGCTAGAGGCTAATGACCACTAGATAAAAACATTTATCCTTCAAAGGCATGCTAGAGGCTAATGACCACTAGATAAAAACATTTATCTCCTTAAGATATAAACATTGATATATTGCACTTTAAGATCCGACAGTAAAGGCCGAGGTTATAATAAAAAAAACTAAAGAAGCACCCATACTTTTGGCATAAAAAAGTTACACTTTTTTTAAATCTTTCAACAATGCTTCATATTCCCTGGAGTACTGCGAGCTTTATTTTATCAAGAATATTTAATGTAGGTACATTCCTCACATACTTTAGTTGAATTTGTGATTTCAGAGCAAAACTTTTGCATGATGCTTGGAACTTAGCCTATGCTGGCGATCTAAGTTTCGCAACGGCATTGAATATTACACTTTTCTTAAAGTTCGAACGCGATCATATAGTTTGGAATCCAGTTTTTACATTTATTGATCATATTGGAAGACACATAGATATGTCCGATGTTCATAAAAAATTCGAGGTAAATAATAACGTTCCGAGTTTTTGTTTAAAACTGTAAACTTTTTTGCTTTCTTTTATAATTTTTGTAGCGTATTTTACAAACTATTTTTAAGTTCCATATTTTTCTAGTTTCACAAACATGTTCTTTAGTTAACTTTTATAGTGATAAATTTTATAAAAGAATAAAATTAAAAAAGTTATTTTCCCGACAGTATCCAAAATCATTGCATTTTCAAAAGCCGCTACAGATTCTTGTCAGCACTCTTTGTTAGATACTAGAGTGTAGGTAGTAAATATCTTCTATTTAACTCAAAAAATTGAGTCCAAGAATTTTTTCTTGTAACAATTTATTATATTTAACTGTTAATTTAGGTAAAATGAAATTTACCGAGAGCCGATTCCATTCTATTGCAACATTTCTGAATTTTCATTTATTCTTCTAGTTTTTTCTTATCACTAACAAAAACAATAGTTTTTGTTTGATTTGATGTTGTATATTTTAAATTGTAATAGCATTATATTATTTATTATATCTAGTGTTGGCATTCCCTAAGATAACCCACTTTTTCGGAGGAAATCTATAAAAGTTTTCTATCAAACTTGGCACGAAAACTTTGAAAAACGTAAATAATATTTTGGATGGGGAAATGGAACCCGTTACTCCTTGCAAATGCAAATAACTGCTAAATTGATAATACTGCATATTTAAAAAACTGTAACAGCTTTGGACTTTAAATGTAACACAAATCGCTTTTATATCTGCTACAAAGTAATTTTAGTACAACATCTTCATTTAATATAAAACTAGTTGGAGCATGAAGTGTAGTACCTCCTCCCTTCAATTTAATAAAGTTTTCAAAAAGTAGTTTCAAAAAAGAAGGGTGACCATTTGTACTGATTTCACCAGTACATGAACTGATTTCTTTTTTGGGGTACCAATGTAAAACTCGTGTACTGAAATACATTGATTTTTGGGAAAAAGTACTGATTTTACTGATTTTTTAAGATGATTTGATATTTCGAATAAATATTTTCCTTGAAAAATTCGTTATATTAGAGCATAAATAGAAAAAAAAGTATTTTTCTAGCAACAGAAAGTGTATTAAAACTATTTTTATCGATTGGCAGCTGTCCTAAAATTATTATTTATTTCTTCTTAAATTATTAGGTGTGTTCATTTACAGAAAATTATCACTTATTTTCGATAATTATTAGGTGTGTTCATTTACAGAAAATTATCACTTATTTTCGATAATTATTACTAGTAAGTGTTCACGTACACAAAAAATTAGCAGCTAGAGAGCCAAAAAAGAGCGTAATATGTTTAGAAACAAAAATGTTTCTGATAATTTCTGCTAGTAAAAATTTTACTATCAGAAATTATTCAAACAGTCTTTCTGTCATTATGCTTTGAAAAAAAATTTAAGTTTTAAATTTTTATAAGTTTACAATAACAAAATACATTTGCTTGCAAGTTTTGACTGTAAAAGTGTTCATTTACTTTTAAATATTTTTGAGAGCAATTTTGAAAATATTTCTTTTTACTCTCTCGTTGCTAATAATTACTGGAAAGTTATTGAACACAACTATTATCTGAATCAAGTATCGACCTGCCACCTGTGTTTTGATTACAAGAACATATGGACACCCAAACGGGCGGACAGACATGCTTAAATAAAATCAGGAAGTGAGTTTCATCAGTTTCCTATAATTGAAGATGGATCTTAGACTATAAACAATAAAAATCGTACAGTTTTTAAAATGGTCCCCCTATCCATACGCTATATTTTAGAAGCTATGATGACTATGGACTTAAAATCTGCCATGAGTTAATTAATTTAAATTTATGTCCACATTTTGTAAAATTTTCTCTTTACTATCTTGTTGCAAACATTTATTGGAAAGTTATTAAAAACAACTAGTTTTTAAATAAACGAAAAATTATTAAAATTTTTGTACGGAAAAGTTTTGGTTTGGTGACAGAAAAAAGCGATATCTATACAAGATGCCTGGATGGCTGCCGTAATATGATTATACTGAAAATAGTTAATGCAACAATGTTGTAAAAAAAACTTTCGAAGTTATGTTTCTTGTAGAATATACGAAACTTGTGTAAATATTGCAAAAAAATTTCCGTTGAAATTTTAACTTTTCGGCCTACAATTTGGAAAAAGTTTTTTTTGGGTTGGGCAGAGGAAGGGGTAGCTCCCATACAAATCAACAATTTTTATAATATTTTTGATACGCTATATTTTGGAAACTATATCTGCTTTCGATTTCGAATGTTCTACAAAAAGTAATGATCAAATAATTCATACATTTTCGAAAATAATAGTTGGAGAGGAGCAGGGGGACTAGAACATCCCGTAAAATTAACAACTTTTAATATGAATAAGGTTGAAAACTTTTAAAACTCTCGACCTCGAATCTTCTACATCTATTTCTATTATTCATACGAATGTTAAAATTTTGTAAAGTTTTATATGTATTTCGAAAACTATGATTTCTATATTATTTATTTGCAGCACAAAATAACTCGGCTAGAAAAGATGGCTAGGTGTATTAAAGAACCAGTGTGAAGGGTATAAAGATTCGGCACAGTCTAATATAGCGCTCTAACTTGTTTTTTTCTCAAAATATATAAAAGAACTTTGTTCATGTCGCAAATACTTTGCAAACGAATTCGTTCATATGCTGCATGAGTTTTTTTGTAGGGTACATGAAAAGTTTAAAAAAAATATTTTTTTAAATCTTACTGATCTCAGTTTGCATAGGCGTATCGGGGGTTTAAAGAATTTATTATCAACATAGGCACGTGAAAACATTTGAAGTATGTTACTTAACTGTAGTAAAAAAAAACTTATCACTTAAGCTAAAAGCCCTTAGCGCGCTTTTAATGCGTTCAAAAACTTTGAATAGGCGTATTTTATTATGGCGCAAGTAACAGAGCATGACGCGTTGACGTCATTCGAAGCGACGCACGCAAAAAGTAGAGCTACTTTTTACTATTGCATGCGTAATAAAGCGTCAAACCCACAGACCAGCTATTTTTACTAATGGGGGTGACAATTTTTTTTTTTTATTTTAAAAGAATATCTTTTGCTTTAGGCCACAATAGATTGAGGATTGTCATTTTAAGCCTTTTTTTTTTTAAATAGCCCTATAAAAAATCCATTGGAACTAGATCGGGCGACTTTGATGGCCCCAAACAGACTGATCAGTTCTGGGGGCAATTTTCCCGAAGCAAATTCGTAGAAGCTCTAGCTGTATGCGCAGTTTCCCCATCCTGTTAAGACCACGTGTGTAAAGAGTACGATGGATAAGCTCGTAGGTTTGGCAAAAAGAATCCCGTAACCATGCGTCGATAATTTTCACCGTTGACATTCGTCACCTGGCCTCGAGAGTTTTCAAATATAATGGTCCAATTATCTCATGCGTGGATAAGGCACACCAAAGGTCACATTAGGGCAATGCAATGGTTTTTGATGTTTAAATCGAAGGCTGCGGGGTCTTGAAGACCAGTAGCGGTAGTTTTGATTGTTGTCGTGGCCGCTTAAGACAAAATGAGCCTCGTCGCTCCAAAAGTTGGATTTACAGTGCGAAAACGCTCCAACACTTTTTTTCAGATCTTGAACGATTTGTATTTTAAAAGGATGAAACTTCAGATCCTTTTTTAAAGTTTTAAAGGTAATTGCTGTTAATTCTTTGTATTGAAAGTCACGGATAAAGTGCACATAAAGTGCTTTCAACCAGTTCAATGTTTTCGGGCTTCCTTGAAGATCAACTGAGCCCTGGCCGAGGGACATTCATAGCCGAAGCAGTTTCGAGGAATCTCTGCCCCCTCGAACGGTCGATCACTCCGTTGATCTCGTATTCGCCGAATACCAAACTAAGAAAAATTTTCGACAAGAAATAACGTAAGAAAAATTACTCTGAAACAAAAAATGTCTCCACAGCGAACGTGCGGCATAGTGACCACTCTTTCCGCACCCTTTATTACTTTGTGAAATAATCGTTTTTAAAAGGACAAACTTGCCACCAGACACCCGTTAATATGGGATTATAGACTCATCTACGACAACTAGAAATCGTAAATGTATTTCAATAGCACGTCTAGCAACAACCGGCGGAAATTCACTCACGTCAGTACATGTATTGAGATTGAACACTTGCTTAAAATGACTTGCGAGCAGACCGCATTTTTTTCGTAATTTCTTTTCCAAGATCCTCTCATTTTACGCAGTGCCATTTTTGCAATAACGGGTCTTTGAAAGGCGTTTGGCTAATCGCCGTAGAGAATAATTTTTCTGAGAAGTCGAGTCTACCCCTTCAAAGTTCTCTTTAAGTGGAGCCATACTGTGTAACTCCAACAAGGTTTTTAATTGGTTTGTGCATTCTTTCAGCTTAGTTTTGAGTTAAGACGATCTACACTTTTGCCATTCTTTTCGTTTTTTTCTTTTCTCAGATAAAAGCTTTTCCACATTTCCAGAAAAATTGTGTTATATTTAGTCTAGCGGTATGTAGAAGAAGCGAGTTCGGCGTCTTTTTTATGGGTTTGCTTAGGCTATTAAAGCAATCAACGACGTCTTCCGGAGTTTTTAGCGGTTGGTATTCCGATCAGTGGATCCTGATCTATTTTTTGTATTTAATCCAATTAACTCTTTTAGATAAGAAAAAAAAAAAATCACTAGTTGCGATTTGGTGGAAACTGCAAATAGTGATTATTTAAGTAAGTGGTCAAAAGATAAATTCAAGCAGGCTTGAGCTTCAAAAAGTTCCGGAGATATGCCTTTTGTTACACCAAAATCATAACGTCTGGAGTTTTTTGTGATCAGTTGGTCAATAGGCTGGTTGTCCAGTTGAAATAACGTTAAGTCACATTTCAGACTCCGAATCATACAAAACGCGACCCATAGGACTAATTAGGCGGGAGACCCAGTACGTATGCTTAGCGTTATTGTCTCCAGCAGCTATAAATCGGAGACCTAATGATTTGTAAAACTTTTGTACTAAAACCTCGTTATGGAAAATCTGGGTGTACAATAAACTAAAGAAATAACGAGGTTCTGGAAAAACCATCTATTAGTGTTTAACTCTTGATTTTATTAACATAACCACATGTTCTGTCCCTGGGATCCTTCGAATCGTAAAAAGTGTAATCATTTATATTAAAAGTGTTTCTGAATATCGTATGAGTCTGGAAAACCAACATTACATCAAGTTTTTAGTATATTAAAAATATTTGAGTTCGCTTGCGTTCCAGAAACCAACACTGAGGCAATTCAAGGTCGAGTAAGCATAGCCTGCATAAAAAAGACAGCTTTTTCTGCATTTTTCGCATCATGCTAGTGATGTTCACTATAAATTGCCTTAATTGCTTCAGCATATTCTCAAATACACCTTCCAGACGGCTGATATTGTTGGCACCTCTCTTTGTGTTGTTTGCTGGTTTGACTTACGTGCGTTAAGCAGACTTTAGGTCATTTCCATATGAGACTTGGCTTGTAACTTCTGCTTTTGCTTCACTAAATCAAAAACAGGGAAACCTATGTAGTTGGCAGTGTGGTTTCTCCCGCAGTTGTTGCATTTTTCACCCTGGAATCATCCTTTGCTTACCGCACTTTGTCGTAACGTGCAGATCTCCACACACGACGCAATTAGGATACAACTTACAGTAAGATTTTGTATGGCCGTATTCTTGGCAGTTCAAGTACTGTATAGCACCAGATTGTTTATGTGGCGCTTCCACTGTGATTCTACGGTGCATTAAATATTTTAAATTATAGATCGGATGAGTTTCGTTTTTCTTTAATTTCACGTCTCCGTGCTTAAGCTCCACTCGAAATAATAATTTAGGGTTCCTTTCTCGGTTTCTAATATTTTATACCGACTATAATTTAAACCATTGGTTGCACAAACTGGTGGTTTTCGGATCAACGAAGGAATCAATAGCCTTAATAACGACTTGAAGGGCCTTTGCATTTTTACGCTGATAATTGTAAAAATTCTTTTTTAATGTTTTTAGTTCCGAAAATGTTTTTCGGTAAGAGCTCTCATGAATCACTTGAATCTGGGTCTCAAAAATATTACCACCCTTAAAGTTGGACACATAAAAATTATTTTCTCCAACTAATCCGACTAAATACTTTATAAGATCGTCAAATTTTTTTCATCGTCTTTTAAATTTTTCGCAGGTTGGGGTGCTTGTGCCAATTTCGGGCTTATTCCCTTTGTAAGAACTGTTTTGTAACGGTCAATCCCTACCTGGATTTTTGGAGCTTCTGCAAAAAGTGGGCTAGGTCCTCTTTTAGCTCTTTAGCTGTATATTTAATTCCAGAACTTAATAAAGATGACCGCGATAAAGATGGTACCTTGAGTTTTTTTTTTAATTTTCAAAGAGAGATTGGGCTTAGTTTGTCACTTGTTTAGTACTCTTATTTAAATAAGGCGCACTTTGACTTAATTTCTTTGTAATCATTTTTGGGTTTTTTACTTTAATAGTTTCTATTATATTTTGGGTCTTCAATGATTTTATTGCTAACGCTTAAGGAGCTCAACAAGATGTAAGCATTTCGGCTTTTAAGCTTACTTTCTCTACGATTATTGTCACTAATGCGCCAGTCCTTTTTTTATTTATTTTGTTTTTTTTCTCGTCTCACTGATACATACTGAAACGAGTACATACATATGCATGTAATATTAATATAATTGCTTTTCACTTATTATACCCTTCACATAGTGATAGGGTATATATCACTTATTATGTACTAATATTTTCGCTCTAATTAATATTCGCGTAAACACTTCCCTACACTTCGCGATTAATGAAACAAAAAGAAGTTAAATTTGCAGTTGTTTAAGTATTTTTTATCCATTTCAGAGTTATGTTCGAATATTATTAACCCCACTCTATAAAGAGCTTAGTGAGCCTGATAAAAATGAAACTTGGCAAATAGACTTGAAATCCATGGCCGAAACCTTTCTGTGTAGAGTCGGTTACAAACCATGTATACAAATAGCGCAACAATCATTTAAGGTGTGGATGGATAATCCTGATCCAGATCAACAAATTCTGTATGTTTTAAATTGTTACAATTATAAACCATTTTCTTAATATCTTATTTTCTATTAAGTGTTTCGAATCAGTTTATATGTCCTGTATTTAAGTGGGGTACATTTGATGAATGGCAATTCGGTTTAGAACGTGTTATTAATTTCCGAAAGAATAGAATACAAAGCGAACGAACTTTTTTGTTGAAAAATTTAGCTGGATGTCCTGTTCAACCGGAAAAAATCAATTATTTGCTTAACATTACAATTTTGGAGAGTAATGGCAACTTTACAGATAATGATATTTTTCTTATATTCAACATGTTAACTGGTGGTTCCATTGGGTATACGACATTGTTCAACTTTCTCACTAACAACTGGGATGACATAAAGCAAAGGTATACATATAAAAAAACGCTTACACATTAGTTTGTTTGGAATTACATATTTTTCGCGGCACACATTGATGTGCCAACTAGTCTGAAAATATGATTGACAAAACTACAGCTCAATCCGACAATGTTATCACGTGTCTCATTGAGGTTAAAACCCTGACTTGGGTTCTATTTAACACAAATTTTGTGAAATAAATTTTATTCTTAATTCTTTTTTGTCAAAAACTATTATTTTTCACATTTTTTATCTTAATCCCAATGGGTCCTATTCAGAACCTGAATAATCAATTGCATCAATTTGAACTTTATAACATAAGTATACATGATTTTGGATAGGAGCAACTAACAGTTGTTTTTAATGTTGTTTGGGGCGCTGAATTCAAATCTGCATTTCGTTCTTCTAAATTGGTTTTGGTTTTCGAGATATTTAGTTATCTCTAAATTTAGGGAGTATTACTGAAGAGCTGTACGTTCTTTTGACTAAGTAAAAAAAAATTCGTAATTCCGCAACAAAATAACCTTTAAGTTATTTCTATATTTTTTTGTTTAAGAGGTTTTGGAGATAGCTTTGCCGAAAAACAAATTTTAGAACGTAATTAATATGTATGTAACTTGTCAACGTATTAAGAAAGAGAAGATTTTATTGGAATTGCAATTAGGTTTCACTGCATTGTGTTGTCGAAATTCGCAGCATAAGTTGCATATGTTCTACTGTTGCATGCATATCGCAATTTCTGCAAAATCGAGGTAGCATCACTTAATTGTGATCGATTTTAACGAAATATGGCTCGATTTCTTTAAGATTTTTTAGCTATACATCTAACTTAACTTTTTATTTCCATTTTAAAATCAAAAATATTTAAATTTTGCAAAAAATGTTTTTTTTTGGCAAAACTAGCCTTATATCTCATTACTTTTTAGCAGAATTAAAAACAATGTTAAAATAACTTAAAGGTTGTTTTATTTCGGAATTGTGAATTTTTTACTTAGTCAAAAGAGCGAACATTTCTTAAATTAAAGTCCTTAAATTTAGAGATAGATGTATGTATATATATCTCAAATACTGAAACAAATTTAAAAAAAACTTATTGCAAATTTAAATTCAGCGCCACAAATAACTTTAGAAACAGCTATAAGTTGCTCTAATGCAAACTGACAACAGATATCACTTCGGGTACTCTTAAAGTATTAATATAAAAACATGCATAAGTGCGTACGGTTTCAGCTAAAAACAAATAAGAGCGCTATATTCGGCTGTGCCGAATCTTATATACCCTTCACATTGACCTTTCGCAATCCCAAACTTTTTTTATTTTTAACCATTTCTTTACTTATGAAATATTTCTCATTTTTAAATAGGCTCTAAGGCCAACTCTAAAAAAGTTGTGGGCATTTTCACATAATTTTTGTAAATTTTGTATGGCAACCCCCTTAGGGCGTGGAGATAGGGGGTAAGTATGTTCTAGGAATATGTTTGGGAGGGCAAACTAATGGGGGTCGGTCGTACACTTCATTGCTCTAAGGCCAACTCTGAAGAAGTTGTGGGCATTTTATCATTTTTGTAAATTTTGTATGGCAACCCCATTAGGGCGTGGAAATAGGTGGTAAGTATGTACTAGGAATATGTTTGGGAGGGCAAACTAATAGGGGTCGGTCGTACACTTTATTTCTCTAAGGCCAACTCTGAAGAAGTTGTGGGCATTTTATCATTTTTGTAAATTTTGTATGGCAACCCCATTAGGGCGTGGAGATAGGGGGTAAGTATGTTCTAGGAATATGTTTGAGAGAAGAAACTAATAGGGGTTGGTCGTACACTTTATTGCTCTAAGGCCAACTCTGAAGAAGTTGTGGGCATTTTATCATTTTTGTAAATTTTGTATGGCAACCCCATTAGGGCGTGGAGATAGGGGGTAAGTATGTTCTAGGAATATGTTTGGGAGGGCAAACTAATAGGGGTCGGTCGTACACTTTATTGCTCTAAGGCCAACTCTGAAGAAGTTGTGGGCATTTTATCATTTTTGTAAATTTTGTATGGCAACCCCATTAGGGCGTGGAGATAAGGGGTAAGTATGTTCTAGGAATATGTTTGGGAGGGCAAACTAATAGGGGTCGGTCGCACACTTTATTGCTCTCAGGCCAACTCTAAAGAAGTTGTGGGCATTTTTACATAATTTTTGTAAATTTTGTATGGCAACCCCCTTAGGGCGTGGAGATAGGGGGTAAGTATGCTCTAGGAATACGTTTGGGAGGAAAAACTAATTGGGGTCTGTGATACATTTTTTTCCTCTACGGGCGACTCCGGGGAAGTTGTAGCGGTTTTTACCTTATTTTTTAAAATTTTGTATGGCAAACATGTCAGGGGCTGGAGATAGAGAGTAAGTATGTTCCACAAAAATGTTTGGATAGAAAAAATAATTTGGGTCGGTCTTACATTTTACCTTTGTAGGAGAACCCTGGAAGCCGTAGGAGCGATTTTAAAAATGTTTAAATTAAGCTTTGTATGGCAACGCTGTTATACGTATGAACACTTATACTAATAAAATTTTTGGTTTGGGTGTGTTTCAATAATATCAACATGACTGATTCTTTTTTTTTTCTTTTTTTGTTTTTTTTTATTATTACATGTAAAAGTATGTTCTTTGTTGTTGTTGTAGACTCAAAAAACCGAGGCAGTCGTGGTTTTTTGCTTTTGCTGAATTTCAATACCGATTTTCTCGCGACTATCTGTGACAGTTTGAGACCACATTCGGGTCTAAGCGATATCGGGGGGCTTCAGAAAGTTGATTTCAACCATAACACGGACAGACGGTCAGACGGACAGACGGACATCGCTAAATCGGCTTCCCTATCTATAAGGATCCAGAATATATATACTTTATGGGGTCCCAAATGGATAATAAAGGAATTACAAACGGAATGACAAACTTATATATACCCTTATCACTTATGTGAAGGGTATAAAAAATACACTATTCAAAATACATATATTCGTTTCACGTTCGACCGAAGTAAATACAAGTAAGCAAAATCAAAATGTTTTTACAAAAATACTCACGATTGTATGCAAAATATCTAATTGGAATTAAGTACTTATACAGGGTGTCTGGTAGTAAATTTATATTTTTAAATACGGGTTTTTCACAAAGTAATAAGCGGTGCGGATTTGTCAGTCGCGAAGTCGCAGTGGTCGAGAGAGCATTGCGCGTTCGCTTTATGATTCTTACGTAATTGCTCGTCGACAATTTCGTTTAAAGTTTGATATTTGGCGAATACGTGAAGGACCGAATGTAAATTTTAATTACTCCGTGGGTGCAGAGATTCCGCATAACTGCTTCGGCTACGAATGCCCCACGGCCAGGACCCAGCCGATCTTCAAGGACACCCGAAAATATTGAACTGGTTGAAAACAGTTTACGTGAAAGTCCACGACTTCCAATACGGAAGAGAGCAGCCTCACTGGGACTTCCAAAAGCGATTGTTCATGAAGTTTTGGAAAAGAATGTAAAGTTCCATCCTTTTAAAATTACAACCGTTCAAAAATTAAAAGAAGGTGACTTTGCTTTACGCAAACATTTTTGTGAAACGATGTTGGCGCGTTTTCGCACTGTAAGTCCCATTTTTTTGGACCACGAGGCACATTTTCACTTAAGCGGCCACGTCAGCAAGCAAAACTGCCGTTACTGGTCTCTAGGAACCCGCAACCCTCGAATAAAACATCAAAAGCCATTGCATTGCCCCAGGGTAAATGTTTGATGTGCCTTATCTACGCCTGAGATAATTGGACCATTATATTTGAAAATTCTTGAGGCCAGGTGACGAATGTCAACGGTGAAAATTATCGATACGTGGTTACGGGATTCTTTTTGCCAAACCTGCGAGCTCATCCATGATACTCTTCACACAAGTGGTTTCAACAAGATAGGGCAACTGCACACGCAGCCAGAGCTTCGACGAATTTGCTTCGGAAAAATTTCTCCCAAAAACTGATTAGTCGCGTTGGGGACATCCCATGGCCGCCCGATCTAACTCCCAATCAATTTTTATTAAGCTACTTCAAAGAGAGGGTTTACAATAGCAATCCCCAATCTATTGTGGCTTTAAAGGAAAATATTCGTCAAGAAATCAGCTCAATTGAACCAAGTTTACTGCAGCGTGTAGCACAGAACACAATGTTTCGTTTTTAAACAGTGTGTTTAACTTGACGGAAGACATCTAGATGACATACTCTTTAAAAAATTTAATCCGCATTTCCATTTTATCGTTTAATGCTTTTTATTAAACTTTGTGTCAATTATTACGTTTTATATTTAAGTTTTAAAATATAAATTTGCCACTACTCACCCTATATAAAAACATGTACTCCCCTAAAAAAACGGATAAAAAAGTACTTGTTTCTATAATTCAACCGAGAGTTTCAAATTTTTCATGTGTTTTAAAATAAGTGTGTACATATGTATTAACAATGCAAAATTTTGACTCAGCGCACATGCTCAACGCACATGAAAGAGCCAAGGCGCATGCATACAGGTGGAAGCGGTTCTGCAAAAACAACTAAAATGGATGTACGAATATCAGAAACAGATAACAAAAACTCACAAATTCTTTCTTCTTCTCTTTTAGCTTTTCTTAGATTTTACAGTTGTTGTAAGTAAAAAAGAAAAAAAAAACATAAACATATTTTGACAATTACACATCTGAAATACCGTTACCCAGCTGATTAACTAAGATCACCTGTATACGTGCGCCCTGGAAAGAGCAGAATCATGGTGAAATGATTGTACCAGGTGGTGTTACGAGCACAGCTGATCTACTTTTTTCATGCATAAATCGAGGCTGGGTAGTCAAAGTAGTCAAACATTTACATATCTTTTTTTGACAACCGAGCCAACGAAAACTACAACAAAAACGAAAATTTTATTCACCAAAATTTGTTGTTGTAAAATCAACACCACCTGATAAATTATTGCGCCATGAGCAGAATAAAGCACTTTACAAGTTTTTGATATTTTTTGTATCCCATTACATTACATTAATCATATTTAATGTTGCTTAAAACTAGTGTACAGTACAATACTTTAAAGTATTTCATTTTCGCATATGTCTATCCGATTAATAAATTATGTTTGAAAAAAGGACTGAGTATATATGTAACTATAAATAAGTAAATATTCGAGTTTTCTTCTTTTAGAGTACTAAATGTCATTCTCTGTTGGCAGCACTGCTAATAAAATTAATGTAAAATTGTAAACCTGAAATCAAGGTATATTCAACATGACTGCAATTCAGGCAAAACTGAGTACCTTAAGTTGGGGATCCAGCTTAAATGCGTAGCTCTCCACTCGATTACTTTTTAAAAATTTTTTTTCCAGGTTGTATCCGGCCATTTTTTTTTTAAATGCGTATGTATTTGTGTACTTTTAGATTTGAGAATAAAGCAAATTTATGGAACAGTTTGATTAGCTCAGCAACGAAAGGTTTTACAACAAAAAAAGGCCACGATATGATCCAAAAGATGTACGATGAACACAAAGCGGATTTTGGCAGTGCACTCCATATAATTGAAAAGTCCTTAAAGAATATTAAAGAGGAGGAAAAATGGAGCAACGAAAATTTACCAGTAATAGAGAGTTGGCTAGATGACTTCTTGGAAAAATATAATCACTGAAAATTTATTTATTTTTTCCACAAAACCCCAAAAAATAATGTCAATTTAAAATTAAAATTTTGAATATTTTTGTGTGTCCATACCGATTGATGGCTAAATATAAGAAAGGTGTAACTCAAACTTTTAGTTACTTTATAAGGTAATAAAAACACTTTATAATACATATGTGTAAAATTTTGCATATACAAAGTTTTAATTATATTTAAAATAAAAAGAGGCGACAAATTTTATTTTTAAATAAAAAATCAAAAATATTCATTATGAATTTGGCAATTGTTTGCCAGAATTAGCAGAAAACGCTATTTTGAAAAAGTCGAGTTACTCCCTTTTTTTATTTTAAGCCATGAATACATACATACATTTACCATTAATCACGATTAATTAAATAATCCTTTTGAAGCGTTTGTAATTAAATAAACAAATACTTTAGATAAAATTAAAACTGTTGCACAAACTACAATTTATTTTATTTTGAATTGTTAATTAAATAACCCGTAGATGGCCGACCGAACGGTCATTTTTGAATTTCACCCTAAACCTAGTCCGTGGGCAACGTGACCGCACTTTATTGAAGCAAATATTAAACATAACTTACTTTACAATTCTTCTTATTTTTATACTTAATTTTCAATACACATTCTAGTGCCTGATTTAAATTATTTTTAATATTTCGAAGCTCGTGCAATCGATTACCGAGAATTCAATTGTGCAAAAATGTAAAATTGCAATTTGATTTAGTTATAATTTTGGTTTCCCAAACATTTGCACTTACTTAACAAAAGTTGCAAGATTGTATTTCAGTTAAATTTAATTTAGCTGCAAGTTTGCAGTTTATTGCTTTTATTTTTATCAATTATTGTATTGACTTATTTTTCTTGTATAAATGCTTTTGTTTATTTTTTTTAATTTTATAAATGTGTGTAAGAAATGAACAATCTTGGGTGCTGAGGTAGAACCGATAACGGACGGTTCATTCAAAGTAATTTCTGGTGTCTAACCTTGTGTTGGTGTAATTCTGATGTCTTGGCAAAATTTCTCGTTAGATCTTTTATCAGTTGACGTGTTAAATATTATTGTTTCTTTTAAATTAAAAATATGACAAGAATAACTGCTAATGATTAATTAATGACTGCTTCAGCCTCTAGGTATTTATTTTATTGGTATAATTTATATGAAGTTGGTTTAATTTTTGCAATAAAAGCATTTTTATAAATCGTTTTTCTAAAAGAGTAGATTTTTTTTATAAAATAAATCCTAGTGCTTCTTTTATTAATAAAAATGGAAATCTTTTTTAATGTAATTTTTAAGTTAAAACATTTTTTTTTTTTTTAATATAATAGAATTAATTACATACATACATATGTTATTTTTGACCTATTGAATGGCATATTTAATATTTTTAAATTTTTCTTGTAATAATCTTAATCTAATATACAAATGCTTATACTGTCTGCATTGCCTACTAAATTTTCATTTCTTTTCTTTTTACTTATTGTATTTGTATATTCCGTTTATTTATTAAATTTTTTTTCGGTAAAAACTTCGTTTAGTATTCCTTGTTTATTGTGTTTGGAGGTTATTCCAATGATATTGGTCTTGAGTAATTCAAAATTTCCTGGGCAGGAGAACCCCCTCCTAAATTCCGCTGTTACTTGCAATGATTCTATCATATCCGTAGCTTACATTTATTCTTGTTCCAAAAATGCTTTGAACATACATACTATGAGAGTGAGCATTTATTTTAATAAAGATCTTTCTTTTGTAAAAAAAAAACTAAAATAATTGTTTAAATTTATTACGTGTATAATTTTGAATGTATTTTCGCTACTTTTTCCGTTACAAGTAGAGTTACAATGTGGAATATTGTGTAATAAAGAATTTTAAGTTCGGAATTGAAGGGAGGTTGGATGCTTGCATATGGAAAGGGGAGGAATCTGAAAATGTATTTTTTTTTTTTTGCAAATCTTAGCTTCTTATATTACTCTTTTGAATGGTTCTTTTAGGTTTAGTAGTTACATTATATGTTCCCTTATCTTCCCTAATAATTTCCTTCTTATATCTGGGGATTAGTTTATTTTCTAATCTTGTGTTTACTTTCCAAAAACTATTTCTCCTGAGTCATAAATCTTTATTTCTTGTATGTATCTGATATGGTACTGTGTGTATCCGTTTCTTGTCTTTGCCTTAGTTTTCCTATATTTACTCTCCTGCCATTTACAAGTTATCGAAAAGCAATTCAATTGGCTTTTTCCCTGTTGTACTATGTATTTGGAAGTTATATTTGTTTTTGAATATGGTGGAACTGTAAATAGTCCTATATTTAATTGGCCTTTAATCATAAAGATAATTGCAGAAGGGCTAAATGATTTTTCGTTGCCCAATACTATCGTTTTAGGTACTCTGAATGCTAACAGTAGTTCACGAAGTTGTGGTCTTATGTATTTCGTAGCCTTGGACTTTAAAGGGAAAAGATTCCCGAGTGAAAAGATAGGAATACGTCTTCAAAAGCCTTATTTTTAAGAACTTCTTTGAGCACTTTCGAATTTATTTGCGGATTACATATTCTAAATGATATACTTTCTGTTACACAGCCGCTTAGTGTAATTCTACAAAAGCAGGATATAGATTTACAAAAAGGATCATCTTTTATAAAAACCCTGATAATGGGTCTCATGCATAAAAACGAGTAAAAGCGCTAAATTGGAGCATGGAAACATGTGTAACAGAAATCAAGCAAAAAATTGAATTAACGGGAAAAAATATAATAAAAAACATAGCTTGCGTGAAATGTCGCATAAAAAATAAAATAGACATGAATAAAACAGGCAACAAAAAAATTAATTAAAACAAGTAAGAGCGCTATATTCGGCTGTGCCGAATCTTATATACCCTTCACATTGGTTTTAAAATATATCCAGCCGAGTAATTTTGTACTGCAAATAATATAATAAAAAACCTTGTGCAAGTTTTAAAGTCCATAGAAAAATATACAAAATTTTAACGTTCGTACGAATAATAGAAATATATGAAGAAGGTTTGAGGTCGAGAGTTTTAAAAGTTTTCGGTTTTAAAGGTTAATAAAACTTGTTAAATGTTATGGGATGTTCTAGTCCCCCTGCTCTTCTCCAAAATGTATGTATTATTTGATTATTACTTTTTGTAGAATATTCGAAGTCGATAGCTGTAATAGTTTTCCAGATGTAGCGTATCGAAAATTTTATAAAAATTGTGATTTTGTATGGGAGCTACCCCTTCTTCACCCCCCCCCACCCAAAAATTTTTTTCTTTAAAGCATAGGCCTTGCTGTCCAATTACTTTTTGTAGAACATTTGATGTGGATAGCTGCTATAGTTTCCGAGATATTGAGTATCGAAAATTTAATAAAAATTATTAATTTGTATGGGAGCTACCCTTTCTTCACCCCCATCCAAAAATTGTTTTCTTAAGAGCGAAGCCCTTGACGTCCAATCACTTTCTGTAGAAAATTTGATTTCGATATCTGTTATAGTTTCCGAGATATAGCGTATCGAAAATTTCATACAAATCATTAATTTGTTTGGGAGCTACCCTTTTTT
The DNA here is from genome assembly GCA_963583895.1 of Melanophora roralis. Lineage (NCBI taxonomy): Eukaryota > Metazoa > Arthropoda > Insecta > Diptera > Rhinophoridae > Melanophora > Melanophora roralis. Next base: position 84,866,905 of record OY757187.1, on the reverse strand, counting down.
TGCCCCCACTCAAAAAATTTTTTCTTAAGAGCGTAGCCTTTGATGTCCAATTACTTTTTGTAGAACATTTGATTTCGATATCTGTTATAGTTTCCGAGATATAGCGTATCGAATATTTCATACAAATCGTTAATTTGTATGGGAGCTCCCCTTTTTTTTTGGCCCAACTTAAAAACTTTTTTCTTGATAGCATAGCCCTTGATGTTCAATTACTTTTTGTGGAACATTTGATTTCGATATCTGTTATAGTTTCCGAGATATAGCGTATCGAAAATTTAATAAAAATTGTTAATTTGTATGGGAGCTCCCCTTTTTTTTGGCCCCACTCAAAAAATTTTTTCGTTGTAGTGTAGGTCTTTGCGAGCAATTACTTTGTGTAGAACATTTTAAGTCGATAGCTGTTATAGTTTACGAGATATAGCGCATAAAATATTTCACCAAATTTGTGCAATTGTTGAAAAAATACCCCTTCCGCTGGTCCTATCTGAAAAAACTTTTCCCATTATTTAGGTCCCTTCTTTGGGAGTACCCGTGCCAAGTTTTGTGGCAAGAGTGACTATACTTACTGAGATATATAGTGATATATGAACGGATTTTGTCCTAAAAAAATGGGTTACTTTGAATTTTCGCTTATATCTCGGTCAATAGTGAACCGATTTTGCTGATTTTAAATAGCGATTGTTAGCGGGATATTTCTAATCGTTTGATTATTTGACTCCGGAAACTTGATTTCAATAGACGGACAGACAGACAGACAGACAGACAGACAGACAGACAGACAGACAGACAGACAGACGGGCATGGCTATATCAACTTCCCTATCTATAAGGATCCAGAATATATATACTTTATGGGGTCGCAAATGAATAATAAAGAAATTACAAACGGAATGACAAACTGATATATACCCTTATCACTATGTGAAGGGTATAAAAAATGGGAAACTGGTTTGTCACAATTGCTTTGTGCTAGTTCTAATCCAGGTAAGTGTACCGTTATCGAATTCAAATTTTCCGAGGGCAATACCACGTGTTTCTTCTAAATCCTCAAGAAAATAATTAGCCAACCAGCAGATGCTACTATCATCAAACCTACGCATTATCATGTTATTATTACTTATATAAAAAAAATTTTAATTAATAATATGTACAAACCTGTAATATTTTTTATCCTCACTTGCTAAATTTATTTTACGCTGTTGATAAAATTTTGTATTTTTTTGTGACACAAAATATTCAGCCATGATTCCTTTTTAGTGTAGTTAGGCAGGCTCAACAAAGCTTGTTTTTATGCATATGAAAATGAGCACAAGCTCATCTTATTTAGTTAAAACTAAGCAAGAAGAGATCAAACGTTAGCAGTGAGTAAATGCAAATACATCAAATTTTATTATGCATACGACAAGCACCTTTTACTCAAAAATTTGATTTCGAGCTCAAGCTCACGTTTTATGCATAAGACCCTTAGTGTTTTAAAGATATATTTTTTGTAGATGGTACTGTTTCACTGAGTTAAGGGGTTAGCAAAAAATTTCTTTTATAGGTTCGCTCTGTGCATATTTTCACAGTTATAACCGTAAATACATTTGCTATCCTTTTTATTTTTTTTTTTAATTAAAATATCCAGCATTGGTATGGAAAGCTACCGAAATTAAATTTTCAAGCGACAAATAAATAATCCTTGTAAGGAATTTTAAAATTTCAGGTTGGGAGCTCGAAATGAAATCAGTATTCCAATGAGGCAATAAATTCATATAAAAATTTAAACATTGAAGTATCTATTCACTATTTTTCAATCCAATTCCAACGGCTACTGTATTTTGTGGCAAGTTTCAATATTTATTAAAAAAAATAATAGGAGTCATTTGTAAAGAGAGTTATTTGAAATCCTTTTGCGTATGGGAAATCCTGAAGTACGGTTAGAAAATTCTTAAATATTAGTAAAAATCAATTTCAGAATTTTAAAATTAGAAGTTTTAAAATAAGTAGAAAGACTTAAACACACGTTTCTCAAAGGACGTCATTTATTTGTTTAACATCCTTCAACTTTTGCCTCAGAATATTACTACATTTACTGGTTTAGAAATATTAATTTCATAGCTTGTAGATTTATTAAAAATTTTAAAAAAATTTATTAAAAAAAACTGCTTGTATCGAAATTAAATGCTTACATTTTGCACTGGAAATAAAAATGGAAAATCTATAAAGCAATATTACACTAACCTAGGTAGAACAGGCGGCTGCGGAAGTGATGAAGTGATAGTTATGCAGCCCACTTGGGTCCGTATTCTCGGTCCCTTTGTGCTTACACTACCTAAGTTCTCATCTGAGTTGAGTGTCAAAAAAATAAGTTTAAATTTTTAAAAAGTTTGAAAATAGAACACGTTCTATTTTCAACTGAAATTAGCCAAAAATATTAACAAATAAAAATATACATGTTATTACACTATACAAATGAGTATCAGTTGTGAAACTCAGATGACAACTCAGGTAGTGTAAATATAGCTAAAAAGCCGCCCAGAAAATATAAAAGATGTTTTAGTAAGATGTGACCCAGATATTTACCCTAATTTGCAAAAAAATTCATTTTTTTTGTTTTAATGCCAGTCAGTAATGCTGCGGCTGAAATATCATTTTCCACCCTTCGCCGTATTAAAACATGGCTGAGACCATGACAGAGAACAAGCTTTATGGCTTAGAAATGTTGCATAGACATAATAAAACTGAAATTGACGCAAATGTCGTGCTTAACAAATTTGCTTCAACAGGAAACCATAAACTATTAACTTAATGAATATGTTATTTTGCCTTTTTTCTTTTTTCAAAACTGTAGGTGTTATACTGTAATTACTTTTTAGCAGGTTTGCGATCGATAGCTGTTATAGCTTCTCAGATTAAGTGCATGAAAAACTTCGCAAAATTCTTAAAGTTTTAGGATACCACTTCCCCACTCCTACTTCGCAATTTAGTTTGCAGTTTGAAAGTATCTGTGCGAAGGAAGATCTTTAAAAGTAGTGGCTAAACGCTTTCCGTGCGTCTTCATTTGGCTACGGAAACTTGATTTAAACAGATGCAAAATTTTCTGAAACTAATGCGAAATTTTCAGAAATAACCGGTGAGATGAGTATATTTTTTGTCTACAAAAAAAATCACGTTTTTCATATAAATATTTAGATTTCCAGGCGAAATTAAAGAGCTCAAAGAGATAATTCAAGTTTAGAAAGAAACTAATTGAACGAAAGCCTCGTTCGCCAAGAAAAAAACAATGTGGCAATAAAAAAAGTTTTTCCATTAAACAATACCATAAAGTTATCTTTGAAAGGGATTTTGCCAAAAACGTTAACGACAATTTTATCTTTGCAATTGATTCTCGCTGAAAATATAAATGGTACTAATGGAAAAAAGCGCTTGAAAGATTATGGAAAAGTTTTCGATTTATCTATGGACGCGGTTCGGGGTCTCCGCGAGGACTCAGATAAAGAACTACGCAACGCCTAGCTATAATTAAAAAAACGTTATTTTTATAAAGTTTGCATTGAAAAAAATATCAAATAATATAATATATAATTAACACAATTTTTAAATTATTTAGGATTAAATCCCAATTTTCTTGTTAATTTATAGGGTTTGTTGTTGGTTAAGTTTGTCTATATGCATTTCGTTGGTTCTTACACCAACTCATCAGTAGACTTCAACCCAAATTCTTAAAAAACTCATGAATATTTTCTGTCTTTATATAATAATCTCATCAAATAAAATGAGAATTACTATAAAAAAAAAAAAAACCAAAACGTTCAAGTTTTTTTAAGAATCCAACAAACCATTATTCGCTATTCGCTTGTTTTGATTTTCTTTTTCCCCTTACATTTGAATAACCATTGGTTATTACTAAATGTATTGAGGGGCAACCGAAAACAAAACCTTGTTGTTAAACAACACAATTTTTAAATTATGATGAGTTGGTGTAAGAACCAACGAAATGCATATAGACAAACTTAACCAACAACAAACCCTATAAATTAACAAGAAAATTGGGATTTAATCCTAAATAATTTAAAAATTGTGTTGTTTAACAACAAGGTTTTGTTTTCGGTTGCCCCTCAATACATTTAGTAATAACCAATGGTTATTCAAATGTAAGGGGAAAAAGAAAATCAAAACAAGCGAATAGCGAATAATGGTTTGTTGGATTCTTAAAAAAACTTGAACGTTTTGGTTTTTTTATAGTAATTCTCATTTTATTTGATGAGATTATTATATAAAGTCAGAAAATATTCATGAGTTTTTTAAGAATTTGGGTTGAAGTCTACTGATGAGTTGGTGTAAGAACCAACGAAATGCATATAGACAAACTTAACCAACAACAAACCCTATAAATTAACAAGAAAATTGGGATTTAATCCTAAATAATTTAAAAATTGTGTTGTTTAACAACAAGGTTTTGTTTTCGGTTGCCCCTCAATACATTTAGTAATAACCAATGGTTATTCAAATGTAAGGGGAAAAAGAAAATCAAAACAAGCGAATAGCGAATAATGGTTTGTTGGATTCTTAAAAAAACTTGAACGTTTTTGGTTTTTTTTTTATAGTAATTCTCATTTTATTTGATGAGATTATTATATAAAGACAGAAAATATTCATGAGTTTTTTAAGAATTTGGGTTGAAGTCTACTGATGAGTTGGTGTAAGAACCAACGAAATGCATATAGACAAACTTAACCAACAACAAACCCTATAAATTATAATATATAATTTCTAGTTTTTCCTATATTAATATTAATGTATATAAGTTTTGGCAAAAACAGGATTAAAATTAAACTGTTTAAAATTAAATAAAGAAGTGGTTTTTAAATAATTTAGTATAAACCGACTTAGTATTAATTAACTACAAATTGGTTGAAAAATAAGTAGTCAATTAAAAAGTCATGCAGTAATGGCCAATTGATTATCGCCTATGACATGCCTATGTTAAAATAAACAGTCGATGACAAGGAAAAAGTCATTTGGTTACTAAAAATCGAGTTAGAAGTTACTTAAAAATGTGTTTGACTTCCCACAGGGTATATTTGCCAAATTGAAACTCTTTCAGAAATATTTTTAGAACGAAAACTTGCTGAGTAAATCGAAGCAAAGTGATTTTTAAGAATCTGTAATTTCTGTTGACTATCAGCAATTTTGACACCATTTACAGATAACTCAGATATACTAATATTATTTGTTCTACCAATTATTTTAAGTTTTATTAGAAAATTATCAGAAGAGGTAGGCAAAGAAGTTATACTAAAATATGGATTAAATTGATTTAACAAATTAGAGCTTAATATAAAGTGATCTAAAAAGGATAAATTATTATAAAAAGAGGGTGCAGTATCCGAAATTCTTACAAATTCAGCAGGAAAATCTTGAAGCCAGTTAAAAACTGAAATACCTTTTAAGTTATTGAAACTGTCACCCCAAGATGAACTCCGTCATAATTACAACAAAAATTTCTAATATTCGAAAGGTCGTTTAAAATTAAATAAGCACTTGAATTGTAGGAGATATAAATACATAAAAAAAATCTCTTTGCAAATCCATTTAGCAATAAAGAAATTTCAAGAAATTTGGAAATAACACACCATTGATTTGAACCCGCAAAAATGTATGCTCTCCCTTAATACAACCGCAACACCCACAAGGCTATCCTCTCTGATATGAGAGTATCCCTGAGAAAAAACTTTATTTTTAGTTTTAGGATGTGTTTCTTGTCTCTTAAAGTGTTCAAAAAATCAATTCTTCTGCTGTATCTAGCAAGAAATCTCACATTAAAAGTTAATATTTTCAAAGATTTATTTACCATATACATACATCTTTAACTTCTTTAAGAAGATTAAGACAATCTTTCTTAGCTTTTTATAGTTGTTCATAAATTGTTCAATTTTTTCCTTTAAGGATAGTTTTTCCTCTTTACATAAATGTCTAGCAACTTTTAAAAATTTTATACAAAATTTAAACCTTGTAGTGTTTTACTGATGTTTCGGGAAGGTAATAAGTTTCTTTCTTTAATAATTACAATCGAGCCCTTTTTAGCATTATAATATCTATTGAAAGAGGGACAACCACGCCAATTTGCAGGATGACCACCTTCCCAACAATTAACACAAAAAGGATTTGTTTGGCCCTTAATAACTTTACACTCACCTACAGAATGCAATTATGAGCATTTAACACAAGCTTGAGTTATATTGCAGTTTTTTAAAAAATTTCCCCATTGTTGACAACGCCAACATTGGATTTCCTTACAGCTAGCCTTAGGAGATTCCCAAGAAACTACCTGTCGTAGCAAATATCTTATATGGAATAGCACAATTACAGATTTTTCGGGGGAAAGAGTAATTAAAAATAAACCTGTATCAACATTATTCTTTCTTGAATACATGGCTTAAGATTTTAAAACATTATCAACAATATCGGGAATTATTGAATTAATTTCTCTCAATACAATATTTTTTTTTCTTTAATTCCGCCGTCAAAAAAAAATTCTAAGAATGATAACTGGTGCTCCTTGGATTATTAAAAACAGCAACATCCACAAGGATCTAAAAGTTCCACTAGTAAAATATGAAATCCTGAACTATGTGGACAAGTATTTAAATAAGCTGGAACCTCACCCAAATCCGCTCGCTCGAAACATCTGGCAATATAGTGAACACACCCGTCTGAAAAGGAGGGATACTAATGCGCTTATATGAAGCTTATTAATTCTATTATGAGAACTTAAATTTTAGTCTGGCACTGGCTGGACTAATATTAACTACCTAGTTTTAAGATTTGAATACTTATTGTTAGTTCGCATTAGCGAAGATTCAATAATAAAAATATGAAAAAAAAAATTATTAAGTACTATTGTTGGTTAACCAAAAAGTAGTTTTCTATGTGACAATTTTTGACGACTTGTTTTCAAAAACGTGAGGGCTTTGATGATTTTTTTTTTTTCAAATTTGACGATTTTGCGGAAAATAAGTTTGTCAGCCCTCGTTGGTATGTTTGTGCTGTTTCATTTATTGTTCTACTAAGGTTATCTTTACACTATTTATTATCTGAATCTTTTTTAAGCAATAAGGCCTATGGTTCAAAGCAATTAAAACATTTTGACTACAATTTTACCCGACGTTTCGTCGATTATTTGTCGACTTTTTTTAAAGGGAGTGCCTGTTTCTTAAAAATTATATTTAAAAATAATAAAATTATTTTATTTTGCACCTTCAACATTTTTTGCGAGTTTTTTAAATCAAATAAAAGTAATAAATGTTAAACATTTTTAATTTTCGTTTTTTTGTAAATACTAAAGCCCGACCGAACGTGTAATTTCGAGACCGAACCTAACCCGAACTTCGTTTTAGTTAGTTTTATTGTCGAACCCAAACGCAAACGCAAACCGAATACGAACGGAACTCATAATTCCTTATTGAATTTAGTTTATGCATTTTATTCAAACAAATAATAGGAACATTTTTAAATCAACGAACGTTTATTTTTACTTTAAAAAATATAATAACACAACCACATACAAAAATACACGCAGGACAAATAAAATTAATGCTCAAGTTTTAATTTAATTTAAAAAAGTTATGTTTTTGTAAAAATAAAGTATTAAATAGTGGTGCTTTCTAATATTGTAGAACCCAATCGACACTTTTGTATTTCCTTTTTACTGACAAATGCAAGCAATATTATCATGGAAAGTTTGGTCATCGTTCGATAAAGTTCGGTGAAAACGCCTACCGCTTTTTACCGAACTCCGATACCGAACGCTCAGTCGGGCTCCAGTAAATACCATTAAGTAATTATCTATACCGGTAAACAGATACCGATATAATTAAAATACCGATAAAGGAACGACAAGTTTTTAATACCGTTACCGATACCGTTATTCGTTTCGGTTGCCAGTCTTGGGTTTTGCTATTTTTCGTAATGAAGGAGACACATCGGAATTTATAAAAAACTGAATTTGAATGTTTGGTTAGTTATGGCGTTTTCATTTCAGGTATCGATATGAAGGAATTATTTCTTAATTTGATTACCTAAATTTTTTTGAAATGAATATTTTTAGTAGTTTTTTGTATCTAGCAGATTTTCGGGATTTTAACGGCATACGAAGTCGTTAATTCCTGACGGTACACACTTATTACATTTTCTATTTTTAAAGAATATGTACTTTTAAAGGCGTTAGATTCTTTATTTAACTGTCTAAATCGTTTTTACTATTTAAAAAAACAAAATATTTTTTCTTCAAAATCGTTAAGTTAAACAATCATTTATTTTGATAAAGCAAGTAGTAAAGTGTAGTTTGTAAAAATAAAAAAAACTTTTCTTTTTTTACAAAGATATTGTTCTTAAAATCGTGATTATTAACAAAAGTTAGAAGTAGTTGCAGATACAATTAACAGCGAACGGAAGCACTGTAAAGGTGCGAATCTTATTTTTAAGGTTATTTTTAATGGTTTTGTCATATCTCATGTCCTTTTCCAGTTCCAATTATATGTTTCGTTTATCATTTTTCATTATGTGTAAATGCCATCAGAAGAAGCTTAATATTCATAGCCTTCCCCAAAATGACCTTCGGTCGAGTCAATTCCAACTTCTTCATAATCCTTTTCCAAAGCAGCCAAATCTTCACGGGCTTCTGAAAACTCACCCTCCTCCATGCCTTCACCCACGTACCAATGAACAAAAGCGCGTTTAGCATACATAAGATCGAATTTATGATCCAAACGAGCCCATGCTTCAGCAATAGCTGTAGTATTAGCCAACATACAGACAGCACGCTGTACTTTGGCTAAATCTCCCCCAGGCACTACAGTTGGTGGTTGGTAGTTAATGCCAACCTTAAAACCTGTTGGACACCAATCGACAAACTGAATTGAACGTTTAGTTTTAATAGTTGCAATAGCTGCATTCACGTCTTTTGGTACAACGTCACCACGATACAACATGCAACATGCCATGTACTTTCCATGACGAGGGTCACATTTGACCATTTGATTGGCTGGTTCAAAGCAAGCATTAGTAATGTCAGCTACAGTTAATTGTTCGTGGTAAGCTTTTTCGGCCGAAATTACAGGGGCATATGTTGCCAACGGAAAATGAATACGAGGATATGGCACCAAGTTTGTCTGAAACTCTGTCAAATCAACATTTAGGGCACCATCAAAGCGCAACGAAGCTGTAATTGATGATACTATCTGTCCAATTAAACGATTTAAATTTGTGTAGGTGGGCCGTTCAATATCCAAGTTGCGGCGACATATGTCATAGATCGCTTCATTGTCTACCATAAAAGCACAGTCTGAATGTTCAAGTGTTGTGTGGGTCGTTAAGATTGAATTGTACGGTTCGACAACAGCAGTTGATACCTAATTAGTGAAAAAATTAAAAAATACTGAATCAATTTAGTTACTTGATACAAAAGAAAAAATAATTGTGTTTTAAAGGCGCAAACACTATTTTCTAACAAACAATAATACCCAGTTAGCATTTGTAAGAGTAGTTGGTGAAAAAACTAAGTTTTTTTTAGTTAACTTAAAAGATTAAAACCTGACTTAACAGTTGTGGTTAAAAAAAGTCTCGAAAATTAACCCCCAAATGCCTAGAAAGCGACTATTTTCAAAAAATATAGAATATGAAATAGAAAGTTCTATCTAGAAATTCCCTGCAGAAAACAGGACTAGTCCATACATGCGTGTATGGACTAGTCCATAAAGGAGTAGGATTACTCCAAAACTAACCCAAATGCATGTAAAAAACATGGTCTTTTTAACATTATGATGTCCTAGGGCCGGACCACTTAACCCAGATTTGCATTACGTCGGAGTAGTTTCAAAACTACTCTATCCTACCTACAAACAACTTGGAAATGGACTAGTTACAACATGGTCCTTGTGTAATGCAGTCATGGACCATGTCATTGTCAAACAAGAACTTGTAGTTACTTAAGTGATATGCGTTCGTGTTTTAAAGATCATGTTTTTTGTACGCAATCGTTAAAACACGAACGCATATCACTTAAGTAACTACAAGTTCTTGTTTGACAATGACATGGTCCATGACTGCATTACACAAGGACCATGTTGTAACTAGTCCATTTCAGCTAAAACGGACCATGTGGTCCAAGTTGTTTGTAGGTAGGATAGAGTAGTTTTGAAACTACTCCGACGTAATGCAAATCTGGGTTAGGTGGTCCAGCCCTAGGACATCATAATGTTAAAAAGACCATGTTTTTTACATGCATTTGGGTTAGTTTTGGAGTAATCCTACTCCTTTATGGACAAGTCCATACACGCATGTATGGACTAGTCCTGTTTTCTGCAGGGTATGTATGTATGTATGTATGTATGTATGTATGTATGTATGTATGTATGTATGTATGTATGTATGTATGTATTTATGTATGTAAAAAAAACACTTTATCATTGAAAACTAAAGTCAAATTATAAGAAAACATAATTTTCAATCAGCTACATCGAATCACATAAAACAGCAATATTAAATGCTGTTTCCCACACATATCAGCAAGCAATAAAAAGCGCATAAACAATCTTTTTCGATGAAACCAAAAATACGAACAAATATAATTGATTAAATGTCAAACAAAGATTAGTCGTAAATTTTGCCATTGTGCAGTCTATCCCTCCAATGACTTTTAACTTTATTATTAAATTTTTTTTAAATAAATTTGTAAAATATTTTAGTTTTTAATTAAAACAAGAACAAGTGCTTTATTCAGCCGAATCTTATATACCCTTCACATTGGTCTTTTAATATACCCAGCCATCTTGTCTAGCCGAGTTATTTTGTAGTGCAAATTAGAGATGAGCGATCCCTTGATTTTTTGGGAATATCGTTAACAGTGAATGCGATTTTAAAATCACCGATTTTTTAAATAGCGTTTAGCATTTTTCACTTCTTGTAAAAGACTTATTTTAATATCTGGTAAATTAATATACATAAACAAGATGTTATTTTAATTAGTGATGATTATACTGGTTATGCGATTTTAGTTCTTTTTAACGAACTCCTAAACAGCGCATTGAAAAAAAATTAAAACGATAAATAAGAATTCAAAAAAAAACTTTATTTCAAAACTTTCAATAGGTATGTAACTAAAACATTATCCCATAATGTTTTAAATTTACTTTTAACTAAATTTTGACACAAATTTTAAATTTATACCTTTTGATAAGTTTTAAAGCTCCCATGGTAAAGCTTTATTTTAAAAATCAGCTTACGATTCCTGTTAAATAGATACCAAACATAAAAAATATAAAAATTGTTTAAATCAATAGTAAGTAAACGAAAAAAACCTAAAAAAACAAATTTGTAATACAAATTAAGCTGTTGCATAACACTACTAAGCAGGGCTGCCAGAACTTTCAGAAGAACATTATCATTTGGTTAAAATAAAATCATGTTTTAACGAAAAATATCATCAGTTTTTTTTGTTCAAAAATTGTATTTTATAGACAAAAAGTGTAAATAAAATTAAGTTTATGTGTATAAAAACAAATTTCTTTTAGATGCTTAGCGCTAAAAGGTCTGATATTTATAATCAAGGTAACATCGCAGGTAAGAGTTACCGCACAATAACTCAAAATGTTAGTTTGAGTGACATAAAAAATTAAAAGTAACACTATTGTAAAAGCAGTTACTTTACGGTATGTCACTGTCGTTACATGTCAAAATTTTATTTGAGTAACACAATAAATAAAAAGTGACGGTAACAGTTACTTCACAGTTTATGTCACTGTCGTTGCCAGTGATTTTCAAGTCACAGGCATAAAACCACAGGTACAGAAATATCGCTCATCTCTTGTGGTAATATCCACCCTGTTTTTTGCTCTACTGAAAATTTGTAAATTTTGAGTTGGCTCCCTTTAGAGGAGCCAGTGCGATATTTGTTTATACTTCTCAACTTCATAAAAAATAAAGTTTTGTATGAAAGCCCTCTTGGTATGTTGCGGTATGTTTCAAAAAAGACAAAAAAATAAGGGTTGTCGCCACACATTTCGCAAAACACATGTTTATTAAGTTTTAATTTTGCTGAATAGAAATTTTTGTTAATAACCCTACTAAATATGTATATTTTGTATGTTGGAAAAAATTATCAGTGTTGTTACGTAATTCGTTTTGAATCGAAAATTCGTACAAATTGGATTAAGTAGTACGATTTTTAAAAATTTATTTACGAAAGTTCCGAAATTAACTTTTATTTTTAAATGAAAATTGACATTTATAGAAAGCTTTCGCAAATTCTTAAAGTGCCATTATGATTTTTAACATGCTAAATTCAGCAATAATAAGTATTTTTTTCGATTATTCCTCTCAAATCGAACATTTTTTTGAAAGCCCTTTTGATTCAAATCGAATTACATAAAAACGCTACAGATTTTGCTTTTACAAACCTGGGGTGCAGGGTATATTGAAAACTCTAGCTTCGACTTCTTTCCATAGTCAACAGAGAGACGTTCCATTAGCAAAGAAGTAAAACCACTTCCAGTTCCCCCGCCAAAAGAATGAAAAACGAGAAAGCCTTGTAATCCGGTACATTGATCAGCTAGCTTGCGGATGCGATCAAGCACCAAATCAACAATTTCTTTGCCAATTGTATAATGACCTCGAGCATAATTGTTAGCTGCATCTTCTTTGCCAGTAATAAGTTGCTCGGGATGAAAAAGCTGACGATAAGTACCCGTGCGTACCTCATCTAAAAAATAAGAATAATGAAATTATGAATGTATTAAACCTTGATAACACAAAAAAAAATTATAAAAATTCCCCTTAACTCTACCTAGTTTACAAAACTAAATGCCGCATAAGTTTAAAAAAATTAATGGTCCCCGTCATAGTACAATAACCTTACAAGGTATAGTCACTACGGCAACAACTACAACAGCACGATACATAATTTATGAAGTTCTTGTAAAAATACTTTCGATAATGTAAGAAAACAAACTGTTTTCACATGTTCAAGCGAAACAAACTCGAGCAAAAAATTGTCGATTATACCTTGTATTATAACTGCACCATGATTTCCGTTTTTTAAAGAAATTGGCAATATATGTGTGAGTAATTAATTATGCTTTTTTTATTAGGAAAGGGCTTGAATTTAACAATTATATATCAGGCCCGGATTCAAAAGTATTGCATATTCAAAGATTATGCTGTTTTTGGAAAAATGTTTTTAAAGACACAGGAAAACTTTCGTCTTGAAGTGGCAAATCGAATAAAAATATCTGCAATTCAACAAGAAATTGAAAATCGATAACGGAAGGCATACCATACATCTCCGTGAACATCGAGATGATTATCCTTTGGCATCTTCAAAAAATACAAGCTCAGAAGGTATTTTTCGATCACTTGTGCGATTTCGTGTAGATGCTAGAGATAAAATTTTAGGCAGCCATTTCCAAGTTTGCCTTTTAAATGTTTTATATACATATATGTACCTATCAAAAATAATTTAAAATTCAATATGTAAATAAAAGTTTCCATAGTCTTATTTTAGTAATTATACTAAAAAATATTTATGACGCTAATTACTATTTGATTATTTTTGACGAAACCACTGATTTATCAGGAAAGAGCCAAATTTCTTTAGCTTTAAGGTATTTTAACGTAAACGAAAAGTTATTAAAAGAAGAATTTATCGACTTTATCGCAGATTTGAAGAGGCTTTAAATAATATTGGCGATTACATCGAAGTGTCTATTAATGGGAACACACTATCATCAGTATTTTTAAGAGCTTTAAAAAACGTTGGTCATAATTTGGAAAATTGTGTAGGGATTTGACATGACGGGTGTCCTTTGATGTTGGCGAAAAAATTGAGTGAAAAAAGACCCCAAAAATTTGCAAAACAAACGTTTTGCTATTTCCATAGACTTAACCACTCAGTTTTGAAAGGCAAATTTAAAACTACTTTTAAAGAGGCAAAAAAATATTTGCGTTGGTATGAAAATTTTAATTGAAAAGCCTAGTTTGAAAGAAAAAATCATTTTGAGGATTTCAATATATTCTACCACATCAAGGGCTATATACTCTTACTTGAATCTAATTATACGAAATTCAAGGATGACATTTTGCATTGGAAGCAAATATGAAATATGTTAAAATGACGGGTCACTAAAATGAATATTTTGAAGATTTCAATATATACTACCACATCAAGGGCTATATACACTTACTTGAATCTATTTATACGAAATTCAAGGATGACATTTTGCATTGGAAGCAAATATGAAAAATGTTAAAATGACGGGTCACTAAAATGAACTATTTGGCACAAGACTAATTTTAAAATAGTGCTTAGAATAAGTTGTGTCAGTCATGGACATTGGTACTAAATGAGAGAAAATGCTTTATAAATATGCACAAATGCTATGCTTTTTCACTGTGTGGCATCACCTACCATGTCACATATCATGTTAGTCTAATGCAATTTTTATTTTATTTGGTCTTATTGTTAGGATTTTCATCTTGTGTGCGTGTAAGACTTAAGTAATGTTGTCCCCCAAGGTACTTTTTGGGCATCATTGATCATGAACAACTTAATTTAGTTGCACGATTCTTTTCACTGACCGGTTGAAATAGTTAAATTATATCGCTCTTTTGTTTTACTTTTTTTTTACTAAAACACCAAAAAGGGATATTTATTTTGATAAGATTAAGTTTTTCAGCTCTTAAAACAATATCCAATATTTTCAAATAAACTTAACAAAGGAGTTTACTTGAAAAGTAGTGTGATATAAAAGTCTCATTGAAACTAAAGCCTAACCTTAAAAAGCTATTGAACTGAAAGACAGACCTAGTTAACTATACTAAAGTGCAGTAAGTCAATTGAAATATTAAGCACAACTCTAGGTAAGAGTTTCAAGTACGATTAAGAATAGGTTCGAGAAATAAATTTTTGGTTTTAAAACATCTTTTTTTTCTTTTCTAATAGTAACATAGTATGTGTAGGTAAAAGTTTTGTTAAAAATTAGTCATATTCAAATATGTATTTTCGTAAATAAATTATATGTACTTACCAACAACAGTTGGTTCTAAATCAACGAACACAGCGCGTGGAACGTGTTTACCCGCACCAGTTTCGCTAAAAAACGTATTAAAAGAGTCATCTCCTCCACCAACCGTCTTGTCAGATGGCATTTGTCCATCAGGTTGAATGCCATGTTCCAAGCAGTATAGTTCCCAGCAGGCATTACCAATTTGAACACCAGCTTGGCCAATATGTACTGAAATACATTCCCTCTACAAAAAGAAAAATATGAATTTTCATATTTTGTTAAATACAAGCATGACTAAATATATAGAAGAATAGCTTTAATAACTGAATCAAGTATCATTCTACAGCCCAAACGCGTAAATATACAGACTTTAATTCGGACTGCAGGTACCATTTAAGAAGTGTAGATCCACGAAAAAAAGCCAAGTAGGAAAAACCCGGTAAGTTGCTATCTCATAAATTTTACAAGATAGAAACAAAATTCTACTCAAAAAAGAAATATAACCGTGTCTGGCACAAACAAAAATGCAATTACATTATGGTACTTTTTAGGTATTTCTTGTAACTTCTGGACAAATAAAAGTCAAAAACATACATATTTACTTTAAAAAGTCAGGAGTTGAACCCACAGTTGCCAAAGGCGGTTTCAATCTACTTTCTTCATAAGCTCTAAAAGTTCGGATAGGGGTGGACCCCTCCCTACATAACAGTTCTTAAAAGGAAAGCCAACCTCATCGCAAAATCGTTTTGCCGCAAAACAAGAGAAAAGCGATGCCCCTGTAACTAAGAGGAACTCATTTAAGCCTCGCCCAATTTGTTAAGAGAAAAAAACTCAAATGACGTTATTAAGTTTTTAGTTGGATTAATCGGTGAAAACAACTTTTTTGTGTCTAACAGAAAACATGGTAGCATTTATGAAACTAAAATTCCAGTGAATCACGGAAACGCTTACCGCACCACTGTTTCGGAAATTTCGGAAAAACTCAAGAAAAACTTCTACACTTATCAAGTTAAGAACGAAAGAGGCCTTCAGGTCGTTATTAAAGGTATTAAAACGATTGTTTACCCGAAAGAGATTAAGTTAGAACTGTATCAAATACTAGAAACAGAGAAAAATACCCTGAACCATTATTCCGAGTGGAACTTGAGTCTGTTGTTGACAAATTGAATAAAAGTTTAACCCACCCGATTTGTGATCTAAAATATATTTTGCATTGTTGAGTAATTAGTTGAAGTTCCACATAAGCGATATGGGCCCGTACAGTGCTTTATTTGCTAAATATATAGCTAAATTGAATCTTATTGTAAATTGCCCTCTGTTTTAATTGCCGTTGAGGAAAACCATGTGACAAGCAAGTGCAATAAACCTAAGGATAATCCCAGGATAAAAAAAATGCAGCAGTTACGGTGGAAACCACACTGCCAACTAAAGAGGTTGCCTTGTTTTCGACATAATAAAGCATGCATACAAGAAAAAAAAACAGTTTCTGCTCCTGCACAGCCGGAAAATATATCCACTACAAATATGACCCCTTGTTCACAGCCAACTACAAGTCAAGTTTCATACGCCAACGCACTTAAGTCTAAAAAGCAAAACACACGTAAGTCTAACCAGCCCACAACACAAAAAGGGGAGCCGATAAACGAACCAGCCTGGTCTAATGTCAACCATCTGGGAAGCGTAATTGAGGATATGGTTAAACAATTTACACAGTTCATGCCCAAATGGCTAGCATGATTAGGGTGACCATTTATTCCTTGTTCGAAATCAGTACACTTTTGGCTTTTTTTCTTTTTAGTTTTTATAGCCTAAGATTCTTTTTCAGTTTTAGGGAATGACAAAAATTGCTTTCTAAGAAATACAAATACGTATTTTGTATTTGTATTTGAAATACCACCTTCTAATGTATTTTGTATTTCAAATACTTATGATGTCAAAATACATTTTGGCAAAATGCATTTTTTTTGTTATACAAAAAGTTGTCACTAGCAAAATTGAAAATTGTTACAATTTCCAAAAAAAAAAAACAGAATGGAAACTTTGTCTTTGTATTCATTCATGTCATCGCCTTAGCAAGGCACGTTCTTTTCCAGGGCTCACTCATTCAGGTAATATCAAGAGCTCAGCGGATATTTGGAAATGTGAATGTCAAAAAAATTAAATTTTGTTAAAAATTAAATTTTTTTGACATTCACACTTTTAAACACAACAAGTAAGATCGCTATTTTTGGCTGTGCCGAATCTTATATACCCTTCACATTGGCCTTTTTTAATATACCCAGCCGAGTTATTTTGTACTGAAAATAAAATAATAAAAATACCTTGTGCCAGCTTTAAAGACCATAGAAAACTTTACAAAAGTTTAACGTTCGTATGAATAATAGAAATAGATGAAGAAGGTTTGCGGTCGAGAGTTATAAAAGCTTTGGACATTATTTGTATTAAAAGGTTAAAAAAATTAAAGAATTTTATTTGATAGCAGTAGTGGTCATAGTGTTTACAAACAAAAACTTGAAACCAAAGGTGACGCTACTGATGATAATTTTTAAACAAAAAATGTTTAATGATATAGTATGTGAGGTGAAGCGTAGGGGGAGTTTGCTCCACATTGGACAAACATTGTGATATGTATAGATAAACTTTAAACTTATTATAAGCGATTTGTGTGCCAAATAAAAAAAGGAAATTTATTATTTTTTTGTTTTTAATATTTTTAAAAAGGACATTTTTGAGGTTGGCGTATCCTCGCTTGGGATCGAAAAAAATTTGGGCAAGTCTCCAAGTGTGTAATGAAAAATATCTGACCAGGGCAAGTTAAAAATAAGATATGCCACATAATGCCATTTTTTTAATTTTTCTCACTTTGTTATATCACCAATTATGCGCGAACACGGCGCGAACCTGCTGTCCTGTGTCGGTCTATTTTGTTCCACCCAGCTAACCCTCGCGGTTCCTCTCGGGGAGTTATTCTCAACCCTTGACCGAGGTTCGGCATATAACAAAAAAACAAAGATCAACAACAACATAAAAACTTACTTTCTACCATCTACCACTGGATACCTGCTTTATAGGGAGGCAGATGTTTGGCTCCAATCGCCCTTAACCCTTCCATGGCCGTAATGACTCCACATCAATGTTCCTTACGGGCCCCGTATCCCGTCCTGCATCACCCTATCTGCGCCAACAATCCCCTTTCAAAAAAATTTACTCAACCTGTTCCATATTAAACGTTATAAAGCACTAAAATATTTATTTATACATAATAAAAACAATTTAAAATAATAAAATTACATAAAAATTAAAAAAAACATACATATACTATTTTTGAATTACCATAAATAAAAACGACAAAACATATAACATACACGACATACCTAACAAGGATGGACTAGATTGGACTGACTTCACTCTTCAGTCTTAAAAATTAAATAAAAACGACATAAAAACTTTCCCTTAATGAGCTCGCTAAGGTACTACTATTTGTTTAAAATAATTAACCTTTTTCCGAAATTAAAAATGGATTCGCCTAGTCTGACCTTTTACAAAAAAAAAACACATAAACTTACACAAATAGAATCTTAACTTAATAAAAAAAACGATCACACGCAATTAAAAGAAACAAAGATTATTATATATCATTTTAAAAATATTTCTTTAATAGGGCCTCCTCTCAAATTTCCTACTGGGTGTTTCTGCTCATTTTCAAAAAAATTTTCGGACTGCGGTTATGAAATTAGATAGGTACTAAAAAAAAAGCTTTCCTGGTGTGACCAGAAGCTCGCTCCCTCACTGTTGCCAGCTCGATTTTCACCATATACTTGGCTGGCCCTTATCCCGAGGAACTGCCATAGCCAAAAAAATATAAAATAAAAATGACGTTACCTTTTTTTCTTTGCTTCAAAATTGTTGACCCATTTGTTACCTTATCCGCTTCCGTTCTTGTTATCACAACCAGGATTTCACCAAGTCACTACCCAACGGGATTCTTCCTCTTTTATGGAAAATCTGTTTCACATAAAATTATAACATATTTCTTTATTCTACCCATTTACTATTAATTGTTTTACAGCCTTACGCTTAAATTTCTTTTCTCCAGATTTATTTGAGATCCTCCCAAAATGTAGCAAACACTTCTTTGATTTTTAAAAATTTTTAAAGTTTCTCTTTTTTTTCACTCTTGAATTTTTTTAAAAAAATTACAGGAAACCTTTTTTAGTTTTTTTTTCTTTAAACAATTTATGTTCCTTATTTTCTTTTTTTAAAACTTAACTTTTTTCTTCCACAGCCTTTAATGTTTATTTAAAAACTACCAAAAAACACTTTTCGACTAATTTCACAGCCCGCTATTTTCAAAATGACCAGAAATTTCTATAAAACTTAAAATAAGACTTCATATTTTTTTCAAACTAACGTTAACAACAAAAACTATAGGTAGAAAAAACAACCACCGGTCAATAACTTTAGTTGTTAAACAGTTTGTCCAAAACAAAAACAGCAACCCATATTAAAAAAATTTCTTTCTCTTTATTTAAGTTTAAGCTGAACTTAACGTTAATCCAGGTACAGAGAATACATATTTTCTCTTTACGCATCCCTGGCTTACGTATCTCACCTGGTAATACCCATATTACCATTTAATACAACCATTCATATAAAAGCTCTGCATTGACATCTTCCAGTCTGCACACATCATAATCAAAAACATATTGGACGCCAAAATTTAAATAAATAAAATAAAAACCTTAAAAACATTTACAAATCAAATAAATAAACAAAAAATAACTGCATAATTTGGTAGTTATACCCAAAAACACAGAAATTACCGAGGATCCAAAAATAATATAAAAAGGGTAAAGAAAAGAAAAGCGGCCTACAAACATACAGATGCCTGATGTTTATACAGTGCGGCAAAAGCATATTCCCACACACTCTACTTGCACCACCCAAACCAAGTCAACTATACTCCAGTCCAGGTCTACAATCACTTTTCGGTATTATACTGGTTAAAACCTATGTATCAGCAGAACCATCTATACCTACAGCCTACTGCTACATCAGCCCGCAACAACTTTTGTTACAAAATATATCAAAATTTATTTAATATTTATTTAATTTATGTATTTAAGTGTTTTTTTTTTTTGTTTGTTATACTTAATGCTTTATTTCGTGCCATTTTTAACGTTTTTTTGTGCCATTTTTAACTTGCCCTCCTAAGAACTGATTTTCTTCTCTCCGTAATGGCAGTTTTTTTTTATTTTAAGAACATATTGGAAGGACACAAACCTTTAAAGATAAAACTACCAAATTTAAGAATTTATCATGTTTTATCAATAAACATACACGGCCTCTTACATGAATAGATTCACCATTTTCCTATTTTCTCTTTTCAGCTCATTGAAAAAATATTGCCTAATGTACTACAAATGTAGGTTTTATTTAAAAATGCATTACGTAAATTCTGTGTAAAAATATTAAAAGGAGTATTTTATGCGTTTTCGTTTATTTATTAATTGAACTATTTTATTTTACCGTTATCAAGATACTCCTTTAAAAAAAAAAAACAACTTTCTTGGCTAATTAGTTAGTATATTAATTTACATTAAAACTTCTTAGATATTAGTGGCAATGAGTGGTAGAAAACCTTTATTTTAAGCTAAAAGTGCCAAAATAAAATAATACACTAAAATAGAAGTTACTCAAATTCAAATTGCAAAAAAATTAACATATGTATGTATGTCAAAACTACGTAAGTAATTTTTACGTAAGTAAATAAGCTACGGAAAAAAAATAAAGAAGCTACGTATAAAGCTGCTTCAGCATCTGAAAAGCGATTAATAGTTAGAACTGGCCCAAATTCAAAAGATCAGGCAGCGAAAGTAAGGAAAAAAATTGGTCCTAAGGCTACAAGGTGGGCTCATTTTATGGCATTTTTCATCACTTCGGCAAGAACTTCGGGCGACAATCGTGTCGAATGTTGTCATTAAGAGCATCCAGGGTCTCGGGCTTGTTCGCGTAAAGAAGGGACTCCAGAAAACCCGGTTAAATCGGGTGACCTTGCGGGCTAATGTTAACCGTCAAAATGAGAAATGAGGCGACCCGGGAACGCCGCTTTTAGAATATCGGTTGTGGCTCGCGCAGTGTGTGCCGTTCACGTACCCGCTGAGGTAGAAATGCGCCTCATCGTTCATTATGACTTTGGTCGACGTAGATTAAACGAATGTCACAAATGTCAAAACAGATTTGACACTACCTCCATTTGCAAAAATAAGGCCATTAAAGGTAACTAAAGGCAACATTTTGCGGTTTTTAAAAAGATTTCTATTTCCGGAGCCTCTTAAAGATAATTTTCCATTTTTCAATACTTGCATGCAATACCTATTTGCACAAAAGAATTTAAAATATAAAAAATATTGCCGGTTTCAAAATTGTATAATAAAAAATCTGATTGACTTTTAAGTAATAGTGAAAATGCTTATTTCTTATTTAAAACATTCGTCATGCTTAGGCGATTAGATATGAACAAAACTGTAAAAAACAATTTATTTCATACATGTCTTGTCTTTTGTGTGTCGTTTCAGTCGATTAGTTTTTCTCCCAGAAAATAATAATTTAAATATCTTTGTTTTATATTTAAGAAAACAATAAAAAATGTATGCAAGCTACGCACACTGTCAGACAGACTTTAAAAGTTTTTTTAGAATTTTTTTTAACTTATTTAATATAAATTAAAAACATTAATATACTTATACCATGTTCACACAAAGACCTTAATTGCGTAATTAGCACATTAACGCAGTTAAAGCCTTAATTGAGCTAAATTTACCATACAAGATTTGAATTAATAAATTGAGCAATTAGTAGTAAATTTCTTTACTAATTGAGTTAAACTCGTAGCGCAACCCTGCTGATTTAATAATAACTGTGTTCAGTTAGTATAAAAGTTTTAAAGCTTTCAATATGTATGCCATGGTGAAAAACAAGGGTGACCTTGGCCCCACAACAGCAACTTTCTGTAAAAATTTTGCATATATTTTGTGGTAGCTAAATTCTAGCTAGGTTGCCAAACATTTTGCTATCACACATACACATGGTATACACAACAATATAATCCAAAAATATTGCCAATCTAAGCTATGGTGTAGATAAAAGTCAGCTGATAAGTTGCTTCTACTTTGTTCAATGTACCTTAAAAATTAAAATAATATTTTTTTAACTGAGTAGGCCTAATAAGTTATCTGTGAACAGAAAACTTAACTGCTTAATTTACTTTAAATGAGGGTTTTCACACTAGACTAATTGTGCTGGCATAAAATCGCAGTTTGTAGGCTTTTTCGGTGAAGAGAGTTGTTTTTGGTTGGCACAATTTTTCAACCAGCTTTAACCCGCACAAGCAGAACAAAACTAACACATACACACTTATGAACGTGAAATAAGCAAAGAAAATTCTAACACACACAAAGCTGTTTATACGTGCGCAATTTTATGCCAGCATAATTAGTCTAGTGTGAAAACCCTCAATTTTCTCAATTTATGAGTCATGTTTGAACATGGTGTTACGTTTGTTACAAGCATAGAGAAAAGTGACAATGGCAATTTATCACAAAAAAATAATTTTACTTTTTCCAAAATTTAGGGCCGAGTCCAAATAATAAAACTCTTCTACATATAATCAAGAAATAGTATTTGTGAGTGTACTTTATACATAAAAGCAGTGTTAGAAAAACTTAATTCAAAGCAACAAAAGTCATATAGTTTTTGATTTTTTCTGCTTTTGCTTTCTTTACTGTTTGGGGGTTTTCACACAAGACTAATTTTTAATCCGCACAACTTTTGTTCTTTCATTTTCACACAAGACTAATTATGCTGGCATAAAATTGTGCACGTATACACAGCTTTTTGTGTGTTAGTATTTTCTTTGTTTATTTCACGTTTGCCACGTGTGTGTGTGTTAGTTTTGTTCTGCTTGTGGGGGGTTGAAGCTGGTTGAAAAAATTGTGCCAACCAAAAACCACTCTCTTCACCGAAAAAGCCCACAAACTGCAATTTTATGCCAGCACAATTAGTCTAGTGTGAAAACCCCCTTTGAAATTAACCAATGACTCTGCTTACGCTAATAAAAAACCCCGCAGTCGCAGTTGAAGTAACTGCAGAAAACGGTTTCTTAAAATATCAGCAGCGCCTCGTTGCTTTTGAAAGCTTACAAAATCATAAGCAGAAGCATTGTTTTGGTTTTAGATTTTGTCAATTGTCGAAAAAAACCAGCATTCTTCTTTTACTAACTTTTTGTTATTGTTAAAATACCTTAAAGCTAAAGAAATTTGGCTTTTTCCTGATAAACCAGTGGCTTCGTCAAAAATAATCGAATAGTATTTAGCGTCGTAAATATTTGTAAGTAAAATAATTAAACAAAACAATGGTTCGAAAATTGTGATGTTGGATATTCGATTGATTAATTTCTTTCCATATAATTAAGATATGTGCCGAAAAATTGATTACGACAAACTTTTATCTTTATATCCAGCTCCAAATATAATTTATTTGATAATAAATAAATAAATAAATGCAATTTCAAAAAAAGCTTAAAGCTAAATGTAAATATTTCGGGCTAAATGAAGAAAAATAAAGCTAATTTTAGCTCGAAAAAAGCTAATGTGGCCACACTGATCATAAGGGGTAAAAGTGGCTAAAAATTATATTTTCGTATCTTTTTAGGTACTTGTTGTAACTTCTAAGCCAATTTATATAGAACTATAATACAAATTGCATTCGACAGCTCTCAAAAAATATTTGATAATTTTTGCCTTCTTTGAGATCGTGAATCTAAAACTATGAAATTAAGGACTCAAACAAAAATCGGAAGTCAGCTTACTGCACATAAAGTGTTTTTTGCATTTTTAAAATATTTGTTTGCCTTTTTTGAGACATGAGTCTAGAAATATAATATTCAGAGCTTTTAACTCAGATTGAGGCCACTAAGTGGTCACAAAGTAGTTTTTCTATTATTTTGTACGTTTTTAAATTTTTTAGAAAATAAGGTACAATTGACCTAAATAAATGTAAAAAACCAAGAGGAGGATAATATGCACCATTTTATTTAATGGTCCTTTTTGGTTTTTTTTTAACCAACCAGAGGTAAAAAGTCAAGACAAAAAGAACTTTTGAAATATATTCGCTCAAAAAAGGAAATTAAAAATTTTAAAAACTTAACTCTTTCCTTATAGCACAGTAAAAAGTTTTAGTTTAATTTCAACACCAAGCCGGTGTGTATATATAACAACGCCGAAAAAGAATAAAATTTATTCCACTATGGTATAGTTATAAAGAGATCAAAAAAGAGATAGTTTAAAAGAGAGAAAAGCTATAAAAAGAGAGAACTTTATTTTATATAAGAGCATAATATTAATTCCAATCTTAATTACATTTAATGCTATAATGGTGTTAAGGTTACACCACAATTGGAATTATTTTTACACTCCATTGTTTAATTTCTATACCGATTAAAGTGTTGTTTCTAATAATGTATGGAGTTCAGTTAAAACTTTTTGGAATATATTGTATTCCAAAATAAGTTTAATTTTAATGCCTATAAATACTTACAATGTATATTGAGCTGGTGTTTCTTTTAGTCTATTCGGGACTAAAATTTACACCGGCTTATTTATCTCGTTAAAGAAAAAAACTAATTTTGTAATTAATTTTTGATATGTTTTTTATTATTATACTAGTATATCAGGTGTTAGTAAATATTTACTTGAATTAATTACATAGTACTCATATGGCCTTACATATTTTATCTCCTTAAAACTAAGCATTTTTGAAACATTTTGGGAAGTTATTTTATAAGAATTTAAAATATTGTCTAATTTTTCCCTTATATACATATCCATGTTTTTGGTAAATAAAAAAAAATAAATGTGGGTCCATTAAAATATTAAGGGGTTGCTCTTACTGTTAAAGTAAAAAAATAAAAAAAAACTCAATTGTTATTAATACAACAACTCTTTCTAATCTGATAAAGTTTTAAATTTTTGTTGAAATTTTAAATGTATTTCAATTATTCTTGTACTTGTCAATTTTTTGTTTTCAATATCATACGCAAAATTTGCAAAAAAGCGCAAAAAGTTTGCTAGTGTTATATCAAATTCAATATTAAAAACATAAAAACACTTAAAATATAAATCGAATACCTGCACAAACGTAAAATCAAGAGGTATGTTGATACATTTTCCATCCAAACTCAAAAAATGTTGGGAAATGGAAGATTTTGTAGTCATCTATAGGTGAATGTATCTATAATAAAAAAAGCAACCTATTAGATAATAATAAATAAACCATTTTATCAAGTTACCCCTTCAAATGTTATAAAGCTGTCTATTGATTTAAAAACATTGGTTCTCTTTGTATCTTTTCCAGCAGCAGTAGAATGAAGCAACTGTAAGAGATTCAAAAACTGTAATATATCAGTAGACCAGCCAGCTAAACCTTCTAAAACTTGTCCACCAGTTTCATTTGCTAATTCCGTAATAAAATTTGTGTATTTTTTCCAATTACTTAATAATTTGTTTGCATTTAGTTCACCATAAAATCAAACAAAATCTAAAAAATAAAAATCGTAAATCTGATAATACTTTTTATAATAAAACAACTTTTTTACCAATGAGAAATCAAACAAAAATACTGGAAATGCGTTTAAACCGTAATTTCGGCCGTACAATCTAATGCGTGCCTTAAGTGTTTTTCGCAGCTTTTCTTTGACAATATCAAGATGTTCACTCACAATACAATTTTAAAAGAAACTTAGGTCTTCTTGACTTATAACAGTTTCATCATTGGCTTTACTACTACAAATTTCTTTGTTTTTTTCTGGGTTTGCAGATGTCGATAACTTCCGTCGTTTAGAATTGAAATTTTTCAGCTTCGCTACTAGGTACCCAGTATTAGTTTTGGGACTAAAAAAATAAATCCTAAATAATTAAATAAATATGGATAAAAATTGAAAATTTTTAATATACAATAAATTACTTACAGTGCATCCACAATCGCTGTTTTCAACTTTATATGCTGGGAACAAGTGTATAATTGCTTCAGCCAATGCAATTTTGTCCTCGCGCTTTGGGTAGTTGCCCCTTTGTTACCGCAAAAAATTTATCGATTCACGTACCAAGCAACGTCGAGAACTATCACTTAAACTATTATTTGTGGCATACTCATTAAAAATAGAAAAAAAATCACCATTTTTTTATAAGATCCTAATTCCTAAAAATTGTTTTTTAAATTTAAGCATAGCTGGAATGAAAAACTTGTCGTATGTACCTTCTTTATATTTGAAGATTTGCTTGATGAAGCTGTTCCATTAAAGCAAAGCTCTACAATAAAACTGCTACATCCTCCATATTGCGATATAATACCTAGCAGCTCATCAAAATCAATTTGGGCACCGTCACGATCTTGAAATAAAGTTTCTTTTCCGTCTATGTCTAAATTTAGCTGGTTTACAACTTAAGGCAAAAATTAAATTAATTAATATATATCTTAATCAACTGACCAATTTACAGCCCTCCTAAGTTTGATTATGAAAGCTGTACTGTAAAATATACATATATTACAAATCCGCCCTTACTTGAAAAAAGTATTCCATTTGAACTAAAATCGACACTATCTGGATCCGAAATTTTAACAAAGTAATATTTTTTGTCACTTTTAACTTTTAGATACATTAATTTTAACTTTTTTACGCACCACGTGGCTTAAACTATATTACTTTAGTTAAAGGCGAAGAAAAACTTAGGAGAGTCTTAATTCTTTTTTTGGTGTTGTTTGTAAACCAAAATATGCAATTTCAAGAGAGTGATTTGGATTTGTTTTTGCTTAATTTTTTTACTTTTTTACAAATTGATGCATTTTAGGTGTTATTTTTAAACTTTGAGGAATAAAATTATTTTAAGAGAGCATTTTAATTACATTAAGGTGTTATTATTAAACTTAAAAGCATTAAATAAAACACAAATTAATTTTTAATGCGCGTCTAGGCATAAATTTAAATCCAAAAGGATTTTTTCTTTTACATAAAAAAGTTTTTATTCTAATTTTGGTGTCATTTTTATTCCAAAAAATATTTAAAAATCCCGAAACAATTTTGATGGTGTTAAAAGTATTCCATCAAGTGCATAAAAATTTTGTGTATGGTTTTAAATGTAAACTTTTTTAGAATTAATTTTAAATTTAATTCCAAAATAGTCTAGAATTTGTACCAAGAGGTTTTAAAATTAAACTATAACTTTTTACTGTGAGTACTCCTTCGCATTTAGTGCTTCTTTTTTAAATAAAATTTAGTTAATTTAACTTCGTTTACGAAGTAGCACGTAAGTTGCTGGTTTAACAAAAACGATTTTTTATCCTTCATACAAATAATCTCTCGGAATAATCATTTGGATCTGTAAATGCCACAAGTATTATTCTATCGCCTCAACATATTCTTATGTATTAAAACTTTACCCCCCAATTCACGTGCCGTTCCATTATTTACTACAGGTCCAATTTAAGTAACGCTACCAAAAAAATTTCCTTATCCTGCAAACGTCTACTGGAGCTTAATATAAAATAAACGTTGTTGTAGGGTACAACATGGGTTTATTAAAGGTTTAAAGCAAAATTCCTGATTTGTTGTTAAATTATTTTGGTTGTTGTACACAGAAAAAATGGCAACAAATATTAAGTTATTACAAAAAATTGTTTGTCTATCACCTAAAATTTTTAAAAATTTTTTTGTTAAACAAAAAATGTTTTTGAAAAAATTTTTTACAATGGCTGACAACAAAAAAACTTCTTGTATTTTTAATTTTAACTGTTGGTGCTTGTTCAAATCATTAATTTTATTTGAAATTTGGTTATTTATTTGAAAATTTGTTTTCTGTAATAGGTAGAGGGACTATTTATTTCTGGGTTAAAACTAAATCAGTACGCTTTTTTAAGCTTAAAAACCATTTTCAATTATATCCATCAAAATAAAAACACATCTCTCCGTTGCGGTGTCTACGTATTCTTGTAATCAAAATACAGGTCGATACTTGATTTAGAAAATAACTTTTCAAAAAATGTTATAATAATTTTTGGCGCATGGAGATTATTCGTAAGCGAAAAGATGTTAAAATTGTAACAAATTGGGAAACGAGTAATAATTTATTGAAATTTCAAATTTCAATTTGAAATAAAATTAATAGATCTGACAATCACTTTTACAAAATTTTAAGACGAATTCATAATCAATTACCTGCATTATTATACGCTGGGCGACTTGCGTAAATTTTTTCGTTGTCTTTCTAAAGAAAATTCAAGTTTTGTTTAAAAATGTCGATACGAAGAGTTATTTTTTTTTTTGTAATTTGGCTTCCATTTTAATTTTTTTGTTTTATAACTAATTAGAGCTACTAATTTCATTGCATACATAAATTTTTGTAGAGCAGGATTTGAAAATATTTTTGTAAGGTTTTTAATGTGTCAATAGTTGTGTTCAATAACTTTCCAGTAATTACTAGCAACGAGAGAGTAAAAAGAAATATTTTCAAAATTGCTCTTAAAAATATTTAAAAGTAAATGAACACTTTTACAGTCAAAACTTGCAAGCAAATGTATTTTGTTATTGTAAACTTATAAAAATTTAAAACTTAAATTTTTTTTCAAAGCGTAATGACAGAAAGACTGTTTGAATAATTTCTGATAGTAAAAATTTTACTAGCAGAAATTATCAGAAACATTTTTGTTTCTAAACATATTACGCTCTTTTTTGGCTCTCTAGCTGCTAATTTTTTGTGTACGTGAACACTTACTAGTAATAATTATCGAAAATAAGTGATAATTTTCTGTAAATGAACACACCTAATATCATGTGATTAGGCAAATTTTTGTGGAGATACGGATAGTCTCTTCTCTATTGGAATAATAGAGAAAATATTTGTGTGAAGAATAACTTAAGGATGTGCCAAAAACGACGTACAAGGGGCGTATCCAAAATTAATTTTAAAATAAAAAAATTGGTTTTTAAACAAAATGTTTATACAAAATTAGTATTCAAAGTCTACTTTAAATTAATTTTTTTATAATCCCCATATTCTTCGGTGTGCGAAATAGATATCCTTTGATATAAGACACATAATATACGTATTACTTTTTACTACAATATAGGTATTTAATAAAGACAACAAGTGTTTGTGCGATATATATTGTTTTTAACATTATAATATCTTTCTTTCCTTGAAGTACGGCAAATTACAATACAATGCTACAAACAGTTTTTTTGTTTTGTTACTTAATGCCGTACACATTAATGAAATTACAATTTTTGTTGCGATCGTAATATTGTGGATCGTGGAAGCTTGATAACTTTCAATATGTATGTATTTTCGAGATACCATAATTAACCAACTTACCATTTTTCCTTAAATATGTGAAAAATTCTAGCCGCAAAGGATGATATGTGTTTAGGTAGCTATTTCAGGTGTGAATGTGCAAATCTCTTTATTTATGTATGTACGTATGTCTACATTCGTAAACAAGTACATACATACATATTAATCCCTTTTATATTTCTCCTTTAAAAAATTTTTTTATACACTTTTATTTTTGTAAGTTTTTTAACGGTAAGAATCTCCAAGAGCTGTCCGCAATGCAACAAATCTGGAAATAAACTGAGTAGAGTCTCGTCAGAATGAAAGTATTTTATACGAGACACATTACGTCAGCTTATTAATGGTTTGCTGCTTTTATATGTGTTTTCCTATGTTTTTGCGGCAAACAAGTAATAATCCAAAAATTTATCGAAATAGTGATATACATACATATACACACAAACAGAATACAATTAACTATAAAGCCTGCAGTACGCGATTGTATAAAGCTACAAGCGCATGTACTATGTACATGTGTAGCTCCGACATAATTTTGACGTCATCAAAAACCCAATTTGCCTTAAATGAGTCGTAGTAGTTTTATGATGGCGCCAAAATTACTTTAGAGTTACATACATATATAAGTATGTATATGTGCATGCATTTTTTTAAATTTCGTGTACTGCAGGCTTAATAACTAAGTAATGTTGTGAAAATGAGTTTGCTTGGATGTCATTAAATCTCGTCCTTACACACAAAATTTTTGTTAACATAAGGCCTCGTTTACGCTTAGCGCTGCCATGAGCGATGCTGCCTGACGCTGCCATCTGCTACCACTAGCTACCAAATTAAACATACTCGTTTCAAATAGACCTCTGCTGCCACCAATGCGATTACGCGCGAATTCGCACTACCAAATTCGAAAGATTACTCCTGTTTGTTTTTGGTCGCTTGAAATCATTTGTTAAAAATGGACGCTGAAAGATTAATCAGCCTTATTATGAGTGTCGTTGTCGAATCGTTTTTGTGTCGAAAACCATTCTTTTTATTTGAATGGTACCATGTTTGTCGAAAAACGATAGAAATCAACATTTCCTAACGATTCTATTACAATTTTCGGTACCACGAGTGTCGTCAAAAAATGTCAAATACTTAAAAAACCGTCGTTAACGACAGTTAAAAAAATATACTAAAAACAAGTAAGAGCGCTATATTCGGCTGTGCCGAATCTTAGATACCCTTCACATTGACCTTTCGCAATCCCAAACTTTTTTTATTTTTAACCATTTTTTTACTTATGAAATATTTCTAATTTTTAAATAGGCTCTAAGGCCAACTCTAAAGAAGTTGTGGGCATTTTCATATCATTTTTGTAAATTTTGTATGGCAACCCCCTTAGGGCGTTGAGATAGGGGGTAAGTATGTTCTAGGAATATGTTTGGGAGGGCAAACTAATGGGGGTCGGTCGTACACTTTATTGCTCTAAGGCCACCTCTGAAGAAGTTGTGGGCATTTTATCATTTTTGTAAATTTTGTGTGGCAACCCCATTAGGTCGTGGAGATAGGGGGTAAGTATGTTCTAGGAATATGTTTGGGAGAAGAAACTAATAGGGGTCGGTCGTACACTTTATTGCTCTAAGACCAACTCTAAAGAAGTTGTGGGCATTTTCATATCATTTTTGTAAATTTTGTATGGCAACCCCCTTAGGGCGTTGAGATAGGGGGTAAGTATGTTCTAGGAATATGTTTGGGAGGGCAAACTAATGGGGGTCGGTCGTACACTTTATTGCTCTAAGGCCACCTCTGAAGAAGTTGTGGGCATTTTATCATTTTTGTAAATTTTGTGTGGCAACCCCATTATGGCGTGGAGATAGGTGGTAAGTACGTTTTAAGAATATGTTTGGGAGAAGAAACTAATAGGGGTCGGTCGTACACTTTATTGCTCTAAGACCAACTCTAAAGAAGTTGTGGGCATTTTTACATCATTTTTGTAAATTTTGTATGGCAACCCCATTAGGTCGTGGAGATAGGGGGTAAGTATGTTCTAGGAATATGTTTGGGAGAAGAAACTAATAGGGGTCGGTCGTACACTTTATTGCTCTAAGGCCAACTCTGAAGAAGTTGTGGGCATTTTATCATTTTTGTAAATTTTGTGTGGCAACGCCATTAGGGCGTGGAGAAAGGGGGTAAGTATGTTTTAGGAATATGTTTGGGAAAAGAAAGTAATAGGGGTCGGTCGTACACTTTATTGCTCTAAGGCCAACTCTAAAGAAGTTGTGGGCATTTTTACATCATTTTTGTAAATTTTGTATGGCAACCCCCTTAGGGTGTGGAGATAGGTGGTAAGTACGTTCTAGGAATATGTTTGGGAGAAGAAATTAATGGGGGTCGGTGGTACACTTTATTGCTCTAAGGCCAACTCTGAAGAAGTTGTGGGCATTTCATATCATTTTTGTAAATTTTGTATGGCAACCCCCTCAGGGCGTGGAGATAGGGGGTAATTATATTCTAGGAATATGTTTATGAGAAGAAACTAATAGGGGTCGGTCGTAGACCTTATTGCTCTAAGGCCAACTCTGAAGAAGTTGTGGGCATTTTATCATTTTTGTAAATTTTGTATGGCAACCCCATTAGGGCGTGGAGATAGGGGAAAGTATGTTCTAGGAATATGTTTGGGAGGTTAAAATAATAGGGGTCGGTCGTACACTTTATTGCTCTAAGGCCAACACTCAAGAAGTTGTGGGCATTTTTACATAATTTTTGTAAATTTTGTATGGCAACCCCCTTAGAGCGTGGAGATAGGGGGTAAGTATGTTCTACGAATATGTTTGGGAGGGCAAACTAATGGGGGTCGGTCATACACTTTATTGCTCTAAGGCCAACTCTTAAGAAGTTGTTGGCATTTTATCATTTTTGTAAATTTTGTATGGCAACCCCATTATGGCGTGGAGATAGGTGGTAAGTACGTTTTAAGAATATGTTTGGGAGAAGAAACTAATAGGGGTCGGTCGTACACTTTATTGCTCTAAGACCAACTCTAAAGAAGTTGTGGGCATTTTTACATCATTTTTGTAAATTTTGTATGGCAACCCCATTATGTCGTGGAGATAGGGGGTAAGTATGTTCTAGGAATATGTTTGGGAGAAGAAACTAATAGGGGTCGGTCGTACACTTTATTGCCCTAAGGCCAACTCTGAAGAAGTTGTGGGCATTTTATCATTTTTGTAAATTTTGTGTGGCAACGCCATTAGGGCGTGGAGATAGGGGGTAAGTATGTTCTAGGAATATGTTTGGGAGAAGAAACTAATAGGGGTCGGTCGTACACTTTATTGCTCTAAGGCCAACTCTAAAGAAGTTGTGGGCATTTTTACATCATTTTTGTAAATTTTGTATGGCAACCCCATTAGGGCGTGGAGATAGGGGGTAAGTATGTTCTAGGAATATGTTTGGGAGAAGAAACTAATAGGGGTCGGTCGTACACTTTATTGCTCTAAGGCCAACTCTGAAGAAGTTGTGGGCATTTTTACATCATTTTTGTAAATTTTGTATGGCAACCCCATTAGGGCGTGGAGATAGGGGGTAAGTATGTTCTAGGAATATGTTTGGGAGAAGAAACTAATAGGGGTCGGTCGTACACTTTATTGCTCTAAGGCCAACTCTGAAGAAGTTGTGGGCATTTTTATATCATTTTTGTAAATTTTGTATGGCAACCCCCTCAGGGCGTGGAGATAGGGGGTAAGTATGCTCTAGGAATACGTTTGGGAGGAAAAACTAATGGGGGTCTGTCATACATTTTTTTCCTCTACGGGCGACTCCGAGGAAATTGTAGCGGTTTTTACCTTATTTTTTAAAATTTTGTATGGCAACCATGTCAGGGGCTGGAAATGGAGAGTAAGTATGTTCCACAAAAATGTTTGGATGGAAAAAATAATTTGGGTCGGTCTTACATTTTACCTTTGTAGGAGAACCCTGGAAGCCGTAGGAGCGATTTTAAAAATGTTTAAATTAAGCTTTGTATGGCAACGCTGTTATATGTATGAACACTTATACTAATATAATTTTTGGTTTGGGTGTGTTTCAATAATATCAACATGACTGATTCTGTTTTTTTCTTTTTTTGTTGTTTTTTTGTTGTTTTTATATTATTACATGTAAAAGTATGTTCTTTGTTGTTGTTGTAGACTCAAAAAACCGAGGTAGTCGTGGTTTTTTGCTTATATCTCGGTCATTTATCGGGCGATTTTGCTGAATTTCAATACCGATTTTCTCGCGACTATCTGTGACAGTTTGATACCACATTCGGGTCTATGCGATATCGGGGGGCTTCAGAAAGTTGATTTCAACCATAACACGGACAGACATGCAGACGGACAGACGGACAGACGGACAGACAGACGGACAGACGGACATCGCTAAATCGGTTTCCCTATCTATAAGGATCCAGAATATATATACTTTATGGGGTCCCAAATGAATAATAAAGGAATTACAAACGGAATGACAAACTTATATATACCCTTATCACTTATGTGAAGGGTATAATAATATTTTTCGGTACCATGTAAAATTAACGAAAACGACATTTTTGTAATAGAACAAAAAACACAGAATGTTTCAAAATTCTTACAGTTTTAGTAAATTTTGTTTAACCCTGTTGTATAAACTGTCAAAAAATCAACTGTTGGCGGTGATAAAAATAACAATAAAAATACAAATGCTAAAAATACAAATTATTTTTTATTTAAAATGTTAAGTGTTGCCACATTTTCGTCATCTGAGGATGAAAAAGAGTATACTACTACTGAGTATAATACTATGCGTAGGGAGTTACGGCAAAAGTCAAATATATTTGCCATGCCAAGCTCCAAGTAAGTAAACAATTATACTAAATGTATTTTGATTATATTTAAGTCTTTTTTAAGTTTCGTTAGACACTTTAGACTCAAAAAAGATGGATTTAAGTATGTCCTTGACAAAATTGCTCCTAAATTAGAATATCCAATAAGTTTACCATGTTTGCCACATATTTTCCAGCTGAAGGAAAAGGGTGCTGGTATTAACTCAACATCAGCTTAAGCTAATCTTCTGTTAGCAAATTGTTTCATGAATTTATTGAGTTGACCTGCATTTTCACTCTACTCTTCTTTAACATTTACTTCATTAATTTAACTTGTATTTGTGTATATCCCTTTGCTAAACTTGATTCTTTTCTTTGTTTTAATTTTTAAAAAGAATTAAATAAAAAACACAAAAAAATTTGCTTTAATTATATTTTTAAATATATGTAGGTTCTACTTTATTTTGCTGAAATCCATTTTTTCAATCATTTTTAGTATATTTTTTTAACTGTCGTTAACGACGGTTTTTTAAGTATTTGACATTTTTTGACGACACTCGTGGTACCGAAAATTGTAATAGAATCGTTAGGAAATGTTGATTTCTATCGTTTTTCGACAAACATGGTACCATTCAAATAAAAAGAATGGTTTTCGACACAAAAACGATTTGAAAACGACACTCATAATAAGGCTGATTGTGTCGATGGATTTTAGCCTGCTGTTTTTGACAATCACGGTGAAGTTTTACACAAACAAAATGTTCGTATTTTGTTTTTGCCTTTTTGTTGTTGCCGAATTGCACAGACCTAATTATTGGACCTTGATGAGAGAATTAAAAAAGCCGCTGAGCATGTTTCTTCTAACTATCGTCAGACTAAAGGGCGAATTAATGCCAAAAATCAACGTAGAGCCTGTCAAATGCTTAAGCAACTTTTTGAAGACTTTTGAGTGACTATATTGTACATTTTGGACTTAAATACTTACAGAACTCAGTTGAAAATATTTGTATTTTTGCAAAAACTGTTGTATTTTTATATTTCAAATACAAATATGCGTTTTTTTGTGAAATATTATTTAACTAACATCTACAATCAAATAATATTGAACCATTAGCAAATAAAAAATAAAATATTATATTGTGAGGGTAATAGATAAAACAAAATTTTAAATAAATAAAAGTGTACTTAAAAGTGCAACAGTGCGTGAACTTGTATATACACAGCTGATACATTAAGGGCCATTATTACAACTTGGCGACAAAGTTGGCAGTAGTAAATGGTAGCGTTAACAGAACAGGGCGATAAAGTGGCCGTTAGCAAATTTCCATTATAACAACTTGCCGGTAAAGTTAAATACATATTTCTTATTGTGTGGCAATACCGTTAGCAATTACTGACTACTTTTGAAGGAGTTATAAGATTGCGAAAAATTGTAGTGGCAACGACGCACTTTTGTTTACATTTTGAAAAGCAAAAATTGTGTAACGGATAGTGCTACCATATTAAAATAAGAAAATATGGTAACTTAAACATAAATCCTTGCAAAACTTACCGCCAAGACGAACTTGCCTTTAATTTATCGCTCATTTTTAGGTTAAAAGAAAGTTGTAATAATGAAAATGTTTTTATCTGACCGATAAAATCTCACTTTAAGCTAACGCCAAGTTGTAATAATGGCCCTAAGCAAAGTACTTGACAAAACTTAACGAAAAGTTGCTTAAGAGGATTATAGTTATACACATTTGAATGCGTGTATTCGCACTTTTTCTTAAGTTAGCTAAAGCACATTATAGTTACTGCTTAAATACAACAGTATTTTTTTAGCCGATGTGCATCAGCTTTTATCTGAAAAAAGAAGAGCCCTAAGAGAATGGCATAAGCACAGATCACATCAGGGGTTTACAGAATGGCATCTCTTAAGGAGCACCTCGAAGGTCTAGACTCGACTCCTCAGGCGAATTATTCACTACAGCGATCAGATAAGTGTCTTTAAAGAGCAGTTATCGCAAAACCACCACTACGTAATATGAGAGGTTCCTGGGCAAGAAATTATGAAGAAAAATGTTATCTGCTCGCTAGTAATTTAATAAATGTTTTGATTCCAATTATTGCTAGATGTCCTCTGGAAACACGTTTTCAACTTTTACATGTCGTGAAGGCTATAGATAATTTATATATGTATATGATATAATGCATTAAACACATTCAAGCTACAAGAACACAGGAACACACGAACACAAAAGTTCCTTGCTAAATTTGTGTCCGACTGGCTGCTACTGAAATATTTACTAGACTACCACTACAAAATAAACATAAGCAATATGACTTTCTGTGGTGCCACCTAAAGTCTTTTTGTACTGTTTAAGCTTTATTTTTTGCATCTTACCGTATTGGCAGCACTAATCTGTTAACTGTCGCGTATAAAAATAGAAATTAGTTTAATTTCGACCACGCCACAAAATTAGCATTGACAGCAACCCGTAGTTGTGTTGCATTGTAGCAATTAAAAAATTATTCTCATAAGCACACGTGTATTCTATTTTTGACTGGTTGTGTTCGGTAGCTTGTAGCGAGGAATGTATTTAATGCTTAAGGTATTATATAACACATAATACGTATCACATTTACATACAATATCATCATATAAAATGCAAAATGGCTCAAAATCTTTTTAACAATTTTTTTAGAAAAAATACAGATGTACTTATTTAAGTATATGTGACTATATTGTGATAATAATTATCAGTTTTTTTTAAATACAATAGTTTTAATTTTATTCACTTTTTTATCTTTCCAAAAAAATGTTAAAAATTATGTTTATATGAAGATATTAGTTTTTAATAAATTAGCTAAAGTTATTTGTTTGTTGGAGATGAACAAACCCAAGTTTATTTTTTTTAGTTATGAACTTTGTCTATTGTACAAAGATGGGGTGAGGTTGGCATTCATGTGTTGTTGTTTCACTACTGTTGGGGATGATTTTTGGTTGTCTTGATCGTGCTATGGAATGTTGATGAGTTCTGGAGACGGTGGTGACTGATGTCTGTTGTTCCCTTTGAAATTGTCCTTTTCTTGATTATTTTGATTATTTTTATTGTTAAATTATTTAGTTTTTTTTTATAATTGTTTGTTTCAATGTTCTTTTTTTGTGTATTGTTTGGTTTACTAAAAAGAAGCTTATGTCAAAATCAACACAGTTGCTTATTACATGTTGCAATGGTAGGGTGGCATTTTCTGGCATGAATCATGGCAAAACCAGAGATGGTACGTAGCTAGTTAAGAGAGGGACTAACTATATACTGCAACATGTTTATGAAACAGATCTCTTTGCAGGCAAGTTTTGGCGGTTATTAGGGAAATTAAACTTTTAAGTGCAATGTATAAAAACAAAAAAAGTATTAAATGTTTTATATTGTTGTAAAAGTAGAGGTTTATGTTTTTTTATGTTTGTAATTGTTTGTGTTTAAAAAAGTCTGTTAGTTAACGTTTGTTTGAACTGATTATAGCGTTTTGCAAGTACATTTGAACTAAATTAAATAACTTGAAAGGTAAATTTGCGCATTACTTAAGTGGCAAGTGCAAAAGTAACAAGTTTTTCGAAAAAAAAAAAAAAAAAAAAAAATACCTATCAGTTTGAATTTATATTTTAAAACAACAAAATAAAAATACTAAACGTTAACTGGCGCAGACTTAGAAAAATAATTAGTGGTGCAGGAAACCTATAATTTAATGTGAGTAGCGAATGGGTGAATATTTCTAATAATAATTTGGGATATGGAATTAATAAGAAAATTTTGTTAGTGGTGTGGTCACACGGGCAGAGAGTAAAAGTGGAAACAGTTGCTTCCTTCCCAGGCGAAAGTTTTAAAGTATTGCCGATAAGAGTGGAGTTAAAAACATCTATTTCAAATATATACCCGCTGTTAGCAATTTGAAAGGGTGCATCTCCAGTGGCCACTGATAATTCAAGGTGTTGCTAGTGGGCAGTAGATGGCGACACAGTCAAGGTACATCTAACAGGAAGGAAGTAAATTGTAGGTGACCTATAATAATACTTTATCTAAAGTCTGCGCAACAACCTCACTTGCCTAGATAAAACGTATAAAAGCTTTTTCAAAGATAAATATAGATAGATAAAACATATAAAAGCTTTTTAAAGAATAACTAAGGAAACGAAAGTAGGGTAGTGTTAAGTTACTGAGTTAAGATTTGGTTATCGTGTGCAAATTGATGTTTTGTGTTAGTGTCGTTTAAAGGAAAATTGTATGCTGTTTTTTTTTATGTAGGTGACAATTAAGTGTTGAAAGTGTAAAAGGATCGACCTAATAGTAGAATTGAAGGAAAAACCGGTAAAAAGAGTGAATATTAGTGCCACTAAAATAACCCCCTTTAAAGAGCTCTTTCAGGGTAGGGATAAGAAAATCTAGAAAGCGTTTAAAGATTGAGTATTAGTGCTGGATTGGTGATTTAAGCACTAAAAAGGTTATTAGTTGGGTCCTTTCGTGAGGTGAATTTTTGTGTTCTTGTATGTTAGCGTTTTAGTCGTTAAGGATAATTTTAAATTACTATGTATAGGAAATAAATTTAGAGAAAAGGAAGATAGTAGCAAGAAATAGAAGTAAATTAGAAAATTAAACAGGATATTGTGGTTAATAAAACCAATCGAGTTTGTAACTTTTTACTGGCATACATTGCGCAGTTTTCGACTATTTAGTACACATAAAGGAAATTATATAAACTTTTATTAAATAATTTTTTTTATTATATTTGATTTTATTTTTTTTTTATTTTAACATACATATATCTATATATCCATACCTTTATTATATTTTAAGTGCTATTATAGTTAGTGTATTTGTAGTTTAGTTTTTTTTTGTTAATAAATATGTAAATTTTGTTATTTTAAAGGAAACAGAAATATGTCTGGATAATTTTTTTGTTTGAAGGGTTTCAGAAGTGGCTCGTAATGGAAATGTGGTAAGGCAATGGTGATGTAAGTTGGTGGTGTATATTTTTGTTAGGGGTCAATGAAAGTAAAGATTGGCTAAGGTTGGGTGGGCAACGACGGACTGGGTGTAACATCTTTCCCAGGGTAAAAGGCGGCAAATTTAAAAGGAGAGTTGGTGTTGTTTTTGTTGTTGTTGGTTTTGAAAGAAAATGTTTAAAGTAAAATTTTTTATTGTGACAAACCGTGGTGTTGTGCGGGTTGAGTTCCCACGAAATACCAGAGCTAGTCAAGGCGACAGTGCATTACACCAGAATAGCGAAAGCGGGGTTTCGTAACAATAAAATGGCGCCCAATATGAAACCGTGAGGATTGGCACCAATAAAATGGCGTCCATTCGATAAGCGAAAATGAAACAACGTTATGTTAATATAGCTTAGTTCAAATCAAAATTGTCCTAACATACATTATGGTATATAGTTAGTTTGCATATTTTGGTTTGAAACATTCCATCTATTAAGCGTAATGTTTTATTTTTTTTTTGTTCAACGCAGTTGTCCTAACAATGAATACGTGTTAGTTTGCATATTGTGTGAAAGGAAAAATGAAATTATTAAAAAGCAATTGTCCTGATTACGAAAATAGAAATCAGTTTGCAAGTTGCAATTGAGAAACTCGATCCTATGAAGTAAGTAAAATGTTCATAGTTGTCGAAGTGATTTTTGTTGAATTGCCGTGAATAAGGAAAACGTCGAAAATAAACATCATCAATCACCAACATAATTATTACCAAATATCCATTGAAGCGAGAAAACCACTGTAGTGAAAACCTTCATATATGTATTTGTATTGATTATTTGAACTGATTGTTTTTGTCTGTATTGAATTGTGGTTTTTTTGTGTTTATGTTTTAATTTTTTTTTATAATAATAGCTAACATATTTTAATAACTTACAATTTAACATAATTTATTATTTTGTTTGTTTAACATTTCTTTATTTTTATTAGTTTTTTTTTTTAATTATTATTTTTTATTGTAATATTGTTATTATTGTTTGTTTGTAGTATTTATTGTCTGTAGTTAATATTTAAGATTTTTTTTTTGTATTTTATGTTTAAATGTGACAAAGTTATACGTTATTTTGTGGAAAAAATTTTTGTTGTGTATATGTACATTGTTTTTTTTGGTTTCTTACAATAAACTGTGTTGAGAAAATATTTAAAATTAAAAATGCCGATACAAAGGTCTCCAACTGGAAATGTAAATGAGAGGGTAGATAATATAATTGATATGTCTGAAACAATTAATTTACCAAATACTCACCCCTCAGTAATTTCGAATCCGTCCGATAACGTAGCTTCAGGTCGACAAACAGGTGCAGTACCAAAAACTGCTAATCCATTAGTGAACCCAGATTTTAATGTACCTCCACCCAGAATTCCACAACTTCAGCAAGGTTTTTCAGTAGGTCAAAGTCCCAGAGCGTATGCTGGATTAATTAAAGAATTGATTATTGATTCTAATAAGGAATATAGAGAAGAGCTTGAGACTCAAATCGATAAAAGAATTCAGATAGATTTACGGGATGGTTTTTCAGAAATTATTAAGGAAATTAGAAAAATGAAGATTTCAGAAAAGGTGGTAGAGGAAAGTATATCTAGTGATAATGAAGAATGTACAAATGCAGTAGATTTACTAAGTGCTCCTCAAAAATCAAAGGCACCAGATTTACGGCATAGTGCACAGAGAAAATTAGAATTTCAAAAGTTGTCCTCCAATAGTGATATGAATGGGTCTATTAACCGACCATCTGAGCAAGAATTTCAACCTGAAAATGAAGTACAAAGAACAACAGTTGAAAGTTTTCCGAATCTGAGAAAACAATACCATAATCCTAATCCGCTTAGAATCGATAAGTGGGATATCAGCTATGATGGCAATAATGAACATTTGTATATCGAAGACTTCATTTTTAGATTGGAATACTTGCAAAAATATCATGCATGTCCATGGAGAGAGTTACAGGGTGAATTCCATAAGTTACTTAAAGGTGACGCAAAAGACTGGTATTGGTTAGTGGTTCAAAATAAAGATATAGATTCCTGGGCGGAGTTGAAAAAAGCGTTAAGACTACAGTACGGTTCAAATCGAAGCGAATATGAGTTTATGCGCGATTTTGAAGAACGTAGACAAGAGCCAGGGGAATCTATTGACACATATTTTCAAGCGATGCGAAAACTACGATCTAGATTAAGAATTCCACTTCCAGAACATGAAGTAGTGAGAATAATTAAAAGAAATATTCGTCAAGATATATCGCAAATCGTCTACCCAATGCAAATATTTTCAGTCGAACATCTACGCGATGAATGCAAGGAAATAGAGCGTAATTACATAAAACGAGAGCCAACTACAGCAGGCATAAGTCGCAATAAATATATTCCTCAAAGAAAATATGTAAATGAGATATATGATGATTCCCCAGATGACACCGTAGAAGAAATTCATCCAAGAAATAATAAAAATTTTAATTTGTTAAAAAGTAGTAAAAACAAGGTAATATGTTGGAACTGCCGTGCACCTGATCATGTATTTATGGACTGCACTTCAATTCAGAGAAATCTGTTTTGTTACAAGTGTGGGTTGCCAGGGGTAATTACACCGAAATGTCCACAGTGCTCGGAAAACCCAAGGAGGAGTGTGTCGCGAACGGCGGAGTCATGCTCAACCCAAACAACCGCCGAACCATAAGAGACATAAGTGTGCAAACCGAGGATTTTAACCAAAAAGAGTCAGTTAACCAAGTAACGATTTTGAAAAGAAAAACAGATAGAAAAACTGCAGATATTAATAATAAAAATGATGAGAATTTTCATAGAACAACGTTGAATAGTATATTCAGAGACAAAATGAATAAATACAACAAAATTAGAAATAAAATATTCAATTCTGAAACAAATGTAGCCAAATTAAACAAAATTAAGTGTACTCGTGAAAAGTTTAAAACGAAAAGGAAGAATTGTAAGGAATTAAATAAATCTGTAAGCCGATGTTGCGCAATAACCCACAGTAAGAATATTGATCCAAGAGCTTTTGTTGAAATAAGGATAGGTGAAGTTATATTGAAAGGATTGCTAGATAGTGGTGCATCCGTGAGTTTATTGGGAAGTGATTGTTTAGAGCTAGTAAATAGTCTCGGGGTAGAAATAAAACCGCTTTTAAGTGAAATAAAAACCGCTGGAGGCAAAAGTTATAATGTATTGGGAAAAATTGAAGTGCCTGTACAATTTGGTGATCAGGTAGAGAATGTTGTATTATTTTTATGTCCGGATCTGATACAAAATGTATATCTAGGTGTAGACTTCTGGAAGAAGTTTAGAATTGCACCACATATTTTCAATGTTGATGAAATATTACCAGAATTATTGTCCGAGAAATTTCCCATTAATCTGGAAAATGTAGAGAAACATGACCTCTCAGTTACACAAGAGCAGGAACTGGAAAGAGTAAAGAATTTGTTTAGAACGTATGAGAAAAGTGGTTTAGGTCGAACAAACTTGGAGGTTCACAAAATCGAGCTCACTGAGGGCACAGCACCAGTCAAGGATAGACATTATCCGGTATCCCCGGCCGTACAAGAACTTATATATGCCGAAGTGGACAAAATGTTAGAACTTGGTGTAATAGAAGTCAGCCAAAGTCCCTGGAGTAACCGATGTACATTAGTCAGAAAACCAGAAAAGAATCGCCTCTGCTTGGATGCTAGAAAACTAAATGAGAAAACAATAAAGGATGCTTATCCCATCCAGAATATTGAAGGCATTCTAAGTAGATTGGATGAAACTTATTTTATAAGCAGCGTAGACTTAAAACATGCATTCTGGCAGATAGAGCTGGACAAGGAATCACGAGCATATACAGCATTCACAATACCAGGACGCCCATTGTATCAATATGTCGTAATGCCATTCGGATTGTGCAATGCGGCTCAAAGACTCTGTAGACTAATGGATCGGGTAATTCCCCAAGAGTTAAAAACCAACGTATTTGTTTATCTCGATGATCTATTGGTAATATCATCTAATTTTGAAAATCACATTAAGATATTAGAACAGGTTGCTGAGTGTCTTAAAAAGGCTAATTTAACAATTGGTTTAAAAAAATCAAAATTCTGTTTTAAAGAACTACCCTATTTGGGATTTATAATTGGAGGAGGTAGCATGAGAACTGATCCAAAGAAAATAGAAGCTATCAAGGCGATACCACTACCAAAAAACGTAAAAGAAGTACGAAGCTTTCTGGGTACAGCGGGGTGGTATCGTCGATTCATAAAGGACTTTTCGTCTTTAACAGCTCCTTTAACCAACCTTATAAAAAAGGGAGTAAAGTTTGTTATAACGGATGAAGCAAGAGAGAGCTTTAACAAACTAAAACAGGCTTTAAC
Source organism: Melanophora roralis (assembly GCA_963583895.1). Lineage (NCBI taxonomy): Eukaryota > Metazoa > Arthropoda > Insecta > Diptera > Rhinophoridae > Melanophora > Melanophora roralis. The sequence goes on along the minus strand of OY757187.1, from coordinate 84,823,251 downwards.
GACAGCACCAGTGCTTGTTCACCCGAATTTCAAGAAACGCTTTTATATCCAATGTGATGCATCTAGTTACGCCATAGGAGCTGTATTATTTCAAAAAGATGACAGCGAAAATGAAAGACCTATATCCTTCTTTTCTCAAAAGTTAAATGAGGCCCAAAAGAACTACAGCGTAACTGAGAAGGAGTGCTTGGCGGCGGTTATGGCGATAAAAAGATTTCGACCGTACGTAGAACTAATGCCATTTACAGTAATCACTGACCATGCCAGTCTCAAATGGTTAATGTCCCTGAGAGACTTAAACGGAAGACTTGCACGATGGGCGTTACAATTACAAGCGTATGACTTCAACATCGAGCATAGTAAAGGCTCGGAAAATATTGTTGCAGACACCCTATCGAGACTAGTAGAGGAAATAAGAATGAACAGTGAGAATTTATTAGGATTTGATACACTAGAATTTGAGTCCGAAGAATACCGGGCATTGGCTAATACAATAAGTCAAAACCAAACTAAATTCCCTGATTGTAAAGTAGTTGATGGGTACGTTTATAAAAGGGGTAAACTTGATGAGGATAAAGAGGGTTTAGAAGAATTTGTCTGGAAGTTATGGGTACCTAGCACTCTAACTGATGTCTTGATTAGAGATGCTCATAATCCTGAGGATAAGTCACACGGGGGGATTAATAAAACCATGCATCGTTTGCGTATAAAATACTATTGGCCAAATATGATTGTACAAGTCCGAAATTTTGTCCGAGAATGTAGGGTGTGCAAGGAAACAAAATCTGTTAATCAAAATCTAAGACCTGAAATTGGGGCCGAAGTAAATACAGTCCGTCCGTTTCAAAAGTTATATATCGATTTTTTGGGAAAGTATCCACGTTCGAAAAAAGGAAACTCATATATATTTATTGTAGTTGATCATATGACGAAGTTTGTATTTTTAAAAGCGATGAGGGAGGCTACAGCTAATAATGTAGTAAAATTTTTGTGCGAGCATGTTTTCCATGAGTTTGGTGTTCCGGAAACGATACACTCCGATAATGGGAAACAATTTGTCTCAAAAGAGTTTGAGAAAATGATTAAGTTGTATGAGATAAACCACCTGAGAACAGCTGTACATGCTCCGCAATCGAATGCGTCGGAAAGGGTCAACCAGAGCGTACTGGCTGCAATAAGAGCATATATGGAAGAGGACCACAGGGAGTGGGATGTCAATTTGTCCTCGATAGAATTAGCGTTACGAACATCAGTGCATGCAACAACTGGAGTAACCCCATTTTTTGCTCTATTTGGGCATAATATGTTTACTTGCGGATCGGATTACAGGTTAGCAAAACAATTAAAGGCCCTGGAGGATAACGAATTACTATTAGAAAGGTCGGATAAAATTAGACTGATAAGGGAGAAAATAAGAGAGAATTCACACGAAGCGTATCAAAGAAGTGCATTAAGGTATAATAGAGGGGCGCGTACAGTGCGATTTGTTCCGGGTCAAGAAATTTTTAAAAGAAATTTTGTCTTAAGCGACTTCAAAAACAATATAAATGCAAAATTTTGCAGAAAATTTACAAAGTGTCGTGTCCGTAGAGTAATTGGAAATAATATGTACGAACTTGAAAATTTAGCAGGTGTTCCACTAGGCGTATATCACGCCAAAGATATAAAGCAATAAGAGGGGCCAATAACTTGTTGGGGAAACAATAATTTTCAAGAATAAATAGGAAATTAGAAAATATGGGTAACATGGGATAGAGGGCAATATATGTTAATAGATTTTAAAGGTTTTAAACTGTATAGACTTACTTACATATACAATTTTTTTGAAGTGGTGCAATAATAGTTTAGTTGGTGTCCTGTCCTTTAATATTTATGGATTTTATTTATTTATACACCTAGTATGTCCACTGTTTAATGTTATCACCCATAGTTGCGAAGATAGTCCGGAATCATGTCTGATACCATAGTACCTGATAGAACGAATAAGAAGAAAAATCACCAAAAGTATCGTATACATAAATGACAATATAAACATAAGTACTTCCCTAATGGTGCCAAAATTAATTGTGTTAGTTTAAAGTTGCAAAGTTTTTTTTTAATTTATTAATTTTATTGCCCGGCTAACTCTTGTTGGTGGGGCGGTTCAGGGTCTTGTGTGGGGGTAGCCTACGTTGGACGCCGATAGTTAATATATATATATGGTCACAATGGTACACATACATCTCGCACTATCGTTCCGGCGGCAGGCCTGGCAACGAAAGTGTGTTGTTGGAGATGAACAAACCCAAGTTTATTTTTTTTAGTTATGAACTTTGTCTATTGTACAAAGATGGGGTGAGGTTGGCATTCATGTGTTGTTGTTTCACTACTGTTGGGGATGATTTTTGGTTGTCTTGATCGTGCTATGGAATGTTGATGAGTTCTGGAGACGGTGGTGACTGATGTCTGTTGTTCCCTTTGAAATTGTCCTTTTCTTGATTATTTTGATTATTTTTATTGTTAAATTATTTAGTTTTTTTTTATAATTGTTTGTTTCAATGTTCTTTTTTTGTGTATTGTTTGGTTTACTAAAAAGAAGCTTATGTCAAAATCAACACAGTTGCTTATTACATGTTGCAATGGTAGGGTGGCATTTTCTGGCATGAATCATGGCAAAACCAGAGATGGTACGTAGCTAGTTAAGAGAGGGACTAACTATATACTGCAACATGTTTATGAAACAGATCTCTTTGCAGGCAAGTTTTGGCGGTTATTAGGGAAATTAAACTTTTAAGTGCAATGTATAAAAACAAAAAAAGTATTAAATGTTTTATATTGTTGTAAAAGTAGAGGTTTATGTTTTTTTATGTTTGTAATTGTTTGTGTTTAAAAAAGTCTGTTAGTTAACGTTTGTTTGAACTGATTATAGCGTTTTGCAAGTACATTTGAACTAAATTAAATAACTTGAAAGGTAAATTTGCGCATTACTTAAGTGGCAAGTGCAAAAGTAACAAGTTTTTCGAAAAAAAAAAAAAAAAAAAAATACCTATCAGTTTGAATTTATATTTTAAAACAACAAAATAAAAATACTAAACGTTAACTGGCGCAGACTTAGAAAAATAATTAGTGGTGCAGGAAACCTATAATTTAATGTGAGTAGCGAATGGGTGAATATTTCTAATAATAATTTGGGATATGGAATTAATAAGAAAATTTTGTTAGTGGTGTGGTCACACGGGCAGAGAGTAAAAGTGGAAACAGTTGCTTCCTTCCCAGGCGAAAGTTTTAAAGTATTGCCGATAAGAGTGGAGTTAAAAACATCTATTTCAAATATATACCCGCTGTTAGCAATTTGAAAGGGTGCATCTCCAGTGGCCACTGATAATTCAAGGTGTTGCTAGTGGGCAGTAGATGGCGACACAGTCAAGGTACATCTAACAGGAAGGAAGTAAATTGTAGGTGACCTATAATAATACTTTATCTAAAGTCTGCGCAACAACCTCACTTGCCTAGATAAAACGTATAAAAGCTTTTTCAAAGATAAATATAGATAGATAAAACATATAAAAGCTTTTTAAAGAATAACTAAGGAAACGAAAGTAGGGTAGTGTTAAGTTACTGAGTTAAGATTTGGTTATCGTGTGCAAATTGATGTTTTGTGTTAGTGTCGTTTAAAGGAAAATTGTATGCTGTTTTTTTTTATGTAGGTGACAATTAAGTGTTGAAAGTGTAAAAGGATCGACCTAATAGTAGAATTGAAGGAAAAACCGGTAAAAAGAGTGAATATTAGTGCCACTAAAATAACCCCCTTTAAAGAGCTCTTTCAGGGTAGGGATAAGAAAATCTAGAAAGCGTTTAAAGATTGAGTATTAGTGCTGGATTGGTGATTTAAGCACTAAAAAGGTTATTAGTTGGGTCCTTTCGTGAGGTGAATTTTTGTGTTCTTGTATGTTAGCGTTTTAGTCGTTAAGGATAATTTTAAATTACTATGTATAGGAAATAAATTTAGAGAAAAGGAAGATAGTAGCAAGAAATAGAAGTAAATTAGAAAATTAAACAGGATATTGTGGTTAATAAAACCAATCGAGTTTGTAACTTTTTACTGGCATACATTGCGCAGTTTTCGACTATTTAGTACACATAAAGGAAATTATATAAACTTTTATTAAATAATTTTTTTTATTATATTTGATTTTATTTTTTTTTTATTTTAACATACATATATCTATATATCCATACCTTTATTATATTTTAAGTGCTATTATAGTTAGTGTATTTGTAGTTTAGTTTTTTTTTGTTAATAAATATGTAAATTTTGTTATTTTAAAGGAAACAGAAATATGTCTGGATAATTTTTTTGTTTGAAGGGTTTCAGAAGTGGCTCGTAATGGAAATGTGGTAAGGCAATGGTGATGTAAGTTGGTGGTGTATATTTTTGTTAGGGGTCAATGAAAGTAAAGATTGGCTAAGGTTGGGTGGGCAACGACGGACTGGGTGTAACATCTTTCCCAGGGTAAAAGGCGGCAAATTTAAAAGGAGAGTTGGTGTTGTTTTTGTTGTTGTTGGTTTTGAAAGAAAATGTTTAAAGTAAAATTTTTTATTGTGACAAACCGTGGTGTTGTGCGGGTTGAGTTCCCACGAAATACCAGAGCTAGTCAAGGCGACAGTGCATTACACCAGAATAGCGAAAGCGGGGTTTCGTAACATGTTATAATTCGTTCTTTAATTCGTTTTGCTGTTATTGATGATGCTTCTAGGGTTGAAAAACTTCTTATTTGTGGCTCTAAGCTCTCATTTTCAATTGGGTTGTCTTGTACACGTAAATTGTATTATGCAAAACTGCGCGACCGTTCACAATTTTCATAGTGAAAGCAGGCTCAATTTAAAGAGTTCTTTGTTGCGATAAGCATCGAAAAGTTGCCTTTAAAAAACAAAAAAGCCTCTCAATTGGGTTTCATGCTTTGCACAATGACACATTGTGGCGCAATTTTTGAGTCACTTCTGGTTGATTCGACAGAGGAGTCACTAGCCATGGCTCCAATGGATAACCAGAATCCGCTTAGTATATTATATTTTAAATCCAGTTATATTTAAAGTATTATTTACTGTTGTTATTATTTTTAATTATAAAAACTAACCCAAAAGAAACATATGGTTTTCACTTTCGTAATTGCTTTGCATTACTCTTCGTACTGCAGAACAGCTTCAAATATAAGAATCGTGCCTTACTCCCGGATATTTTGCGTTAACATTTAAAATTCTTAGATTCGGATCACATATGTATCTACATTAAAATTTATAACATGCCTCTCTTAGTAAACGACGACTTACCTTTAGATTGCTTAATGACTCTTGTGTCAATATTTTATACCCCAAATACTCAAATGCCATTTCAATAATAAAGTTTATAAACAATTTTTTTAAAACAATCTTGTTTTGTTTTTTTCAAATTAAACAACTATAAGAAATTTGTTGTTTATTTAACAAAAAAGCTGACCCAAATGACAACACAATAACAAGAGTTGTTAAATATTTTGCAGAATATCAGAATCGACAAATTGCTTGTTAAATTTATGTATTAACAATCACAGCTATTGTTATAACTATCGTACTTGAGTAGTTTTTCAAAAATTTTACAAATAAAGCAACAAAGTAAAAAAAAAGAAACAAATTGATTTAAAAGTAATATTTTTCAAATTAAACAACTGCAAAAACCACACGTGGAAATGCTTCTATTGGAACGTGAACTATGGGGTGTTGTTGCAAATGATTCGCCAGAAACGATGGATGATAAATAGAAAATTCGAGATAGTAAGGCTCGTGCAGTGGTTGCTTTATCGCTGGAATAAAACAAAAAAATACACATCGGAAAACTGAAGAATGCCAAGAAGCTTTGGGGTGTTTTAAAGGAAAACCATGAAAGATAGAATTTTTCGAATCGTGTAAGGCTGTTAAGACAATTAGTATCAAAGAAACTTTAGGTAGGACAATCTATGCAGGATCATATTGCGTAATTTTAAAACATTATTGATAAATTACAAGTTACCGGGAGAAGTTCAAAGAACATAAGTCTGTTATGTTTTTGCTAGGAAGCTTGCCTAAAAATTACAACAACATCGTGTGCGCTTTTAAGGTTCGTTCGGAAGCAGATCTTACTCTTGACGTTATTAAAAAAAATGTTTTGCAAGCATTTTAGAGAAAGATTGGCGATGAAAACCTGAGGAAGTAATCCTTAAAACTCAATCCTTCAATGTAAAGAAAACTTTAGTTCGCAAGTGGTACATATGTGACATAACCGGCCACCTAAAGAAAGATTGTTTTATGAACAAAAATAAAGATAGTTCTATAATGAATATTGATAAAGTTAAAAATTTTTGCTTTGGGGTTTTATCCGATAGTTGTAACAAAGGATGGTTTGTTGACTCCGCTGCTACTTGCCATATGATTTGAAAAATAAATTTCTTAAGTATTTTGAAAGTCCAGAAATGTTAATTTAACTGATAATTCGTAAATTTCAGCAAAAAGCATTGGGGCAGGTTTACTTCATTTGAAGAAATAGAAAATATTATTGCAAAATATCTTATATGTGCCGGAACCTAATGGTGACCTTCTTTTTGTTAGAAAACTTTTGGAATGCTTTATTGTAGCATTAAATGAAGGATAGAATATATTAATGCCACAAAAATATTAAAAAGTAACCTATTTACACTCGATCAGCAGTGTAGGTTAGTAGATAGGTAGAACAGGCAGCTGCGGAAGTAATGAAGAAAATGTTGTGCAGCCCACTTGGGTTTGTTTCTTCGCTTCCTTTGTGATGCCTGGAAAAGGAGAAGAAAAACACATTTTTTAGATTAGATAAGTCTGACTAAGAAAATTCGAATAAAAATAGAGATAGAGAGCTATCATATTAGCGATAGTCGCCCCGTACTGGCCCCTGTCCCCTAACCAACCGCTTTCCCTAAAAAATGACGATAGGTTGGTTAGGCCAATGTTGGCCAGATCCGACAAGCTATCCAGACTTCCGGTACCAAAGTATCTAGTCCGAATGTCCTCCAGTGCCGTACAAAAACACAAGAGGTGCTGTATACTCTCAGACTCCTCTGCATCTTGACAGCTTCTACGGAAGTCACTGCAAGGCAATTCAAATCTACTGTCATGGGTACCAAATCGACAGGGGCCGGTAGTTGCGACCACGGTGTCCTTCGTTTTTCCAGATCGAGGAGAGACCTTGAACGACCCGGATCTATCCTCAGTTAGGTTATTCGAGTAGTTCCAAATCTGGGTTCGTTGGAACATCTAGCCCCTGCAATTATCCTGGAATATTAATCCACGCGAAGTTTACAGGAAGAAAGAGGGATGCCCTATGATCCAATTTCGCACCATTCCTAGCAAGTGCATCGGCAGCACAGTTGCCTGCACTGGTCCCGTGTCCTCACACCCACGCCAGGGTGTTACAGTGCTCGCCATCCAGTTCAAGGATACCCGGCATTCGCGGGCTAGTTGTGATGTAGTTTATACCTCAGTAATAGACCTGATAGCGGCACGGCTATCAGTGGAGATCCCAATATTTCTGCCGAATATTCTTGTTGTACCGTAGCCAGTTAGCCGCTGTGCCTATCACCGACAGTTGAGCTTGCAGAACACAGAATTCATCCGGAAGTCAAAATGAAATCCCCACTCCTGCCTGTGCAATGAATATGCCTCCACTAACACCAGTTTTAACCCTAGGCCCATCCGTTTAGATCTCCAGGTCGACAGGTATCAAGGAGATGATTTCATCCGCCCCTCCCTCTAAAGCAACAATAGAGAATTTACTGCGGAGAAAAATTTTAAAGGGGGAAGTAGTAAATCACATCGATAATATTCGCGTTACCGCATTTTCTGTGTTTCTTCGTCTCTCAGCATGCAGCCTTAGTGCGGTGTTCAGCGTCAGCTTCCTTTCTAGGAGACCCGCTGGGAGCCAGTTGAGAAAGGTAAAAAGTGACCTAGTCAGAGTCGTTCCCATTACGCCCATTATCAGAATCGCCATGTTGCACATCGCTCTCTCAATACGCAGACGATTTGTTACAGAGGCCATACCTTTCCGCCAGAATATGGCTCCATAATATAGAACTGGCTCTATTACCGTCCTATAGAGCCAGCTAATATTGCGGCGTCTGAGTCTCCAGGTCTTACCAATGGCGCGTTTGCACACATACATCGCGATCTGTGCCTCCGCCGTTCTCGCCTTCACGTTTGGCCTCCAGGACAGCTTACTGTCCAAAATGACTCCTAGATATTTTGCACTATCCGTGTCAGGGGGTCAAAAAAAAAAAGGAATCTTGTATCTTTTCGTGAACAGCACAAACTCCGTTTAGGGCTGATAGATAATTCGTTCTCTGCGCTCAACTCACCAAGTGTTTTCAGAACCTAATCTATCCTGTCAATGATGGTATTCAGATGGACTCCAGATATCGCAACTGCCACGTCATCCGCGTATGCGACAATTCTCAGTCCAATTAAGCCCTAATTCCTGAGCAATAAATTCAGTGACATGTTCCACAGCAATGGCGATGGGACACCTGCCTGAGGGTTTCCTTTATCGGTTGATCTCGTAACCTCAGCTAGTCCCATTGTAGACCTTTTTATACCACGTTCCAGCATGTTGAAAATGAATACAACCAGAGAATTATCAACCCCCATCTCACGTAAGGGCTGGATGACAGATGATGGGTTGAAACGAGACAAGTGTATAGTTTCTAAATTCAGGAGACCAACTAGCCTTTAGTCCTTTGATTTCATGTGTGATGATTTCCCTCCCTCAGAAATAAAGACAACATTAGATTCCCTCCACTGTGTAAAAATATATGACCACGAGAGACAAGCCTTGTAGATGTTGAGAAGCCACGAAGTAACTATATCAATATTACGCTGCAGGTCCACTGAAATCAATCAATCCGGTCCGGGTGACTTAAATGGTTTGAAGCCCAAGGAGCATATAATCATCCAGTTGAATCGGTGTGGATGACCGATTAAAGGTGGTATTCGTTGGCACCCTATCCGAGACTTTGAGAGATCCCAGGAAATGAGTCTCCATCAGTACCTCCAGCGTCTCGTGGCTGTCTGAAGTCCAAGTTCCGTCATCTTTTTGGATACAGTTGGGGACGATGGGCGATTTGGACAAAAGCTTACGCCAACGGCTTGTCTCAGACGAATTTTTGACGCTAAACATAAGTTTCTCCAAGTACCACGTTTGGCACTCCTTACTTCGTTCTTTTACCTGTTTAGTGTGGCCTTGTACAGAGTCCAGCTTCCTGCACTCTTTGCCTCATTAAAGAGTTTCTTACCGGGTCCATCTATGGGAAATGCCCACCAAGGCGGTTTCCTCCTGCCCCTAGGAAGGGTCGAGGGGCAAGATAATGACATAGCCTTCTTAAAAGACCTTAATAACGTCAAAACAGCATCCTCTATGTCACCAACTGAAACGATAGACGGCTCCGGGGATAGCATGTCCCACAAATAGGCATTTTGCATCTGCTAGTTTGTCCTCCTCCTACTCACGTACGGAGTCACTCTGTCCTAACTTTCTACGATAGAGAATTCAAGGTACCTGTGGTCTAAAAAGAAACAGTCACCTGACACCTTCCATTCCTTATGAGGCCCGGGCTTTCCGCGCTAACCAATGTTATGTCCAAAACCTCCTGTCTGTTTGCGACGATAAAAGTAGGTTCTGAACCCTTGTTTGCTATTGCCAAATCATTCTCAAGTATAAAATTATATAATGACTCACCTCTTATGTTGGTGTTTGTGCTGCTCTAGATTGGATGATGGGCATTTGCATCGGCCCAAATTTGCCTTCGCAGCGCCGACCGCTTTCCAAACAAGCGCCATGTAGCTTGAGAGGATCCACCAAGTGCTACCATTCATCTTCCAAGCTGCAGTTGCAGTATCTCCATCACTATAATCAGACAGTATGAAGATATTAAGTTGCCTTTTGACCATTATGCAAGATCTAATCTTACTTTGTACATTAACATACAATAACTTGTAGCCTCTTGCACTGGGTCCTAGAATTTTACCCCCAGAGGTCCAGGATTATTGAACTAGTACAATGTCTTGCCCCGTTCTACGGCACAAAGAGTAAGTGTAGCAGATGTTGCTTTAGTGTGGTTAACATTAATTTGCGTCACCTTCACCACTGCCTGAATCATAGGTGACGGTTACTCTTCCACTGTCTGAATCGGAGTCCAAGAGAGCGTCCTCGTCCTCCACTACATACAGGCGACCAAGAAGATCACCAATGAGACCTGAGTCTGACCGATTATCCTCCTTGGAGGTGGGTTGGGCAGTATTATCACTACCAGTATCCTTGCCACCACACTCAATAGCAGGAAGGGGGTCAAGTTTGTCGTCGCCTCAGTAGATGATAAGCCTGTTACTCTAACAACAATAGAATATCACAAGCTTCCTCTGCCGAAGCGGCGCCAACGATTCCTTTTTCAGGATAACAAGCACCTTTTTTGTAGCTCCATCAGCGTCGGAAAGCTTGACTACCTTCCACTCATGAGTGAGGAGGTGTGGGTTACCGATCCTTATGATGCCGAGAATTTCCTAGGAGTCATATGGTTCTGCCGAAATGGTCGCTATGGATCTCGGTCAACAAGGGATATCGTCGACCGTGACTACGTCCAACTGCGTGCCTGGCCCCCATTCCCCGGGGAATTCTATGGATAGTTTCATCAGATTGGCCAACAGTTCGTTGATGCATGCCATAAGTTTAACGTAGTCTTGAAACCAGCTTCAATAATTTGAGGGGCTGGTCCGGATTTTCTCTAAGGATACTTCAGAATATCCCCATCATTTTGTGACGTACTATCCTCCAATTTCCTTGGAGAAGTTATTAGCTCTACAACGTCAGAAGATATAGATGTGGCAGATGATGTGATTGCCTAAACGGCATGACGCGGCACGAGGTTGGGCCGCTTTGCAGGTGCTTGCCATAACGAGAAGAGGCACAGAACTGCTTGTGAGTCAACTGTCATCCGAAGAGTGAGCAGTAGATTTAATGTAGGTGGCCAATTTGGATTCACCAGACTGACCATCTGCAAGGGTTTTTTGTTTCTGTGTTTTGTTTTGTCTTAGTTTATATGCATATGATTCCCACGAGTATGCTCGTAGAGGGAGAACTATCCGCGCAGTGACGGCGTACGTAGACCGAGCAACTAAAACTACAACCGACCATTGCTATAGCATCGGAGGTGACTACAACTTGAAACTAGTCTTCTTTTACCACTAGCCATTCAGGTTATCGGCGCTGCATCCACAACCTTAACCTTAGAAGTTGGTTAGTTTTGGTCCGCAGGATAGCAGTATATAGGAAAGATGAAGGCGTTAAGAGGAGTGCTGTACCATTTGTTAGATGTATCCAGAACCCTGATACTATCTAAAGATTGAGTGTAACCAGAAAACGGCACATTAGGCAATTCTATGCTTGCTCTCCACTTTAACAAGGTTAATATCAAGAGTGCTGGATTATTTGTCAGATGTATCCAGAGTCCTGATATTACCCAGAAACTTGAAATACGAGTCGAGTGTGCACACTATGCATCACTCCGCTCACCCTGTATTCTTATGTATCTTTCGGTACATAGCAAAATCCTGGCTTTGTTGGGTAATGGGGTGACCCCTTTACGATATTCCTTAACTAGCTACAAGCTTTGATTTTTGCACCCAAAAGTATAGACAGTATAACAGAGGCACCCCCTATCCGCCCCTAGGGACGCGTCAAATGGAAGACTAACAACTCCACATCAGCAGTGTATTTATGTATTGAAAAGGATTGCGTGCATTAATGGCACACTCGTTTCAACCACAGGGATATCAACGCAATTGATTGTGTGAGTTTTTCGAGCTGCAATTGCTCTGATCATTGCGAAAAATTTTTTTGACAAAAGGGCTCGAAAATCCTATCCAAAGCGGTCTGAAAGCAGATCGAAAGAAATTTTGAATCTAGAACATAGTGATTTATGCGGCCTAATGCAGGTCAGTTCAATAAATAGATGTCGTTATTTTATGACGACAAATGTCGCTTTTGTTTATTTGTTTTGTTTTGTTAATTTTTTGAAGACGAAAGGTGAAGCTGCAACCAAATCTAAAGATTTCGTTGCATACACTTAAAGAGGAGGTGAATTTTCCAATAAAAAATGGAAAATTTGCTGGTGTGGCAGGGCACAAAATAGCTGGATAGAAATAACGCGATGCATAATGTTTACTGCTAACTAACTTTCTGCAAAACCGCTTGCCTTTTATTTCTATTAATTTTACTACATAAGTATAAAGAATGATTAAAGCGAAACCAAGTATGAAATATATTAGAAAATTTGGATGTTCTGTACACAAAGAAAAAAAACGAAAACTTGATCCAGTCGCGAAAAGACATATTTTGTTGGATATACCAATGAATCAAAAGCTTATCAATTGTTGGATTGAAAATAAAAAAGATGTTTTTGATGGTTTTAAAAACTGAGAAAACAAACATGTATGAGCTGAATTTATTGGAAGTGAATAATGACGGAGATCATATGCTTTGTGAATCGAATTTATTTGTGATGGAAACTTAAGATATGAGAATAACGATTCTGAGATTTTTATGGTTTTTAAACAGCAGATTATCTACTGAAAATAAATAAGATAGTGTTCCTACAAGAAGAGTTTTATCAAGAAAAATTAAAGGTGTTCTACCCAAACAATATGGCAAACATGACAACAGTGTTGAGCTGAAGTCGATTCATCTGGCACTGATGTCAGTTGGTGTCCCACTATGCCTAGTGGACTGGATTGATGAAATGCTGAAGGGCCGAATAATCAATGAGGTCTCCGTAAGAGGGGTTGTCACCAGGAACACAGTACAAGGGGGAGTCCTCTCAACGCTACTTCAAAGGGAAAGGAAGTAGAGTGATGGCCTCGCGGATGACGTAGTGATATTTGTTTAACCCTTAAATGCACGAATTTGAAATACGAATCGATTTGCGGCAATAATTTTTGTTTTAGTATGTTTTTCCGCTGAAAATTACGAATTCGAGTTCCACTTTCTAAAAAAGCGTTTTTGGAAATCTCCAGCACATAAGCAAGGAAGACCGTCTGTAGACGGTCTTAGTGGCTAAAGGCATTTTTTTGTTTGCAGAAATAAATGAAATATGATGCCTATTTAAAAAATAGTAGGTTTATTTTCCATTTTTGATAGTAAAAAAGTAAATTTTTAAAACAAATGTGTTACATATCCAAATGGTATTCTGAAAAACAGTTTTTAGTATGTGAAAACATATGTGGGTCGACGTTGCATTTAATACAAAACGTGTGTGTATCGGAATCTTTTACACAGTTTTTTAAGTTATATCGTCCGATTTTAGACGGCTGGTTGCGTAAACTGCTTTTTTGGAAAGGATTTATGCCAACATATGTTGAAAGGAGTCTTACATTTTTTTCTTTCTAAACAACTGGCGCAACATCGATTCCATAAGCAGACCCTACGAATTCCGTAGAGTAGGTTAGGTCAGGTTAGGTTACGAAGGGTAGTGACGAGTCTAACTCGCCACCTCAACCCGAAATACTTTAGACCCCTTCAGAAAAGTTAAGAGGAGAAAAAAGAGGAAAAAATATATGAAAGGAAAAGAGAGCAAAAAGTGTCGTCCGCAACAAGTCCAAGGAAGTCAATAGTCCTAGGCGCTGAATCACCTATCTGCCCAGCCTCCCAATCCCTTGATGAAATCTATGATGCTTCCCAGCCCACAGCCAGGGACCTCGCCAAGTCCATCTAAGAAGCGCCCTTCCAACCAGCTGTCGGTAGATCTGCAGCCTAGGGCAGTGGCTGACAAGGTGTTCTACCCTCTTTATCTCCTCTTCATCACCGCACAACCTGCAGAAATCTTGAGAGTTCTTGTCCCATTTGTTCGTCATACATCTCACATCGCGGTTTGGAGAAACTTCTGTTGCAGCGTTGAAAACTCGCCTTAGACGAGCCGTCTGCGCAAGCTCTTGTCCAAATCGCCCATTGTCCCTGGCTATATCCAGAAGGATAATGGAACTTGGACTACGGACAGCCACGAAACGCTGGAGATACTGATAAACACCCACTTCCCGGGATCTCTCAATGTCTCGGATAGGGTGCCAACGAATACCACCTTTAATCGGTCATCCACACCGATTCAACTGGATGATCATATGCTGCTTTGGGCGATGAACAGCTTCAAACCATTTAAGTCACCTGGACCGGATGGACTGATTCTAGCGGACTTGCAGCGTAACTTTGAGCTAGTTACTCCATGGCTTCTCAATATTTACGAGGCTTGTCTCTCCTGGTCATATATCCCCACACAGTGGACGGAATCCAATGTTGTCTTCATACCTAAGGGAGGTTAGACATCACACACAAAAGCAAAGGACTACAGACCGATAAGTCTCACGTCTTTCTATCTTAAGACACTGGAGAGGCTGGTCGACGTGCATCTTAGGGCGTCAATCAAGCCTCCTATCGGGGTCCCAACACGCCTATACCAAGGGCAGATCGGTGGAGATGGCTCTTCACTCGCTAGTTGGTTATATTGAAAGGTCTCTAGAATTTAGGAACTATACACTTGTGTCGTTTCTGGATATAGAGGGCTCTTTTAACAACGTCAACCCACCATGTGTCCTCCGGGCCGTGCGCGTGACATGACTCTCTGGTTGCATTCATTCCAACCTGTTGGAACGTAGGATAATAAAGTCTACAATTGGTCAGGCTAAGGTTATGAGATCGGCTAATAGAGGAACCCCTCAGGGAGGTGTCCTATCACCAATGCTGTGGAACATGACACTGAACTTGTTGCTCAAGAATATGGACTTAATGGGACTAGGAGCTGTCGCATACGCGGATGACGTGGAAGTTTCGATATCTAGAGTCCATCTAAATACCATCTCTGACGGGATGGAACTGGCTCTGAAGACACTCAGTGAGTGGTGCGGAGCTCGTACTGTTCTCGAACAAGTACAAGATTCCTTCTTTTAAACTCCCGACGCTGAGCGGGGTGATACTGACTTTGTCGGATAGTACAAAATACCTAGAAGTCATTATGGACAGTGAGCTGTCCTGGAGGCTGAATGTAGAGGCGAGGGCGGCGAAGGCACAGACTGCGATGTATGTGTGCAAACGCGCCATTGGTAGGACCTGGGTACTCAGTCCCCGTAATGTAAGCTGGCTCTACAGGGCGGTAATAGAGCTGGTTCTATTTTATGGAGCCATGGTCTGGTGGAAGGCTATGGACTCTGTCACGAATCGTTGTCGTATTGAGAGAGCGATGCGCAATGTGGCGATCCTGATAACAGGCGCAATGAGGACGACTCCGACTAGGTCACTTTTAACCCTAATAAACTTGCTCCCAGCGGATCTTCTAGCGAGAAAGCTGGCGCTGAACACCGCGATAAGGCTGCATGTTGTGAGAGTATGGAAGCACAGGTCAAGCGGCCACGCGAGTATTATCGAGACTGTCGGTATTGTTCCTGATCTGATTGACTACTGCACACCGGAACCTTTCATCTGCAGGAAATTCTCCTTCGTTGTTTCGGAGGGAGGGGCGGATGAATTAATCGCGATGCACTTGAAATCACCTTGACGTGGGTGAGGGTACACGGGGACCAATGCGGGTAACTGTGGTGCTGATGCACTTGCCAGAAATGGTGCCGGATTGGATGATCGGGCAGTTGACCACTTTTGTGGCATCCCCCTCTCCTCTTGCAAATTTCGCGTGGATGAATAATACTCTTAAAGAATTGCAGGGGCTAGATGGTCCAACGAACCCAGATGTGGAACTGCTCGGATAACTTGGCCGAGGATAGATCCGGGCCGTTCGAAGTCACTCCTTGATCTGGATAGCAGGAGGATAAGGGACACCGTGACCGCAATCACCGGCCACTGCCGATTTGGCACCCATGCCGAAAGATTGGGATTGCCTTGGAATGCCTTTTGTAGAAGCTGTCAAGACGAAGAGGAGACTGAGAGCGTACAGCACATCTTGTGCTTTTGTCCGGCGCTGGAGGACATTCGGATCAGGCACTTTAGGATCGGTAGACTGAATAGCCTGTCGGACGTGGCCAACATTGGCCTAACCAACCTGGCGTCCTTTATCAGGGATAGCGGTTGGTTCGGGGACAGCGGCCATTATGAAGCGACTACCGCTTACCATACACGATAACTTTCTATCTCTCTATCTTCAATTCTATCTGATCTAATCTAATCTATCTTTTTCTTCGCCAGGTATTACAAAGGGACCGAGGAAACGGACCCAAGTAAGCTGTAGTACTTTCACTTCATCACTTCCGCAGCCGCCTGTTGTACATAACCTAAGTTTAGACGAAGAAAAAAAGCATCATATAATTGTTTTCCTTTGTTAAACTATAATAAAACTAGATAGCAAAGTAATTTTCTAACAACAGAAAGTGTATTAATATTACTATTAATCTCTTATATATAGTTTTAAGTCAATTGGTAGCTTTCCAAAAATAAACATTTTTTCTGTTGACTGAATTTTCCAATAACAAATACGAAGCCACCTTAACGGAGGGACATGCGACTCAGGAAGTGATTTTAATTCCATCGACTTTTATGAAGATGGTTCCCAGAATATAAAAACTAAAAACGGTACTGATTTCGATCCAGAAATAAATGGTCACCCTATCTATGTACATATGTCATAGATTTCTTATTAAAATCAATAAAACAAAATCTTTGGTATATAAATTTCTATAAACTTTTATTAATAAATGCCTAAAGTAAGATTAATCTTTCCAAATATACGTATAATTAGGTAAACAAAAATGTTAGTAAACGCTGCAGCAGTAAAGTGGGAGTAGTAGTGGAAGTACATACCGTATATTTTCCAAGCGTGTTAAACCAGTTTCGACAGAGGATCGCATTAGTTTTTCTTGGCAGATTTTTCTTCATTTGTTGATATATGTAGGGTTGGATAACGGCAAACTGAAAGTCTATAGTAATACTCAAATAAAAAATTATATTATTATATTTAATAGAAAGGGGTGAAGAATTTAATCTTCAGGCGTTTTACCATTACCATTGTTCTGTAATATGAACTGCACTTTATGTAAACATTATTAAATACACATTAATATGAGGATTGCAAAAACAGTATTAAACTGAATAGAATACTAAATAATCTTCATGCATACGGCATTAAAAATGGAACGATACAATTTTTGTTTCAAATAACACGAGTTCTGTGAAAATTTAATGGAGATTATGAGGATGTCGGGAACTAAAGCTTTAGTTGTTAATTTACATTCCTCACTTAGTAGTTTGTGGAACAACCCATAATTACAAGATGCTACATAATGTGCAAGTTTTAAGCCTAAAGCATCGAGCACTGTTCGCAGCATCAATCAATATCCAAACATTGTCCTGAAATGGCGAGAGCATTATTAAGTACTTGTTTTCAAGCATTTGTTGAAAAAAAAAGTTGTATTACTATCTCTACTACTCCCCTGCTGATTAGTTTAAAAACTAACTTAATTTATGGCATATAAATATAAAAACCCGATAACTCTTATTAAAAAATTGGCAATACATATCGCTCAATTACTTAACGTCAAAATTTAAAAATGGTTTTTTGGACATAACGATGCAGAATTGTTGGTTATGTTATACTTTATACTGTGTACAAGTTTCATTTTTAAATTGTTTCCCTTTTTATCTTTGAAGAGAAAACCCGTATTTATTTTTTAGATAATGTAACCGAATCGGAAACTTCACCTGCGTTTTTCTCAAAATGGCTTTTTTAAATTTTAACGTTGTTAGAGTAAATAAGCGATATATATGGTTCTTAAAAATATTTTTAATAAAACTAACCAAATATAACTCAAAAAGATTTGAGGTCGTTCACGGTTCACGTAAAAGCTGCAAAGGTGGTCTGTGACATTCAAGGCTGTTCCAAGCGTTAGTTGAGCTAAAGACTCCAATATTTAAAGTATCTGCTTTATCATCACTTTGATCATAAGACTTACTCTTCCCTTTAGCTATCTGAATGCTGTCAAGCGGATCAGTGTGCACCACATAAGAATGATCACTAATAACTGCGTCTATCTCATTTTTGCTCTGTATGAGAGGATATTCCGGCGATACAAAATTGTCTATGTTATAAGTGTTATCCATCGATATTTCTCCCAAAGTCATAGAGGTATCTGTCAAACGGTTCTCGGAGAAACATCCTAAATCTGTGAAGAAGTCGGAAAGGGAACAATAATCACAAGAGACATCAAGCAAAGAATTTTTCTGGTTAACAATTACACTACCATTACATGTATTATCTAGCTGTATTGACTGTTCATCAGTCGTATTAAAATCACTGTTAAAGCTTGCGCTAGGTATATCTCCGCATTCCGAATTGTCCAAGTAACTCATTGTAGAAAAATTTGATTTTCGTGATATAGATGCAGGGGGACATCGTAAGTTACAATCACTTGCAAGCGTCAACATTGCTGAACGATTTCCAATTACTTGCTCAAACAAATTTTTTTCCTTTTCTAAGCGATGGACCTTTTCTAACTGTCTTTTCAGAGCTTTAGCTAACATACGGTTAGCTTTTCGCACCAATTGCAATTCTTTTTCTAAGGCTTCCAAATATTCTTTTTTCTTTCTTCTGTTTTCTCTTGCTAATAGAGCATTACGATTATAAACGTTTGGATCAGGTCTTCGTGTTGGTAAACGCTTTTCTCCATTACGTTTTTTTGTAGTTAAGTTAGATATTAAAGGTTTTATATTATTAATGCCACTGCTGTTATTTAAAACGTTTACATTATCCTCACTCTCCAAATCCAAAATTGCAAGTGGTGATTCATCGTCAGACTCGCTCTCGTCACAGCTGCTCAAAAAACAATTTCCCCCAATTGTCTTTTTTAAGACCTCCATTTTAGGGTGTTTGGTAGCGAAAGTTTTTGAACGAAAGCAATAAATAATACTATTATCTCCTTTCAACAAAGTCTTTATTATGTACTTTACCTTTTGTAGCTAAATTATGTACTAAAAAATCCTAATTATTATAAAGATATTTTATTAGTAATGAAACGTGCGTAACTTTCAAAAAAAAATAGTGAAGAAAAGTCCACTGCCGGCCCTAATACTGTGGCAATCTTTTTACAGTCATCGAGACGCCGCCGACTAGGTATGGTCTACACGAGACAGAAGTTTGAAAATTTTTATGTTCACAATATTCAAAATCCGTTGCTAACACAAAAAATTACCGTGTGGACCTTAAATTTTAGTGCTTAATTATAAGTCTGAAAATAAGTTTTACAACACAAGTCTGAGCAACTGTGCTAGGACACAAGATGTCATATTACGTTGTTGTTGTGTTAAAAAAGAAAACATTAAGAAAAAAGTTGAACAAAACAGGAAGAATAACATAATTAATTAATTAGGAAACTTATTTAATTAAATGATAAATGAGAAATAAACAATAAACAGGTTAGATACAATAAATATATTCCATTTTTTAATGGATGTTTGAGTAACTTCTCTTAACAAAAATTTTTAGTTTATGTCTATGACCTTTAACGTTTACTCTACTCTGACCGCAAGCTTAAACACAAGCATATTTTGTGACGTCATTTTGCCGACTCGCTTTAAAAAATGCCATTACATGTCAAGCAATGAGTTAAAAAGATGAAGTTTTGAATAAATAAAAACCATTCACTGTCTTTGTAAAACATTCGCTGCCATCGTTAAAGGCTCGTTGCATTTCAAAACAATGAAGTGTGAAGAAATTTTAGAAAAATTTAATATCGGCTTAATATCATTTAGCACTTGTTAATAAAATATGTATTTAATGTGTTCCAATTCTTTTAATTTTAATTTATTTATTTGATTCTTAACGTTTTTGTTTTTGTAACAATTTATAAAAGTTGAATTTCTTATTTAATTTTATAAAAAGAAAAAATATACATATACATATGGCTTTACTTTCTACTTATTAAAACATGTATACAAAAAATAATGTGATATTTTTATCAGCAACGAAACCATTCACATATTCGTTGCTTTTGCTCTATATTCGTTGCTGAAGCTGTGCTAGTTACACTACCTGGTCAAAAAATTTTACCATGGGCCAGACCATTAAACTCAAACCATGGTAAAATTACCTTACAAGGTAATATCGCTACAGGAATAACTACAACAAACTCGATATCAAATTTATAGAGTTGTTGTAAAAACAACCTCGTTTATGTCAAAAAACATACTGTTTGACAGATTTAACGAGTGGACAAACTCGAGCAAATAATAGTCAGCTGTTGAATCGATACTGCTTTGTAACGAAATTGTACCATGACTCAAACTTTTTAACAAACTTACTTAGCAGCCAGACGTTCAATTTTTGCCTTTCAATTGCAATTAACTCACCAATTTTTACTAACACACTGTTGGAGAATAAATCTAAATTAAAAGCATTTATAATTGTTTCTATTTATCTTAATTAATAATATCTTTTATATTTCTTAATTTATTCATATGTTTTTAAATTCAATGGCTAGTGTGAACATACCATTTAGAAACTTACGCTTTAACATACATATTTGTTTTGTAGCCCTTTAATTGCTACATATGTATGTACATATGTGTGTTTATGTAGTTCTTTAATTCTCTTTATGCTTGCTGCATTGATTCATCCAACAACAAAATACTGATTTATTTATTGCAGGCATTAAAGCAACAAATAAACATTGTATATACACACATATGTACATAGTTAAAATATTTCAGTACTGTTAGGAATTTTTGGCTCTTGTTATTGAAATATTTGCAAATAATTATGAGTTGTTCTTTAACTGCCTAGCTGCAATAAACACTTTTTTTGGTTCTCTATCTGCCGCGCTGCGAAGAGACATATTCAGTTTAAAATTTATTGTGATAAATTTTAACAAAGTTTAAATATAATAAGAATTGTATCTTATTTAAATTAAAGTAAAGTCTTAATAAAATTGTTTAAATATTAAATTAAAAAGAAAAGTGACTCTTTTAATTTAAAAACAAAAAAGGAAAGACTTTAGTTAACTTCGAGATAAGTTAACTCTCATACATAATTTGGTGCCGAAACCCGGGAACAGGGAACAGTGAATTGTGAATCAGTCAATCAACTTGGAATCGTTTTACTGGAACCTATTGCTCCT
Source organism: Melanophora roralis (assembly GCA_963583895.1). Classification (NCBI taxonomy): domain Eukaryota; kingdom Metazoa; phylum Arthropoda; class Insecta; order Diptera; family Rhinophoridae; genus Melanophora; species Melanophora roralis. The sequence goes on along the minus strand of OY757187.1, from coordinate 84,802,086 downwards.
GGACTACTTTGAAGTGTTTTCTTGTGGAAATAAATTGTGTGTGCTCTTTGAGGATAGCGAAACTTTGTGCAACAAAATAAGTAAGGTTGTGAACTCTGCGTTACTGTTACTGGAATTTGTGGTTTTCTGGAAAACTGTATGTATGCATGAAATTTTATTGTAAAAATTAAAAGTGTGAAATTGAATAAAAGTTTTGAACAAAATGGCGGAAATTCACCATCTTATTGAGCAACAAAAAGATTTGTTTCTAAACTTCAAGCGAACTGCAAGATTATATGATTTAAAGCAAAATAAAACTTGTGGGTTTGCACAATCGGTTCTAGATGAAATAGAATCAAATTTTTTGCAATTTAAAAAAGGAAATACCGAATTGTGTTCCGTAGTCCGTGAAAATACTTTTAATGTAGAAGATATTCCGTATTTCGAAGAAGATCTTTACTTTCAATTTCAAGATGAATTTTTTACTCTAAAAAGCCAGTTGCTTGATTTAACGAATTCTCGTTCTCCTGAAATTCAATCCAGTACGTTTGCTGGTCCCTCTAATTCTCGAAATGAAACCTTTTCGGTTCAGGCTCGTTTACCGAAAATTGATTTGCCAGTTTTCACTGGTGACTATTTAACTTGGATGTCGTATCAGGACATGTTCGTTTCACTAGTTCATAATAACCCTGGTCTTACTGATGTTCAAAAATTCTGTTTTCTGAAAAGTTCTTGTAAAGGAACCCCGTTGGATATTGTGAATGAATATCCAGCAACGGATTCAAGCTATGCTTTAGCATGGACCGCACTTCAAAATAGATATCATAATAAAAGGAAAATTGTTGATACTATTTTTAAGAAACTATTTTCAATTCCTGCTTCTGATGGCTCTTCTGAAAGCATTCAAACGGTTTTAGATACAACCCGTACTAGTATTGCCCTACTTCGTACTTTAGGGATAAATACCGAAGGTGAACATGCTATGCTTATATATATGACGGTAAATAAGCTAGATGTTCAGACGCGTAAAGAATGGGAGCAGTCGCTCAAAGCGTCAACTGAGATCCCTCCACTTGACGATTTGTTTAGATTTTTGGAGGCGACTTTTCGTACCTTAGAGACTATTTCTGACCAGCCTGGTTCAAGTCTTTGTGTGTCCTTTCCGAAGTCAAGGATCCCACAACAACAAAATAAAAGTAAAACTAATTTTCGACGTTACGCAAATGCTGTGTCTACCAATAGTGACTCCAACTGCCCTTGCTGCAATAAGCGTCACCTTCTCGTAAAGTGTTTCAAATTTTCTGCTCTAGCATCTGCTGAAAAACGAGATTTGTTGAATTCAAAGCGCATATGTAGAAATTGTTTAACCCCAGGTCATTTTAGTAACAAATGCCATGTAACTTCTCGTTGTCAAGTCTGTCAACAAAATCACCATACTACTGTTCATAATGAGTATTTCACTAACCGTTCATCTGAAACTGTAGCTCCTGAACCTGTTGTGCCACCGCAACCCTCCTCATCTTCTCAAGTGCTTGAGAACGTAAATGCTCATGTAGTTGATAATAGCAAAATATATAGTAGTAACAAAAGGCCTCAAGTTCTTCTCGCTACGATACGTGTGGTGCTAAAAACCTCTCAGGGCGAGTTTGTTTTACGAGCTCTTCTTGATCAATGTGCTCAGGCCACATTTATCACTAAAAAGACGGTAGATACCTTAAACTTATCCTACAAAAATACGTTTGTTGAAATAAGTGGAGTCGGTGGAGATAAGCCTACGGTTTCACATAATTGCGCTAAGTTTTCTATTTTCTCAAGAACTAAAACTAACTTTAAAATTGATTGTGAGGCTCTAGTTCTACCAAAAATAACGGGATATCAACCTATGGGTATAAATGAAAAACTTTTACCTAATGTAAAGAAATTCCCATTAGCTGACCCACATTTTTCAAAACCTGGTGAGATAGACCTTTTATTAGGAGGAGACGTTTATGGAGATATCGTGCTACCTCAGCAACATAAATTTGATGATGGTTTGTTCTTGCAACTAACACATTTCGGGTGGATAGTTTCTGGCCCTACTCGTGATAATTCTTATCAGCATACTATTACGGTAAATGTTTGCTCCCTAGACAAGCAGTTGCAGTTGTTTTGGGAACAAGAAGAACTTTTAGAAAAGAGGGTTTTTACTGAAGAAGAAATCCTATGTGAACAACATTTTAAAAATACGACTTCTCGTGATTCGTCTGGTCGTTATACCGTTTCACTGCCATTTAAATCGCTTCTCAAAGGTCTTCCACTTCCAGTATTCGCTCATACAGACTATGCAGCTCTTTCTCGCTTAAAAAATGTTGAATCGAAATGTAAAGTAAATAAAAACTTTGGCAAACTTTACACAGATTTTATGAAGGAGTATGAAAATCTTGGACACATGAACAACGTTGGCATTTATCCACGCGATTTGGATAAAAGCGGATTTTTCTTGCCCCATCATGGTGTTTTAAGAGAAAGTAGTTCTACTACTAAATTGAGGGTTGTTTTCGACGGGAGCTGTAAGCGGTCTGGTCAGTCTTCGTTGAACGAGGAACTGGCAGCTGGTCCTGCATTGCAAAATGACTTGCCTACAATTATAAATCGGTGGAGGCGTTTTAAAATTGGTTTTCGGGCAGATTTAGAGAAAATGTTTAGGCAAATTCTTGTGGTTCAAGAACAGCATAAATATCAACAAATTTTGTGGAGAAATAGTAGCTCTGAAGATATTTCGGTTTACAAACTTTCTACGGTTACTTACGGTACAACACCGGCTCCTTTTCTCTCGATAAGGGTTTTACAACAACTAGCGTCAGATGAAAAGGACAAATATCCGTTAGCTTGTAGCGTACTAAATTCTGATACTTACGTCGATGACGTTATTTCTGGGGCTGATAGTGTATCAGAGGCTTACCAATTACACACTCAATTATGTAATCTCCTTAGCGAAGGAAAATTTAATTTGCGTAAGTGGACAACAAACTCGAATGAATTCTTAGATATGATCCCTGTGGAGTTTAGGGAAAAGTTGCAAACATTCGAACCTAATCAACCTAACACAGTTAAGGCTCTTGGTATTGAGTGGAACACTGTAAATGATTGCTTCTCATTTAAAATTAATTTTGAAAATACGTCAGAGGTGACTAAAAAAAGTTTGCTCTCGGATTCAGCAAAACTTTATGACCCTTTGGGTTGGCTTTGCCCTACTACAATTCTCGCTAAAATTGAATTCCAAAACTTGTGGCTCCTTGGAATTGACTGGAATGATCGTCTGCCTGACGACATTGAAAAAAGGTGGTTAAAGTATCGTAATAACCTCAAATATCTTGAAAATATAAAAATTTCTCGTTGGATTGGAACTAGCAGCGGCCTAAAAGTTGAAATTCATGGTTTCTCTGACTCGTCTAAGTTCGCGTATGCAGCTGTAGTGTACGCTAAGACTATTTCAGATTTAGGTCCAAAAGTTTATTTAATACAAGCAAAAACAAAAGTTGGCCCTATAAAACGCTTAACAATTCCTCGAATGGAACTATGTGGTGCAACTTTATTGGCTAAATTGGTAGATAGAATAATCTCATCTCTTGATCAAGAGATTTCTAATGTATACTATTGGACTGATAGCACGACTGTACTTTCGTGGATTCGAGGTCAGTCATCTAGGTGGCCCATTTACGTTGGAAACAGAGTTGCAGAAATTCAACGCAGATCTCGTACTTCTCAATGGCGATATATATCTACACGTGAAAATCCTGCTGACTGCGCATCGCGTGGTATATCATCGAATGAACTAGTTGAACATGAACTCTGGTGGCATGGTCCTAAGTGGCTCACTGGACCTTCCGAATCTTGGCCCAAACAACCTAAGCTAAATCTGGATGAAATTGATGAAATTTATACAAGCCCAACTTTAAATCTTCACTCGGTTGTAACAGACGTAAGCGCCTATCCTGAATTGCTTACACGATTTTCTTCACTCTGCAAGCTGGTTCGCGTTACTGCATACATACTTCGATTTAAATACAACGCTCAAAATAGTAAAAAATCACAAACTGAAGGTAACGGTAAGATGACAGGGTTTCTATCAACCAAAGAACTCAAGTTTGCTCGTTTAAAGCTAATAAAGCTTTCGCAAGAGATAGATTTCGCTCAAGAACTTGATGAAATTCAAAAAAGAGGTCAAATTATAAAAAACAACGCGGTTGCGCAATTATGCCCATTTTTTGATTCCTCTAAAATACTAAGAGTTGGTGGTAGAATACACAATTCTGGCCTGAATTATTGTTCAAAACATCCAATTTTACTTAAAAAACACGACCCTTTGACTAATTTATTATTTCTAGATGTACACATAAAAACTTTGCATGGTGGTTTGGTTCAAATGCAAGCTTATATTTCACGAGAATATTGGATAATATCAAGCAGGTGCGTCGCAAAACGAATTTTGCGAAAATGTGTAACATGCTTCAAATATAACGCAAAAGCAGCCCAGCAGATGATGGGAAACCTCCCCAGTGTTCGTCTCAAGCCAGCACGTCCATTTAAACACAGTGGTGTCGACTATGCAGGTCCAATAACCATTAAACAGTCAACTGCACGAAATGCAATAACAACAAAAGGGTATATTTGTTTGTTTGTTTGTATGGTTACGAAAGCTCTTCATTTGGAAGCAGCAACAAGTTTGTCAACTGATGCATTTTTAGCCGCATTTAGACGCTTTGTATCCCGTCGTGGTTCTTGTACTGACTTGTACTCAGACTGTGGCTCTAATTTTGTTGGAGCTAATAAGGAACTGCAAATTCTATATAACCGAAGCAAATCTTCAGTTCCCGATGAATTATCCGACCGACTGGCTGCAAGTGATACTACGTGGCACTTTATACCTCCAGCCTCTCCAAACTTTGGTGGTCTTTGGGAGGCCGGCGTCAAGTCTACTAAATATCACCTGAAACGTATCATGCAAAATCGTATTTTGACATTTGAGGAGCTTACCACACTTTTAGCTCAGATTGAGAGCTGCTTAAATTCTAGGCCTTTGTGTCCGCTTAATTCAGACCCTTCTGACTATAATGCTCTTACTCCAGCTCATTTTCTAATTGGGGAACCTACGATGTGCGTGCCGGAAGAAGATTTGCTCGATGTCAACATTGATCGCTTAAATAGATGGAAAACTACTGAAAAGCTAAAGCAGCATTTTTGGCAGCGTTGGTCAAATGAATGGATGTGTCGACTTCAGGCTAGACCTAAATGGCTCAAAACACAGCAAAATCCTAACATTGGCGACTTAGTAATCGTATTTGATGAGCGAAGTGCTCCCGGTGAATGGCCACTGGCTCGTATTCAAAATATTCATCCAGGTAATGATGGCCGTGTAAGAGTAGTCACTCTATTCTCAAAAGGGAAAAACTTCAAGCGCCCAATGTCAAAAATTGCCCTTCTACCTACAAATGATTGCTTGGGTACCCTAGATCCCGATTCAAACTCCAAACCTATCGATGCTGATGATTCTTCCGAGGTTTAAGTACTGTCGTCCTTAGTGGGGGAGAATGTTGGAGAATAAATCTAAATTAAAAGCATTTATAATTGTTTCTATTTATCTTAATTAATAATATCTTTTATATTTCTTAATTTATTCATATGTTTTTAAATTCAATGGCTAGTGTGAACATACCATTTAGAAACTTACGCTTTAACATACATATTTGTTTTGTAGCCCTTTAATTGCTACATATGTATGTACATATGTGTGTTTATGTAGTTCTTTAATTCTCTTTATGCTTGCTGCATTGATTCATCCAACAACAAAATACTGATTTATTTATTGCACGCATTAAAGCAACAAATAAACATTGTATATACACACATATGTACATAGTTAAAATATTTCAGTACTGTTAGGAATTTTTGGCTCTTGTTATTGAAATATTTGCAAATAATTATGAGTTGTTCTTTAACTGCCTAGCTGCAATAAACACTTTTTTTGGTTCTCTATCTGCCGCGCTGCGAAGAGACATATTCAGTTTAAAATTTATTGTGATAAATTTTAACAAAGTTTAAATATAATAAGAATTGTATCTTATTTAAATTAAAGTAAAGTCTTAATAAAATTGTTTAAATATTAAATTAAAAAGAAAAGTGACTCTTTTAATTTAAAAACAAAAAAGGAAAGACTTTAGTTAACTTCGAGATAAGTTAACTCTCATACACACACTCAGAATTTTAGAACTTGATGATCAATTTTCCCATTCAACTCGCCTTTCAACTTGGTGGGCAAGTTAAGAGATAATTATACCATTTTATCATAAATTTTTATTTTTTCACATGCTTGCTTACACAAATATTCTATCGCAAATAATTTTAACTAAACTTTCGTGTATGTTTCGCATATTAACATTAATAAATACATTAGTGCAAATAGTTTGTGTTGTAGTACCAAAATTTAGTCGCAAATAAATAAAAAATGTAATAAAATAACAAATGTAATATATAAAACAATGTTTGTGTTTCGTTTAACAAATATTCTGCCGCAAAGGGAGTATTTTTCATAACATTTCTTGACGACGCCAATTTAAGAAATGAAATTGATCATCAAGTTGATTATCAAGTTGCGTGCAGCCTACGTCACGAGCTGATGCTTTGTCAGATGAAAATAAAGCACGCCTCTAATTACAAATTTGTCATATGACATTTACATACATATGTGTTTCACACATGCAATGTTTAAACGCTTTCAGACGGCAGATATCAATTTCGCACTGCAAAATTTGGCAAGTCATGTGTAAAATACATATCGCCTGAAACCACTTTTACACAAATATTCTATCGCAAATAATTTTAACTTAATTTTGGTGTATGTTTCGTATATTAGCATAAATAAATAAATTAATGCAAATAGTTTGTGTGTCGTTGTACCAAAATTCAGTCGCAAATAAATAAAATATGTAATAAAATAACAAATGTAATATTTAAAACAAATTTGTGTTTCGTTTCTGCAGCAAAGTGAGCATTTTTCATTTATTTCTTGACGACGCCATCTTAAGAAATGAAATTGATGATCAAGTTGCGTGCATCCTGCGTCACGATCATCAATTCGAATGAATTTGACAAACAAAATATGTGTGATCAACTTGAAAGCGATATTTTGAACGTCTGGCCGCAGCGATACTCAGACTTTTCGAACTTTAAAGTAACTTAATCAATTTTCCCATTCAAGTCACCTTTTAACTTGATGGTCAAGTACACAGCTGATTATTGTTATTTTTTTATAAATTTTCGTTATTTCACGTGTTTGCTTATACAAACATTGTACCCAAATAACTTAAAATAAGTTTTCAATAGTAAAATACATAAATAAATTATTGTAAATAGCTTGTGTGCCAGTGTACCACAAATCAGAAGCAAATAAATAAAAATGTAATAAATACATATACATATAAAACAATTTTTGTGTTTCGTTAAACAAATAATTTGCCGCAAAATTAGTTTTTTAAGTTAATTCCTTGACGACGGCCGAAGCGTTAGGGCACTGCTACACGGTCAATATATATATCAAGCGACCAGGTTTTGGATTTTATAAAAAGGCCATTCTACGATATGGATCGCGATCCATCAATATTGCATGCTACACGTTCAAAAAATATCCTGATACTAGTAATATCAGGATATTTATTGAACGTGTAGCAGTGCCATTATCAAGTTGCGTGCAGCCTAAAGGCGGTGGCACATAGAATCCGTCATCCGTCATACTTCGCCTTTTTTAACTGACATTAACGTAACAACGCAAGAGGTTAGCACATAGAATCCTTTATAAACGGATGTTAAATCAGCAGGTGGTGGTGATTCTACAACAAAATTTGGTGATTATAATTATTGTTTTTGTTGTAGTTTTCGTTGGCTCAGTTGTCAAAAAAAAGATATGTAAAAGTAAACAACTTCGACCAGCCAGCCTCGATTTATGCATGAAAAAAGTAGATTAGTTGTGTTCGTAACACCACCTGGTACACATAATTTAAGGTTATGAACCAGCTGGTAGTTGTCAAAGTACTTGGCGTACGTCGAAAGTTAAAAGTTGCCCAACTTTAGTACGTTGCGTTGAAGGAGACTTACTGAATGTGACATTGTTCATAATAAAACATGTCTTTTAACTTAGCTGTCAGTTAAAAAAGGCGACGTATGACGTATTACGGATTTCCTTGTGCCACCGCCTTAACTCAAAAACATCAATTCGAATGAATTTGACAAACAATATGTGTGATAAACTTGAAAGCGAAAACTTGAACTTGTGGCCGTAGCTTATCTAAAATCGCTAATTTTTCGGTTGTTATTATAACTAGCGTTTATTAACCCGCTTTAAACACATAAATTATCATTACTGTCACATTCGGCCACCTCATCTCTTCTTAAAATGCTTAATTTTTTTTAAATGAAATACATTTTGTACAGAAAATTTAATAACTAAAATGAAATTATCAATAATATTTGTGTTACTATATGCATTAAATAATTATGTTAGTTGTGTTATGTTTAATTTGGCTCCAAACACCCAAAAATGTTTAAAAGAAGATATACAGGCAAACCAATTGGTAATGGGTGAATATGAGGTTTCTGATGTACCTGGTCAAGTGATTGATTATATTGTAAGTAAATTGTGGCAACACATACGTCCATTCTAATTTTCTACCTCTATTTTTAGGCTCGTGACACAAAAGGACACATCTTGACTCAAAAGGATCACATAACTAAAGGAAAATTTAGTTTTATGTCTGAAGTGTATGATACATACGAAATTTGTTTTATATCAAAAGTTCCACCACGTAAGGACTTACAAAAAACATACATACATATATTTTGGCACATAACACTGCCACTTAAATATAAACAGACAAATCAAAATTGTTGTTAGCGCCTTTTTTGATTTTAATTGAACTATGCATAAAAACCGTTTAAGGTTACTGAAATGCTAGTTAAAGTTATCACGTACGTTAAAAGATTTGATTTGGCGGTTGGTTTATGAAAAAAGAAATGGTATTAATAAATTTTGAGTTGCGATGTTTATGATTTGGCGTGCCACATGTGTTTACATATTAACATTTTCTAAATCATTTATTTACTATTGCAGATCAGCGAGGTATTGCTCAAGAAGTTTCACTTATTACTAAAAAAGGTGTTGAAACAAAAAGCTACGAGGGTGTATGTATAAAAGAAGACTTTTGAAAATGTTTAATTTTTCTTAAAAGCTTTTATTTTAGATTGCGGAAGCCGCTAAAATCAAACCTTTAGAAGTTGATTTAAGGCGCTTAGAGGATTTGTCTGATTCGATTGTAAGAGATTTTGCTTTAATGCGAAAACGCGAAGAAGAAATGAGGGACACTAATGGTAAAAATAAACAAATATTAAAACACTTAATTTTATTTACCTATTAATGCTTTTCAGAAAAAACAAATAGCCGTGTATTGTTCTTCAGCATTTTTAGTATGTGCTGCCTTTTAGGACTAGCGACATGGCAAGTTCTTTATTTGCGCAGATACTTTAAAGCTAAAAAACTCATTGAATAGATCTACCTTAAATTTAATTGTGAGTTGTAAATGGATCTTATTTTTTTTTTAACTAGAACGCAAGATATTGATAACTTTTATAATGCAATTTGAAATAATAATAGATATTCTTGTCTTACCATATAAATAAAATGACTCTTATCAAACTAGATGTTTGAGGTAAGCTTAAATACATGGAAGCAACAAATTAAATGAAAGACAAAAAATCCTTTATTGCAAAAAAATTTATGTGTCGTTTAAAGCAAAAAAAGTCGCATAAAATAAAAGTCGTTTTAAAAAAATAAAGTTGCATTCATTTTTAAAACTTTATTTTTATGTTTCTTATTATTAAATTGACGAAGAACTAAATTTCGTTGCGTCCTATATTCAACGTTAGGATTTTACGATAAATATTCTTTTTCTTTCTGTGCAAAGCAGCCCGTTCTTTTTTCGTGTTCTTAAGACAAATTCTCCAACAATCGGCTTTTTGAAAAACATAAAAAGTTATTACGCGTTTGACGAATATGCTAATGCATAATAAAAAGAAATTATATGAACTTAAGCCAAACTAAAAATCAAAAATTTGTATTAAAAACAATTAGTTCAACAACAAATAAAAAAATTAGCATATAACTCACACATGGCACCTTGCAAAATGATCTTAAATAATTTCTGTCCATTTGTCGTTGACAAAAAAATAAATTAAAAATGATTTACCCCCCTTGTATATAATATACAAGAATAAAAAGCGTTTCATTCCATCAGAGATGGATGATACTCGACAGTTAGTCAAGTGTTGCCAAAGAGACTTTTAAAAGAAAAAAGCATAGTGTATATGAAAAGTAAACTTCGTCCTAACTTACAAAGTAAAAACGAAAGAAAACAGTCATGCCGTATCCCTTTCACTGTTACGTGTAAGTTAAATAGTACATTTTTGTAAATTTTCTTTAACAAAATATTTTGAAGTTTATTTTAAAATTTTGTTAATATTATAATCGTTATTTGAAAAGCCAAAAGCTAATTTTAAAACCAAAATAACAAATTTAATATTTAACTGAAATAACCTCCTGATGATGCCGCACAACGGAGTGGCGAAATATTGAAAAAATTTTGCAAAAAAATAAACATAAAAATAGACCTAAAGCTTAAAAAAATAGACTTATTTATTAACATTAAAAAGGTCAAAAAACTAGAAAAAATAGATAATTAAATAGGTGATGTTTACAACCAAATACACTACTGCCGTTCAAAGAGTACTGATGATGAAATTGCGTAGCTGTTTTCGAAAATGCATTCTACTCGGCTAGTATCGGTAGAAAAATCTGCTTTTTTCAAATTGAAAGTTTCTTTTTACATTAACGGAAAATAATAATTTCTTTTAATAAAAAGAAATTATATGAACTTAAGCCAAACTAAAAATCAAAAATTTGTATTAAAAACAATTAGTTCAACAATAAATAAAAATTAGCTAATGCAAGTAACTTTATCTCTCAAATGTTTTTTTTTGCAAAAACAAACAGGGGCCAAATCGTCGCATTCGATTCGAATCGAAATTTAAAAATTCTTATTAGAATTCCTATATTAAAAGCATTGACAACTCGATTAATCGAGTAAAATTTCGATTCGAATCGAATGCGACGATTTGGCCCCAGATTTTAATCCAACAAATTTAATTTCTTGAAATTTTTTTTGGTAACTTTTAAAAAAAATTATTTTTGTGCTGCCCCACTTTTGTGTATTCTTGTTTTTGAGAAATTAATGTTCGGTTATGCCAAATGCTTTGTCAGATAAAAAAAAGAGCGTCCTGTAATTTAAAATTTTGTTATCTGACTTACATACATATGTATGTATATGGAAACGCACTATAAGTTCATTTCATGGTGAAATTATGTGCACCAGGTGATGTTACGAGCACAGCTGATCTACTTTTTGCATGCATAAATCGAGGCTGGGTTGTAAAAGTTATTTACTTCAAATCCAAATAGCTATTCCAAATTTTGTGAACATGAGTCCGTTGTCTCTACTTCTTACAAAAGGTGTTTACCCGGAAATTATGCTACTTTATTATGTCGGTATAGGAACTTAATCTTGTTTCGATAATTTTAATATATGTATATATTATTAGTTTGAAATTTTTTTAAAAATATTTTTCGTTATTAATAAGTTTGTTCGTTTACTCAAAGTTTTTACAAATTTTTACTATTTTTTTACTGGATTGCGTTCGTTTACAAAAAAACCCAGTAAATGAGAACACAAATATAGAGCGCAAAGTGACAGTTGTCGTACTGAGTACTTAAAAGTTTTTACTAGACAAAATTTTACTAGTAAAATTTTCTAGTAAAAAAAACATGTTTTCTAACAAATTGAACAACTTGAGTGGAGTTAAAAATGTAGCCTTTTTTGCAGAGGTTTTCTGATATTTTTGGCCACACTTATTTTTTATTTTTAAAATTCATTGATTTGCCAACTAATGGTCTCAAATCTTTTACTCTGCAAATGAGTGATTTTACGGCAGAATCAACCTAAGAATTGATTTTTTTACATTTTCTTCATCAACGAAATTATTTGCCTCGTCATTTGGCGTAAATATTATTTCATCGAAATCGTCCCCGAGCTATGCAACAACGTTATTTCTGTACGTTTTATCTGCAAAACAATTTATACTAAAAATGTCCAAACCTTATTTTATTTAAACAATTATACTTACTAGTTTGTATGTTCCGAAATGTTACAAGTGAACACTTCACGTCTAATTTCTTGTTTTTTGGATCCATGACAATTTTGTTACGGCTTTTTCTTTTTAATATATACTTATATTTTTTTCAAGTTGAAAAAGTGCTTAATACTTAGGTACTCGGTGCAGTTAACTAATACCCAAAATTAAATGCCTATTCGTGTTTTTTTTTATTAACGCTAAGTCAGTAGCAGTATGTATTTCTCCAAGTAACGCACAAAAAAAAATAGTCTGAGACTCAACTTTAATTATACAGACAGACTCGGAATCACTTCTTTAGCCAATTTAAGCTTATCTGTGGTCAAAGTAAAGGTAGCATTTCTGAAAAAAATATTTTGGCGTAGGAAGCAAGCGCAAAACTAAAACTAAGGATGTTGAGAGGGTAGGGGAAACGGACGCTTCTCTGGGCGTAGCCCCAGGACGGTTCATAGTTGGGAACGAACGTTTAGCGGACGTAACGGACAGAACTGACACAGAAGTAGGTGTGAGGACAGCGACGAACACTGTGACTACTGACGAACCTATTAGTACAGTACGGAATGACTTGGACGTGCTGCACTCTGCTCTATTGGAGCAGCAGGACGAACTGCAGCAGCAGTTATCTGCCCTAACAGTGAAGAGTCCACATCGAAGTCTCAGTCAGGGTAGCACTCCGTATGGTCTTTCTGAGGAACTGTTGTTGTCCGATGAGGAACTTAACGTCACTATGACGCTACACTCATTGGATAATGATAGTACTTTGGATGAGACGGATGGAGCGGCTATCCTGATTGGCACCACGGATGTAAACGCAAAGGTGTCAGGACAGTGCGAATCGGCCACTGCCGATTCCGTAGTCCTTATCCGACAAAAGGCAGTAGAGGTGACTGAGGATTCCAGCGAAGTTGTTGGTGAAGGCTGCAGCGGAAGGGGCGCCGGTATAGCTGTTAATCAGCCAATTCCGGACAAACCGGAAGCGAAGGCAACACCAGCAGCAACCAAAGGAACCCTGGTCGGCTGCATAGAGTCGGCAAAGGACCCCAAAAAGAAAACGAAAGAGCAGAAGGCCAAAGATGGTTACAAAAGAGCCTGTTCTTTCCTGCGAAAGTTCGAAGGAAAGGACTCCTCTCTGCTCTCGGAAAGAGAAATGGGGTGGATAAAGAGCAACTTTAAAACGGTTGCTCGCTTCGAACGGGATCACCCGGAATTTTCTAAGAAGCGAGACTTTATCGACTCCATTCCTCTAATGAAAGAGCTCAAAAGTACCACGGCTACATCAGTAGTCACAGCAGGAGCCAAGGAGGATAAAGCGGTCACAGCTCCTAAAAAGGGCAACACCGATTTATCCGCCAAGCCGAATAAAGCAGGAGAATCTGGGAAGCGAGTAGCGCCAAATCAGGAGCGATCCTCAACTTCGCATCAGTCAAAAGGGAAATCGAAAACCCCCTCCAAATCCACGTCATGTGTTAAAAGAGGGCGGTCAAACGAGGAACCACAGCCTGCTGCGAAAAGGCATGATGCTGGGACCACCACTGGTTTGGCGAAACCCGACTCCTCAGGCTCCCACCTGGTTTCGCAGAAAGGCAAAGCTGTCCCCACTGGAAATAATCTCAAAAGGAAGATCTCTGGTGACTCGGCCAAGTCAACTACGAAGGCAGCTGAGAGAAAAAGCAACGCAGGAGGCTTCGGCGACCATAAGGTTGCAATCGTTGATAGGGCGGATGCTGATGGTAAAATTAGCCCGGAGAGATGCTGATGGAGGCGATGCTCTCAGACAGATGGAGTGGCAGCGATGTGCTCTTCGACGGGGCGGCCTGGCAGAGAGGTGTCAAAATCATTGGCTGCGCAAATAAGGAGTCCTTGAATTTCCTTAACTGTGCAGTCAGTGAGATTGGCGAGGCTTGGCCAGGAGCTCAGTTGGAGATTGTACCAATGTCTGCTATTCCTCTGAGGCCGATGGTTTCAGTATGGATTCCACCTCCAATAAAGGATACGGATAAAATACTGAAGCTCATTGGAAAACAGAACGCCGGTCTTCGCACAGACAGCTGGGTGGTAGTATCATCCTCTGTGTGTGCGGAAAACGGCGGACTGAATCTGAGGGTGAGACTGTGCGCCGAATCTGATAAATTCTTGAGGAACTGTGGGGGACGGGTAAGGTTAGGGTTCGGAACCATTCGGTTCCGCCTTCCCAATCCTGACGATAGGAGGAACTCAGAAGAAGCTGCGCATAGTGCAAATTAATTTGCACCACTGCAAAGCAGCTTCTGACGAACTCCTACTCTCCCTCACAAAAGCCCGAGTGGACATTGCTCTAGTCCAGGAGCCTTATATCTTTAGGAATAAGGTTGCTGGGCTAAGTAATGTCAACTTCCGTTTGTACGCATCCTCTAATGGGGACAAGGTGAGAACTTGTGTAATTGGTAGAAAAGATTTAAACTTAATCCACCTCTCTAATTACAGTAGTGGTGATATGACGGCAGTATGCCTGGAGAATGTTGCTGGTCGACCACTAATCCTGGCATCTGTCTATATGCCGTTTGATGAGCCCGATCCTCCAAATATTAATGTCCGGAATCTGGTGAATAACGCCTTGCACGGCAGGGATATTGTCCTTGGATGCGATGCCAATGCTCACCACTCGCAATGGGGTAGCAAGGACATTAATAAAAGAGGTGAGTTAACCTTTGATTTCATATTACGCTCAGGTCTTCGTATTTGTAATAGGGGTAATACCCCCACCTTTCAAATTAGAGATAGGGCTGAGGTGATAGACATAACGTTAACTAACCTGGACGAATCGCGCATAAGAAATTGGAGAGTGTCCAACGAGTGCACCTTTTCGGATCACAGAAAGATACTCTTTGAGTTAGACTTTAGGAAAAACCGGCAAAAACCCTTTAGGAACCCTAGAAGGGCGAATTGGTCGAGGTTTTCGGAACTAGTTACCTCTCGTCTTGAGTCGAATCCGGTCAACGCCTGCACGACGAGAGCGGAGGTTGAATTAGCGGTTGATAGACTCTCTGGCTACCTTACAGAGAGCTTTGAGGAATCCTGTCCCTTGTCATACCCAGGTAGAAGATCACAGCCAGTATGGTGGAATCGAGAACTGGGTTTTTTGAGGAAGGATTCGAGGAGATTATATAATAGGGCCAACAAGACCAAGCAAAGATCGGATTGGGACGACTATAAGGTCAGTTTCAATCGCTATAAGAGCGAAGTCAGAAGGGCGAAACGAGCCTCCTGGCTAGGATTCTGTGAATCGATAGAAGGAGTAAATGAGGCGGCGAGATTCCGCAGGCTGCTCTCTAGGGACCCGAAGACCCTGGACAGCATCCAACGCGAAGACGGCTCATGGACCGAGACGAGCTCGGAAACATTGGATCTACTTGCTGCAACTCACTTTCCTGGATGCATGGAAATGGATGAGGCACAAACCATGACGGAGGACGTTTTTATGGTCGATCCGAGCATGGAGGTGCCTCTAGTTGACTGTATAGTGGATGATGAGAAGATTGCGTGGGCGCTGGATTCCTTCCAACCCTTCAAATCACCTGGGCCGGATGGTATCATCCCAGCAATGCTGCAAATGGCAGGGCCAATGCTGTTACCATCACTGGCAAAAATTTTTAGGGCCTGCCTGCAACTATCGTGCATTCCCTTGGCCTGGCGAGAGGTCAGCGTTGTCTTCATTCCGAAGGCAGGGAAGACGTCTCACTCCAAGCCGAAGGACTTTAGACCTATCAGCCTGTCTTCCTTTCTGCTGAAGACGGTGGAGAGACTCATAGATCTGCATATCAGGAGTTCGATGAACACTACGTCACTAAGCGCCTGTCAGCATGCATACCGTAAGGGTAGATCGGTGGAGAGTGCGCTTCACGATGTAGTTAGGACTATCGAGCACAATATGGCGAATTCCAACTTTACGATGGCGGCCTTTCTGGATATTGAGGGGGCTTTCAATAATGTGAAGCTGGAATCGATACATGAATCCCTCGTTTCGACTGGTGTTTACCCTTTCCTGATAGGCTGGATTGATAAGATGCTAAAGGGCCGAATTATCAGTGCGCAAATGGGCGAAGGCTCCATACGGAGAATTGTTACCAGGGGCACACCACAGGGCGGGGTCCTTTCACCTCTATTGTGGCTTCTGGTGATAAATGGAATACTGGAAAAATTCGAGAGGGATGGAACGAAAGTCGTGGCATACGCAGATGATGTGGTCATACTTATTGGAGGGAAGTTCTTGTCTACATTAACTGATTTGATGCAAGGGGCATTGAGATCACTGTCTGACTGGGCCAAGTCCAATGGACTCGGAGTAAATCCTACGAAGACCGAAATAGTTCTCTTTACTCGCAAGCGGAAGATCGGGGATTTCTGTGGACCGGTACTTGATGGAGTAGAGCTACAACTGTCTCCGGAAGCTAAATACCTTGGCGTTATCCTGGACCAGAAACTCAACTGGAAAAGGAACATCGAGGAAAGAGCTAAGAAGGGGCTGAATGCTCTATATGCGTGCAGGAACTCAATAGGGAAGAGTTGGGGACTAAGGCCGGGTACTGTCCATTGGTTGTACACGGCAATTGTCCGACCCATTGTCACCTATGGTTGTCTGGTTTGGCAAACCGCCACAACGAAAACCTCTCTCCTCAAAGCGCTGAACAAGGTGCAAAGGGCTGCTTCTATTTGCATCACGGGAGCGCGTGGGAGCACCCCACAGGCTGCACTGGATACAATGCTGAACCTTTTACCTTTGGAACTTTTTGTGAAGCGGTTTGCGGTTAAAGGAGCTTTGAGACTTCGAGAATCAGGAACTTGGCGCGACTCTCAATCGGGACATGCCAGCATTTTGATCGAGATGGGGAGGCTTGAGCAGCTAAGAGACTTAGTCGGGAGTACAGATTACTTGCCATCTTACCTGGATTCAACTCTGCCGCTGTGATAACCATTCCTGAAAGGTCGGTATGGGATGATGGCCACGTTCCGTACGGAGGAGTAGTCGTTTATACTGATGGATCGAAGACTGATCATGGTACTGGAGCTGGTATTTTTAGCGAAGCACTCGACATTGCGGAGTCGTTTAGGCTAGGCAATCACTGCAGTGTCTTCCAAACGGAAATATTTGCGATACAGGAGGCCGCAAGATTGATTGGACGCACTAATCAAGGCCATAATGAATGGGTCACCATTTACGTGGACAGTCAAGCCGCCCTAAAGGCTTTGGGTTCAAACTCTGTAAGGTCAAAGGCGGTAAGAGATTGCAGGAAGGCGCTTAGGGAGCTTGGTGGGGCCGTAAGGCTGTGCTGGGTTCCCGGTCACTCCGAGATACCCGGTAACGAATATGCCGACGAATTGGCACGGAAAGGAACCGAACTACCGGCCACTGGGGCGGTCACATCGATCCTTCCCCCTCTGTGCGAACTCTACGGAATAATCGATGGGCACTTTAGAGTCCTGGCGAACCAGAAATGGACGAATACTGCTGGATGTTGGGTCTCAAAATCCCTATGGAAAGCAGCTTCGGAAAACCGGACGAAAACCCTTCTATCTTTGGGTAAGAGGGACCTTAAGCTGATCACCGGTCTTCTGACCGGTCACTGCAGTATAAGATCGCTGGAGGCACACTGGAAGCCAAACTCGGTCGACTTCTGTCGACTATGCGAAGACGAAGAGGAGATCGAGACTGTGGAGCACCTGTTGTGTCGATGCCCGGCGATCGCTAGGAGGAGGAACCGGTACTTTGGTGTACCCTACCATGACCACCTCTCTGCGCTCGCCGACTGTGACCCAATGGTCTTACTGGGATTCGCGAGAGGGATGACATGGCTGGCGAGAGGTTGCGACTAGTGCCAAATGGACAACCGGCAACGACTCGTGACGGACACTGCCACTCTCTCACGTACTTACTCTACCACTACTACTCTAACCTCTGTCCTTTCTACCTTTATCTTTCATGTTCCGAATCTGGGCACACCTTTTTCTATTTTACTCTTTCCTTATTTTTTTTTTTTTTTTCTTCTCATAGGACAATCACAATGGGCAAATTGTCTCTGGGTGATGCGGTGAGCTTTCTCACTGCATGTCCTTTTAACCTAACCTAACCTAAGCAAGCGCATTGCTTGTGGTGGTTATTTTAGTAGACTTTAACCCCAAAACAAAGTTAACCCCACTCACAAAAGTCAGCTTGTTTTTGCTTAAAAAATTTAATGCATTTTTTCGAGTAATCAAGTAAATGCAATATATTTTAATCCATCAGCTGTTTTGAGTAGTTAAATTTTGTGTAAAAATTTTCCGTTCGCGTACTCCTTACTTCAAAAATTTTAAGTGGGAGAAATTTCGTAAAATTACTCAGTATTTTCCAAGTTACTAAACTTTACTTGGAAAGTAAACGAATGAGCCTAATATAAAATTTTGTTGTAGAGTATAATATGGTCAGGGCTGACTGACTATAATTTTTCCACTTCTTTAGCTTTTCACCAACTTTTACCTTATACATATATAAATTGGGATGAGAAGTAAGCATTTATGTTTTACTGGTTTTTATTTACCGAAAAAAGGTATAATAAAGGGTCAACTTATTTTGGTATTAAACATTTTTAATACTTCATAAAAAAATAACACGGAATATATTCTTTAAACATTTTATTTACGTTTTTATTGAAAAGTATATTTAAATTTTATATATTTATGTAGAACCCAATTTATACACGAACTTTAGTTTTATAAGAGGTTTACAAAACAAAACTTTTTAATACAAAATCTATTTTATAAACTTTTTTTATAATTCGTAAAATTGTTCATAAACATATGGGCTATTTTTTTTTTTTTTTTTTGACTCAGATATTTAAAAAACACAAAAATTAAAAAATATCCTGGAATTCACGACTTCCTTTTTAACATTCTCAGTAGGTACATATACTAATAGGTACATTGTATGTTATTAATTTATACCCATATTCATAATTTACCTACTTAAATTAGTATGAATATGAGCGCTAATCTAGTAGAAAACATACATTCACATATATTTAGTTTATTTTATTTAAACAGTTGTTTCCTTGAAAATTGAAGCTAACGTTTTATTATATTGAATGTTATTTAAAGTCAGTTGATCAGCATCACACTGTTTAGTTTCGTCTACAAGACCTTGGTGAAGTTTTTCGTAGTCCATATTGGATGAATTGCTGGATAAAGTACTGTCATCTGCATTTTCAGAATGCACCTGAACGTAGCGCGTTTTGGCTTTAATACAAGATAAATTGTTTGATTGAACGGGAGCTTCCAGTTCGCATTGTTCTTTCCATAATACATCATCTCCCAGTGTTTCATTTATAATAGCATGTAGCTTACTAGGAATATTGGCTAAATATTTAGCCAGTCCTGAAATATACACACATAAACGCTTATGAAATATGTATTTCGATTAGTTTTGTTTTTGCGAATGTTCCAACTCATAAAACAATAAAATAGTGAACTACAGTACAAATACGAGCAAAAAACTAATGAAAGAAACATAACAGCGGTAAAAACTGCAAAAGAAAAAAGTTTGTAAAAAAGCAACACAAATAAATACGTATCGTTTGCTTAATATTACATGGTTGTATAAGAAAACCATAGATGTTGGGAAATCAAATTTAAAATTATAAATTTGTTTCTTTTATTCCAAAATAATATTTAGCAACAAAGCCTAGTTAAACTATTGGTTAGGAAAAGAAGCCTATATATTTACAAGATTTGGTTGGCTCATCTTAATTTATATACGAGCGCTATATTCGGCTGTGCCGAATCTTATATACCCTTCACATTGGTCTTTTTATATGCCCAGCCATCTGATCCAGCCGAGTTATTTCGTACTGCAAATATTATAAATAAAAATGCTTTTTATATGTATGTATGTACATTTAAACGTACATACATATGTATATATACACATATATAAATATGTACATATGTAAATACATACATATGTACATTAGAAAAAAAAAATTGATTCTATCTTTTGGCTCATACCCGTTAAATGTGCCAATTGGCTAGAAAATACGGTTGGCAAAAATTCAGTTATTAACACGTGCCTCATTGAGGTTAAAGTTACAAAAAACAGCGGTTTTTTCCAAAAAATCCTTCTTATTCGTCTTTAAAATCGAAACTATTTTTTCTAGAAATATTGCTTTAGTCTTATTTGATAGGAAATTTTATTCCTATTAATTTTTAATTTAGTTATTATGTATTTAAAAAAACTAATAGTAATGGTTGTATTTATCACTTATCAGACGAAGGCGAAGTTAAATATCGTCATCTTGCCTGCAAGTAGTGCTATGTGTTATTTTGGAAAAAAAAATACTGTACAATTGCGAATTCCTATTGGTCATAATGGGTTCAGAAGATAACAAAAAGTGAAATGTGTGACTCACATAAAAAATATTCAAATAAAATAACTTAAAACTAAATTTTAAATCAGTAATTGGGCTCTCCTGAAACCCTGTTAAAAACACGTAGCACTACTAGCAGGCTAGACAACGATACATAATATTTTCTACCTGATATATTTACTTGGAAAATTATTGCAAATTTTCCTAATATTTGGAATGAGGCGCATATAAAGCATTGGTAATATTGGGATATTTCACATAAAAAGGCTTGGTAAACTTTTATTGCTGCAAGGAATGTTTTTTACATATTGCATTGGTTTTTTAAACAACGAAATAATTTTTGTTTCAAATCTTCTGTTATTGTTCCAGCAGTAAGGCGTGTTTAAAAAAAACTAAGTTATTGTGAAACATTGGTTCTCATGCATAAAAAGTGAGCTTGAGCTCGGACTCGATTTTTTGAGTAAAAGGTGCTTGTCGTATGCATAATAAAATTTGATGTATTTGCTTTTACTCACTGCTCACGTTTGATCTCGTCTTGCTGAGTTTGAAGTAAGTTAGATGAGCTTGTGCTCATTTTCATATGCATAAAAACAAGCTTTTGCTTTATTTTGTGAGCTCTTGCTCGAATTTTGTTGAGCATGCCTTTTATTTGACTCGCGTACACTAAAAAGGAATCATGGCTGAATATTTTGTGCCACAAAGAAATACAAAATATTACCAACAGCGTAAAACAAATTTAGCAAGTGAGGATAAAAAATTATACAGGTTTGCATTTTTAATTTTTAATTTTTTTTATATAATTAATAATTAAATGATAAATACATAGGTTTGTTAATAGTAGCATCTGCTGGTTGGCTAATTACTTTTTTGAGGAGTCAGAAGAAACACGTGGTGGTGCCCTCAGCAACATTGGTAAAACTCGACTGTATTTAAGATTTTATGCAGATCCTGGATTCCAAAATGGTATAGCCACAGATGTTGGTGTCTATCAATCAACTGTGTCTTGAACTATTGCGGAAGTTGCGAAACTTATATCTGCAAAGCAAGCGAGTGGATAAAATTCCCGAAAGATGCAGATGAAATAAAAGATGCTCAAATGGAATTTTTTATGCGACATTTCTTGTTAGCTATTTTTTTATTATATTTTTCTCCGTTAATTCAGTGGCAAAATTTTCCTTAATTTCTGTAACACATGTTTCTATTGCTTGTTTTTTTTTATTTTTAATGCTTGGTAATTGACCCTTTTCTAGTAAATATTTGTTTTGTTTTAGCTTTTCTACTAAAAATTTAGAAATGTCAGTTTCTATTTTATTATTATTATATGATTCTACTTCACTTTCACTTGACGACATGCTTGCACTTCAATAACAGTTATACGTTTGATCTCCATTTGCTCAAGTAATTGCGATTGGTTTGAACTCATTTTTATGCATACGAAATTCAGCAAAAGCTATTGCTGTTTGATTGAACTCGACTTACGAGCAATTGCTCACATGCCTCAACTCAGCGCTTTTACTCGTTTTTATGCATGAGACCCATTTATCTATGGATCATTATTATAAATATGAATCTACCTTCAATTTCGAGAGTATCAAGGCAGAAAGACGCAATTTTTTAAATTGGTCACATGTCTTATTAAATAACTGGCAGTAAATTACCTTCTTATTGCCAAGTCTTACGTAGTTTATTTTACAATATGCGGCAAGTGGAATTAGGAAATAAAGAAGCTGCTGGACTTACTATAAAAGAGGTTATACTATTTTGGGAGAAAGCTAAAATACCAACCAAAGATGTTCAACTTTGTGTCGCAAAGCTGGAAAAACTGTATGATGAATGAAGAAAACTGCAAAACGACGCTAAAAGATCGGCAAGCGCCACTCAAACTCGAAAAGAGGAGGAATTCAAGTCAAGATTTGACGACCTATTTAACGTTGCTCATCATGATGCTACTAACACCGCTGGAGAAAAAGGCAGGCAATGCTTGTTACTCCAGAGAGAAAAAGGATGTATGTATTTACATACATATGCATGTACACATGCATGTATGTTTAAGTTTACATATGTACATACAACCATAATACATATAAATTGGCGTATGCCGAAATCAGCAAGCAAATATATAATATATACATGTATATGTATATAAATATAAATGGTGCCTGTCATACAAAAATGTGATTTGTTTGCAAGATCACTTCAGTTTCAGGGAGTTGGACTTAAATATATGGGACTTTTATTTTTTAATTTCAAAGTTGAATTGCAGAGGTACATAACTAAAGTGCCAGGGTGTCCCATGTTGATCTAGACAGGCGAAAGCACATGACCTTTGTCTTTGAATAGAAAGCTTTGACGGCCTGGATCCTTTGTTATTGATCGACTTATTTGTTGAATGTATTGTACTTCTTATGACACAGAGTGTACATACATGTACATTTTATGTGAGTATATATTTAAATCCGTTGGATAAAGATGATTTTAAGTTTAGTGGTTTTTTTCCATATATTGAAAATATTTTTTTTTTTGCATGCAGACAATCATAGAAGCCTCCAATAACTATATCGAAGTACAGCTAAGTGACTTCAAATTCTTGAAGTGCGGTAAAAAGGGACGGCCTGGTTATCCTTAATAAATAATGAAAAGGCGGTTTATTTAAAAAAAAATTTGATTGGCTAATTTTTTATTTAAAAAAGACTAAATCACGTGTTAGTATATTTTGCTGACAGTATTAATTTATCACTAATTAATAATGTTAAAATTGGTTTCCAGGAGTTAAACTTATATAAGACCCATGCTTAATTTTGAGCCGGCTCATTACAGAATTCTATTCAACATTTATTAGCATAAGTTGATAAATGATCGCAATATTTTGGGGCTGCCTGATTACACCAAAACAATTGGTTGGACCATATGCAAAAAAAAACTTATCTGCGCCAAACTTAAAAAATGCGACCTCTAATTTAAAGGCAAGAATGCATTGGCCCCAGGCGGATGGACATACAGCTTAACCTCTTGTGGACCAAGGCTTGAAATCGTTGAAAATGTTTAATTTTTTTTTGTAAAATATTGAAAATAAAGGCTTCAGAATGTTATTTACAAAATGTGAAATCTGTGAGGGTCCTGGAAGGATTCGAAAAGGATCTGGTACTTTAAGGTACCGTCAGGTCAGCATAAGTTAAAAGTTAAAAAAACCTCATTGAATTTTGTTCAAATTTTATTAAAATTTTTAGTACTTATTTAAGAAATAAGTAACTGTTTTAATAAATTTATTCAATGGTATTTAACGAAATAATTTTTTTATCACTGCAACATAAATAAACACCCGAATGGGAACATTTGGAATACGGCTTCGACTGGAATTTCTTTATACTACAAAGTTTGCATCTTCCCCACGTTTCGACAAAAGTTGGCCAATGTGTTTCTATATTTCCTTATCGAACATCCTTTAGAATTGATTCCGTTTTTTCTCGGCGTTTCTTACAACGTATTGATCATCTGTGGATATCGCTTTAAAACTTTTACTGTTTACGGTTGGATTATTCTGATTCAACATGCCCATAGCTACAGAGCATCTAAATTTCAAAAGAGTACCTTTTTCAACGGACTGACAGTAAATTATGTAGGAGTTAATAAATGTCATCTCCAATAGACCCCAGAAAATTCGGTGCCACCATTTCTTTGATCTTTGGTCGAGACCGTAGGCTCTAATAAAAGAATTGTAGTCCTTAATAATCGTTGTGCAGCTTTATCATTTTAATTGCCAGTGCAATCTCTTCTAGAAACAGTTGTTCGTTTTTATCTTTCGCCACATCGTCAATTAATGAAAGAAAATATTCAGTATTCGGTGCTGCAGTTATCAAAACGTTCCTTCTACAGGTCCCTCCTGTAGGGAGAATTCGGCAATAATTGTTTCATATGTTTTCGATTTCCATCGGCGATTGGGCTCTGGATCTCTATTTTGCTGGCTACTGCTAGGCGTTGCTTGGGATATTTTTTCATTATTATTGTCAAAATTACTTTCGTTCTCTATAAAGTAATCACGATGTTGCAACATCCTACATTCTCTAAGACTGTTGGTTACAACATCTTCGTCTAACAATTCCTATAAATGTTCAATGTGTCATCAACCAGCTCATTTTCCTCCTCAGTTTCAATGTTAGTGTCATCAGCATTATCAAGTGAAATTGACTCCAGAATCGTCAGAATATCTGTACCAAGGCGTTTACAAACAAGGTGGGCCAAACCTGGAGGGACAGGGCTGATTGCAGGATTTCTAGACTTTTATGGCCCAATCTGGACAAGATGAGCACTGACCTGCTATTCAAGGAGAGCAGGGGGACTTTGAGGCGCATTATTGGAATGTGAGATATAGGACGAACAAGTGGTACAGGAACGCTTTAGATTTCTGCAGTCAGCGGGAACGAGGAGGAGATAGAGACGGTCATCATAGAGACGGAGCATCTTGTCTGCCACTGCCCTGGGCTGCAGATTTGCCGACAGAGATGGTTTGGAAGGCGCTTCTTAGATGGACTTGGTGAGGTCTCTGGCTGTGGGCTGGGGAGCATCATAGATTTTATTAAGGGGGTTGGGTGGCTGGGCAGATAGGCGATTCAGGGTCTATGACTACTGACTTTCTTAGACATCTTGCGGACGGTACTCTTGATTTCTTTATCCTTACCAATAAAATGCTTGTCTTTTCTTTTATTTTTCTACTCTTGACTCTTCTGAAGGGATTCGGAATGGGCCTGAGGGCCTCCGAGTAGAGGTGGCGAGTTGGACTATGATATAATATTAATATATATCGATATAAATTATGTTGTTGTTTTTACTTTAAAAAATAAAATTTGTTTTTTATTTAGGTTTCCGCAATTTTAGAAAATATTAAACATTAAGAAAAAAAAAAAAACAAATTAAATTTAACGACGAAATTCTTTTACAACATACAAAAGCGTAACAAAAACAATAAACACAAATAATATAATGCACACAGAAAATGATTAAGTCGGATTTCGGTAAGTTTCTTAAATAAACAATCAAATACCGTTTTACTACTATCAAATTAACGATAACTAACAGCAAGGAAATTGTTAATCGTTAGTTGTAGTTGTTTAATGGCCTTTTAGATGTGTGTGCTCTTTCATTTGTTCTCTTTGATATAAAATCAAAAACAATTTGTATGCAAGTTGTAGGGATGAGAAGGGGGGTAGGTAGGTTTTTGTTGGGTGCACTTTGGTTTATAATAGTAATTACACTTATGCACTGACTTTTTTTGTCGTTCCTTATTTTTATTTTAACAAACCTTGTTTAATTTTGTTAATTTTAGAGTTTATATTGGGTGTGTTTATTGAATTTTTTTCAATAGGTTTAAATTTCACTTTTATTTGTAGTATGTAATACTTATGGTATTTTAAATGGTTTCATATTTAGTTAAAGTAAAGAATCATAAATATTTCGCGATCGCGGCCCAAGAGCAACTGAACTTAGGAAGCATAAAAAAACGGTAAACGCTCTTGCATTTCATATGGATCACACTACGGGATAGATATTTTACAAAAATGCACACTCCAGTGAATTTAGCAAAGAGAAAGGGTTCGTTTCATGTTTATATGTTCTAAATAGTTGTTTATTGCGATATTAGGTAAATTTTGGTAGCTGATTGTTTCCTTGAATGTTGAACGGTTGGCTACCTATGGACCTGAACAGGGGAAAAAAGGTAAAAAAAAAATTCGAACTTTTTAAAGTGTTTTGCAATTTTGATCTAAAATGATTCTTTTTTTAATTTTTTATGTTCAAAATTTTTGTTCTTTATAAAAAGGGCTACAACTTTGTTCAAAGAGTAAATTAAAATTCCGAACGGTTTGCAAGATATGAGCCTGAGAAAATTATCACTTTTTGTAAAAATGACACCAAGGCCCCAAATCTTTGGGGGCCTTTAAAAAAATAAGTGCATGACTTTGGGCAAAACTGGGAGACACGGGTCTTTTATTTTTTAGTCTTTTATCACGTAGTGGTGTCCGTATATGATTATTTTTCCATGACTTAAAATTACACACAGTGTTATAAAAACAAGTACTTTTTTATCTGTTTTTTTTTGTGTACATGATTATATAAAGGGTTTTTCAATAAGGACTTGAACACTTTGAGGTACATATTTCCAAAACTTGATGATCGAATTTAAATAAAATAAAAACATTTATTAATGGAACTAGACTTCATTCATATGGCCACCGCGGGCAAGTCGGCAGCGGTAGATTCGTTAGACCCAATTTTCGATGACTGAGTAACGTATTTCGGCCGTAACGACCGCGATTTCGGGTTTAATGTTGGCTCTGAGTTCTTCAAGCGTCGTCGGCTTGTTGGCATAGACCAATGATTCCGGCATTAAATCGCACGAACCAGGTGGCCAATTGACTGGTTTATTTCTTGAGATAACACGCTCACCACAATTACTTGTGGCACCGTCCTGTTGAAACCACATCTCGACCAAGTCCATGTTTTCCAATTCGGGTCAATAATAATCGACATACACATATGCTAAAATTCTTTTGCTTTGCTATTTGAATTGTTTACACACCGATCACCTGTTTTCTTGCAAGATTTTACTGGATACTGTGCGTACTTTTTGATATATATTTAGCCGACAGAATAAAATTGCTCTTACTCTCCCAAAAAAATTTACTGAGTATTTGCTACTGGAAAAGTACGCAGACAGACCTAATAAAAACGAAAAATTAAATTTTTATGAAAATAACGATTTTCAAAGATGTAGTATCACGAGAATCTAGGAAACAGGGCGTGTAAATGTGATTTTTTTTTTCAAAAGTAATTTGCTGCATGATGATGATCCATTTTTTTCCCTTACAGTCTGTATAGTTTTAAGAAATACCAGCTTGTTTTTAAGTAAAAAAATATATAAATTTAGGCAGAACATGACAATTTTTACTACACCTCACCTAAATTACCGGCGTGAAGTGAGTTGTATACTATTCTCTATTTATTTGTTTATTATCTCTTATTTTGTGCAAAGTGATATCAGCAAGGCAATCGTTTACTTTTTAGTTTTAGCTTCTCTTTATTAAATGTCAGTATGTATATCACTATTAGTATGCAAGTTCAAACTAGAGTCGATACAATCTTAAAATTTGTTAAAACAAAGCAGGGTACACTAATACAGGTAATATTAAGAGCCCAGCTGGTTATGAATATTTGAGAGAGTAACTGTCAGAGTTATGAAATCAATATGAAATTTAAATTTTTTCGACATTCACTTTCTTTTAACACAAAAAAAATTTTGGCATTCGTCTTGACACTTATAGCCTGTTTAACGATGTCGAACGAAAACCTATACGAATGAAAGCTAGTCACTCGCTTTCGAATAAATTTGGGTTTACGTATTTCGACAACTATCCATTTTAAATTTAAAAATTTGTTTTTTCCCTTTAAAGTGTGGATCAAAATATATATATATTTTATTTTGCTATAAGTTTTGTAATAATGTCTGTTTACGTTGCCAACTTTTTTGCCTCCCAACAGTATGCACTCACTTTCACAATAAGAAAATTTTTTATACATATAGCCGTGATGCTAACTTTCTTAAATTATAAAGCACTAACAGACAAAGAAAATGTCTTCTTCAATAATGTGTATCTTTTTTCATGTTAAAATTACATAGCATAATACTAACAAGTCCTAGGTTCTTGGGATATTTAAACCATGGTTTAGCTACAAAAATGACGCAGTCAGTACTTAATTGTTTAAAAAATGTTTTACTTGTTAGTAAGGTTTATTCCTGGAATTTTTTGCAACCCGGGAAACGGGAACTCCGCTCTTCAAATAAAGAAAAATTTACAAGTTGTACTAATAAAAAACTGTTTTTATTTTTAAATAAAAAAAATAATATAAGTTAATACAAGTGGTCTTAAATAAGATAAAAATTCGGCATAATTGACATCACTGAAAACATTTCTTAATTAAAACTTACAAAATTTTTGTAGATTTTTTTAAAATCAAATTTCATTTAATTTTTACTTTAAACAATATGATGTTTTAACCAATAACCCTTGAGAACTTGTTTAACTTATAGTTTTTAGCATTTTAATACACAGTGGTCTTTAATTTTCATCAAAAACTACATACTTTTATGTCACTCGAAAGCAAAATAACATGTGACTGATTTTGACATTTACGTTCGCATATTTAGCTTGCGTTCGACTTAGGTGAACCCAATTTTGTATGAAAATGCTTTTGTTTTCGTTCGACTTGTCTTTCGAGTGAACGTTCGCTTAAAGTATAGTTAGGTAAACCGAAATCAGTTTTCTTTCGCTTAGCATGCGAACGAAAGTATTCGTTCGACATCGGTAAACAGGCTATTAGTAGCTGTATTAGAGTACCCTGATACAAATGGTTAAAACAATACAAATTAATTAATTCGTTTAAAACACTGCTTAAAACTTTTATGAATTTGGCTGTAAATATAGAAATTAACAACTATTTATGTATGTAAGTGTAAGTTTTTAAGCTATTGATATGTGCATGTACATATGTAGATATTAATATATACCTAATTAAAATTCTTTTGTAAACATGTATAAAAAAGTTAAGATAAATAAAAGTAAGTCGTTTCTTAAATTAAAAATTGACCAGCAATTAAATAAGGCATAACTTATAACTAAAAATGCAAATTAAAATTAATAATAATATTTGTTCAGATCGTTTTATAAACTACACAAATTATTAAAAACTAAAATTTACACGTAAGATTGACTTCAAACACATACTTGGCGATTTGTGAATAAAAATGGCATGACATGGGCGATAATAATTCAAATTTGATTAAACAGCAGCCCAGTTTTTTCTTACAAAATTGTTTTTGATTTTGAAATTTAATGTTTTTTTTAAACATATGTATACTTTTGCGCCATTAAAAATTGTATGTACATATATATGTATGCATGCATGCGTGTATGTTTTATGTATGAAATCATCCAAATACCCTGTTATCCGAAAAACCGTAACTATACGTCTTGACGACGCAAATTCATGCCTAGACAAACGTCAAACTCAGTATATAAAAACCCAGTATAAAAATACCGGATTTTTTTATTTGGATTTTGACATTTGTCTAGGCATAAAATTGTTTCGTCAAGACGTACAGTAAGGGTCAAAAAGAGGAACGCGACAGCAAAATTAGTTTTTATTGGAATTCCGGTGACAATTTTTTATTGCTATCCACTGTTGTAATTTTCGAGAATTGTAACCAGCGATGCCAACTTAGTGATCTTGGCACTATTTTTAGTACCTTTTAATGCCCCAAATAGGAAAAAGCACCAAACTAGTGCTTTCTTGTTTTTTTTATATACATAGTTTTTCTTAGTGATTTTTACAAGTTTTTATATCTTGAAAACATTATTGAATTTTTCAGCAATTAAAAAAATGCAGTGACTGTTTTTGCTAGTATCTAGAATGCTTTTTTTGCCTAGGAACTCTTTTTTCAGATTGACTTCACATTGATATTTTTAATATGTACATAGTAAATATATTTAGCACACAACTATCAATTGGCATCTTTTTATCAAACATTATAAAATAAATAAATTTGTATTGAATAAAAATGTTTGATTTTTAATTTGGCTTAAGTTCATATAATTTCTTTTCATTAGAAGAAATTATTATTTTTCCGTTAATGTTGGAAAAAACTGAGAGATGGATGATGCCTGACCGTTAGCCAAGTGTTGCCGAAGAGACTTTTAATACAAAAAAGCATAGTGTATATGGAAAAGTAAACTTTGCCCTAAATTACAAGATATAAAAAAAGAAGGAAAATAGACATTCCGTTTTCCCCTCTCTGTTACATGTAAGTAAGAGTACTGATGATGTAATAGTGTAGCTACTTTAATTTTGAAAAAAGCAGATTTTTCCTCCGATTCTTGGCGAGTAGAATGCATTTTCGAAAGCAGCTACGCAATTTTATCATCAGTACTCTTTGAACGGTAGTAGTGTATTTGGTTGTAAACATCACCTATTTAACTTACACGTAACAGAGAAAGGGATACGGCATGACTGTTTTCTTTTATTTTTACTTTGTAAGTTAGGACGAAGTTTACTGATGATGATGAAAAGTACTGATGATGAAATTGCTTAGCTGCTTTTGAAAATGCATTCTACTCGGCTAGTATCGGTAGAAAAATCTGCTTTTTTCAAAATTAAAGTTTCTTTCAACATTAACGGAAAATATTAATTTCTTCTAACAAAAAGAAATTATATAAACTTAAGCCAAATTAAAAAGCAAAAATTTGTACTAAAACAATTAGCTCAACATTAAATAAAAAAAAGCATATAAATTTGTATTGTTTAATTAAAACTGCATTTTTTATTGCAATTAAGAACATGCAATAAAGTCATATGGCGTTCTATTTTCTAACGAAAATGTTTCACTTGTTATGCTATTTAACCACTTACGCGTTCCTTAGAAAAATTATTGAACTTAAAATCCAAACGAGTTCTTTTCTAAAGATGTCGCCTAAAATGGGGTCAAAGTTAAACTTGCTTTACACTCTCTTATTGAAAGGTGAGATAGTGCTTTTTTTAATTTAAATTTAAAATCGGAAATTTAAAAATTTGTTATAGAAGGTCTTTTGGAATCAATAAAGAAAATAAAACTCTTGTTATATTTTTGTGTTTTTTTTTATAATCACAAATATTTAAAACTTTTTAGGGTCGATGCCACATTTAAAAATATTTAACAGAACTTCGGTTTACAGAAAAGAAAACACCAATAGTCAATTATGCACGCCCATATAATTTCCTACACCACAATTTCTTGTACATTTATTACCAACGTGTAAAAAGAATATGCGGTTTTCTGTGTCTCCGCTATAGCGCTGAATAAAGAACAACTATCAAGTTCAAAACAAAACAAAGGTGCCTATTATGAACAAAATTAGATCTTCGACTGTGATCGAAAAAGCTGACTTAACGAATTGGCTCGAATTTGGCTTTATGACCTACATTCGACGGCTAAAAAATTTCACTCACTACATTTCTTTATCGAAAGCAAAAATACATTCGATAGAAAATCCGATGCGCAACGAAAATTTCGACAGTGGTGCCAGCTCATAATACGAAATTGACCATCGATAGTCGGTATTCGATAACCAACAAAGATCGAACATCGAATGCAGCTCATAATAAGGGCCAAATAAAACCAAAAACAACCGTAAGTCAAACTAAGATTCAGATAACTATGCTGCATGGTACACCAATCTTACGTTGTGTAAATTAAAGCTTTAATGATAAAAAACAAGAAATACAATTAAAAAATTTTATTTCCTGTATTTATTTTGGCGAATAAAAAAGTCTGTTTATTTTTTTAAATGCTCCTATTTAAATATCAAACAAAACTTACATTTAGGGATTCTCCACTTTTGGCAAAGAAACAAATCGAATGCCATCAGTTTGGAAACTAAAAGAAGAATTACACGTATTCTACCCGTACCGCTTTACGGGGTAGAGGCATACGCCCTTATATGAATGTAATCTTGGAGTGTTTAACAGAAAAATGCTTTGCAAGATATACATATGAATCAATCCGCGTAGGCGGGTAATGACGGTATCGTACGAAACAAGAGCTGTATGAAGGATATGCCGAGATTAATGTAATTATTATAGTACGTAAAATCTAAAGACTGCGCTGGATTGGACGTGTTATATGAAGACGCCCCAGGAAAAAAAGGCTTTTAAAAATGATCCCAAAGGAAGGCGCAAAGGGACTAACCGGAACTCCGTTGAAAAAAACCAAGTCTATTAAAATATTTCAAATAATAATAAGCTCAATATCCCAGCAAAAAAGAGCTTATTAATCATTATTAAATTCATTGATGAAAGGCAACCAGAAGTAGTTCCATTTTTGGGGAAACATTTATGAATTTAACACGTGCTTGTCATAGGAGGTAAGTGATCTAAAAAAACCAAAAGTGAAAAAATCGTAGGCAATCTCTTTGTTGTTATTGATTATTTTCCAATAACTTTTTATGTAAGTCCTTGGAATCTTTGTGCATACTTAGATTTCGTATAAAATGCAGATTAAGAAAAGTTAAATTCTGAAATTTTTTGTAATTTAATGAAAATGCTATGATTTTGGAACAACTTAAAATTTTTTTTGCTGGGATGTTTTTATTATAAAAAGCTGCTATATTTGGCACAGATAATCTAGCTAGAATACAGAACTTTTTTTTGTTTGTTTTTCCATATATTCTTAAACAATTTTAATTTTTGGGTAAGAACGAAATTTGTGGCACCCGCCATTGCCACCAATCACCATTTTACTTTTGACTTATGTCGTCTCAGTCTCGCTTTTACAAGAATTCTTGTTAAGCAACTAACCAGTTTACGTCTAAATTTTTTCTCTTATTTGAGACAGCTTTAACCTCACTTTTCGTCAAACCTGTTAGTTTCTTCCTAGTATGAAGAACTTTGTCCATTTTGAGCCGTCTCTCATCTAACATCTTATTTTTTACTATTTACAATAGTTTTGAAAGGACCAACAACTTCACTGGCCAAACGTGACAGAATAATGAACGACGGAAAATTAAAGAACGACGGAAAATACCAGCGCTCCGGCCCCCATAGTCCTCTCTTTTAGTCACAAACAAAACCTAATATATAGGTATGTATGTATTCCCTTTTTTTTTGTCAGCTTTATTTAGTGTCAAAAGACACTTGCACTTAATGCGAGACTGTTGCACGCTAAAACACCTGTCCCAACAAATTCCTACGAGACTACCGAAAGCTACCCGTCACGTGTATGTATGTATGTGGTTGTATGAAGAATATATGTATGTATGTTTAGGTATGCATACATGTACATGTACAGTGCAACAATAAAAAAAAAACTAATGTAAAAGAATATTCCAAACGATCTGAAAAATATTATTTTCGAGTATGGAAATAATAAACACAACATTTAGTGAATGGTACAACATTTTGGCAAACAACTATTTGAATACTGCTGCACAGCTACATTGGTCGACTGGCATATTTCATCAACATTTTCAACATCACCATCCCCAGCAGTGTCACCACCACCTTCATTGGGTTTTCTTTTAAAATTTATATTTTTTAACGACGATTTTTTTTGTAAGTCTTCTAGCCGTGATTTTAGTTGCATTGGTGATACGACTCCCCTTTGCTCCTTTTTGATCTCAGTGTCGCAATTTAGATCTTCTTTTATGCATTCATTACTTTTGACCTGCCCTTTAAGGTTATGCATACTTAAATCGTCAAAGGCATGCGGCTTTAAACAAACTTTGTTTGCTTCTGCTTTTAATAATTGTTGGCAATCAACTGCAGACCTTGTGCTGTTGCTAGATGTGGTAGTTGAGCTACTAAGTTCTGGACATGGAGAGTTGGATTCAGCACTTTCAGGTGTGTACGGGTCTTGCCGCTTTTGGGAAGCATCGAAATTAATGTTTAAATGTTGAGTATCGATGCGATTTACAATAATGTTATTGGAAAGTACTACACGTTTTGAAATAAGTCGATATTGCAGTTCCGCCGGCTGTTTTTTAATAATATTGTCGCCGCACACTGGGCATATACTACCATCGTCAAAATCATTATTTTCGTTAATTTCAAGAGAAATTTGTGAACACATGCAAACATTTATATTATCCGAATTCGTAATATTAATGCTGATAGGAGGCCATTTGGCCGTAAGTGTATCGTTAATATTATTATTTTGATGATTAGATTGAGTATATTCACATTTTTTAGACTCTTCTAAGACAGATGTGTTATTGAGATTTTCATTTCCATCTGTCTTTTTCAAAAACTTATAGTTTTTATTTATATTTTTAGATTCTAGCAGTATTTGATTAAGTTTATTTCTATTATAAGGACAGCAATTTTTTATACTATTTTCGATAGTATTGGTTTTCTCAACAGAACAAGACAATGCAGTGACTATATCTGGTGGGGTTTTTTGTGATGTTGATTTGTTGTTATTTGTGTTAAGTGTATAGCAGTTACAACATCTATAAGTACCTTGATTCGATTTTAAGCGAATACTTAAATAAACAGGCTAAAATTCCAGTGAAAAACAAAATATAGGAAGAAAAAGATTTGCATTTATGTTAAAATATCAAAATATTTACTTCTTTTTGTACATACATACATACTTAGTTACATAATAGTATATAAATAAAACGAAAAACCTTGTAAAAGTTAAACTTCATAAAGTTTAACAAAAGGAAAAAGTGTATAAAATATAACCAAAAGCTTGAAAAATTTTTTTGTAAAACTACATTTTTTTTTTATTGTTATTAAGGAAATTCGAAATAAAATTTAGAATTCCGGGCTACTTTTTTGTGTTATCGTTTTTTGCTTATTTTCATTTTACCAAACCTTACCTTAAAACTAAAAAACCACACATAATAATTTTCTGAAGTAAAACCTTTTCCCAACTTTACTCTTTATTTCTCAATTTTACCCCTACTTTGACGCTCTCTTCATGCACTTTTTGAACTAATGAGCTATTTTTAGAACAAAAAAAAAACAAATTTTTATAAATAAGCAAACCTAATCTTAATAAAAGGCAAAATATTACTAGAGCTTAAAATAAAAACGGCAAAGTTGGTTTTTAGGGACCGAACACTAATCGGGACTTACATGTACACAACACATGCATATGTATGTACAAGGGAAAAACACACAAAAAATACAATCACAAAGATTCAATAAAACGTGCTTGATTTCGAATATGGTATAAATATTTTTTATAGTGTTGGAATAATCAGGAATTGAAGCTTAATTTGCTGACAAAATTGAAAACAATTTAAATTTATAAATGCTGGATGAAGTAATCGCTCTTTTTTGATGCAACAAGTGCAGGTAACAATTTAGTTAAAAGATTGGCACATTCTATAAGACCCACAAAAAAAGTTTTGTAATATCCCAAGAAAACAAGTAAATACAAAAATATTTGGTCTTTAAATAGTAAAGTGTACTGGTACCACTTCCTGAAGGGAAAGCGAATATAACTAACAATTAATTAAAATGATAACCCAGTTGTTTTGTTTGTGCAATTACATTGTGATGGGTATAACTTACATTTTTAAGTTTAATTAAAAAAAATTTACATACATATAATCTGAATTAAAAAACGTTCAATAATAGGTGGACATTAAAAGAATAGGGTGTCTGCTTAAAATATTCACTGGAAACTGTAATGGGTGTGACTTTATAAATTTGAGCTTTAGAGAATTTTGATTTTAGGTTTAAATTATGTTAAAAATTATTTTAGTTGTTTAAATTCTTTTTAATTGTATGTAGTACTTAATTGTTACAAAAAACAAATTCTTATTAATAACAAAAAAGAATATTTTTTGAAAATATGATGGGTATAGCATTTATAGTAAACATGCAGCAAAAGAGTTGCAAATTATTTTGTATCTGATAATTTTAAATGATTTTTAATTATTAAAATTATATATTAATAATTTGTTTTAAAACAATCAGCCTTATTGTGGTTGGCGTAGTCATTTTAAATATTTTGGTACTACCATCTAACAAATACGCCTTCGACAACAACCGACACGGCAACGCTGAATACAATAAGGCTGGATTTCTTCTATGTAGGCATGTTTTACGTGGAACTGCCCATTTGTAGTGGTTGCAATTAAATCGCTTAATTTTTCCCTAATTTATTTCTTTTTTTAACAATATTAGGAAGAAAAGAAACTAACTTTAAATTTTTTCTTCGTTACAAGGTTTTTCGTTTTATTTAACACTATGCACATACATATGTATGTAAATGTATGTTAGTATATGCCTATATTTGTTTCTCAGTTGTATATATGTACGTACATTATATAACAACGCACGTACCTTATGATCTCCCATGCAAACCTCGTCGCCCATTATGCCATATGTGTTTGGTGATTCTGTTTCGTTAATTATTTCCTTTGCCTGGACACTCATTAAGATGCGATCACACCAAGATGGACAACGTGTGGACATATAATCGGAAGGCATTTCAGGATCTTCCTCGTATGGGTACGATGGTGAAAAATTTATTGGAAACTCAAACAAAAATTCCTTTAAAGGTTCAAGCTCACGATCGTACTCTTTTAACTTAATAAATAAAATAAATATAAATTCGATAAAAAAAAAAATAAAATTTAAGAAATAAATTACCCAGGGCTCCTTAAATTTCAATTGATGATCTGCGTGATTAAATTCTTTCTTTCCAATTGTCAGTATATTATCTCCCCCTGAGTTTCGATAGTGCACTTTTGTGCAGTCATTTTTAATGCTATGTATGCGATGAGCACTAAGATTTTTAGCCAATTCCTAAATGAAAGAGAAATATTTCTACAAAATTTCTTTAATATTTTTAAGTATGAATAAAAGTTTTTTTAATAGCTGCCTATTTGCTTTACTTACAAAAGGTTTTAATTTTCAATATATTGCCGTTTTCAATAAACTAAAAATGCTTATGAATTTACTACACAAATCAGTTATTTAAAAAGTTAGTTTAGACATGGCCATACATATATAACGTCTCTACAATAATGTTTATGCACACATAATTAGAAAGCTTTACAAACCTTTATAACTCCCTCTGTATCACAACGAAAGTTAAAGTCTCCAAAGACAAAAAATGGAGCCAGTCCATTTTTTTCATCCAAATGAAATCTAATCACACAATACGTTAATGAATGAATAATTTGTTTTTTTTTTCTTGAAGATGGCTTCATTTAAAATAACTTGCCTTTCTAATGTATGTACCAATGCTCTTCTTCTTGTTTTACAATAAACCGATGGAAATTCTTCGCATGCTGCCAGATTGGATGCATCATGAAAAAGGTGTATATTAACTAGATCAAAAACAGTATTGTTGAGTTCCCAGCGCGTTCTCATAAATCCTTTTCTGGACCATTTGCACTATAATTGTAACAGTAGTTGTTAATTAATTAAATGTTATCACCTGTTTTTTTTTTACACACAGAACATATTAAATCTACACGTTAAAAAAAAACAAATAAGAAAGAGCTTATCTTATATACCCATTACATTGGCCATTTTGTATACCAAGTGATCTGTTTCAGCTAATTTGCTTCTAAAACGTAAATACTATATTAAATTACTTTGTGACAGGTATAATGTCGACAGCTATTGCTACTTATTTACTTAAGTGGCTATAGCAGAATGTTTGTTTCATTAGCTTAAGGTCGAACTGATTTCCATTCGCTTTGATATTTTGAGCTTCTTCTCAAATTTCTGAAAACAAGTTTCGAGATGTCTTCCTTTATTTGATCCTTCCTTCGGAGTTTCAATTTTCCCCTTCTATGTGGCCCGTCACCAAGTTTGCATTCAAATGACTTCGTAGCTAAATCATCTTCCTTTATTCTCACAACATGACTCAGCCAACGTAAATATTAAGTTTTGATACGTATAGCCATGTCAATGTCGGCAAAAAGCTCATTTAGCTCGTGGTTCATGCATCACCGGTAATCTTTATCCACGCTGACCGGGCCATGCAAGTGGAGGTTAAGTTTTCCGACTGTTAAACGAAAGATATTTTCTCTTCCTATTTTCAGGTTAAAGTCTCTTAGGACTTTAATGTTTTGGTCGTGGCAGCGGTCATATGATCTCTCCAGGCGCTCGTAAAATATATCGTCCTTTTCAACGGTAGGGGTATGGGCACATATAAGACTAATGTTAAAAAAAGTGGCATTTATATGGATTGCGGCTAGCCTCTTATCCACCAGAAGACAATGGGTTTAAGTTTTCAATTAAACAAATCAACAACACACACATGCTCTGTTTCATGGCAGCCATTATATTGCCTGTCGCCTTTTGGTTTAGCTGTGACACCTTTCCATTGCATCGAACTTTCTATAAGGCAGCAATATCAGCCTTATACTTTTAAGTACATCCGCCAGCGCGTACACTGCACCTTCTCTATATAGGTTGTCAACAATAGAGGGGTCCATTAATCTTCTTCGTTTTTTCACAATAGCCAAGTTTTTACAGTAGTAAAGTAACCCCTAGTAACCCAGCCCCATAACTCAATCCAATTTTATTGTTCTTGTAAGTGAAAGCGCAGTTAAGATAAGGGAGGAACCAATATTGGTCTGGGATTTGCTAAGCTAAAACCAATCAGAGCCGTTACTTGATATTCAACTTCTCCTACATTATCCCAAATGATATTATATTTTTAAAAATAATCAAACCTCACAGTTCGAAAAAAAGATTGGATCATTCAATTTTCGTTTAAAAATTAGAAGGACCCAAAACTGTTTTAAAAATTACTTAATAGTAAATTACGTACAATATTATTAACTATGCAAAAGTTTATGGCGATTATTCATTAACAATTTTTGTATGAAAATTTCGTTTAAAAAACCAATTAAGAATAAAAATAAATTAAATTCAAAAAAGTGCAAAAAGGTGGCGTATACAGAAAATATAATATTTTTTGTAGATGAAAAAAGCCTATAGCTTGGAGAACTTTCTCCATGACAAAAGATGTTTTTACTTTAGTCAATGCGGTTTTAACCATTACTCTGACAACTATTTCATACTTAGGTAACAAAGTATAAAGCATAAAATATTAACCTATAGGTAGTTTTCTTGTCAAATCTTTTTAATATACACATTTATTTGTCATAAGAAGCGTATAAAAAGTTTTAAATAAATAAATTTTTTAACTTGATGCTTGGTAACTAAAGGCGGGAAAAAATATATTTCATAGAGATGCGATAAGATAAATTCGACAAGTCAATGAAGAAAATTAATTTTTTTAAGCCGCGTACGTCCATTTTTCCAAATTAAAGGTCACATTTTTAAAATAAATTTTTACAGTTCAGTTTCGGTTCACTGTTGAACAAACTAAAAACACCTAACATGTCTATACGACTTTTTGCATTTATTTTTGTGGAATAAACAGAGAAAAAAGATATTTTGATACTATTGCCGTTGAAAAAGGACCCTCGAAACACCCAAATGAAATTCTCATTTTTCATTACTGGCGGAGTCTTACAGGCCTATAAGTCTGTTACCAACTATGTCTAAAGTGTTTGAAAAAATGCTTAAAAACCAGCCGACCCCAAATTTTAAATGACAACAATTGCATTCCAAATCACAAATTTGGCGTAAGAAGTCAATTTAGTATCATACCACATGTTGGTACGGGTTATAAGAAAAGCCTTTGAGGAAAAGATACAATGTTCCGCGCTTTTCATAGATGTCTCTCAAGCTTTTGATAAAATATTGCATGAATGCATGTTAAACAAACTAAAGCTGAACTTGCCACTTAATACCTTCATCGTTTAAGAAAAGTACAAAACCGGGCGACTATTTATAATCAAAGAGGGAAACCACTTAAGTTTTCTTCAACCAATAGGGGCAGGTGTACTTTAAGGGCGTATTTTAGGACCAATTCTGTACTTGCTTTACATAGCAGACATGCCAACAAACAGTCTTACACACGTCGACATTTTCTGATGATTCCACTAACCATAAAGACACTGAAGAGGTCTCATACCTACTGCAGCATCACGTTACCCAAGAAAGGGAAATAGGCAAAGTTATGGAAAATACATAAACAAAAATATACCCACGTTACTTTTACTTTACGAAAATAAACGTGCTCCCCAATACTTATTTACAACCATATGGTGTCTCAACGATTTGAGACGAAATACCTTGACATTCACCTGCATCATCGCCCAACATAGAAGTCACAATACATGCAAAGTTGACACATATTAAACTTAAAACTGCTCAAATTCATTGGCTAATTGGTAGAAAGTCTATGCATCGTCTTGATTTTAAACTTCTACTTCACAACTCGATTTTGAAACCAATTTAGTGCTACGGGATATATTTATGGGGTAATAGACCACAAATAAGGCTTTGCGCTCATACATAAGAAGGGATTAAAGAAAGTGGGATCTACATATCTACATATATACATTGTTCTCCAAGAAACAGCTCTCATTAGTTTGGAAAAATCCCATATCAAGTGGTTTTCGGACAGACAATGGTGACTCATGGCAAGGACTACAATGTTTTAAGGGGACTAAATATTTTGGCTATCAGTGACTCAGTTCTCAAACGTAAGGACGAATTTACTCTTACACGCGATAAAATAAGGAGTTAGGTTAGGTAGAACAGGCGGTTGCGGAAGTGATGAAGTGATAGTTGTGCAGCCCACTTGGGTCGGTTTCCTCGGTCCCTTTGTGATAAATAAGGAGTTACTTAGAAGGCTTTTAACAAAAATGCTCGGACAAACAGTTATACGTCGCGACTTTATGCAAAGCTCTAAAATAAAAAATTTTATTTCGAAACTTGCTTCTATTGGAATTAGGGCTACAGTGACGCGTAAAATTGGACAAACTAATTACAAAATAAAAAACATGAACGTTGGAAGTATCGGTAAATATAACTCTAAAAATATATGGATTTAGGAACTTTATTAAATTTATTTTGTATCCTTTTTCAGATCCAGTTGCCAATATGTTTAGGCATATTGCCAAGTTAAATCTGCTTTGTAAAATTTAACTAGAGGGAAAATTGGTTGGTAGGATTCTAATACCTTACAAATTTTTAAGTTCAAAAGAAAATTTGCTGCTTCCGGCTCCAACATTAAAAAAATTCAACGCCGTCAAAACAAACTCCCAAGAATAACATTATGTTAAAAACAACAAAATACACAGGTTCCACAAGTTAAATTCGAAACCCTTAACTATGCGGACAAGTATTTTAATAAGCTGGAAAATAGATTCAAATCCGCTCGCTCGAAATATCTTACAACATGGTAAGAACACTTCTTTGAAAAGAAGGGATACCTTGGTTCATACGCAAACCAAAACACTCAAGAGTTCCTTTAAAAGCTCAATAAACTATTTTTCGCTTAAAGCTGTTTCTTTAAGAAATTGGTTGAAATCTACTGCCGATTGGTTTAAGAACCAATGAAATGCATATAGATAAACTTAACCTACAACAAACAATATGAATAAACTATTAAAATCCCAATTTTTCTGACTCATATTTATAAATTGTTATAATTTATTTAGTTTTAAGATTTTAATACTTATTGTTAGTTCACAGATGCGAAAAATTAATAAAAAAAGAATATAAAAACAAATAAGTGCTTCAAGGTATATGTTGCATATTTTCAAAAAGGGAAAAAATTAAGTAACACACAAGCTTTTAACATTTAAACGGTATTTCGAAAATCAAACTGATAAAATAAATAAATCTTTTAGAAATGACAACGAAACTGAGTTTAAAAATAGCAGAACTAAAAAAGTAAAATTTTGTCAAGACATATAGTTCAATGTTTGTTGTTAGCTGTATATGTTTCCATCGTTTCTACAAGGTGGCTCAAAAGTAATCCTCCTATCAGAAAATGCTATAAGTTTTGCAATTGACCCCTAATGTCAGTTCTGTTTTGACATTTGTGTAGTAAACACATGCGAAATACACGTTAATAAACAATGTTACGCTACACTGCTCCAGAACGCGGAATATTGGTGACTATTGATTTGACCAATAATCGGTCGGTGACTTTGGCACAACGTGAATTTCGTCGCAGATTTCCTAGCCGTCCAACGCCTACTGGTGAAACACTGCGACGTTTAGCAGCTCGCCTCGAAGAGACTGGCACAACACGAGATGCTGCCAGGCGTGGCAGACCCCGGAGTAGCCGTTCTGAAGAGAATATTGCTGCTGTAGCCGAAGATGTCATGGAAGCGCCGTCGACATCGACCAGACGACGTGCCACGCAAATGGCTATCAGTCGACGGTCTTTACAGCGAATTTTGGTACAAGATTTGAAGATGTTTCCGTAAAAAGTCCAGACGGTGCATCAGCTATTAGCTGCTGACCGCCAATCGCGTCTAACATACGCTCAAGCCATCCTTAATCACCACCAAGAGGAAGATGATTTTTCATCAAAAATAATCATGAGTGATGAGGCCCATTTCCTTCTAGCGGGTACGTAAATAAGCAAAATTTACGCTTCTAGGGCACTGAAAATCCGCGTATGACCCACGAAGAGCCATTACACCCGCTCAAAGTTACTGTATGGTGTGCTGTTTTCGCTGGAGGAGTCATCGGACCTTTTTTCTTCGAAGACGTCGCGGGCCAAACGGTTTCTGTGAATGGTGAGCGCTACAGAGCAATGATCAACGAGTTCTTTTTGCCGCAACTTGATGAATTGGGATTGGAAAACATGTGGTTCCAACAGGACGGTGCAACAGCACACTGCACGTGCCACAATCGATATGCTGAAGGATGCATTTCCCGGGCGCCTAATCTCCCGTTTTGGCGATTTAAACTGGCCAGCAAGATCGCCTGATTTGACCGCTCCAGACTTCTTTTTGTGGGGCTTTTTGAAGTCTTGTGTTTACGTCAACAAGCCTCAGACTCTTGCAGCTCTTAAAGACAATATCCATCAAGAATGTGAGGACCTATCGCCGAAAGTTTTGGCCAAAGTGATGGAAAATGCCATAAAAAGGGCTCAAATGACAATCAACTGTGGCGGCGGCCATTTACATGACATCATATTCTCGACTTGATGTTAAAAAAAAATAAGACCAAATAAAAATAATCCACAAGAAGAATCAAAGTTTTTAATTTTTTTTAAATTACAGCCAAAAAAACATGGGAAGGTTATTTTTGCGCCACCTGTTAT
This sequence comes from Melanophora roralis, assembly GCA_963583895.1. Classification (NCBI taxonomy): domain Eukaryota; kingdom Metazoa; phylum Arthropoda; class Insecta; order Diptera; family Rhinophoridae; genus Melanophora; species Melanophora roralis. The sequence continues at coordinate 84,758,766 of OY757187.1, read as the reverse complement.
AAGGATGATAGGATTGTAAAAGACCAATGGGTATACAAGTTTCGGCACAACCGCATATATTACTTTCACTTATTTATTCATTGAATAAAACAGAAATGTTTTTTTGTATTTAAAAGTGAGTGATCGTTTTGGATGACAATCCCAAAACAGATACATTTTTACTTAAAGTACTCACTTTTAGTGTGAAAACAATACATATAAATATTTTATTGTTTTCCAGATGTTTTTCAAATTTAAATAATGTATTAAAATTAAAACAAATTGTTAAAATGCTTTACTTCGAAGCTCGGTGTATGCTTGTTAAAAGAAAGTGTGAATAAGAAGCTTTTAGTTTAAATATATGTATGTATATACCCGCACATTCGTTCATTTGTTTTAAGAATACGCAAAATATATATGTATACCCTTCACAAAGTAATAAGGGTATACTTATATCAATTTGTCATTCCGTTTGTAATTTCTTTATTATCCATTTGCGACCCTATAAAGTTCATATATTCTGGATTCTTAAGAATATGAAAGTCGATAAAGCCATGTTCGTCTGTCTGTTGAAATCAAGTTTCCGGAGTCAAATTAAGTAGTACGGACCAGTTATTGGTGCTAAACTATAAGAAATATCCTGAAGACAATCGCTTTTTAAAATCAGCAAGATCGGTTAACTACCGACCAAAATATAGGCAAAACAGTGCGATTGCCTCAGTTTTTTTAAAACAAAGTCTATACAAAAGGTGAACAAATGAAAACTGGCAACGCTGTTAAACATACATATGTACATATGTATGGATGGGCATAATAAAATAATCAAAAAGTTTCTTGTATGCTTGGACGTATGTAGGTATGTATTGTTATATGCATGTTTGTAGGTACAAATGTATGGATGTTTATACATATGTGTGTAAACATATGTGTATATGATTAAATACAAACATACATTTAAAAAACATTTTTATAATAATATGAAGTACGAAAAAAGTCGGCTGGATCAGATGTCTAGGCATATAAAAAGGCCAATGTGAAGGGTATATAAGATTCGGCACAGCCGAATATAGCGCTTTTAATTGTTTTTTTATGAAAACTTAAAAAGGAATTACCTCGGGAAAAAAATGCTGCGGAAATTTTGATTTTTCTTTGCTTGGTATGCTCTCTATGTTTCCGGAATATATGTTTTTTCCTTTAGCTGACTCGAAATTATGAGTAAGAAAATTCCACATCCTTACATTTTTTAAGGTTTTATGCACAAAATACAGACTTCCCAATGCCTGAAAAGTAGATTAAATAAAATTTTTTTAATTTTTACATTACAGAACAATATAAAAACAAAGTTATTTTACATATCTTATTATATTAAAGGTTGTTATAAAGTTTTATTTCTGTAAAATTATGAAATTTCAAGAAACATGATATAAGGTTTGGACCGCTGTGCTGGTCCCTAATTTTTGTCTAATGCTTTTTAAAATTAGTGGGTGTGTTTCTGGATTTTTCTAATCAGGACTTCTTATAAATTAATAAGTCTATTTTAATAGAACCGAGAATTAAGACTAAGTATGTAGACGATTTATGTTGTATTGTTCCGGATTCCTCTAGTGATTATATGTTAGAAACTTTGAATAGTTTTTACCCCAGTAATAAGTTTACAATAAAAAAAGAAGACAATTTAAAACTTTCTTATTTAAATACGTTAGTTATAAGAAAAGGTAGTAGCTTAAAAATAGATTGGTAAGTGACAGAGAATTTCAGAGGAAGAATAAGAGAAAAATTTGGACTATTTTAAGGGACAATAATTTTCTAGGGAACTTATTTCTAAACCAATTAATAAGTATATGAATGAAAATGGAGATAGTCGGAATAATGAAAGCACACAAACATTTTTAAATCATTTACCTATGTACGAGGATTGTCAGAAAGGGTTAAAAGGTCAAACGAATTTGACAGTGAGAAATATGGCATTGGCCTTTAGAACCTACAATACTTTAGGTAAATTCTGTGGTTTTCATGGGCAACCGCGTATGTCTTAAAAACTATTATAGATTAAAAAGTTAGTCAAATATTGAATTTTTTTATAATCTTTCTTTTTTTAATAATTTCAGATCCTTTTAAAATTAGATCCTAGAGAATGTAAAAAAATCCTAAGTTATAAGGAAACTAAAAGTGTGCAGATAAAACAACTTATGTCAACAAAGGGGGTTCTAACCAAAAAAAAAAAGGTTTAAAATAAAGATTTAGGTTGTTATTGTTAATATTTTGAAGTTTTTGTTAAAAAAAATTAGTTGTGTGTTAAATCTGTACCTACAAACAAAAATTAGCATTTGTTTCATTTATCTAAAAATTACATAGAAGGACTAAAATGGTAACGAAAGTTGGAAGTAAATATTATAATTTAAATAATTGGTTAAGAGACACAAAATAAATTAAAAAAATGATCACAACGTTCAAATTTGAAAATAAGTTTGAAATTGAGTGTTAATGTTATTTCCTGTGTATTTTTCCAAGAGAGCAAGTGAAACTAATGTGACGCTCAAAGAGACTACGAGCGCACTATTAAGAAAAATCTCTCGATTTAATTGAGTGATATTGGTGGAGGTTTGAGGTTTGTAAAGAAAGATAGAAGCAACTAAACGCAATCACAACACAGTTTTCTGTTAAAAGTTTTACAACGTTACTTATTCATTTAAAGAATTTGTTTCTACTCTCATTTGCAAATCGTTCAAGCTGCTGGTGCAAGGCGGACGGACAATAAAAACAAAAATAATTAATGCTACTGAAAAAAAGAAAAATCAAACTGGAAAACGCCAAACACTTGTAAAAACTCTACTTACGTCGTCGTTTAAAAATTGGCAGCTTTAAAAACTTTTAATAATTTAAAACAAGAATGAATTTCTTAAAGGCAAAACATAATTTCAAAAATTAAAATAAGATTTTTTATAAAACTAAAGCTATATTTACACTACCTGAGTTGTCATCTGAGTTTCACAACTGAGACTCATTTGTATAGTCTAATCTCAGTTGAAAATAGAACGTGTTATATTTATTTTCTAGCGTATTTTGAACAATTTCTATTTCTAAAATTTCCTTTTTATATTTTATCAGGCTAATTGGTTCAAGTTTATTGTGATAAGATTTTTGTTGAAGAAATATTTTGAAAAAAAGTTTAGTTTCCCGACACTAGCCGAGTGGAATGCATTTTCAGAGCCCGCTACAACTCCTCATTAGCACTCTTTGTTCGGTACTGAGCATTGGTAGTAAATATCTTCTATTTAACCCAAGTTTTAATTGAAATATGAATACGGAAATACTAATTTGTATTTTACACATACTCTCATTAACAATTGTTAATTCTTGGGTTAGAACGAAATTTACGGCCTGCCGTTTTTTATATCATGGCAACACCTTTTCTTTTATTTATTCTTCATCTCATCACTTTATTTTTGCCTTATTCATCTCTATTTAGATGCGTATGAAGGCAGCATGTTTTTGCATGCATTAGTTTTGTCTCGCTTTTGTTATGTTTTTAAAGTTAAATTTGCTGATCATCAGTCGTCAGCGACATTGCGGACGTATTTTTCATATTACAATATCCCTAGTGTTATTTAATACATATTTATTTTTTAGCGTATTCTTACCTTCAATTTTTACTTTTTTGTACAATTGACAAAGATATAAGCCAGCAACTACGACTACCTCTGTTTATTTCTCTAAAATATTTACATAAAAACCTCTAAAACTGCCCCGGAGTTGCCTCTACATGTCTGAAATGTAAGGCCGACTATTTTAAATTCAATTTTTTTTTAAATCGCACCCACAACTTCCAGGGTGTTTCTACAAAGGTTAAATGTAGAACCGACCCCAAATAATTTTTCCTCCTCCTGTCAAAAAATTTAAAAAAAATTATCGTTTGAAAACAAAGTTTTAGTGCTTTTATACACAATCATGCAATTGCAGCTGCAGTTGGAAAAGAAAGGATTCTAATCCTTTTCTTTTAAACATCAAGAGGTTTACTAAAACAGTGACAACATGACTATGGCGGCTTGTTATACCAATCATGATATGGCCTCCTTGACCTCTCATACACAATCCGCAGCACTCATGCAACATCACCACTATCATCAACAGCAGCAGCAACAACAGCTCTATCAGCAACATAGACATCAACAACAGCACACATACCTTAACAGTCATCAACAGCAACAGTCTAGCAATAGAATGTCAATAATGGCGGCGTCGGCTAATCAAAATGCAATGAATTCTAATAGCTCATCTGTTAATGCTGCCGCCGCCTCCACCGCCTCTGCTTTGCTTAACAGCTTTAACACCCGCCACACAACTCAATAGTGTCGCAAGCCAAACAGCAACGGCCAAAGACTATTCAATACCGTTGCACGTGGACTGTAGTGTAGAATATGAACTGCCTAATCAGCCCAAGCCTCCCACAGGCCAAAGGGTCGAGCCCTTGCTGATGATACATCCTTGCTATTTCCGCAAAATGGAATCACAACGACGCAGTCCTTTTGTTAACAACGGCTGCTGCCCGTAATACGGCAGCAGCTTTGGTTGGCACACACACGCATTCAAATAACCAACAAAATGTAAGCTCTTCCTCGCGAAGAGCTCGCCAAACTCAGGTTATACAACAGCACCAACAACAACAGCATCAGCAACAGCAAAGACAGGCCACCGTAGCAGCTCAACAATATCAGAAACATTTGCAGCAGCAACAGCTTCGTCATAGCCATCATCATCAACAACAGCAGCAGTCGCAGCAAATGTCACAGCAGGCCCATTATCCTGTTCAACATCATCTTCAGCAACAAGCATCAGCCTCCACTAACTTCTCATCCAATAGCAATTCCAATATAATTGCCTCCAACAACAGCTCGAACACTAGTTATCTACGGTCTAACCAAAGATCCTCACAAACGGTCGGACAAAACCCACAAAGAACAAGACAAAGCCGCCTATTTGTACAACAGCAAATGCAAGCAGCCCGTTCTTGCATGACCCCAGCAGCTTATACTACCAATGGTACTAGCAGCAATCTTGGCGGTAAGTCACAAACTGGCAATGTGGGCAAAAGGGATGCCTTGATATCGGGCGGCAGTCTTTATAGCAGTAAGTCGCATCATCACCAACAATAACTGTTTTTGAATTCAGCAAATCAAGGGCTGACAAAAAATTTGACCTACTGTCAGCATGGTGGGTGGGTACAGACAAAAGGTAGCAACTTTCATCTAAGCTACCTATGTCAACCTTCAGCCGAAGTTGTGGTTTTAAGGTACATTTAAATGTAGAGATTATTTCAATATAACATGGCTACCTATATTTTTTTTTAATCCTTGTAGCGGTTTATACCGAATCTTATCTATTTTTTTCTTTTCGGGACTTAAACAAAGTCCCCCTCCTTTTCGAACTTGAAGGCATCTTGATGATCAATTTTTCCATTCAAGTCGCCTTTCAACTTAATGGTCAAGTAAACAGTAGATTTTAGTTATTCTTTGTTTTTCCACGTGTCTGCTTATACAAATATTTTACCGCAGATAATTTTAACTAAATTTTTGTGTATTTTTCTTAAATTAACATTTTTAAATAAATTAATGTAAATAGTTTGTGTGTCGTACGAAAATTCAGTCGCAAATAAATAAAAATGTAATAGATATATATCTGTGGACTTTTGACAAAAGCACTTATTTGAAAAAAGTGAATTTTAAAGGAGAGCAAAAAAACAACTTTAACATCGCAAGTACCTGCGAAAATTCAATATTGGAAAATAATTCAGCTAACCTACTTTACATTAAGGTTTTAAAACTTTTTAGATAATAATCACGACGTTTTTTGCGATGTTAAAGTAGTTTTTTTTGCTCTCCTTTAAAATTCACTTTTTTCAAATAAGTGCTTTTGTCAAAAGTCCACAGATATATAAAACAGTTTTTGTGTTTCGTTTAACGAATATTCTGCCGCAAAGCGAGCATTCTAAGTTTATTCCTTGACGACGGCATCTTAAGAAATAAAATTGATGATCAAGTTGCATGCAGCCTGCGACACAACCATCAATTCGAATGAATTTGACAAACAAAATATGTGTGATCAACTTGAAAGCAAAAACTTGAACTTGTGGCCGCAGCGTAAGCGCAAAAGTCCCTTCTTTTCAGACGAGTGTGGCCACTATACTGCAAGATGTTTCGAGCGAGCGGATTTGGATGTGTTTTCAGCTTATTTAAATACTTGTCCACAAAGTTTAGGATTTCGCATTTAACTAGTGGAACTTATATATTCTTGTGAATGTTGCTGTTTTTAATGTGCCAAAGGGCACCAGTTATCATTCTTATAATTTTATTTTGACGCGGTTAATCTTTTCTATGTTGGAGGCGGAAACAGTGCCCTATAATTGTATCCCGTAGCACTAAATCGGTTTCAAAATCGTTTTGAAGAGTAGAAGTTTACAATCGAGACGAAACACAGAGTTTCTGCCAATTACCAAAAAAGTTTGTGTAGCTTTAAGTTTCATTTGCGTCAACTTCGCATCAATATGTGGCTTCCATGTAAGGCGACGATCGACGTGAATGCCAAGGTATTTCGTCTTAATTTGTTGAGGCACCAAATGGTTATTAATAAGGATTGGCGAGCACGTTTCTTTGCGTAAAGTAAAAATTACGTAGGTAAATTTTTGTTCATTTATTTTTATTCCCCATTACTTTGCCTCTTTAGAGTCTTTATGACTACTAAAGAAAGCGGTATCAACAGGAAATGCCACATATGAGTAAAACTATTTGTTGGCATATCTGCTGTGTAAAGCAAGTAAAGAATTGGACCTAGTATACTCCCTTGAGGTACACCAGCCCCAATATGGGTGAGAGCAACTTAAGTGGTTTCCCTCTTTGATCATAAATTGTCGAGCGGTTTTTACTTTTCTTAAAGGTTAAAAATATTGATTGGAAGGTTTAGCTTTAGTTTGTTTAACAGGCCTTTATGCCATACTTTATCGAAAGCTAGAGAAACATTGATAAAAAGCTAGGAGCAGTTCTTCCTTTCCCCACAGGCTTTTCTTATAATCTGTACTAATGTTTAAGCTAGTTGTCGTTTTATGTATTTTAGCTCTTAAACTTAGATATTCCTTAGGATTTATGCTACTCCTTTTTTATGCATCCTTGGATGGGAGTTTCATAGATTCTAACGAATAGAGCCGTTAACGAAATTTTGAACATATGGCGTTTAGATTATTGTACCGAAAAAAATACTTGTTCTTGAGCCACCCACATCAACAGACATTTTTTATACCAATTGAAAAGTAAAATAAAATAAAATTCTTTATATTTTTCTGTCTAAAACAAATTGTTTTATTTTTTTTTTAAATTCCACGCAAACAATCAACCTGTGAGTTTGTTCGATGGTAATATGTTGACTCCTAAAGCCAAATTGGTGATTTGGCATGTAGTTGTTGTCATGTAGGATCGGAGCCAGCTTGTTTTTGAGCAATTTTTTTTAAACAATTTTGATATAGTTGAAGGATGTAGTTTTGAAGGATTTTTGCCAACCATATTGGTTAGACTTTAATGCGTTGGCGTAAGAAACTTGACTTGTAGTTGGCTGTGTTAATGGGGGTATGTTTATAGTTGATATATTTAACGCCTAACTGAATGAAAAACATGGCAACCTCTTTCGTTAGCAGAGTGGTTTCCACCGCATTTACTGTATTTCTTCACCCTCGAATCATCTTTTGGTTTGACGCACTTGGTTGTAACATGCAGATCCCCACACACAACACAAATAGAAGGCAACTTACAATATGCTTTATTGTGAAAAATTACCCAAAATTTATACATTAAAAACAACACGAAAATTTGTGGTCATTTTTTCAGTGTTGGCGCAACTTTTCATTTATGAAATTGGGGTGATTTTTACTTTTCGGAAACACTCCAAATGCCATCCTCAATACAGCAAAAACGACAGGTCGATGTATCAGCCCTGCCGATATTGTGCAGGTAGTGTCTGAGATTGCAGTGACCAGTCAGAAAATCGGTGAGGACCCTTAGGTCTTTCCTTTCGATTCACAGAAGTTTCATTAATTTGACCTAGACAGAGCCAACCCCCTTATTGTGAAAGTCGTTGTCGACGTCGACGTCTATTTTAAGCTAAATTTAATTTAGTTTTTCGACATCAACTTCTCCTAAAACTGGTACTAGTTTGAAGGTAAGCGTTGATGTAGACATTTTATCGATATTTTTAAGAAAATAAATACCATTAATATATAATTTAACAGAAATTTGATTTCCAAGTCGACGTCAATGACGTCGCCGTTGACATTCGCAATAAGAGGGAAGAATCACTTGGCCCTCTTACTTAAGGTGCCTTCAGACTATAATACTGGGTAAAAACACTTGTCAAAAAACTCAAATAAAATGAGAAAATATAATAGTGTGAAGACATTATGTTATGAAATGTCAAAAAATACCTAAAGAAATTTGACAGTAGTATGGCTCTCTTCATTTTTAGAAATTTTTCTAAACCATTAGATTTTGCATGTATCAGAGTTGCATATTTACAGCAGCCATAAAGAAAATCAGGCATGGAAAGTTTATATAAAGTTTGGTTTTGTAAAATAATTTTTAATAATATTTTTATGAAATTTGTAGTTATTTATTAGGAAACAAAATATTTTTAATTGAAATTAAATTAAAAAGTTGTAAAAGTAATTTTTTTTCATTAAAAGTGTTGTAAAATTATTACTTTTGATATGTATATTTATATATTTTTTAAAAAATCGATAGGTGTCAAAAAATTTTTTCGATTGAATTTATTATATACAAGCGTTTTATTAATTAACCCGCAAAAACAAATCAAGAAAATTTTTAAAACATTATTTATTTGTTTTAATCAGTTATAAAGTCTTAACAAATACTAAGCGTGTTCCAAAAGATCTCGATTTTTTTTCCGACATATGAGAGTAAAGAAATTACTCTCCAAGCTTACCAAAGTTGCTCAAAATAGCTGGAACGCAAAAAACTATAATTGAAAATTTTTAAATGCTCACATGCTGCTTAGTTAAAAAGTAAAATTTTATTTAGACGATTACACCCCATAGAATTTTTAAAACATAGCATATACATCATGTATAAAATGTATCTAAATGTTCTAAATTGCATTTTATATTAAAGAAATATACAGATTTTAATAAAAAATTGTACCTACAACAAAAATTTTGAAGAAATCCTTGTACAGGAAAGGAAATTTATCTCAAACGTTCTCTTTTCTGTGGAAAATTTGTTACCTGAAACGCTTTTGGGTAGGTTTGGATTAATTTGTATGAGTTTGGACTATTTTGTTATGTACCTGAAACACAACTTTTAAAAAATTAAAATGCCTTTTTTCAATTTTTAATAAATTCTAACCTTATAGTAATTTTTGATATATGAAAACTATGCGAAAATACTTATGGTACGTTTATTAACAAGAATGTATGTAATGGCTGACAAATATGGTCTTAGTAAACTTACGATAACTATTATAAATTTTTCCACTAGATTTTATAGCTCGCTTTTAATATTATTAATAGTATTAATATTTATAATATTATAAAAATATCACATAAAAACTTAAAGGCATATACACACATATGTACAAATATATATATAAAATAAGTTTTAAAACAGATTTTGTATAAAAGCGACGCTCGAAAACTTTTTTAAATCTGAAAATTTATAATTATTACGGTCCTAAGTTTCAACCTCCTTATTTAAAATAAATTATAAAACTGGAAGTACAAATACAAAATAAAATATACAAAACGTCGAAGAATTATTGGTTTGCTTCATATCCAATGCATTTTTCTATGTTTATGCGGCAAACCAATAATCACCCGAAGAATGTGCAAAAGTTTAAAATATTACTAAAAGTTCCATCCCTGATGAACAGCTGTTAAATGATTTAGCGCTAGCAAAAATTTTTACAAATAGTAAATGCTAAAAGTGAAATTAAGAATTTATTGCAGAAATTAGTTAAAAAAACATGTCTGATGAACTAACTGCAAGTCTGAACGTCACTTTTTATTGCCTAACAGTATTTTTTCACCCTTTTGTAAAATTCAAATAAAAAAAATACTTGCTTTAAAAGTTAAAGTTTTTTTTTAAACTCAAAAACAGATGTTTAAGTACTACACAGATTTTAATTTTATTTCAAATGTGATAGTGTAAAGACAAAATGTAATGCGCATTATTTCTTATTTGATTTTTTGACAGTCAAACCAAAAATCATTTTATTTGGCTCTCTCAAAATCCAATGAATATCTAAACACTTGTAGAATAGTGTGAAGGTAGCTTTAGTAGGCAGCAAATTCAGCGTCCCTCAGAGCAGCCAACTTCCCACGAGATTAGGTGCAAGAAACACCGCAGTTTGCCAGACGCAAGTGGTACGCACGAAGATCTCCTCATCGAACTGACTAGTAAAGATCTGTATTCTCGGAATCTCCTCTCAATGAAGAATGGTCCCAATAATATAAGGCATCCGAACGCACATAGTTAAAAAGCCTAAGTAGCGAAACCCATTTTGGACATGTCTTAAGAGAATGAACGTTGTGCTCACATTTCTTTACAAAAAAAATTTTGAAGACAGCCGGCCGTAGGGGGCGCAATGAATTTAAATTCTGATGGACTCGAACTGCCGGCTTCGCTTTAGCCTTCAACAGGGTGTAAAGGCCTAAAACTTTGGTGGTTTGGTTCACTGGCTTTTTGAAAATAAAAGTATTTCTGTATTTGTGCCTGGCCGAAGGCTACAGCGAAGCGGGCGGTTCGAATGCACTAGTTTTAATCGTTTGCGTCCGGCCGAAGGTCGGCTGTCAAAAGCTCTGTTGACGCGAAGCCTACGCATCATATTTAGTAAAAAAATTTTTACAGGAAGGAGAAAGTTGTGACAAGACTTCGCTTAAGTCTTGTAGACAGCCGGGCGCAATGAATTTAAACTCCAGTGGGTTCAAACCGCCGGCTTCGCTGTAGCCATCGGCCGAGAAAAAATACAGAAGCCAGTGCATAAAACCACCGATGTGTTATGTTTCTACGCCCCGACGAAGACTACAGCGAAGCCTGTGGGATCGAATCCACTAGAGTTTAAATTCATTGTCCCCGGCCGAAGCCGGCTATCTAAAACTCTTTTAACGCGAAGCCTTAGCGTATTAAGAGAAAATCATTTTGTTTTAGACTCGAAATTATATGAAGCGTTTCCAAATAAGCTATGTTTACTTAACCCTGCTCCATTTATGTATATTAAAACGTAAAGTTATTTATAAGCTATAAGGGAATTCTTTATTTTAATTCGTATTTTAATATTGGGCCTTATTGTTTTTGGCGTAGTCGTGTCGAATGTTGTTAAATTCGACACAAAAACAACAGGGGTGCTATTCATATAACATTGGCGTATTTGTTAGACGGTACAAAAAAAAACTAAAAGCGTCTACGCCAACGCCAATGCCAATCACAATAAGGGTAATTGTTTTTGGGCTATTTTAAATTTTCACATTTGACTCCATTTTCCTTTCTTTATACATATATTCCTCTTTTTTTTTGCAATTTTTTTCTATTTTCGAGGTCATTTTTAATAGTCTTTTAGGATAATTTTTTATTAGGCCATTATTCATAGTGTATACTTAGTCGCAGTACTGCTTGTGAATTGGATAAATAAACTTTTGGCAAACAATTTTTAGGAACAGATTTAATTGCAACAATTTCTTAAAGTTGTTTTGAGCACTTTCCCTACAATTTAAAATCTTATATATAAAAGAACAATTTTTTTTTTGTTAGTGACACCGCTTATAACTCAAGAACGGCTGGACCGATTTTAATGAAACTTGAAAAATAGGCATACCCGATATCTGGGAATGCGTTTTAGGCTTATTTGTTTTTGGAAATTCCGACTGGGCGTGGCACCTCCCATACAAATTGAACAGTTTTTTTCATATATCTCAATACCTATTATAGCTGAAGTCTCCAAATTTGGTACAACTAAATTATTTATTGATGTTCATAATTGAGTTGTGTATGGGCGGAAACAAATAAATGGGCGTGGCACCTCCCATACAACGAAAATAGTTTTTTGTATATGTTTCAGCAACTGTAACAGCTGAAGTCTCCAAACTTCGTATGGGTGCTTTTAGTGCTAATATGCATATTTGAGCTTTTTATGGGCGGGAAAAAATAAATAGGCGTGGCACCTCCCATACAAACAAAATAGTTTTTTGTATATTTCAACAACTGTAACAGCTGAAGTCTCCGAACTTCGTACGCATGTTTATAGGTCTAATGTGCATAATTAAGCTTTTTATGGGCGGAAAAAAATAAATAGGCGTGGCACCTGCCATACAACGAAAATAGTTTTTTGTATATATCTCAACAACTGTAACAGCTGAAGTCTCCGAACTTCGTACGTATGTTTACAGCGCTAATATGCATAATTGAGCTTTTTATGGGCGGGAAAAAAAAATAGGCGTGGCACCTCCCATACAACGAAAATAGTTCTTTTTATATATTTCAACAACTGTAACAGCTTAAGTCTTCAAACTTTGTACGGATGTTAATAGTGCTAATATGCATAATTCAGCTTTGTAAGGTTAAAGTCTCAAAATTTTGTGCAGGTGCTTACAATGTTGATGTTTACAATTAAGCTGAGTTTGGGCGTAAAGATAACAATAGGGGTGGCACCCACCTCCTTTACTAGAAAGAATCTCTTACATATATATGTCAATAAATGCAACAGCTGAAATCTCCAAATTTAATATGGGTATTTATTATGCTTATATGCATAACTAAGATTAGTATAGGCAGTAAGTGAACTATGGGTGTGGAACCTCTAATAGCATGGAAATATTTATATGTGTATCTCATTAACTGTGACAGCTAAGGTCTCCAAACTTTTTGGTGTGACACCTCCCGTACAATTTGATTTTTTTTACATTTTCTTCAATAATTCTTAAAGCTAGAGTCTCAAAATTGTCTATGGATGTTTATGTTTGCTAATATACATAATTGTGGTGAGTATACTTAAGAGAAAAGGGAATAATGGTCATGGCATCTCCCGTACAACAAAAATACTTTCTTATATACATAAGTCTCAATAACTGTAAAAAACTTCAAAAAACGTGTTCATATTTTTCTTAAACCAGTTGAACGCAATTTAAATTATTAGTTTAAAAGTAACAAAAATAACTTAAAAATTACAAATAAAATGTTTATCCCTTTTTACCCCTTAGGATCAAAATTATCAAAATTTTATAATCATATTTTTTCGAGACCTGTCGAACGCAATATCAAAATATAATTTGAGCCCCTTTTTATCTTTTTCAGTTCCGAAGGTACAAAATGGATATAAGCAGTTTTTAAATATGGTTTTTACTCTATGTTGCCCCTAATGGTCAAATATTTCAAAAAAAGTACGAAAAATGCATTCATAACTTTGAAACCTCTCGAGCGTAAATAAAATTACAGTTCTCTCTTTTTTAGCTCAGAAGCTACAAGATTAACCAATACATATTTGAAGTCTTGCCCTTTGCATTTAGTTTATGCAATGATGAATCTGTCTGTCAGTTAGCGAATCATTAACGCAATTTTTTTCTATACATTGTTTTGTAAGCACAACAAACATTTAATAAAATAAAAAAAAATATTTACAAGTGGCGGATAAGGCCACAAAAAAATGAAGCCATTATAAACTGAACTGTTTGTGAAGTTTTTCTTGGTAACAGCTTCCCATCATGAAAGATGCGATAGGCTCAGCTATTCTATTCACGCTTTATCAGCAATTTTCAGTAATTATCAAAGAAACAAAGAAAATATGTTTATAACGTTATTGACATGCTATTAAGGATAATATTTTGTGAATTATGTGTGTTTAGGTAAAAAATTCGTTTGCTGATTATATATATTGTTAGGCAATACGTGTTCGGAGATACTCAATGCTGGATATATTGTGTTTAGTTAGTTGAAAAATTTCGACCAGACCAGAAAGATGATATTAAAAGTGCTGAGATCCCTGATCCCGAAACAGATCAAGAACTACATGATGTTGTAATTACATATATGATTCATGGACCGTGTGGCTCCATCAACCCCCCATCTCCGTGCATGTTCGACGGCAAGTGTTCCAAACATTATCCACGAAAGTTAACGGCGGAAAATATCACTGGCAATGACGATTATCCACTGTATCGGCGTTGATGGCCCAATGACAACGGTAAAACTATTACAAAGAAAGTAAAAGGAAACGATTTTGTGATTGACACCAGTTGGGCTCTGCCACTTCTTTCCAAATCATTTAAGACACATTGCAAATATGTCACGAAAGGCAGCGATATGGCTCTTTTTAGCATCCAATTGCAACGACGAAATTACGCGTTATCAAGTTGGGCGATATGTGAATTGCAATGAGGCGGTTTGGCGTATTTCTCATGTCCTATTCATCCCACTGTTGCACATTTAGCAGTGCATCTGGAGAATGGCCAACGAGTATATTTCACTGCGGCAAATAATGTTCAACGTGCTGAAATACCTCCAGCGACAACATTGACAAGTTTTTTTGCTATCTGCAAAGCGATCCGTTTGCACAAACTTTACTTTACTCGGAGATGCCACGGTATTACACTTGGAACTCTTCTTCAAAAAAATTTAACGTCGAAAGAAAGGCACTGTGGTTCCTGGGCATCCGGATTTGCGTTCAAGTGATGTTCTTGGTTGCATTTATTTGCGGTTGTTGCTGGTGAATGTTCGTGGTCCAACATCATTTGCAGCATTTCGTAATGTTTATGGTATAGTCTGCCCAACATTTCGTGCTGCATGTTAAGAACTCAATTTGTTTGAAAACGATACTAATTGGGATACGACAATCGCTGAAGCAATTATTTCTGCATATCCAGCCAGATACGAACATTATTTGATATTATCATTTCAACATGCTTCCCGTCAAATCCAAGTGACCTGCGGAACAAATACAAGGACAATATGTCAAAAGACATTTTATATCAATATCGTGTCTGCTCGAGAAATCCAAATCTTGAAGTCAATGAAGACATGTGTTACCTTATTTGCGGCGGTTTATTAGTCAGGTTAGGACTGCCAGCACCAGAGCATGAAATGAATGAGCTACTAAATTGACAATTGAAGCGTGAACGTGAATACGATTGACATGAGTTGAGCCAATTAGTTCAAACCAATGTTTCCCTCGTAAACCTCCAATAGAAGGAAGTCTATGATATAATATTGAAGGCAATTATTGATGGAAATAATGTTTTCTTTTCTTAGATGCCCCCGGTGGAACTGGGAAGATTTCGTCATGTCATTGATTTTAGCCACTGTTCGTGCGAGATCCAACATTGCTGCAGCAGAAGCTTCATCTGGAATAGCGGCCACATTGTAAGAAGGATGCTGCACAGCTCACTCAGCGTTAAAATTGCCATTAAACTGTACCGTGTTGACATCTCCGGTCAACGATATACAGCCCAGACGATCAGCTGGTAGCTCAAGAGGACAACCCTGTCGTGCTGGTATAAGCAAAGTGACAACCCTGGCATACCGAACAGTAAAGTAGTTGCCACCCTAGAAAAATTAGGAAAATGGGGACGTTTTTACATGGCCTACTACAGTTCGCATCAACTGTGTAAATGAAGTTAGCTGCAGTTGCCGGTAACTCGATAGGAATCGTCGCCTTTGGCAAAATGTCTAACTTCCGTCTTTCTCGATTGGGCGTTGGTTGCAGTAAGTTGCAGACGAGATTAAATCTTAAGGAATCTTCAGGAGGGACCGAAAATAAAAGATCCTATAGAGTCAGAAAGGAAAAACCCGTAAATTCGGTGGCCAACAGAAATTTTAACAAAGTACAAACCGAAATTTCAACAGAACAGAAATAACATTTTCAACGAAACACCAACCCAAAATTTCAACAAGATAGACTCCAAAAATTTCAACAGAATGAAAATCGAAATTTCAACATAAGAGAATCAAAAATTTTTCTACCCAATAGCAACAAAAATTTTTCTACCTAATAGCAACAAAAAATTTTTCTACATAATAGAAACAGGAATTTTTCTACAAATTACAAACTGAAATTCCAACAAAATAAAGGCAAACATTTTCAACAAAATAAAGGCAAAAATTTTCAACAAAATAAAGGCAAAATTTTCAATCAAATAGAGACAAAATTTTCAACAACATAAAAACCGAAATTTCAACAAGGTAATAAAGGAAAAATTTCAACAAAATAGCAACAGAAATTTCGACAAGATAATAACTAAAATTTCAACAAAATCCAAACAAAAATTTCAACAAGGTAATAAGAGAAAAATTCCCACAAAAGAAAAGCAAAATTCCAACAAGATAACAGCAAAAATTTCGACGAAATAGCAACCAAAAGTAAGATACATATAAACAACTATAAATTCAACAAATACGCCTACAAAATGGCCACCCAAAATTTCATCCACTGGCAACAACAATTTCAATAAATCCATATACAAAATGGCTACCCCAACATAGTATCAAATAGCAACAACAATTTCAATAAATCCATATACAAAATGGCTACCCCAACATAGCATCAAATAGCAACAACAACAATAACAAGGTTAACAACAACAACAACTCCAATAGCAACTACAGAAACAAATCTACAGCTGCCAATTTCAACAATAGTAAATTTCACAGTGACAACAGCAGTACACACAGGATTCAACAGTAGCAGCAAGAACCACAGCCACCACAATTTCAGCACCCACGTAACAACATTTGAACAGCTAAGTAAATTTATTTCATTATAGTAGAAAATTTGTTTGTTGTCCCACTCAGTAATACAAATAGAACCCCGTGGTTTCGTAATTTGTGTCCGTCCGGTGATCCGCTGAGTTTCCCTTCCCATACCGTGCTTCACCAACCACGCACTTGTGCGCGGCCATCTTATTCTATTCGGTCGGAGCCTTTGAGGAAGAAGGAGCTCTATGCCCTTGGTGCTTTATTCAAGCCCTTTCCCTAGCAAACCCCCCCAAAACAAATTACGAAACTAGAATATCACACTGGTCTCGCGTTTCTTACGGCAAAAATTTACTTTTTCGTTTTACAAGAACGCAGGTCCAAATCTTGTAACCATTTTTTTTTAAAACCCACGTAAGCAAAATTCCGAAATCATTAACTGTTACTTCCTTAAGTAAACGTTTTGAGATTAAGAATTTTTGTAGAATTTTTTTGAAAATTAAATTTTGCTGTAATCAACAATTATTACTTCGTTACGAGAACGAGTGTAAAAATTTTGAAAAGTAAATATATATAAAAATACTTTTGAGATTAGATTTTGCCTCTTTTACTAAACGAAAGTAAAATGTTGATGGTAAAAATTTTTCCGTAACACCACATTTTAAATAAAATTTTGAAATTAAATACTTTATAATTAAAACTCTTGAGAATTTAAAGTTTTAAATCAACAATTATTGCTTCGTTACAAGAACGAAAGCAAAAGGTTGTGGCAGCACAATTAACTTTTGGAAAATATTTTTAAAATTATAATCAATATTTTGAAATCAATTTTGGCACCGTTTACACAACGGGAGTAAACATTTGTTTTGAAAGTAAATTTTTAGTATCAGACTTTTGAAGTCAGAATTTTCGCAATTTAAATATTCTTGCTTTTTTAAAAACCAAAAGAAAGTGTTTCGAATCAACATTTTTGAATTGAAAATTAATACTCCATAAAAGACAATAAGAACATTTTAAGAAAAGGAAATATTTGTAGATCAACAAGAAAAGAAAAAAAACCAAAATAAAATTGTAATTTTTATAAGTAAAATCGTTAAGAAAATTGAATAAATCAAAATAAATAAAGCAAATACTAAATTACTAGTATTTATCCTATAAAACACAACGCATAACGCTTGCATTGTGAATAGAAGTTAAGCGAACGTTGTTGAAATAGTATAAGTCAACCAAAAGAAAACAAAACAAAAATATTGTAAACCAAGAATTCGAAAAAGATTTAAGCGACTCAAAAGAGCCACAAGAAAAACTTTGGACTCTAATTATCTAATGAAACAAAACTAATGTAGAGATCTTGATATCAATATATATAAGTATATAGAAGTAATGTACTAACAGACACTAACAAACGCCCTAACGTGGTGTATATTTTTGTAGAACAGTTATTTTAGTAAATATATCTCAAAATGGTAAATGAAAAATTATTTAGATACAATTTGTTTACAATGGTTGTCTAAAACCAACTGAAAGATTCTAAAGGGTAAGTGAACGGTGGTGTGAACTTTAAGGGGTATTCCATAATCGTTTTGTTGTTGAGAATACCATGGTCTGGGGAGGGACAACTGGGGAAATAACAGCTTGCCCCATTGCGAGGTACATGTCTTTATTTGGATACACTGGTACAAACTTTGATGTCATTTTTGTTTTAGTATCGCAACGAACCACCACCCATGCCCGCGAGCCATAGCCGTGCACTAATTGACAAGTTGCCAGTGTGCGATACTAAAATGGAAAGTAAAGGGGTTAGACAGGCACCTAGTGTTTGCTCGTCCGTTCTTTTTGATATTTTTATTTACTATTTTTGCTAACCCGTTGATTTATGTCAGTAAGTGACACTTCATTGAACAACCCCCCAAGATTTATGACAGAAAATGGCGCCCAACGTGGGGCCCCCCCGAATTAGTTGAGCACCCTATGGCAGGGGTCCGATTGGTTTAACACCCTAGGGATTTAAGCCAACGTGGCACCGACCTGACAATAGTGGAGCTCACTGTAAGTGCTTAGTCTAAGGAAGGCAACCACGAATTTATAGGAAGACAGTTTTGCGAAAGCAAGGTTATGATGTGATTGGAGTGTGAACATGGCAGAATGTGATGACAGTAAGTCACGGAGGGTGTACTTATATCCGTCCGTCAGCTACTGACTGATACGAAATCCCGCACGTTTATAACAGAAATTAAGTAAGTCTCAGGGACGATGCGAGCGTACCCTGATCGCGACGTAATTTTTGTGGGACAGTCTGACTTTTAATGGGTTGGTGAGTCCAGATAATTGTGTTTAGATATTATCTGTTGCCACTACTCGGATCGTATGGACAAATGGGAAGTCACAACATAACCGCATTCTCAAAACTGAATCCGAAGTCGTCTCGCGTAGACATGTTATCCTCGAAACATTCAACACCACCAGACACACCTTTGAATCATTCATATTATATTTTTCATTTATTTACAGTTATATTAAACATTTATCACATTTATTTGAAGAAAAGAGAAACTGTGTTTCGATATTATTTTTGAATCAGCGAAATTTTTGATATTTAGAATTTCTAACAGAAGAAACAAATTTTTACTATAAACATAATTAAATACAAAACACAAGAAAGTTTATTGCCAGAGAGTCATTTGAGTGAAATTTTGAAACCATTCACACCGGTTGGAACTTAATTTCACTGACTAATGATAATTTAAAAATTCTTACTGAAAATTCGAATTTGAAGCGAAACTTTAATTGATTTCAACGTAAGTCAGTACAGCAAATTCTTTTGCTTATACGTTATCACACAATTTTAATCCGAACTTTGAATCTATACCGTTTGAACAATTTGGTTCAGTAGTAACACTACACCCAATTGCTAAAGAGCGTTGATTTCAGTATTACCAGTATTATTACCTGATCTGTAGACATTTACCTGATTTACAGATATTACTTGATTTATTTTTATTACCTGATTTACTTTTGCTACCTGATTTGCGATTTTTTTTTGAAAGGTATTAGCTTTGATAACTACTTTTACTTTGGTCGCAATTTTGATTAGTACACCAGTAAGATTGACAGTCGATCGTTGTTAGTTTGAATCGTTTAGTTCACTTTAAGTTTGAAATGGTTGGTACACGGTCAAATAGTAGGAATGAGTCGGCGGCAGTTTCTACCGCAGTAACTACAGCCACCACAGCGAGTACTTCGTCAACCAGCAGTACCGGAGCCGTTTCGAGAACACGAGACCTGGACACCACCATAATTGAAACTTCCAGACCAGGAGAGTTAGATGTCAGCGGCGGAAGCGTTTCGGCTAATAGTTCGATTACAACACCACCATATAGTAGCATCAGCGCGAGGGGTATTGTTGACGCATTTAGGCAAGGCCAATCAGCGGTAAGACCTCCTCCGAAACTTAGACACAGCCAAGAACCTACCAGAAGCGAAGCAAATATAACCCGTGAAGACTTAAGAAACCTCGAAGACAGATTGTTAGATTTAGTACCACGAATTATTCAGCAAAGTCTACATGTTCATTCGCAAAATGCGGAAGTTAATCAAGCGCAGTCAAGAGATAGTAACAATTTTCCAGATTTTAGTCAACCACCTCCAAGTTTTACGCAACCAAGTTTTACGCAACCACCTCAAGGAAATTTACAAATGCAGCAATGGCCGCGAGTAACTTTTAATCCAGCTGATAATGTTCCGAATCGATTTTCTTATCCACCGGATATGGGAAATATTCCAACGCAACCGAGTCAAAGAAGTCACCCTTTAGCCAGTGCAAGTTTTCGTATTGATAAATGGGGAATAACCTTTGATGGAACAACTCGCACGACCAGTATCGAAGATTTCGTATTTCGAGTGGAAACCCTACAAGCCGATTATGGAGTTGAATGGAAAGACGTCCTCAAGTCATTTCATCACTTGCTAAGCGGTCCGGCTTTAGATTGGTTCTGGGACCACCGAAGGTTTAATAATGTTTCTAGATGGAGAGATTTTAAGGCAGCATTGATAACACAATTTAATAGATTTGATAGTGATTTTGACATCCAACGTAAGATTTTAGACCGACGACAACAGGGTCAGGAAACTTTTGACGCTTTTTATAATTCAGTCATTCGGTTACGTAATCAGCTTCGTAGTCCAATGAACGAGAGAGATCTAGTCAGTATTATGAAGGGTAATCTAAAAGCTAATATGGCACAATTACTGTTTTCGATACCAATTAGTAATTTAGCACAGTTCGTCAAGGAATGTCGTAGGGCAGAAAATCTTTTGAACAACCAACAAAGTTTCACTCGCAGATTTGCACCGAAAGTAATAAATGAGTTAGAATGTGATTCGGATCCAAGAGAAGAAATTCCAGAAGTTGAAGCATTAGCAGCGAGTAATAGGAAATTAATATGTTGGAACTGTCGGATTGAAGGTCACACGTTTATGGAGTGTAACGAAGACAAAAGGAATTTGTTTTGTTATAAATGTGGTTTAGAGAATACCGTGACACCGAAATGTCCTGTGTGTCAGGGAAACCTGAAGTCGAACTTGTCTCGAATGGGGACAGAGGCACGTTCAGGAAACTCGTATCACAAGCCCCAGTAGGTAATAGTAATTCCAAAAGTAATACCAAAGAACCTGAAGTGACAATTCTACATCGAAATAACCAGACCGTACAGTCATGCACTCCTAGCCAAAAGAACCCTACAGTACAAATCTTACATACAGATAACCAGACCGAACAGTTTATCACACCCAGCCCAAAGAAACCTTTACATATACGAAGAAAGGAATACCAAGAAGCGCGGGAGAGAATTTTTGGACCATCCACACAAATTTTGAAAGCACGTCACCGTTATAAGGAACGCAAAACACTTCGATTTGAAATAGCAGCAGCGAGCATATACGAAGGAGCCGATAACCGGATATACACCACCATAGAATTAAACCAACATCCAATCCAGGGATTATTGGATAGTGGAGCCTCAGTGACAGTTCTGGGAAGAGATTGTCTGGACTTCATCGAAAAGACAAAATTAGTTATCCATCCATATTCAGCGGAAATTAAAACAGCCGATGGCCGACTAAACCCCATTATAGGTCGCGTGAGAGCCGACATTACTTTTAGGAATGTCCGTAAACCTGTTGACTTTTTTTTAGCCCCAACTTTGAAGTTACCACTTTACTTAGGTGTCGATTTTATGAAAGCATTTAATTTGATAAGATTTGAAATAGATAGCATTGAGTCCAGTCATGAATATATCGCCGATAGTTCATTTCCTAGTATGCATGTTTTAGACCCACCACAGCGGGATTCGTTACAAGCTGTGATGGATTTGTTTCCCTGTTTCACACGTAAAGGGTTAGGTAAGACTTCTTTAGAAACCCATCGGATCGACACTGGAGATGCGGTCCCAGTTAAGGAAAAACATTATCCCGTATCCCCAGCAGTTCAGAAATTAATGTATGGTGAGTTGGATAGAATGCTATCCTTGGGAGTCATTGAGCCTAGCGAGAGTCCGTGGAATAATAGAGTAACAGTTGTGTTAAAGGGCGATAAAGTAAGAATCTGTTTGGACGCGCGACGACTCAATGACTTGACCATTAAAGACGCCTATCCACTCCCACACATTGAAGGACTGTTAAGTAGATTGGGAGACACACACTTCATCTCCAGCATTGATCTGAAGGATGCGTTCTGGCAGATACCTCTAGCAGATCAGAGCCGGGAGAAAACAGCGTTCACAGTGCCTGGAAGGCCCTTGTACCATTTTACGGTAATGCCATTTGGTTTGTGCAACGCGGCACAAAGGCTATGCCGCCTAATGGACAAGGTTGTTCCAGCACGCCTCCGAGAAAAAGTATTCGTGTATTTGGACGATCTGTTAGTGGTATCGCCAGATTTCGATGAACACCTTCGAGTATTGGCTGAAGTAGCCGAGTGTTTGAACAACGCAGGGTTGACGATCAATGTGAGCAAGTCCAAATTCTGTTGCCGTGAATTGATATATTTAGGTTATATTGTTGGTGGAGGACAATTAAAACCAGATCCGGAAAAGATCCAAGCGATTATGAATTTTCAGTATCCTAAAACGACCAAACAAGTACGCAGTTTTCTAGGTACTACAGGATGGTACCGTAGATTTATTTCAGATTACGCCACGATTACATCTCCTATTAGTGACACCTTGAAGAAGGGCAAGAAATTTACATTCCCAGAGGAAGCTAAAAACGCATTTGACCAACTAAAGGAATGCTTAGTTAAGGGTCCCGTCTTAACGCATCCGGATTTTAATCGAACTTTTTACATTCAATGTGACGCATCTGATATCGGCATGGGAGCAATTTTATTCCAGGAAGACCCAGAGGGCGGTGAACATCCCATAGCGTTCTATTCAAAGAAATTTACAGCCGCTCAGAAAAACTATTCAGTGACCGAGCGTGAGTGTTTAGCCGTCGTGTCGGCGATAAAACGTTTTCGTCCTTATATCGAACTTATGAACTTTGTCGTGATCACGGATCATTCGTCTTTGAAATGGCTTATGTCACAACGTGACTTAAGTGGCCGACTTGCTAGATGGAGCTTACAATTACAAGCCTTTTCGTTTGAAATACGTCACCGTAAGGGTGCACAAAACGTTGTGCCAGACACCCTATCGAGATATCCAATGGACGAAATAGAGTTCGCACAACAGGCATTTATTGACCTCGAGTCGCCTGAATTTAGTAGCGTCGATTATAAAACGCTAATTGAATCAGTGCGAAGTAACCAAAGTAACCTCCCGGATATTAAAGTTGTTGACAATTTCGTGTATAAAAGAACTATACCATACGATGGAGACATCGACAAGCAGGACAATGCATGGAAGTTATGGGTTCCGGCTAACCTTACGGAGAAAATTATTGCTAACGCACATATACCACCAAATGTTGCTCATGGAGGAATTGGAAAGACGATTAGCAGAATACGTGAATACTTTTATTGGCCACACCTAAACATTCAAGTGAAAGAATTTATTAATAGATGTGACGTTTGCAAGGAGTGCAAGCCAGCAAATAAAGTTTTGAAACCACCTATGGGACAAGAACCTGATGTACGCAGACCATTTCAGCGGATATACATCGATTTCTTAGGACCATATGTTCGCTCGAAACGAGGTAATTGCTTTATCTTCATTGTTCTTGATTATTTTTCGAAATTCGTTTTATTGAAAGCTATGACCAAAGCTAATACCAGGAATGTAGCCAACTTTTTGATACAGGAAGTCTTTTATAAGTTCGGATGTCCAGAAAGCCTAGTATCCGATAATGGACAACAATTTGTTAGTAAAGAGTTTGCTGAATTGATGAAAAGTTTTGGTATTGCTCATATGCGTACAGCCAATTACGCGCCACAAGCTAACGCGTCCGAAAGAGTTAACCAATCAGTTTTAGCAGCAATACGGTCTTATTTAGAAACTGATCAAACCGACTGGGATTTACACTTGTGTGAAATAGAATGTGCCTTAAGATCGGCAGTGCACACAGCAATTGGAGTCACACCATATTTTGTACTTTTTGGAACGAACATGATTACGCATGCATCAGCATATATATTGGCGCGAAAACTAGACTTGTTAGAGGATTCAGAAAACCGTTTGGAGAATCGTAGTGAGTTCTTGGAAATCGTGAGAGATAACGTTCAACAAAACTTACACCAGAGTTACGAAGCAAACGCTAAACGTTACAACGTTAGATGTCGTATCACAAAGTTTAGACCCGGACAGGAAGTGTTCCGACGAAATTTTCAGCTCTCCGATTTTTCCAAACAAATATCCGCCAAACTATGTCGGAAGTTTGTTAAATGCAGAATCGTGAAACCAGTTGGCAAAAATTTGTACGAAGTTGAAAATCTACAAGGAAAAGTTGTAGGAATCTACCACTCTAAGGATTTAAAAGCATAATAGGATAGAATTTCTGTACAGTTAAGGTTGAAATTTTATCATATTAGCAAACCTAGTTTGCTAATATGATAAAAACTTTACCACCGGCTAAGAGGATGTGTACCGTGTTGACATCTCCGGTCAACGATATACAGCCCAGACGATCAGCTGGTAGCTCAAGAGGACAACCCTGTCGTGCTGGTATAAGCAAAGTGACAACCCTGGCATACCGAACAGTAAAGTAGTTGCCACCCTAGAAAAATTAGGAAAATGGGGACGTTTTTACATGGCCTACTACAGTTCGCATCAACTGTGTAAATGAAGTTAGCTGCAGTTGCCGGTAACTCGATAGGAATCGTCGCCTTTGGCAAAATGTCTAACTTCCGTCTTTCTCGATTGGGCGTTGGTTGCAGTAAGTTGCAGACGAGATTAAATCTTAAGGAATCTTCAGGAGGGACCGAAAATAAAAGATCCTATAGAGTCAGAAAGGAAAAACCCGTAAATTCGGTGGCCAACAGAAATTTTAACAAAGTACAAACCGAAATTTCAACAGAACAGAAATAACATTTTCAACGAAACACCAACCCAAAATTTCAACAAGATAGACTCCAAAAATTTCAACAGAATGAAAATCGAAATTTCAACATAAGAGAATCAAAAATTTTTCTACCCAATAGCAACAAAAATTTTTCTACCTAATAGCAACAAAAAATTTTTCTACATAATAGAAACAGGAATTTTTCTACAAATTACAAACTGAAATTCCAACAAAATAAAGGCAAACATTTTCAACAAAATAAAGGCAAAAATTTTCAACAAAATAAAGGCAAAATTTTCAATCAAATAGAGACAAAATTTTCAACAACATAAAAACCGAAATTTCAACAAGGTAATAAAGGAAAAATTTCAACAAAATAGCAACAGAAATTTCGACAAGATAATAACTAAAATTTCAACAAAATCCAAACAAAAATTTCAACAAGGTAATAAGAGAAAAATTCCCACAAAAGAAAAGCAAAATTCCAACAAGATAACAGCAAAAATTTCGACGAAATAGCAACCAAAAGTAAGATACATATAAACAACTATAAATTCAACAAATACGCCTACAAAATGGCCACCCAAAATTTCATCCACTGGCAACAACAATTTCAATAAATCCATATACAAAATGGCTACCCCAACATAGTATCAAATAGCAACAACAATTTCAATAAATCCATATACAAAATGGCTACCCCAACATAGCATCAAATAGCAACAACAACAATAACAAGGTTAACAACAACAACAACTCCAATAGCAACTACAGAAACAAATCTACAGCTGCCAATTTCAACAATAGTAAATTTCACAGTGACAACAGCAGTACACACAGGATTCAACAGTAGCAGCAAGAACCACAGCCACCACAATTTCAGCACCCACGTAACAACATTTGAACAGCTAAGTAAATTTATTTCATTATAGTAGAAAATTTGTTTGTTGTCCCACTCAGTAATACAAATAGAACCCCGTGGTTTCGTAATTTGTGTCCGTCCGGTGATCCGCTGAGTTTCCCTTCCCATACCGTGCTTCACCAACCACGCACTTGTGCGCGGCCATCTTATTCTATTCGGTCGGAGCCTTTGAGGAAGAAGGAGCTCTATGCCCTTGGTGCTTTATTCAAGCCCTTTCCCTAGCAAACCCCCCCAAAACAAATTACGAAACTAGAATATCACACTGGTCTCGCGTTTCTTACGGCAAAAATTTACTTTTTCGTTTTACAAGAACGCAGGTCCAAATCTTGTAACCATTTTTTTTTAAAACCCACGTAAGCAAAATTCCGAAATCATTAACTGTTACTTCCTTAAGTAAACGTTTTGAGATTAAGAATTTTTGTAGAATTTTTTTGAAAATTAAATTTTGCTGTAATCAACAATTATTACTTCGTTACGAGAACGAGTGTAAAAATTTTGAAAAGTAAATATATATAAAAATACTTTTGAGATTAGATTTTGCCTCTTTTACTAAACGAAAGTAAAATGTTGATGGTAAAAATTTTTCCGTAACACCACATTTTAAATAAAATTTTGAAATTAAATACTTTATAATTAAAACTCTTGAGAATTTAAAGTTTTAAATCAACAATTATTGCTTCGTTACAAGAACGAAAGCAAAAGGTTGTGGCAGCACAATTAACTTTTGGAAAATATTTTTAAAATTATAATCAATATTTTGAAATCAATTTTGGCACCGTTTACACAACGGGAGTAAACATTTGTTTTGAAAGTAAATTTTTAGTATCAGACTTTTGAAGTCAGAATTTTCGCAATTTAAATATTCTTGCTTTTTTAAAAACCAAAAGAAAGTGTTTCGAATCAACATTTTTGAATTGAAAATTAATACTCCATAAAAGACAATAAGAACATTTTAAGAAAAGGAAATATTTGTAGATCAACAAGAAAAGAAAAAAAACCAAAATAAAATTGTAATTTTTATAAGTAAAATCGTTAAGAAAATTGAATAAATCAAAATAAATAAAGCAAATACTAAATTACTAGTATTTATCCTATAAAACACAACGCATAACGCTTGCATTGTGAATAGAAGTTAAGCGAACGTTGTTGAAATAGTATAAGTCAACCAAAAGAAAACAAAACAAAAATATTGTAAACCAAGAATTCGAAAAAGATTTAAGCGACTCAAAAGAGCCACAAGAAAAACTTTGGACTCTAATTATCTAATGAAACAAAACTAATGTAGAGATCTTGATATCAATATATATAAGTATATAGAAGTAATGTACTAACAGACACTAACAAACGCCCTAACGTGGTGTATATTTTTGTAGAACAGTTATTTTAGTAAATATATCTCAAAATGGTAAATGAAAAATTATTTAGATACAATTTGTTTACAATGGTTGTCTAAAACCAACTGAAAGATTCTAAAGGGTAAGTGAACGGTGGTGTGAACTTTAAGGGGTATTCCATAATCGTTTTGTTGTTGAGAATACCATGGTCTGGGGAGGGACAACTGGGGAAATAACAGCTTGCCCCATTGCGAGGTACATGTCTTTATTTGGATACACTGGTACAAACTTTGATGTCATTTTTGTTTTAGTATCGCAACGAACCACCACCCATGCCCGCGAGCCATAGCCGTGCACTAATTGACAAGTTGCCAGTGTGCGATACTAAAATGGAAAGTAAAGGGGTTAGACAGGCACCTAGTGTTTGCTCGTCCGTTCTTTTTGATATTTTTATTTACTATTTTTGCTAACCCGTTGATTTATGTCAGTAAGTGACACTTCATTGAACAACCCCCCAAGATTTATGACAAAACCTTGAAAATATAGAGCAACCGACATGTAACATTGCGAAAAACTCCGCCATGTCCAAAGTTTTAGTAGCGTGTAAAATCATTATCTGGGACGAATGCACAATGGCACACAAACTCGCAATAGAAGCTCTTAAAAGAACACTTAAAGATCTGCGCAGTGACTTAAGATGTTTTGGAGGTGCAATGATTTTACTGTCTGGGGATTTCCGCCAAACACTGCCAGTCATTCCAAGATCGACGGCAGCTAATCAAAAAAATGTTTGCATTAAATCCTCAAGTCTGTGGCGTTTTCCAAAGATACTGCAGATGACAGAAAATGTGAGAGTTATATTGCTCAACGACTTATCAGCTCAAGATTTTTCCAACCAATTGTTGACTATCGGTAATGGATGATTTAAACTATATAGTTCAGAATAAAATCGTTGGTACTCTGCATTCTTTTAAATCTATTAATTGTGTAACAAATGAAGATGAATCCACTAACTATCCAACTGAAGTTTCAAACTCCTTGGGTGTGCCTGGCTTACCACCGCACAACTTACAACTGAAGGTTGGCTCCGTAGTTATCGTGCTTCGAAATTCAAACCAACCAAAACTTTGCAATGGAACGCGTTTGGTAATAACAAAACTTATATGCCATGTTATTAACGCAATTATACTTAGAGGAAAATTTAAAGGGAAAGAAGTTCTCATACCGATAATTCCGATAATACCAACCGATATGCCTTTTGAGTTTAAGCAAATTTAATTTCCTATTCGTCTTACATTCGCAATGACGATTAACAAATCACAAGGACAATCCTTGAGTATTTGTGATCTTAGAAAACACATGTTTTTCTCATGGCCAAATAAACGTTGCATGTTCACGTGTGGGCAAACCATCTGCTTTTTTTGTACTTGCGCCTAATAACACAACCAAAAGTTTGGTGTATCACAAGGTACTGCACTGAAGGGAATTAACCTAAACATATCCCATGCACGAAAATACATAGCTTTCTTAACAGCTTTTACCTGAAACGCCTTATTTTTGTTACCTTTTTGAACTTTTGTTTTCTATATAAATATATTCCAATGAACTATTTGACTAAATAAACTTTATACGCTTATAAAAAAATCCATATATTCAATAATTGTTAGGTGGTACGAAGTTCACCGGGTCAGCTAGTAAGTATATAAATATGGTACAAGTAATTACCGTAAAATGTTCAGCGGAATTGAAATCTTCATCCATATAAATACGTATATAATGAAAATTTAACATTTGATGAGCTTCACACAAATGGGTTACAAATTCTTGCACATATTCCATTGATTTTTCATAAGTTTTTCCTCCTACTTCCTGTAAATGTAGTGCCAAAAATTTTGGCTGAAGTTCGTCAACTTTTTTAAGAAATACATCAAGCCAAGTATGCAGAAGACGAACGGGCTGTTGAAAGAAAAATAACAATATTGAAAACTCTATTAAACTACAAATATATTACATACATCTTCAAACAAACTTCCTACGTTTGCAGTAACTAAAAGTACTTCTATATCATCGTCATAACCGGACGACCATTTTAGAGATTCCATGACTTTTAACAGCAGAAACGATTAGCTTTTAGTAAAAATATTTGTTTTTACACTAGTTTGTTAATTGTTAAACATCCATATTTATAAATTTCTTATCAGATACATATTTTCCAATACTGCAGTCACATTGAATATGGAGTGGTGTAATCGCGCTTATCTGTATTTCTTAGTTAAGTAATAAGTACTAGTTTTGTTCACAAATTATACCAGGATATTTCATTACCTAGAGATAATTGTGTAATTAAATTAGCGCATATGTATATATAAAATTAGAAAATGTAAACTTGAAAATATGCACCACAGAATACACACAGTTACACATATATGCTGCAATGTTGTCAGATTATTTTGATTACATTGTGGTTGTCAAAGATTAGGGCTGCCAAGTTTAGCAATTTCTACTTTTTGATTTTGACCAAGGTGATCCCGCTGGCACAGCTAATTTAAAATTCCTATTTTACTCGTTCAATATGTCAAAAACTGTTTTTGTTTACATATGTTATATATAAGCTATATTTTTTTTCTTATTCTCACGCTAAAAACTTTCACGTCTGTGTGTGACAGCATGAAGTTTTTTACACTAATGTAATTGCATGTTGTGTTGAATTTTTATCATTTTTACTGTGGCTTAAGCAGACGACATCGTGGTTTTAGTGCAGGGTAATTCGTGTCCACTACGAGCGAGGTAATGCAGAGTGCATTATCCGACTTGTCTGCTTGGGCCAGGGACTGGGAGTAAGCCCAGGGAAGACAGAGCTAGCTATCTTTAACAGGAAGTATAAGGTGGCAGAGTTTGAGCTGCCAGAGCTTGACGGGGTTAAGCTGGAACTAGCGGATAGGGCCAGGTATCTGGGTATCGTCCTGGATGGCAATTTATCTTGGAAGGCGAACGCAGAGGAGAGGGTTAGGAAGGCTCTCAATGCCTATTATGCCTGTAAGAACACCATAGGTAGGAACTGGGGGTTGCAACCGGCTATGGTAAATTGGATTTACACATCGGTTGTAATACCAGTTCTTACGTACGGTTGCCTTGTATGGTGGAGGGCCCTGGAGAGGGGCGACAAAGGTCCAGAGATGTGCGGTGCTAGGCCTTACAGGGGCCAGGAAAAGTACACCACAGGCAGCGCTGTATATCATTCTATATCTTCTTCCCATTGGGGATTTTGTTGCTGGAATGGCGCCCAGGAGCTTGTTTAGCCTCAGTGAGTCAGGTATGCGAGGGGTATGTTCGGATGGACATGCCGGCAATTTGGGAAGGGTCGGTGATGGTCGACTCCTGTGGCAGTCAGGTGTGACGGACTTCATGGTAGCGAAACTTAACTTTGGGATCCTGCCCCAGGTAGTGTTTCCGGATAGGGAGGCATGGAAGGGATCAGAGAAGCTGTATGAGGGGTGTGCAGTCTATACTAACGGATCGAAGATGGATATAGGCACCGGGGCTGGTGTCTATATAATGGACCCGGGGGAAGGAAGGTCCTATGGACTTCCGGACGAGTGCAGCATTTTCCAGGCTGAAATTCTGGCGGTCATGAAGGCCGCGGAATTGATAGGGAGGATGCGGATAAAAGAGGGGACGTGACAATCTACGTTTATAGTCAGGGCGCGCTTAAAGCTTTAGAGGGACATTATGTCAGGTCTAGACTCGTAAGCGACTGCATACGTGCCTTAGGGTGATCATGGGGACACGTAGGGCCAGGTTCTGCTGGGTTCCAGGTCATTATGAGGTTTCTGGCAACGAGATTGTTGATGAAATGGCAAGGAAGGGATCGTCCGGGATATTGAACTCAGTTGTGAGCCGGTAAGGCCACCACCACATTTTTTTATAAATTTGGGACTGTATTTTGGTACAACGACACACAAACTATTCACATAATTTTATTTTGAAATATTAATACATGAAAAATATACCAAAATTTAGTTTAAATTATTTGCGGTAGAATATTTGTATGTATATGGGCATAACAATATACATAACAAATTTAAAAAGAATTAAAAAATGTTTATTCGGTGATAATAGCAATAAAAACAATAAAAGGTTATTTTCATTTCTTACTATACACTATGTACTTAGGCGCTGGCACTTAATTATTAAATTTTAATTTTTTCCCTTACAAATACGCAGTTCGAAACACATTTATATACTGACTATCATGATAAGTAAACGAATAAAGTTTTCTTATTTTTGGGATGGGCTGGACATTTTGCCATTTTTCATGGAGATGAGCAGAAAACCCTTCAATTTCTTCGGTAGAAACATAAAACAAATTAACTCCTTCCACATATTTATGAGCACATTCGTAAAATGAGAAAGCATCTGTCAAGATTAATTTATTTGCTTTTACAATTTGCCAGGCCTTTCTTTTAACAGTACCACCTACTCCATCAACTATACCTTTACCATGTGATGTGGCAAAGAAGTTCCATTCTAAATGTTGGCAGCTAAATTTGTTTACAAAAGAGGGAATACTTTTTAAAATGAATTTGTTTTTAAATTGAGCGCTACTCCAATCAAAAAATATGTATATAGACGATATATCTTCATATTGTTCGCTTATTTCAAGCATAGTTTTTGTAATAAAATAGTAAACATCAAACTTATTGTGTGTTAATTCGTCGTTAATTATTTTTTTTGTCTTTTTTGGCTGCATCTGCGAACTTTTTTCGATAGATATGCTGTCATTCAGCCTCCTTTTTCCGGTACTTCTTTATTTGTTCTTCGTTTTTCTTCAAGTCCTCCCTCCATTTCTTTGTAGTCTCATAGCTATTTTTACCCATCTTAATAAAATATTTATAATTTTAAAGGAATTTGAAAGTATTAAATTGAATTATGTTACTTACAATATCGTATGCTACAAACTTTGAAAGACTATAAAATTTTTATTGCATCAAATTTAAAAAAAAAAACCGATCAATATTTGTTTGCGAGATTTATTTTGCTTTGCACTTTTATTTCTAAATACTTGCGACCGGTCGAATTCAAATGATGACGACAAATAACGTTTTTGCATTACGTACGTGACATTAGAATATTATTCAAAGCAAACTATTAAAAATACCGCTATTCGAACTCTAAATTTTTAATTTCATAATGGAACTTGGCCATTGATGTTGTAACATTATTTTTAAAGTATAATTGGAATATTACAATTACCTAAATTTAGCCACTAGTTAAGAGAAAATAGTTAATTTCAATTTCTGGAAATTGATCAAAGAGATTACCAGTTTAATCTGCTATTTTTGCTCTTTTTAAATTATAATTAGCTATAAATATTTTCACGTAATAAAATTTACGTGTTTTATTGCTCTTTGGTATATATAAAAAAAAGTTGCGATGAATTTTATTTTTCCAGCCGTGGTTGACATATTCATGGAAATGCCCATATGCAAACAAGTGAAAAAACGAATATATACGAAAAATAACTATAATCAGCTGTTAACTTGACCATCAAGTTGAAAGGCGAGTTGTATGGGAAAAAAGATCATCAAGTTGCTTTCAAGTTCGAAAAGTTTGAGTGTGTTAGTAAAAATTTTTGAGTGTATTGCAACTTGAAAGGCAAAAATTGAACGTCTGGCCGCTAAGTTAGACACTAATTGAGTTTTGGTTTTTGTGGCAGCGGTTATGGTAATGATGTTATGGTAAGTCACAAATAATTGAACCTTAAAACCTGCCGCATTAGTGAATTTTTTTAAAAAAACTTCTCTATATTGCTTACAAGAAAAGAGCAGGCGAGTGCAAGCAAATGTGCCGCGAAGTGTCGAAAAAGGGGTTACTTTAGTTTTCAACCTGCAGGTATAATTGATATTTTTAATATAAATATATGTATATTATAACTGCCAACAAATATGGTAAATATTCAAAAAAGAAAACAGCCAGCGCAAAAAACCCGAACTTTTCCAGACATCAAAAAAAAAAAATAGTTTCAAACAGTTTTATATTTATTTATAGGGTTTGTTGTAGGTTTAAGTCACAATAAACTTTATCAAAAACCCAACAAACCATTTTTCGTTATCAACTGTTTTGATTTTCTTTTTCCCTTATAAAAAAAACTTAAGTTTGGATTAATCCTAAATAAAGTTGAAATTGTTTTATTTTTAAATTTATTTTATTTTTAACAAAACCTTACAAACATATACACATTACTATGTATTGCACACACATTCTTCATGTAAGTAAGAAAAAAAAGGTGAAAAGTTAAAACACAATTTTTACGAGGTTGGCATCTTTTTTTTAACAATAAAAGATACGTTCTTTTCGGAGAAATTAAAAAAGCATTGTTTCCAAATATGCTTCAATACCATTAAAATGTATTATTATTAACCGTTGTATTTTGCGAAATAACTAAATTAGCGTTTGCTAAAAAAATGTAGGACTTTTCCGATTTTTTTAGAGGACGGATGCCCCAAAAAGGACAGTGTCCGGAAAGAAGAGGACGGTTAATATCCCTAACTTGACAACAATTACCGAAAAAATTTTGCGCAGTTAGTGTTTGTGCAGATACCGTTTTTGTTTTTATGTTAATTGTCTTAGAGTGCCAGAATTTGTGTAGAAAAGTCAAAAGTGCACCTAAGCATAAGGCAGATGAATTAAAACCACTGAAACAAAACAATTTATTATATCGTTTTTCTACCATCCTAAGGAATCATTGCCTTTTTTATAATTTGTAATTTAAAATTGTTGATTTTTAACTAAACACGTCAATAAAATGCTCAAACCCGTCACAATGAAGCTACCCATATCAGTAGTGAAATTCAGTAACTTTAACGATTCGACGATCGTTACATATATCGACATAATTTGTCGTTTGCTGCTACGGTTAAGTGATTCACTAAAAAGTTTTAAACGAAAGTGAACAAGTCGATGTTTATATGTATATTATTTTTAAAAAATTTATTGTAAAATAAATTTTTACAAAGCGAAAAGCATAATTATTGTAACAATAATATAAAATACACAAAATAAACCCTTGTCGAGAAAAATAGCAACGCAAAAGTTGTTGTCGTGAAGTTAACAATTATAATGATTGTAAAATCGCTAAAAAGTTTTGCTGTTCACTTAACTTTAACAGCTGACTTTAACGATAGCGAATTTTGCTAGAAACTTTACTGAATCACAAAAACGTTAAATTTATTATTAACTTATTTTAACGATGCGAATATCGCTAAAATAAGTTACTGAATCGCACCACAGGTTGCTCTAAGTCAAAAGCTACTTATATATGATTTAGTAGTGTTCTTATAATCAAAAATTTACATCAAAAGATCTTAAAAATATCTCCTACATCAAAAATTAAACCTTATTGTACCACTAGTACAAAAAGATACGAAAATTATACCAAACTGTAAAATTATACATATTACGTAAAGGGTTAAAAAGTTACATAAAATGTAACCAAACGGCAACGCTGATTGTAACTTGAAAGGTAAAACTTGAACGTGTGGCTGCCAATTTATACAACCAGTACAATTTTGACAAATTACTGTAATTTTGACAATTTTATATTCTGAAATTTTAACAAGATAGCATTATGGTACAAGAAACCCTGTACTTTTTAACCAAGCATAGTAATTTTTTGTTGCCTTGGATACTTTCCTGGCTCTGTTGTGTTTTGTTTGTTTATATGCATACAATAAAAACATATATACATACATACTCTCCATTTGTAAAAGATATGTGCAAGTTATTTGTAAATAAATAAAGCAGTGGTCTTAGAAAATGTCTCTGATAAATAATTGAAACAAGTCTGAAAAACTTTATTAAGATATAAAGTGAGTTGCTAGTAATTTGCTTTAAGAATATCATTATTACACTTGCACATTGGGCTATTACACTTTAGAATATAGTTACTCATTATTTATTTTTTTAGAACATAATGAATGAACACGTGAAATATGAAATTTTACTCCATCAATGCTTTAAACACAGGAGT
The DNA here is from genome assembly GCA_963583895.1 of Melanophora roralis. Lineage (NCBI taxonomy): Eukaryota > Metazoa > Arthropoda > Insecta > Diptera > Rhinophoridae > Melanophora > Melanophora roralis. The sequence goes on along the minus strand of OY757187.1, from coordinate 84,723,279 downwards.
TTTAATAAGAATTTTTTTAATTTGAAATCCAATGCGGCGATTTGCCCTCTGTTTTGTAGTGCAAGTATTTAATAATACATACAGATATACATACATATTTACATACCTACTTGTATCATTGAAGGTACAAAGCCAAAGATATTTAATTATGTTTATTTTACCTTCTCCGTAAATTGCACCAAAAATAGTGAAATATTTGCAAAATATGTACATCTAATAATTATTACTTAGTTAGCTAAGTTATTACATTGTTTTTTATTAAAAATGCGAGTGTAAGCGTTTTATTTGTTGCGGCATATTTTTTATTCATGAAGGAGTATTCTAGTAAAATTATTATTTCTACTTACTCAAGTAAGTTAATCGCGTTAAAAAAACAGCTAAAAAGAGCTTAAAACTGTATTTTAAAGCCAAAAATTAAGCTAAATTTTTGTATGCATTTTTAAAAATATTTTTTCGTTATATACATACATATATATTTTTTGTAAAATGGACGAAACGTTTGTATGCAAAAACAAGCAAGAGCGCTATATTCGGCTGTGCCGAATATTGTATACCCTTCACATTGATCTTTAAAGAATCCAGCTATATAATCCAGCCGAATGATTTCTATTTTTTCTCCCGCATCATGAAGTGATATTGCAAACAGATTACGTTTTTGTATTTATACATTCATATTCTTTGGTATAATTAGAGATGGGTTTAGACCTGGGTATTTACCCTACGCTGGGTATTTACCTATTTATACCCATTTTCATACCAGGGTATTTATCTAATTTCGGGTAAATACTCATTTGAATAACAAATACTCATTGTAACATATTTTACGCATTTTCGAATTTATTTTACCCATATTTTGTTTAAGTGCATTTTGTTTTTACATTTCCTAATGCGTTTTGCTCAGATAAGGCAGTTTTGGCTGCATCAAACACAACAACAATTTTTAATAAGAACCGCTAATCAGCGTGCTTATGGCATTTCAATGTAATGAGTGGGAGCGATGACAACAACAATGCTAAAGCAACTAGAAAGATTAAAGTTTCGAAACAAAACTTTCAAAAAATCTAATTCATAATAAAAAATTAAATTCTTTTAATTTATTTAAATTTTTCTTTATTCTGATTTATACCCACATTTTGGGTAAATACCCAGGCGCTTGGGTAAATACCTGGGTATTTACATTTAAATACCCAATTTACCATTTGGGTATTTACCCTTGTCCCATCACTAGGTATAATACTAATCCCTATATAGGTATGTTTTAAGATATCTCGTGCATAATGATATCTGGATCTTCTGATTGCACTTTGTTGAGAAAAAGTTACATATGTTTTTTTAAAGCTGATCTAAAAGTCACGTTTTTTAAACCTGCTTGTCATTTCCTATTCGAAACCTTTGATAGTAAAATAATATTGCAAAAATTATTAAACATTTACAGCATCTCGTGAAAAGGGAGCATATTTACATTTACATAATGCGTACACAGGGTTAAAAATAGACGATGACAATTTATGAATATATTTTTATCTAGGTAAGCTTTTGGTATTAGGAATGAACATTAATCATGACTATTCTAAAATACGCTCGAAGAGAAATCTAGTATTGTTATCAGAGCTTTATGATCGCTAGTAAAAAATATATAATAAATAATAACAATGGACTCATTGCACATTTATTAATAGAAAAACAAGAAAACAGCTTTTGGAGAACGCTCAAAACACAACGATAATTTGTTATTGATGTGTTTGAAATGGATGTGCGGTAAGTTATAAAAATACATATGTACATATGTTTATTAGTTTTTAAAAAATCTGTAGTATTTTTTTTTTAATCAGATTTTTTTAAATATATGATTTCAAAAACCTATGTAAACATAATGAGCTTACTTACATTTAAAAAAAAAAAAAAAAAAAAACAGCCAAATTTCTTCCTAACGCGCCAAAAACCCTGTCGAATAAAAAAGTATGAAGATGTATTTGCCGCTTATTTTAGAATATATCGAAAGGGGATAAAGTTATCGATGTTCACTCGCGCGAATTTTAAAATAGACATGAATATATAAAAATTATAAGTTTTTGTTGTTTTCGATTTTTTATTACTTTTTAAGAAATGATAATTTTTGGATTTTCGCAAAAACAAAGAATATTTTTCATGATTTCTTCCTAACGCGCCTAAAACCCCGTCAAATAAAAATGTATGAAGAAGTATTTTGCCGCGTATTTTAGAATACATATATCGAAAGGTGCCAAAGTTATCGATGTTCACTTGCGCGTATCTTAGAATAGCCATGAATATATATAATTTATAAGTTTATTACTTTTTAAGAAATAATAATTTTTCGATTTTTGCAAAAACAAAGAATAATTTTCATGCTTTTCATTTAATAAATAAAAAAGTTTTGGGTTTATAAGCAAAATGATATAGCTTATAAATAAAAATTTTTTAAATTCAACTTTAAAGCTTTGACTTTTGTAACAAAAATAGACTATTTAATACAAATTGTTATAAAAAAGGTGGAGCATTTATTCAGAAAGCTAATGAATAAAACCGGCACTTATCTATTGATTTTCACCAAAGAAGTCTTATATAATTTTAAATATGTATAGTTTTATAATCGTTCAATAGAAGTAGAAAGTTTTTGTCAATTTCTATTTTAAATAAAGTTCTCCAATTATTTCCAAAAATTTTAATTCTTTATAATTGCAAGCCAAATCTTCCTAAAAGCTTTAAGAATTAAAAAAAATGTTATTGTTACGTCTCTTTGTGGTTCTTTCGATATATTTGAATAACTTTTTTCCGAGCTCTAATACAATCTTCAAAAATCTCAAAATTTAGAATACAACAAAAAAAACTTATTCATAGAATCTTAAACTTTTATTGTTTTTGTAATTAAGGAAACTATAACACAATAAGCACGTAAGATCGCTGTATTATACTGTGCCGAATTTAATGAACACTTCACATGGGAATTTTTTAATGCCCAGCCATCTGATCTAGCCAAGTTGTTTTTTAACCGGAAATATTATACTCAAATTACCTTGTGACAGGTTTTAAGTCGACAGCTATTCGAGAAAACTGCACAAAATTTTAACGTTTGTATGGGCGATGCTACTTTTAGGCTTACATTAAACAAAATATTCTTTCAAATAAAAGATCATAAAGAAATACCTCGATAGTTTCAAAATTTTCCGACATATTTCGTGTAAAAAATTTTATAGGGTTCCCCTCCCTGCTCCTATTCAAATAATTTCTATCCAAAATGTAGCCATTGTTGTAAATTTACTTCTTCTTTGAAGTCGATACCTATAACAGCTTCCAAGATATAGCGTATCAAAAATTTTCATTAGTATTTAAAGTTTTTTCCCCAAAACGTATGGATTATGCTGAAACTACTTTCATGTTAAATTCGTCCTAACTTACAAAATAAAAAAGAAAGGAAAAAGATATCCGTTTTCCTTTCTCATTAACATGTAAGTTAAATAGGTGATGTTTACAACCAAAAGACACTACTACCGTTCAAAGAGTACTGATGATGAACTTGCGTAGCTGCTTTCGAAAATGCATTCTACTCGGCTAGTATCGGCAAAAATAACCTGGGGCCAAATCGTCGCATTCGATTCGAATCGAAATTTTAAAATTCTTATTAGAATTCCTATACTTAAAGCATTGACAACTCGATCGATCGAGTGAAATTTCGATTCGAATCGAATGCGACGATTTGGCCCCTGCTTTCTTCAAATTGAAAGTCTATTTCAACATTAACGGAAAAATATTAAATTCCTCTAATAAAAGGAAATTTTATAATGAACTTAAGCACATAAAACACTAATGCTAATAGAGTAAAAACTAAAATATTATTTTCTTCATTTGCAAAATAATAAGAATTTAGTCGGTATTGAACTTGAGCCTTATTAAAAATTAAAATTGTGTTAAAAACAAACAGTTTAACTATAAATAAATTCTTATTTAATAAAAGTAAATTACTGGAAGAACTCAACGTATTTTTAGTAGGAAATGTATTTATAATATTTATTGAGTTTTTATTTTTAGTATTCAATATACATATATTGTTTGCCCGTTTCAATAAACTACTTTTTTTACACAATGATTAGTTTTTCCAGAGCATATATAAATATGTATATCAAAACCATACAAAACATTAACAGTAAAGTATTTTACAGTAGACAAATTATAATATATAACACCCCCTCTCAATTAGATAATTTTAACAAATCTCTAATTGCTGTGAAGTTATATTTATCTAGAGATTTTGTAAACACATCATGTGTTTTGACCTTTTACATTCCGAATTTCGGGGCACAGCAATGCAACCAGCAATATCTTCATAAATTAAGATTGGTTGTTCAGATGTTGTAACCTTCATGTCGTCTAACACGCCTTTCAACCATATGCCTTCTGAAGTAGCCACACTTAGAGCAACATATTCAGCCTCACTTGAAGAAACTGCTACTGTGGTTTGTTTTTTACTGCCCCAAGACACAGGGCAACCATATATAAAATATATATATCCACTTGTTGACTTTCGATCATTTGTATTAGAGGTCCAATTAGCATCTACATACCCAACCAGGACGTCTTTACTTTCACTACACTTGCCAAATTTTAACTTCAGTAATTTTGTTCCTTTAAGGTATCTTTAAAGATATTAAAGATCAAACGTAATTCATAATTGGAAAATGTTTATTTAACAAAAAAATAATTTTATTTTATAATAAACTTAATATTGATTTAACTAACATAAAAGTTGTTTTTATTAGGCCCACTGTTAATTACACAACGTCTTAAAATCAACTTTATACAAACTTACTTCAACTTTCAAGAGGGAACAGCCAGGCTGGTGGACCAGGGAGCTCAGGGAGCAACGGACCAGGTGAAAAGGCTGTTAAAAAGGGCGAAGTTCACGGGGAACGATACGGATTGGGAAAGGTAAATGGTATCTTTCAGTAAGTACAAGGGTGATCTCAGGAGGGCGAAAAGGTATTCATGGGCGAAGTACTGTGAGTCCATTGACTCCGTGAACGAGATGTCAAGATTCAGGAGAATACTATCCAAGGGTTCTAGCGTATTTGGGTACATTCAGAGAACGGATAGCTCGTGGACGGGGTCTAGCTTGGAGACCCATGAATTGTTGATGAGTACCCACTTCCCAGAGTGCAGGGAACCGGCTGCAGAGGAGCTATCCGGGGGCGTGTTTGTACGTCCCGGGAGGATAGCGGACATGACAGGGGTGGCAGAGGACCTTGTAATGCTTAATAGGGTAAAATGGGCGGTGGATACATTCCAGCCCTACAAGTCACCGGGACTGGACGGTATTCATCCGTGTATGCTACAGAATCTTTCGACTCAGGGATTGCTACTCCTTACGAGGGTGTTTGCTGCTAGCATCACACTCGGCTACATACCCTTGAGGTGGAGAGAGGTAAGGGTGATTTTTATACCCAAGGCTGGAAAGGCCAGCCACTCGAAGCCAGGGGAATTTAGACTGATCGTCTTTCCTGCTGAAGACGCTGGAACGGCTGATCGATCTTTATCTTAGGAACACGATTGATACGCACGTCATTAGTAATGCTTATCATGGGTAAATCTGTTGAGAGTGCGCTTCCTAATGTGTTGGGGTTCATAGAGCGCGGGTTGTACAGGAAAGAGTACACACTGGGTGCGTTTCTGGGCATTGAGGGAGCCTTTAACAACGTTTCGATGGAGGCCATTGAAAACGCACTAAGGGAAGTAGGAGTTCAGGGCATCCTCATTGAGTGGACCTGTTCTGCGCTCGGTAGCATAATAATCAACTCTGAGTGGGGAAATGAACGTCTAAAAAGAAGTGCGGTTAGGGGAACGCCACAGGGAGGGGTATTGTCGCCACTACTGTGGATTTTGGTAGTCAACGGTGTATTGAGACGGTTTGACTCAAAGGGAATCAAAGTAGTGGCTTATGCAGACGACATCGTGGTTTTGGTGACGGGGAAATCCGTGTCCACTACGAGCGAGGTTATGCAGAGTGCATTATCCGACTTGTCTGCTTGGGTCAGGGACTGGGAGTAAACCCAGGGAAGACAGAGCTAGTTGTCTTTACCAGAAGGTACAAGGTGGCAGAGTTTGGGCTGCCAGAGCTTGACGGGGTTAAGCTGGAACTAGCGGATAGGGCCAGGTATCTGGGTATCGTCCTGGTTGGCAAGTTATTTTGGAGGGCGAACGCAGAGGAGAGGGTTAGGATAGCTCTCAATGCCTATTATGCCTGTAGGAATACCTTAGATAGGAACTGGGGGTAGCAACCGGCTATGATAAATTGGATTTACACATCCGTTGTAAGACCATTTCTTTCGTACGGTTGACTTGTATGATGGAGGGCCCTGGAAAGGGGCGACATAGGAAAGCTCTTGATTAAGGTCCAGAGATGTGCGGTACTGGGCATTACACCACAGGCAGCGATGGATATTATTCTACATCTTCTTCCCATCGGGGATTTTATTGCTGGAATGGCGGCCAGGAGCTTGCTTAGACTCAGTGAGTCAGGTATGCGTGGGGTATGTTCGGATGGACATGCTGGCATTTTGGGAAGAGTCGGGGATGGTCGACTCCTGCGGCAGTCAGGTGTGATGGACTACATGGTAGCGAAACTTGACTTTGGGATCCTGCCCCAGGTAGGGTTTCAGGAGAGGGAGGCATGGAAGGGATGAGAAAAGCTATATGAGGGGTGTACAGTCTTTACTGACGGATCGAAAATGGAGGAAGGCACCGGGGCTGGTGTCTATATAATGGACACGGGGGAAGGAAGGTCCTATAGACTTCCGGACTCTGCTGGGTTCCGGGTCTTTATGACGTTTCCGGCAACGAGATTGCCGATCAACTGGCAAAAAAGGGATCGGCACGGGATATTGAACTCTGTTGTGAGCCGGTGAGGCCACCACTGAGTTTCTGTTATGGACTGATAGGGACTTGGATAATGGACAAGGTGGGCCAAACCTGGAGGGATAGGGCTGATTGTAGAATCTCTAGACTTTTATGGCCCAGGCTTGACAGGATGGGCACTGACTTGCTGCTCAAGGAGAGCAGGGGGTTCTGAGGGGCATTATTGGGACTCTCACAGGGCACTGCGATGTGAGATATAGGACGAACAAATGGGACAGGAACTCTCCAGATTTATGCAGGGTATGCGGAGACGTGGAGGATATAGAGACGGTAAAACACCTTATCTGCCACTATCCTGGGCTGCAGATTCGCCGACAGGACTCTTCTTAGATGGACTTGGTGAGGTCCCTAGCAGTGGGCTGGGGAGCATCATAGGTTTCATTAAGGGGGTTGGGTGGCTAGGCAGATAGGTTATTCAGGGCCTATGACTATTGACTTTTGTAGACATCTTCCGGACGGTACTCTTGCTTTCTTTATCCTTATCCTTACCTATAAAATGTTTGACTTACTTTATTTTTTCTTCTCGACTTTTCTGAAGAGATTCACAATGGGACTGATGGCCTCCGAGTGGAGGTGGCGAGTTGTACTCGCCGCTACCCTTCGTAACCTAACCTAATCTAACCTAACCTAACCTACTTCAACTTTACCAAAAGTTAAATTTATTTGGACAATTTTATTTCCACAAGAATAACGTTGAGTCAACTAGTAATTATATTAAAAATATGTTTTTGAATGTTGATTTTTTAAAAAACAATGTTGAATTTAAATTAAATCATGTTTATGTCTGAAAATTAACATCGCTCAAAATCAGCATGTTTTCATGTTGATTTTACAACTCCGTTTTTTTCTGTGTGCTGTATTTCATATTATTTAAAATTTATTTAACTTTTATCAACAAGGTTTTGTTTTCGGTAGCCCTTATAATACATTTAGTAATAACCAATGGTTATTTAAATGTAAGGGGAAAAAGAAAATCAAAACAGCGAATAGTGAATATTGGTTTGTTGTATTCTTAAAAAAACTTGAACGTTTTGGTTTGCTTATAGTAATTCTCATTTTGTTTATTGAGGTTATTATATAAAGACAGAAAGTTTTCATGAGTTTTTTAAGAATTTGGGTTGAAGTCTACTGATGATTTGGTGTAAGAACCAATGAAATATATGCATTATTAAACTTAACCAACAACAAACCCTATAAATATTTAACTATTATTTTAAAAGTGTTTATATCTTTTATTACTTTCAGCCGCCCTACACGATCTTCAACTAGAAATCGAATGATATTTGTATGTGCATATACATACAACAAATGAGCTCCCAAAGGACTTAAATAACATACAAAAATTAAATTGCTAGTAAGCTACATACATATATAGTACATACATAGTAAAATACAAGCTGTTGTATAATTGATCTTATAATCCATTGACGTAATATTTGAATTAACTGAGTATGTTAAATGCGGAAGATTTTGAAAGCCTTTTATTGTACTATGGGCGATCAGAATTTTTTCATACTATGCAAAAGACTGCCTTAGATGGTTTGGCACGCTATCCATCAAATACGGTGTTTAGGCTGTACAATGGTATTGCTCTTGTTTTAGGAAATCGACCACAAGAGGGTATACGTGAGCTAAATCCATTAAAAAATGATACTGATTTAGGAATTGGGGCCGTTTTAGCCCTTCTTTATGCTCATAAGCATTGCAGTGTTGTAGATCATGATACAGTTACACTTCTTGAGCAACGCTTAAAGGATGATCAGAGCAAAGGAAGCGCCGATAGTTTTTACAATGCCTCAGTATTTCTATTTCAGGCCAAGAACTTTAAAAAAGCTCGGGAATACGCAGATAAAGCCCTTCATATCGACAGCCAGCATGCAGATTCTATTGTTTTAAAAGCGTGGGCGGAAATGAGTCAATCTGTCGGCACCGTTAGTGGAAACATACTTAGCACGCTGGAACAGGCATTAGTCAAGAGTAAAAAAATAATAGATACAACATTAGCTTTAGTAAGATATTTTCACTTAAGAGGCGAATACGAAAATGCTATAAACAACATTAATATGCTTTCTGTCCGATATCCAGAACTTCATGTTACCTTAGTTGAAAAAATGAATACTCAGTTAGCAGCCTTAGATTGGGATCACGCCTATGAGACAGCACTGCGGATAATAAACTTGGAGCCAACTAATATACCGTCGTTGCAAGTAAAAGCTCTTTTGTTGATTATACGTGAAGGAAATATAAAAGGTGGTATTTCTACTTTACAACAGTTACTTGTAGCAACTGAGCGGGTTGAGTCAAGTAACTCAAAAATGCTTTTAAAGATTTGTCAGCTATTTGCTCGCATTTGTTCTCGCAATGCGGAGTTATTGTCATTAACTCTGCGTTTTATTGACAAACTTATTCAAGCTAACCCATCTGGTGCCGAATATATAATCGAATTAGGAAACGAGCGCATGCTGTTAGGAAATGTTAAGGAAGCAGCGGTATGCTACCGCTCTGCAATCAAAATTGAAAGCAACAACTTTATTGCTTTGTGCGGTCTTACAGCTTGTCAGTTGCTAGAACAGAATGGAGGTTATGAGCAGTCGCAGCAACAAGTTGAATTTTTAAATGATTTACGTCCAGGTGAAGATGACGCCATGCTTTTGTTTTTACGAGCAAAAACTTCACCTCAAAGCGATAAAGCCATTGGATTTTTAATAAAAGCAACTGAAATTCATTTACGCAAACTTGAAGGACACTCATTTGGGCCGGAGTATGCTTATATTTTAAATCCAGAATTTCTACTACAAATTTCATCAGAGTTTTTGCGTCACTCTCCTATTCAAGTTCACGTTAAGCAGGGGTTGAATGTATCTCAGGAAACATTGCATATTACGCTTAAACATTGTATGAATATTTTAGACACAATCCTTAAGTATTGTCCTTCGCACATACAGGCAATATTTATGCGTGCTAAGGTGCACTTTTTGTGTGGAGAAGTGTCATTGGCATCAACAATTTTGCAAAAAATTCTCAACGATATAGACGTTACTTACACTGATGCATTTCTTCTCTTAGCGCAAATTCAAATGCAGCAGCAAATATATCCCAAGGCCCTTCAGACCCTTGAGTTGGCTCTTTCACATAATTTTGCCGTTCGCGAAAACCCTCGTTATTATTTACTTTTGGGAATAGGACAGCGTTGCCAGCAACAATACGCAGAAGCTATCAAAAGCTTCACTTCAGCAATGCACTTGATTGGTAACGAATCATCTTTGCGAGAACGTATGCAATCTCCTAACAGTCGAGCGCGCATAGAAATACTCAGCAGTTTTACTGTTGCCGATAAGGTTACACTCTATTTGGAATTAATAAACACCTACAAGAATATTGGCGATAGTAAAGGAGTTTACGAAAGCGAACGTTTACTTCAGTGTGCTATGGAAGAATTTAAAGAAACGTCTGAGGAAGGTCGTTTGGTTATAGCACATGCGGAATTCATGTTACAAAGTGCTAATGTCAGCAAGGCGATTGAGCTTTTATGTACAATACAACCAGGACAATCTTATTACATACAGGTTTGTTTACTTAAAGCGCTTTCATACGTCATTGCTTTTACATACTTATATATGTATGACTTGTCACATTAATACATGCCGTGTTATAAAAGGCGCGGTTTAATTGCAAGTTAATTATTTATGATTAAGGTGTTCTTTTTTTCAATTCGTTTGTTGAGTATCAAGCTCCAACATTTTCTTATACCCACAATTTGACATATAACTACACATTGTTTTGCTTATTAATTTAACGCGATATTATCATTTAAATCATGTTAACACAAAATCTTAATAAAACAAAGACACACATCAGATAATAATTTGCTGGCACTTTTAAGAAAGTGAATAATTAATGTTAGATATTATTATATGCAGCACAAACACTTCTTTGTTTACGTCTGGTAACTTTAAATATTTTATTCAAAATGTAAAATCCTTAGGTTTTTGTTTGAAAACAATGTCTCCATCGATTTTCTAGTTAATTTGTTTATATTTCTCTTTACATACTTTTTCTCTTTTAACAAATCTTTAATATTCAAAATTCAATTTTGCGTAATAGTACTAAAAAATTGATACAAATCAAATCAAATTACTGGTGATGTTACTAATGCAGTTATCTGTTGCGGCTGCTAACCTAAAAAAAAGGAAAAGTTGCACTTTTTTCAACTTAAGTAAAACATTTTTTATTTTCGAATTTTTAGTCTTAAAATGAGTATAACTTGTTAATTAAAACTTCGTGTACTGAAATGTACTGATTTTTAAAAAGGAGTAATGATTGTACTGATTTTTTCAAGACAATTTGAAAATTTAAAATATTTTGTTTTTTATTTCGGCTTAAGGTCAGAATTGATTTTTTTAAATATAAATAAAACTAAATCATTTAAAAAAGGTTTTATTCAAAAAAATATATTTTTGGAAAACTCCAAAACTTCAAGGAAGAAATCTATTGAAAAGTTAAGCAAAGTAAATATAACAATTAAACAAGGATTTACACAATTACACATTTTTGGTTTTATAATAACATTAAGTTTAATTAACATACAAGTTAGTATATAGTTTTTAAAATATACATATAAACTTAATGTCCTTGCTACGCAAAACGCAATGCATAAATATTTTATTATTTATTCGTATTTGAGCGAATCCACTAGGAAACCTATTTTCTTAATTTTAATAAATTTCTTAAAATCCAAATTTTTAAAATCACACCCGTAACAGTCTTCTAAAGGATATTTTTTCAAAAGTTTAAAGTGTTACCATCCCTAGGAATAATTTCCTTAAAACGTTTAATTATAATGGTGACTTGTCTGACTGTCACAATGGAATTGTTCTTTTCAGGAAGGGTTATGTCAAAAATCACTTATGCATGATTTTGAAATGTTATATTTGATGTATAATAACTCCCACTTTAGAGGTAATAAATAATGTACGTTTTCAGTAGTTCAAAATATTTTCTTAACCGCATATTATGTCTTATTCTGTGACTAGTACAAAAAGTTACGGAAATAAGGCATAATACGTTCAAAGTTTACATATAGAGGGCCTAAATGTTATATAAAATTTACAAATGTAACCATCTGGCAACGCTGTTCTGCATGTGCATAAATACGCATTTAGTTTCTGTATGTATGTTTGGACGTGGGTATGTGTGATCATATGTTTGCTGATTTCAGCACACGTTTCAAGGCGAATTCATGAGAAGGTGGTCTTGACAGATCAGCTGACTATTTTTTGCTCGTGCAATTTTCCTCGTAATGTGTCAAAAGTTTGTATATGTGCTTCTTCTTGATTTCAAAAATATTACGCGTCGGTTAGATTTTTAAACTAAAAATTTAAAAAAGTGTTTTTAATTAATAAATAGTAAAACCAAAAGATGCGTTCTTGTGCTTTGTGCAAAAAAAACACTGTAAAATTAATTTTATTAACGTTTTTCTTCTGCAAATAATTTGTGTTTTTTTTTCAAAGATGCCATATTTGTGTTTGACATTTTAGGTACGAATTTTTCGCCTGCGTCCACCTTGTATGAAATCGCCTTGACACGTTTGAAAATTTATATGTAAATTTAAAATGGTTTCAGACGATATGTATTTTACACATGACTTGTCAAATTTTGCAGTGCGAAATTGATATCTGCCGTCTGAACGCGTTTAAGCATTGCATGTCTGAAACACATATGTAAATGTCGTATGACAAATTTGTAATTAGAGCGTTCTCTATTTTCATCTGACAAAGCATGTTCCATCAGCTGTTTTTATAATAACAACAAGGAAAAGTAAGTTGTTTATTTTGGTTTGGAGGTTATGTCAGATGTAATAACATGTGTACGTGTGAAAACAAAAATTATAAACCGTCTGTAAAATGACAATTTTGACAGACATATGCAAATACATGTGGATTGCAAAAGTGACTAGTCATGTGTAAAATACATATCGTCTGAAACCCCTTTTAGACACATCTACATACATACATATGTACATACATAAATATTCACATACAGAAAGATACTTGTATAGATTTTGTCCTAAAAATCGCAGTTTTTTGCCTATATCTAGGTCCGTATTGAACTAATAAAGTTTCAAAGTCAGTTTAAGTACTACGGACCAAAAAATGATGTCCAAATGTTTAAAATATCCCTGAGATGATCGCAATTTAAAATCGGCTCACCATAGACCTATATATAGGAAAAATACTGAGATTGTTCCAGTTTTCTTAAAAACAGACTTTATCAAAAAAAATTTTAACAAATGTAACCAACTGGTTTAAATTTTTCTATCTTAGAGGAAGCGGAAAGAGTGCCCCATTATTGCATACCGTAGCACCAAACTGGTTTTAAAATTGAGTTGCACAGTAGAAGTTTACAATTCAGACGAAGAACAGAGTTTCTGCCGATTAGCCAATAAGTTTGTGTAGCTTTAAGTTTCATTTGCGTCAACTTCGCATCTTTATGTGACTTTCATGTAAGGCGGCTGTCCAGGTTAATGCGAAGATATTTTGTATTAAATCGTTGAAGCATTATAAAGTTGTTAATAAGAATTTGGAATCACATTTCTTAGCGTAAAGTAAAAGGTACATACGTGAGTACATTTTTTTAGTCCGCATAACTTTGCCGATTTATCTACTTGGGTTACGTGGTGTTGAAGTTGGTTCGAAGCCTCTTGAGGGTCTTTACAAATACTAAGAAAAGCGGTATCATCGGCAAATGTCGACGTGTGTGTCAAACTGTTGGTTGGCATATATGCTGTGTAAAGCAAGTACAGAATTGGACCTAATATACTCCCTTGAGGTACATCAGCCCCTATTAGTTGAGAACAACTTATTTTTTGGTTTTTAGTTTTATTTTTAAGTTTCCCTCTTTGATCAGGCCTTTATGCTATACTTTGTCGAAAGCTGAAGAAACATCGATAAAAACACGGAGCAGTACTTCTTTTCCTCAAAGGCTTTTCTTATAACCTTTACCAAGCTTGGAGTTTGTTCAATGGTACTATGTTGACTTCTATGCCAAATTGGTAATTTTGAAATGCAGTTGTCGTCATTTAGGATCGAAGTCATCTTGTTTTTAAGCAGTTTTTTAAATAATTTCGAAAAAGTTGGTAACAGACTTATAGGCCTATAAAACTCCACTTTCGGCGGATCTTTACTAGGCTTAGGAATCATCTTTACTAAGGCTGTTTTCCATATTGTTCAAGCCGAATTATAAAAATAATTTTCTTTTAGCTGTAAAAGGTTGCCCTTAAAGCTTTTTTTATCATTAAGGCTAGCGACAGTCTCTACAACATCTCGAAATTGGAAATGTATTATTATAGGACGTCTGTGCATTAACAGGCGGTTATTCCCTCATGTCCTTAAAGGACTTGCGAGCAGACCGCATTTTTCTTCGTTATTTTTAGCTCAGGATCCTCTTAGATTGCTAACTTTGTGGTACCCGTTACCTTTTGAGACGTCTGGCTGGTTTTAATAGAAAATAATTTGTCTGAGGAGTCGCGTCTACACCTTCCAAGTTATCCTTAAGTGATGCTTTTTTGTGTACCTCTAAAAAGTTTTTAATTGGTTTGTACACTCTTTCAGCTTATTTTTAAATTGGGCATATCTATGTTTTTGCCATTCTCTCTGGGTTCTCCTTTTCTCAGATAAAAGCTTTTTCACATCGGCAGAAAAAATTTTGTTGTACTTGAAATGATGGTAAGTAGAAGAAGCTTTTATAATGTTTTCATTAAGGCTGTTCAGACAATCATCGATGTCTCCGGGTGTTTTAGTGGTTTGTTTTCCGAACAGTGGGTGCTGATATATTTTATACTTTAACCAATTTACTCTTTTTTGATGAGGACTGCAAATAGTGATTATTGTGGGTGAGTGGTCAGAAGATAAGTCCAAGGAGGCTTGGGCTTCAATTAGCTCCGGGGATATATCTTTTGCTACGCCAAAATCTATTACGTCTAAGAATTTTATTGTGGTCTGTTGGCTAATAGGTTGGTTGTCCAGTTGACGTAACGAAAAGTCCCATTTCAGACACGGAATCATACAAGACACGACCTCTGGGACTAATTAGACGGGAGACGCAGTACGTGAGCTTAGAGTTATAGTCTTCGACAGCTATGAAGCGAGGACCTAAAGATTTGTAAAAACTGTTGTACTGATCCTTGGTTATGAAGAATCTGGTTGTATAATAAACAGACGAAATAACTAGTTAATGGAAAAATTCATAAATGCAGACGTTTGTTGCTTGGATGTAACATTCGGAGAGGCCACCCAACTATTGATGTTTGATTCTTGATTTGATTAATATAGCAAGAAATATTATCCCTGGGCTAGGAAAAATAAAGAAAAACAAGTTAAACGAAATTATTAATATACATACATATATACACAAAAAAGTGAGAAAAGAAAAACAATAACAACAAACTAAATAAAAAAAAAAGCGAACTGTTAATGAGTAACAGTAATCGTAGTGACAGTGGGCCTGATAGCCGAAATGCTTACATTGTGTTAAGCAGTGTTAGCAATGAGAACATAAGAGACCCTGAATTTAATAGAAATTATTTAAATGCGAGACCAAAAACAATTACAAGCAATCTTAGTTCAAGTGCGCCTAATTTAGATAAATGTAGTGAACAAGGGACTAATTTAGCCCAATCTTTATTTAATAATTATAAAAAAAATTCTGAGGTACCATCTTTGTCGCGGTCACCATTATCAAATTCTGAAATTGAACCTGCAGCTGCTACAGCCGCATCAAGCTTAATTTCTGCACCGGCACCTAAGATCCAGGTAGGGATGGACCGCTATGTGACAGTTCTTAAAAGGGGAAGAAGCCCTAAATCGGCAGAAGCATCTCAACCTGCAAAAATTTTAAAAGACGATGAAAGGCCAACCTCATCGCAAAATCGTTTTGCAATTTTACAAGAGGATAATGAGGCCCCCGTTAGTGAAAGAAAGTCCTTTAAGCCACCTCCCATTTATTTGAGGGAAAAAAACTCAAATGATCTCGTAAAGTTTTTAGTCGGTTTGATTGGGGAAAATAACTTTTATGTTTCAAACGTTAAACGCGGTAACATATTTGAGACAAAAATTCAAGTGAACCATGAAAACGCCTACCGCGCTACGGTTTCGGAGCTCGAAAAACTTAACAAAAACTTCTATACCTACCAACTCAAGACCGCAAAAGGCCTTCAGGTAGTCATTAAAGGCATTGATTCTAATGTTGACCCAGAAGAGGTCAAGACCAGTTTATTAAGCAAAGGGTTTATGGTCAGGAGGGTATCCAATATGAGAAACAGGGAAAAACACCCCCAACCATTATTCAGAGTGGAGCTTCAGCCTGGTGATATCAAATTGAAAAAAAGTGAAACTCACCCCATCTATGATTTAAAATATATTATGCACCGACGAGTTACTGTGGAAGTGCCACATAAGCGATCTGGGCCCGTACAGTGCTTAAACTGCCAGGAGTATGGCCACACTAAAGCTTATTGTAAGCTGCCTACTGTTTGTGTTGTGTGTGGGGATCTGCACGATACGACCAAGTGCGACAAGCCAAAAGATGATCCTAGGATGAAGAAATGCAGCAACTGCGGGGGAAACCACACTGCCAACTATAGAGGTTGCCCTGTTTTTAGTTCGGTTATGCGCTCAACTAAGCCGAAAATAGTTCCTGGCCCTCCCCAGCCTTTAGATATACCAACTACAAATATGCCTCCGTTAGCACAACCAACTACAAATCAAGTTTCTTACGCCGCTGCATTAAAGTCTAACCAGCCTAATGCACGTAAGTCTACCGAGCCTACAACACAACAACAAGTGCCAACAAGTGAACCAACTGGTCCCAATTTTAGCCGCCTGGAAGCCGTAATTGACAATATGGTCAAACAATTTACGCAGGTAATGGCGCAAATGGCTAGCATGATGCAGGAGATGCAGAAAATGCAGTCTGCTCTCCTGCAGGCCATACTTAAAAGACCATGAACTGCCTCAGGGTTTGTTTCTGGAACGCAAACGGCATCCGCCAACACAAAAATGAGCTCGAATACTTTTTAACACACCAAAAAATCGATGTCATGTTGATTTCCGAAACTCATATGACATCTAGAAGCACTTTCAAAATAAGTGGCTATACTTTTTATGATTCAAAAGATCCCAGAGATAGGTCATGTGGTGGTTCAGCTATATTAATTAAATCAAGAATCAAACACCAATGGATGGGTGGTCTCTCCGAAAGTTATATACAAGCAACAAACGTCTGCATCGATGAATTTTACCATAATCTCGTTATTTCGTCAGTTTATTGTCCACCCAGATTTTCCATAACGAAGGATCAGTACAACAGTTTTTACAAATCTTTAGGTCCTCACTTTATAGCTGCTGGGGACTACAACGCTAAACACACATACTGGGGCTCCCGCCTAATAAGTCCCAGAGGTCGTGTCTTGTATGGTTCTGTATCGGAAATGAGACTTCACGTTATTTCAACTGGGCAACCAACATATTGGCCAACTGACCACAATAAAATACCAGACGTAATAGATTTTGGCGTAGCAAAAGGCATATCCCCTGAGCTTATTGAGGCTCAACCCTCCTTGGATTTATCTTCTGATCACTCACCCACAATTTTTACTATTTGCAGTCCTCACCAAATTGCAACTAGTGATATTTTTCTGTCAAAAGGAATAAACTGGTTAAAATACAGAAAATTTATCAGCACGCACTGTTCGGAACACCAATCTTTAAAAACTTCCGAGGAAATCGATGAGTGCCTTAGTAGCCTCAATGAAAATATTAAAAAAGCCGTTGAAAATGCTTCTTCTACCTACCGTCAGGCCAGATACAACAAAATTTACTCAACCGATGTTGAAAAGCTCCTATCTGAAAAAAGGAGAGCCCGAAGAGAATGGCAAAAGTATAGATCGCCCCTACTTAAAAATAAGCTGAAGGAATGTACAAACCGATTAAAAAACATGCTGGAAGTACATAGATTGTCATCAATGAAGGAATACCTTGAAGGTCTAGACGCGACTCCTCAAACAAACTATTCTCTATGGCGAACAGCCAGACGTCTTAAAAGACCCGTAATCGCAAAACCACCACTGCGTAACCTGAGAGGATCCTGGGCTAGAAATGACGAAGAAAAATGCGATCTGTTCGCAAGCCATTTAAGGAACGTCTTCACTCCCAATTCATGCACTGACGTGAGAGAATTACCGCCTGTTGTAGCTAGACGTCCTATAGAAATACGTTTCCAATTTTCAGATGTTATAGAGGCAATCGCTAACCTAAATGACAAAAAAGCTCCTGGCGTTGATAAAATAAGCAACAAAATGCTTCTAGAGCTACCCTTCACAGGTAAAAGAATTATTCTTTTTGTTTTTAATGCCATAATTCGGCTTGAACACTTTCCGCCAATATGGAAAGTTGCCTTAGTAAAGATGATTCCCAAGCCTGGTAAAGATCCTTCGAAGGTGGAGTCTTATAGGCCTATAAGTTTGTTACCAACTTTGGCGAAACTATTCGAAAAGCTGCTTAAAAACAAGCTGAGTCCGATCCTTAATGATAACAACTGCATCCCAGATCACCAATTTGGTTTTAGAAGTCAACATAGCACAATCGAACAAACTCACAGACTGGTGCAGGTTATAAGAAAATCCTTTGAGGAAAAGAAGTACTGCTCCGCGCTTTTTATCGATGTCTCTCAAGCATTCGATAAAGTATGGCACGAAGGCCTGTTAGTCAAACTAAAACTCTATCTACCAGCCAATATTTCAAGCCTGCTAGAAAAATACTTAACCGGCAGACAATTTATGATCAAAGAGGGAAACCAAATAAGTTGTTCCCAACCAATAGAGGCTGGTGTACCTCAAGGGAGTATACTAGGTCCAATTTTGTACTTGCTTTACACAGCAGATATGCCAACCAACTGTTTTACGCACACATCCACATTTGCTGATGATACTGCTTTTCTCAGTATTGATAAAGACCCTAAAGAGGCTTCGAGTCAACTGCAACAACACGTTAGCCAAGTTGAGAAATGGGCAAGGTTATGGGGAATAAAAATAAATGAACAAAAATGTACTCACATAACTTTTACCTTACGCAAAGAAACGTGCCCTCCAATCACTATTAACAACCATTTGGTGCCTCAACGATCCGAGACAAAATATCTTGGTATTCACCTGGATCGCCGCCTCACATGGAAGCCTCATATAGATGCAAAGCTGACGCAAATGAAACTTAAAGCTGCACAAATCCACTGGCTTATGGGTAGAAACTCTGTGCTTCATCTGGATTGTAAACTTCTACTATACAACTCAATTTTAAAATCAATTTGGTGCTACGGTATACAATTATGGGGCACTGCTTCCGCCTCTAACATAGAAAAAATACAACGCCGTCAAAATAAAATCCTAAGAATGATAACTGGTGCTCCGTGGTATGTCAAAAACAGCAACATCCATAAGGATCTAAAAGTTCCACTAGTTAAATGCGAAATCCTGAAATATGTGGACAAGTATTTAAATAAGCTGGAAACACATCCAAACCCGCTCGCTCGAAGTATCTTGCAACATAGTGGACACTCCCGTCTAAAAAGGAGGGATACTATTGCGCTTAGATGAAGATAACTATTTATATTATGAGAACGTAAATTTTAGTTTGGCACTGGCTGGACTAATATTATTTCCTTAGTCTTAAGATTTGAAAACTTATTGTTAGTTCGCTAAAGCGAAGATTCAATAATTAAAAATTATGCAAAAAAAAAAAAAAAAAAAAAACAAGTTAAACAGCCTGTTATTCCGATTGATCCGTTGATTCAAGATGATATCTTTTGCAAAATAATAATGACGTTGTCACTACATCTACTAATTCTGTTTTAACCTTTCCACAAAAGTCTTATCCGATACAACAACAGAACACTGCAGCTGTTAATATTATTGTTTCACATAATACGTTAAGAGCCATACCTTCTATCTTGTCTTGCGCTTGATATATCTGTTGAAGATGTTGACAATTATGTAAAATCTATAATTAGACCTGATTTTGAAATATCGACGTTTAAATTTAAATATTCTCAACGTCGTCAGTTGTTGTTCCGAATCAACATTTCAAACGTGTTATTGATCCTGGTTTTGGCCTAATATAGTTTTCACGGAGGCACAGCTTGCTGATTCTGTGCATAGTTCTGAGATATTGTGTGAATATTTAGATCATTAGACGTGATCGTGTAAATGACAAGAAATCTGGTGGGGTTCTTATTGCTGTCTCAAATATTAATTTCTATAGAAACTTTACATAAATTATGAGTTTCCCTTTAATATCGAATTTATTGAGGTCCTTTTAAAATTAAATTTTAAAAATATATACATCACAAGTTCATATATTCTTCCATCATCGCCTCAATTAGTGTATATTGAATATGCCAATGCAATAAATTTTGAGGTTCGTACTGCCAAGCTGGATGACTAGTTATTGGTGTCGGTGATTTTAAAATGCCTTTATTAACATTGATGAAGGAAAATGGATGCTATATTTCAACTTCATCAAGAAATAATTTAAGTTGTTTTGGTTTTTGACTTATTATCGGATCTGAACCTTTTACTTAACGAGTATGGAAAACTACTGGGATTGTTATTTGTCAATGAACGTGCTGGTATTTCTGTTTAATGTGTCAAGCCTATTACTGAACCTGAAGACCGTTTCCATTCTACTATAGAAACCAATATATCTATTTCAGAAGGTAAACAAGAATCTGTTAGCAGAGTCGAAGAAAGTGTTTTTTATAAAAAGGGAAACTAATGCAAATGCTTTTTTAAACAACATAAACTGGAATAACTTGTTGCTCAACTCATTAATATAACAACCCCGCCAGTATGTAATTGCAACATTCCATTACCTTTAATTCTTAAGCACATCTTTACCTCATGTCCAAAATTCCAAAGACAACGCAGAAATATTTTCCTAAACACAAAAAATCCTTTACAACTGATCTCAAACCCAACCCCCGAATCCATAAAAAAATCATTTTATTCTTACGTGAAATTAAACTGTATAATATAATCTAACAATATTGTATATAAAAAACATGTATATAAAATAACATAACATTGCTTTTAAGAGCCTAAGGTCCCAGTAACCATGGCCTCAATATCATAAGTCCCTAATTTGTAATTATGTACTAATGCTAAATAAATAAATAAAAATAAACTTGTTGCTTTCCCCAAATGTTTCATTGGATGATATAGTGATCGATTTTATAAAACTATTTATTTACTCTCTTATTGACTCGTGTGTTCCTAAAGAAATTAATCGTAAACTTGGTGGTCCACCTTGGAATACAAGGCAAACGACTTGCATTAAAAACAAAATATGTAAGTTTTTTTTAAAATATAGAAGGCATCTGGGAAACTTACTGACTATACCAAACATTTAACAGTTCGTGTGGAATATAATTCTGTAAATAAATTTTATGTAACAATTACCTATCTTAGTAAAATAAAGAACAACTTTTTGTCTAATCCATGATCGTTTTACGATTTTGTAAATAACACAAGTAAAAATCTATTGCTTTTCCATCTGTAATGAAGTTTAGAGATTGTAAGTCTGGTAGTGACTATGAAATAAGTAATTGGTTTGCACACTTTTTTTCTACAACTTACCCTTCTACCGATTACAATTAGTTTAATATCTATCCCTTTACTGTTCCAGTTTATCAATACCATTTCCACTGTAATTAAAATCTTAAAGACACAAAAATTTTGATTTAAATGAGGACCGGACAATATTCCAAGTTGCTTTTTAATTAACTGTGAGGAAGTTTTAGCGGTACCTTTAACTCTTATCTTTAACATGTCAATTAAGTATGGATACTTCTCAAAAATTTGGAAAAAATCATTTAACATTATACTTTTTTAATCTGGAGCTAAATCCGATATTGCTTATTACCGGTGTATAGCAAAATTATGAATAATTTCTGAACTATTTAAAAAACTTGTAACTGACTTTATTTTCTCATCATTCAAATTTAATGGAGCTAAACTCAAAAAAGTGTAATCATATGTGTTTTTACAGAGGAAATCATTTAAATGTAAACTTTTCCCTGGGTAATCATTGATGGGAAAAAGTTGATTCGATGTATGATCTTGGAAATTCATTGGATGCTAAACTAAATTTCATTAAACACATTTCAATAACAGTTAACAAAGCACGTAGTATTCTTAGTTTTATTAAAAGATGGGCTAAATAATTTTCTGATTCATATACTACAAAGCAACTTTTTATTCCCCCTGTAAGACCTGTTTTGGAATATGCATCTGTTGTTTGAGATCCAACTTACACAGCACATTAAAATTTTATTAAATCTTTATTAGACACGCATACTTGTCTTAAGACATGCTGTCAATAGTTGCATTTTCTTCCATTTCACTTAATTTTTCTTTTAGTGCATTATTTTTCAATTGTTTGTTGTGGTACAGATCTGATTTTATTTGCCACAATTGTGGGAAGCTTTTATATTTCTCAATTAACTCTTCCCAAAAAATAATATTAGAAAAATAAATTTTTTTAAATTTGCGATATGCACACAGCAGCGGCAAAAAGCTAACTAAATTTTTGTATGAAGTATGACGGACACGCTATTAGATAAGTATGTTTTAATAGTTGAACTATTTGTTTTAAGACAATTTTATTTTCTTTATTTAGGCTCAAGTTCAATACATGTTTACTAAATTCTCGTTTTTGCAAAAATTATCTCAAAATTTCAGTTCATTTGTCGTTGACAAAAAAAAAAAAAGAAATAAAAAAGATTTAACCCCACTATTGTATGATATGCAATAATAAAAAGCGTTTCATTCCATCTGAGAGATGGATGATGCTAGACCGTTAGTCAAGTGTTGCCGAAGAGACTTTTAACACAAAAAAGCATAGTGTATAATAAAAATAAACTTCGTTCTAACTTACAGAATATGAAAAGAGGGAAAACAGTCATGCCGTATCCCTTTCTCTGTTAAATGTAAGTTAAATAGGTGATGTTTACAACTAAAGGTTGCTTTATACGTGACTTAACCGTAACGCCATAACCTTTCCTATTGAAAATTCAACTGAAATCCTATTGAATCCAATTGGAACCCAATCGGAAACCAATTGCATTTTCAATTGTTATGGCTATGGCGTTACGGTTAAGTCACGTCTGATTCAACCCTAAAGGTTGCTTTATACGTGACTTAACCGGAAAAAAGAGGACGGTTAACAACCCTAGCCTACCATCTATGAGATTGGTATTGTTTTGTTGCTAAATAATCAATAATTTTATATTTTATTATTGATGTATTGTTCTTATATCGCCTGTAAGGATATCATAGACATGAAAATAAAATAATGAATAAATAAATAAAAATATGCTTTTCAAGAAAATAAACGAAATTTTATTTTATTGCCACAAAATCTGGAGCGAATATTTTGAAGACGGCAAGCTTAACTGGGGGACTTTTTTTAATACTTTATATCTCGGACATTATAACAAGTAGTAGAGACCTTGAACCAATGTTAGCCAAGAGTAGGTACGTGGGCCGAACACTAATCGGTTTTTACATGTACGCGGCATAAGTATCCACAAAAACCATAACCAAAAGAGAAAAACAAAAGAAAAGTAAGAAGAACAACACAGGTTGATATTGCATTGTTTTTTTAGATAATGCACCCAGTAAAAAAGTAACCATAAATTTGAATAAATCATCTTATCTCGTTTGTGCACCGCTGCCTTTAACCTGATGTTTATTTATGGTAGCTTCAAATGTTTTTTTTTTAAATTTCTTTCATAAAGTGACCTGTACCATAATTACAAAAATTCATTGACATCTTGACGGACATGCTTTGTTTGATTATAGAAGTGATTTTAAGTCGATCGCTGTAATTGAAAGTGGATATAAGGCCATAAAAAAATACTTCACTTAAAAAAAATTAAAAGCGTGCTGGTTTTGAACCAAAAAATAAATGAAGAGCGACCATTAATGCATAATACATTGCGAAATTGTATAAGCAACAAAAATTTGACAAACGTAAAAAAGTTGTATATTCCCACAATGTCCTTCCAAAATTTGTAACTTAAATATTTTTTTGGTATGCCTAAGGGCCTTATTACGTAAAACGTAACGCATGAATACAAAAGCATTTGTATGGAAAAATCTAAAATTTAAAAAATGTTCAATATATTTTGTTTTAAGGCGTTGCGTTTTAGAAAATAAGGGAGTAAACAATTTTAAAATGGTTTTTTATTTACAAAACAGTGTAATGTTTACAATATTGCTTTTTATTTGATTCGATACAAATTAAAAAATATTTATTAAAGGTTTTGGTTTTTTTTTTTAATTTTAAAGGCTAAAACACATTTGGCCAATATTTATTTACAATATCGCAAAGATCGTGTTGCGTTTGCGAGATGTTTTCAAGAGCTTGCAGAAACCTGTCCAGAATCTGAAAGCTACCTGATGCTAGGAGAGGCCTATATGTCTATTCAAGGTAAATATCGTTTATATTATTATAAGCTCTATCTATTGCTAAACTTTAACACTAAAACACAATGGCACAGCATAGTCTTAGGGCATAACTTCACATGCTTTAGAAAAATTTGAGTTAACTGATATCCTTGTTATCTGCATGCATATTGAACAGCACCCAAAAGTAAAGTGTAAATGGGTTTTTTTAAAAAAACTAGATAAGCAATTCAAATTGTAGGCACTTTTGTAATTAAAATAAGAATAATAGAAACACAAGTGGCAAGTTGTTTTTTTTTAAATTAAGACTAATTACTTACTTAACTAGCGCAGTCGGGTAGTTCCTGCTGTATAAATTAAATAAATTACAAGTGACGGATCATCACTAAGAGAAGAAATTGTGCAATGCACCATTCCACGAGGGAATACCGTGAAAAAACGAGAGCAGAACCATCAATATAGCAACTGCACGACGGAACATCGCGTAAAAAAGAACCATCAATATTGAAACCCCCGACGAAACATCGAAGGAAAAAAACAAAGGTAGAACTATAAACGGTAATGCAGAAATAAAATTAGAAACAAAAAATAATGAAAAAAGAAAAATATATAATAAATAAGTGCATTTATTTAATAACAAAGTGATAAATATTAATTTATTTATTAAATATGAAAGTAAACGCGCGTATAAAATAATATAACTTTCAAAAGATAATTTATTTTATATTACAAACAAGACAAGTTTATATGTTTTTTAAGACCAGTAATTCGCACGAGACCCTCCTGTAATCTTTTTAAATATGTGATACATATGTATTTCGCAATCTTAAATTATTAGGTCTGTCTGCGTACACATATTTTGCATCATTTTATGCAAAATGTTACAAAATCTTGCAAAATGTTGTCTGCGTACTCCAAATCTCTTGCAGTGAGAGAGCCAAAAAAAAATTTTTTTAAAGTTGGAAGTTAGAGAACTTGCAAAATGTTACTGGAGAAATTTCTGCTTGCAAGATTTTGCAACTAGTTTGAACAGCTGTTTTTATTTACTAATTGAATGAAATAATTTTTGTGAAACGAAAATAAAACTTTTTAACGTTTAAAACAAATTATAATAAACACAACATTTTACTAATGCCAGAAATGTCCAAATATACAAATAATTTACCGCGTACACATATGCTAAAATTCTTTTGCTTTGTTATTTGAATTGTTTACATACCGATCATCTGTTTCCTTGCAAGATTTTACTGGATACTGTCTGTGTACTTTTTGATATATTTTTAGCCGACAGAGTAAAATTGGTCTTACTCTCCCAAAAAAATTTACTGAGTATTTGCTACTGGAAAAGTACGCAGACAGACCTATTATGAGTATAAACCAAGATATAATTGATATGAGTATAAATCAAAATATTATTAAGAAGAATTTCACAGATAATTCACCCTTCGACAATAAGAAATATATTGGAATCTTCAAGAATCGCGGACGCTGTCAAGGATCTTCCAAAATTTGACGGGAATCCCAGGTTGTTATATGATTATGTAAATAATGTGAAAGAGACTCTTTCGGTATTATCACCCATCGATGGCACTCCTTTTGCTAAAATAAAATCGGGGGAGAAGCAACTGAGATATTAAATATGTAAAGCACAAAACATTAAGAAAAATTTCATATTGCATTACTCGGATAAGCGAAATGAGACTTCATTGATTAGAGACTTGCACCTTTTAAAAGAGAATGAAAACCGTAGAAGAATTTTATAGATCGGTATTAAAAATCCAAGCTGCAATTAATTATAAATAAATGCTTCATGAAGTAGATCAAAATGTAATCGCAGTTAAACGTTGTTGTTTGCGAAAATGTGCCTCAATACATTTTTGTCTGGTCTTAAAGAACCGTTGGGCTTATCAGTTAGAGCTTTGAAACCGGAAGCAGTGCAAATAGCTTTTTCTTATTGCGTAACTGAAAAAAACATGTTTAATATTGGGCAAGATAATAGAAACCTAGTGAAGAAACAATAAACTCATATGTAGACAATATAATTCACAACATTTATACCCTTACTGTCAAGGACCATTTATTCCAATATCTTAGCTAACAAACAACTTTAGACCACAAGAAAACACGAATTATAGTCCTTCCATATACCGGGTGTCTGGTGGAAAACTTTCATTTTAGAATACGATTATTTAAAAAAGTAATAAATGGTGCGGTGGGAGGGTGGCGCCGTTAGATTTATTGATTGTGCGAATTTGTCAGTCACGAGCATCGCGTGTTCGCTGTGGATGCATTTTTAGGAGTAATGATTCTTACGTAGTTGCTCGTCGACAATTTGGTTCAAAGTTTAGTATTCGGCGAATTAGTGATAGACCGAGTGTAAAATTAATTCGTTCGGGGGTGCAGAGATTCCACCCAACTGTTTCGGCTATGAATATTCCACGGCCAGGGCCCAGTCGATCTGTAAGGACTCCCGAAAACATTCAACTGATTGAAAGAAGCTTACTTGAAAATCCGCGACAAGAGCAGCCTTACTGGGACTTTTAAGAGTGATTATTCATAAATTTAAAAAAAACTATCAGAAGTTTCATCATTTTAAAATTTGAATCGTTCAAGGACTGAAAGAAAGTGACTTTGATTTACTCAAACATTTTTGTGGAACGATAATACACTATACTCATTGTTTGCGGGGGTCGTCCACCTTTTAGTCTAAAAATAATCAGCCAAAGTGAATCTGGCAGTAAATGCAGATAACACCAAGACGTCAAGAATACTTGAACAGACAGTGGAAGTTGAAAACTACAACTTTAAAATAGCGATTCAACCTACCTCGGCACTACAACTAACAAAACAAACAACATCAGTTTCGAGATAAAAAGATTAACAATATTGGCCAATAGATGCTACTTTGGAGTAAGTAAGCAGTTTAAAGTTAATCCACCTCCGGTCAAACAAAAAATACTCTCTACAAGACACTGATAATACTTGTGCTTAGAGTTTTCGAGAGGAAGATTCTTTGGAAAATCTATGAACCAATCTAAGTTGACAGTGCCATATGAACCGTAAGCTCTATGAGCCGTTTGCGAACATTGACATAGAACGAAACTCCGATCAAAGAATCAAGTGGAGGAAGACATCCTGAAACTTGGTGTCAGAAATCGAAGAAGATTGAAGCGCCTGGAAATCTATTCTAAGTTCGGCTAATGGAACAAACGATCTGTAATAGCCACCTAAGTAGGAAACAATTAGCACTCAATAGTTTTGTATTTTTCTTCTTTCAAATTTAAAACCTTCACACAACAGAAAAACAGCCACCACACAAATGTAACAAAAACGCTTAACACAATTTAATAACAAATTTAAAAAAATTTTAGAAAAAACAAAAGCAAAAAGAAAATGCAAAGGGCTAATTTTTTGAATTCGCCTTGGGTTTACCTTGTCGAATGTGCCTTGATCAAGACGGTTGCAAAGCACATTCAACAAGGTAAACCCAATGCGAATTCAAAAAATTCGCCCTTTGCATTTCCTTTTTGTGCAAGGCACATTCAACCAGGTAATATTAAGAACCCAGCTGATTAAAATCAATTTGACATTTATACGAAATAAAAATTAATTTTATATGGAATTTTTAATTTTTTTGACATTCTACCGTTCAAACACAAAAAGGAAATGCAGAGGGCGAATTTTTTAAATTCGCCTTGAGTTTACCTTGTTGAATGTGCCTTGAACGGTAGAATGTCAAAAAAATTAAAAATTCCATGTAAAATTAATTTTTATTTCGTATAAATGTCAAATTGATTTTAATCAGCTGGGTTCTTAATATTACCTGGTTGAATGTGCCTTGCTTTTTGTGTTTGAACGGTAGAATGCCAGAAAAATTAAAAATTCCATAGAAAATGAATTTTTATTTTGTTTAAATGTCAAATTGATTTTTATCAGTTGGTTTTTAATATTACCTGGTTGAAAGTGCCTTAAGGGTGATAATAAAAAAGTTTGCGTGTATTGTAACTTAAAAGGCAAAACTTGAACGTGTGGTCGCTAAGAAAGTTAAACTTAACTTTGAGCCCCGCCCAAACTGGCAATAAATATCGTAGCAATAAGGCAATCAAGTTGGCAGAATAACGGAAAATTATTGCTTAAGTGAAGCACACAATTTAAAAACTAGCTTTAAACTGTTTATTATAAGAAAAACTCCACAAACAATTTAATTCATTAAAAAAAATTATAATAATACTTATAAAAGGCAAAAATCATATTTATTTATATAATAATTGATGGTTTCCTGTTCAAGCAAATTTGCTAAGCACGACATTTGCATCAATATCAATTTTATTATGTATATGTAGGGGGACCATTTATTTCTGGGTCGAAATCAGTACCACCGTCAATTATTACGATCGGCTTAAAATCTCTTCCTCTGTCCGTCCGTCTGTGTGTCCATTTAATCTTGTATATAAAGAACAGTTCGTTGGTCAAATTAAAAAAAAATACATAATAACAATTTTTGGAGGGCTGTCAATTGACTTAAGACTAGATTCGATTTATAAAAATAGTTTTATACACTTTCTGTTGCTGTAATATACCAAATTTTTTGAGAAAATTATTCAAAATATTAATAAACTTGCAAAATCAGTACAAAAATTATATATCAGTACACGAAATAAAAAATCAGTACAAGTACTGATGATATCAGAACGAATGGTCACCCTATGTGTATGCAACATTGCTTAAGCTATATTTGCACTACCTGAGTTGTCATCTGAGTTTCACAACTAAGACTTATTTTCATAGTGTAATAACATGTCTATTTTCATTTTTCAATATTTTTGTCTAACCTCAGTTGAAAATAGAACGTTTTCTATTTTTAAATTATTTAACGTCTAAGTTTTAAATTTAAGTCTTTAAAAGTTACCGGATTTAATGATTGTTTTTGTATTGCAATACACTTTGTACCAGTTTAACAACTTTTGGAATTAGCGGACTTTTTATAATTTCTTAGATGTAATGTAATACTAAAAATTAAAATTTCAAATTGTTTTTTGACACTCATAAAAATTTAAACTTATTTTTTTGACACTCAACTCAGATGAGAACTTACACACAAAAAAATAATAGAGGTTATATTGACTAAGCTTCGTTAGTTAATTTCTTTCTGTATGAACAAAAAAACCAAGTTTTAATAATTAAGTCAAATAGATGATTTAAAATAGCATATTAAAAAATTCCAAGCTAGCGTTACAAAGCGAAATAGGTATCGTCTTCGAAATAATTTTTTACTGTTTGTTTTTGTATTTAGTTGTCAATGGTAAAAAATATTTTAAAAAACGAAGGTACGTAAAAAAATTATATTAAAAAAATGATAAAAAATTTTGAATTTGATTTTTTTTTTAGAAAATACAGAAGAAATTCTTGAAGAAGATTTAAAAAGTAAATAATCTTACTTATTTGTTGCACCCCGAGGTTTTAAAAAAACAATTTTCTTATTAACAGAATTGTTTCCAGCCTGTTTAAGAACCAATGTTATAACATACTGATCAAGTTTGGCTCCTAGAAATTCAGACCTTGTTAATCTGCTTTCGCAAATAAAGAATTCAAGATTTCCTGTAAAATCCAGTCATGGCTTTCCTTTCAGGTATGTTCTAGAAGTTAATTTTGTTTTGACGGCACCCAAAAAGTAAACGGAAAAAATGGCGTTTAACTATTGAAGCTTTTTTCAAGTTTTAAAAGGCTTTTTCGTGTTTATTTTAACTTTCGCAACAAATTAACCTCTGGAGCATACCTGTATAAATAAAGTTAAAAGCAAAATATGGGAAAGATTTTTTTTTCTAAAATTTTCAATAAAATATTGTGAACCAAAATAAAAACATTTTAGTTTGGTTTGGAGATTAGCTAACACAGTGCAACACGAAAAAAAATAACCATATTCGGACATCACTACGTGAAAGAAGACCAAAAAAGAAAAGACTCGTGTCTCCCAGTTTTGCCCAAAGTCATGCACTTTTTTTGTTATGGGCCCCCAAAGATTTGGGGCCTTGGTGCCATTTTTGCAAAAAGTGATAATTTTCTCAGGCTCATATCTTGCAAACCGTTCGGAATTTTAATTTACTCTTTGAGGCAAATTTGTAGCCCTTTCTATAAAGAACAAAAATAATGAACATAAAAAATTAAAAACAAAATAATTTTAAATCAAAATCGCAAAAAACTTTAAAAAATTCAAATTTTTTTTACCTTTTTTCCCCTGTTCAGGTCCATAGGTAGCAAACCGTTCAAAATTCAAGGAAACAGTCAACTACAAAAATTTACCTAACATCCCAATAAGCAACTTTTTAGAACATATAAACTTCCTAGGAATGATTCTTAACAGCGATAAGGTAGCGCTTAGGTAGCCGCAAAAGTTAAAAATTTTACGAAAATTTTTGAATTTCATTTGTTTTTTTATTTTCTTCAACATTGAGATACTGTGCTGTCTATTACAAAAAAAAATTGTAAAAAAATATTCGTATTATTTTTATAAAGTTGATGGCCCTGGACTTGCATATCGCGCTCTCTTAAGTTGAGGATCTAAATCGTCGTCCGAATCTGACTCTAATTCAGAACTTACGGTGTCCACAGGCACGTTGCTTCCAGAATGTTTCCATCATTAGCTTTTTCTTTTTAACATATCTTATTAACATCATAAAAGCTTATCTTGTGACTCCACCAACATACCTGAAATGAATTAGAAAAGAAATCAAAAATAATGCAAACCATGCAATAATAAAATTGATATTACCTCTGCAAGCAATGCGTCGAATTTTTTGCCTTTGTACCGTTTTTCCATTTGATTTTTTATTAGTTATTAGTTTTGGTCGATCTCTTCCCTGTTGGGGCTAATAGTCGGTATCAAATCGATCTCGATTAGTAACACCACTTGCTGTGGTCATTTCTGTAAATTCTGTCCTACGATCTGGAGTTTGTGGCCTTGGGAATACAAAATTTTCAGGTGCAAGCACTGGTAGTGTGGCTGTTACAGTTGCTTTATAAATTTTGTTCTTCTCATCACGTCTATTTGGGTAATTAACGCATGCATAAGAACTGGTTCCCCCATGATCACCTGGGCGATTTATCCAGTTTACCGGCTTACAATATTTCATACTATGTTTGCCTCCATTCAACCATGCTATGAGATTATTATAACATTGGCGACACACTGCGTTAGGTGTGTAATTTTCACTGATCAAATCTATTTCATCGAAAAATGACTCATATGCTCTTTTAAATTTACTCGTTAAAAGATTCTTTTCCTTTTGAAATCTTGTAGAATTATTTTTTCTGATTTGATGACCGCAAATGTAGCAAAAGAAATGAATCTTTTTACACTGCATATTGAAATTGTCAGTTGCCAATGTTGTGTGCGAATTGTGCTGTAGAACTTTCTCTATAACTTTCACCGCTGAGATCTCGTTGACGTCGCGCTGTGTAATGCCTCGATGTGAGAGTCGCGTCGCTCTTATATTGTGATCTGCGTTCCTTGATGCGTGTGCGATCGGTGCGTGATCACGTGAGCTGTTTACTGAAATCTTAGGTAAATTTTTGTAGTTGATTTCTTGATAAGTTTGGGTGCAATAATTTCTTCTTTTTAAATTTATCCGATTGCTATTTTATTTTGAATTGTCCTCACTTATTAAAAAAATTGGTAGTAGGTACATATGTAGGTAATTTATTGTTGGTATAAACAATAATTATTGAAAAGTAATAACAAAGCAATAAAAAAGTATGTACATAATTTAATTAAAGGCCGTAAACGAGAATTATTGCGATTTGTGTATGATGTATTTTGTTGTTTAGGGTTTCCAGCAATTTTAATGTTTGCCTACCTGTTTAAGTTCCAAGACTTTTCGCGGCTATCTCACATGCATATACACATATTTATATGCACTAGAGTTCTCTATTACACGAAAGACAGATACAATATATGTAATTAAGGCAATTTGATTAAACGTAAGGAAGAGATAGCTTCATAACTACATGTATGTACATACATTTTGGGGAAATTTTTAACTTTTGCGGCTACCTAAGTGCTACCTAAACGGTGTTAAGTATTATTCCTAGGAAGTTTATATGTTCTAAAAAGTTGTTTATTGGGATGTTAGGTAAATTTTTGTAGTTGACTGTTTCCTTGAATTTTGAACGGTTTGCTACCTATGGACCTGAACAGGGGGAAAAAGGTAAAAAAAATTTGAATTTTTTAAAGTTTTTTGCGATTTTGATTTAAAATTATTGTTTTTTCAATTTTTTATGTTCATAATTTTTGTTCTTTATAAAAAGGGCTACAACTTTGCCTTAAAAAGTAAATTAAAATTCCGAACGGTTTGCAAGATATGAGCCTGAGAAAATTATCACTTTTTGTAAAAATGGTACCAAGGCCCCAAATCTTTGGGGGCCCATAACAAAAAAAGTGCATGACTTTGGGCAAAACTGGGAGACACGGGTCTTTTCTTTTTTGGTCTTCTTTCACGTAGTGATGTCCGTATATGGTTATTTTTCCATGACTTAAAAAATTACACACAGTGTAATTTAAAAAAGGTAAATTTTGCTTAAGTTATAAGGGCAATCAACTTTGCTATCGTCGTTAGTTTAATAAAGTTTGTAAGTAACTTTAACCAATTTTTTAGTTGAATTTTCGAACATGGGAACCAACTTAAATTTAAGGCATATTAATTCAAGAACATAGTTACTGCCATTCTACCCTTTTTTTAGTTGAATTTATACTATGTTTTTAGGAAATATAACATAGAATTTTTTGTGTGTAGGTAGTGCAAATATGGCTTAAGCCGTTATTTTACGTCTTGATGAGACAAATTCATGCCTAGACAAATGCCAAAATCCAAATAAAGAAAAATCCGGTGTTTTTATACTGGTTTTCGTATATACTGAGTTTGACATTTGTCTGGGAATGAATTTGTCCCGTCAAGACGTACAAATAAGCCTGTTCTCTGTCATGGATGATCTCAGCCTTTTTTTAATTTGGTAAAGGGTAGATAATGACTGACCGGCATTAAAACAGAAATGGTGAATGTTTTTTGTAATTTTGGGTTAATATCTGGGACAGACCTAAGGTAAGGTTAGGTAGAACAGGCAGCCGTTGAAGGAAAGGATACAGCTCACTTGAGTCCACTTAATTCGGTCCCTTTGTGTTACCTTTAAAGGCAGGAATAATAGGTTGAGATGGAAGAAAAGAAGAAATTTAGAGAAGGATAAGAAAGAAAGAACAGAAAAATAAAGCAGACTTACCAGGGTCTCTGGTGGGATTCGAACCCACAACCCCTAGACTGGTAGACTCATACATTTACAACTGATCTACCAGGGCACCCTTGCGAACTGGGTCAGGCCTTGCTAAAACATCTTTTATATTTTATAAAAAAAGCCGCCCTTTTCTAAACTTTCAATTTTTGTTTTCAATTCAAACTTCAGCCTTTAATTTCGATATAAGCAATTTTTTTACCATTTTGATTAAGTTTATATAAATCTACAAGTTGTGGAGTTAAAATTTCAGAAATCAGTAAATGTTGTAATATTCGGAGGCAGAAGTTAAGGGGTGTTAAACAAAGAAAGTTCGTCCTATGAGAAACGTGTTATTAAGTCTTGTAAAACAGATTCAATTAAGGGTATGTAGCCCTCGAGCCGGTAGTATATTTCGACATCTTCAAAATGATTTTTTCTCTCTTTTAAATCTAGGGTTTTCAACTAAAATTCCCATACCAACGCAAATAGTTTTCTCCTCTTCAAAAATAGTTTAAAATTATGTGATGATCGATTCTTTTTGTGGAATTACACTGTGGCGGTAAGTGTATATGTAATTCAGAATATGTAATCCGATAAAAAAATTCAAAAATAATAAGGCTTTTCAAGTCGTTTGAAGTCTTTCCACTCGGATATATTTTCCAATGCCTCTACTATGTGATTTACTTTTATGGCAAATTGTAAAATTGAATCATGATGATCCACCAAACGTGTTTCGCATAACTTTGTACTTAGATATTTTTTTTTAAATATGATGGTTTCTTTCACAAACAGTACAATGCTTTGTATTTTTGGTACCTTTTTGCCTTTTGATATCAAGTTGTTAAGTCTATAGGAATAGCAAGGCGTTTGTTTTGCACTTTTTTCGGTTTCTTGTTGTTCTTTTACTGCTTTATTTTCTGCCAACATCAAGGACACCCGTCAGTTCCAATACCTACACAATTTTCGAAATCAAGGCCAACGCTTTTCAAAGCTCTTAAAACTACTGATGATAGTGTGTTCGTTTACGTAAAAATACCTTGGAGCTCAGGAAATTTGGATTTTTCCTGATAAATCAGTGGTTTTGTAAAAGATAATCGAATAGTTATAGTGTCATAAATATTTTTAAGTATAATTTCTAAAATAGGATTATCAAAACTTTTATATATTTCATTTGAAACCCCCAGAATCCCGTTGTATGTAATAAAGACTTTCCTTAAAAAGCGTAATAAAATACCTAAGAAGGTTATTAAAAAAAACAAGAAACAAATTAAATTACTTTTCTTTTACGTGTAATTTTTGCAAAACTATTTTTTAACTTCGCATAAGGATCTCGACTCACATACTGGAACTTGATGTAACGAATGCGCATTGCAACTTAACTTCAGTTACTTTGCCAAACAAACGGCAACCAAAACTATTCGGCTTGCAAAACGTTAGCGGTTTTTACTCTTGGTGATAAAGTGCCTAGTAAGTTGCATATCAATGGTAAATTCACTTTTTTTACTGTTGTGGTTGTGCTGTTTTATTATTTACCGTAAATTCGCAACTTATCACCAAGAGTGAAAACCGCTATAAGCAATTTGTTAGTCTTCAGTTCGTTTCTGCAATTTAATTTTGGCAACGAACTGAAGTTTGGTTGTCATACGTACTTAATCGACGCATGTGTAAATTTTTTGCTTAAAATGCATTGGTTTTGGGTGGCCAAGAATAATATATTATTAAATTAAGGTATTTGCAATATTTTTTTAAAGCAGGGGCTGCAAATAATATTTTCGTATTTTCAATGAAAAGGGCATTTACAAGGAAACATCGGAAAGTCAAGTGAAGTACACCATCTTGATCGTATTACACTAGAATTTTTGAAAAGCAAATGCTTAAAAATTTTTGATTTTTATTTTACAATTTTTAAATAATTATTATTTCTTTGATTTTTTTTGCCGAGAAATAATAATTATTTCTTGTATTTTTTTTTGGAAAAAATAATTGTTAAATATCTAATTAATATAAAAATTAAAAAGAAATTATTTTTTTATAATTGATTTTTATAAAAACTATAAAATTATTTCTACCAAACAATAGAAAAAATTACAATTAAATTTTTACAAATAAATAAAAATTAAATTATTTTAAATAATTATATTTTGACAAAAATTATAAAAATTAAAAAATAACTATTATTCATTGAGATTTATTTTGTTAATCATAATTATTACTGTCTCTGTGTAAAAAATCCTTTTTATTATAAATGTGTTTAAAATTATTGACAAATCAGTTTAAAAAAATCGAAAAACCCTTATTATATTATTTATATTTTCAGAGCCAGATCTAGCTGTGGATGCTTATCAGAAGGCACTAGCGTTAAGTCCGAATGACTCACATTTGGCAAATAAATTGGGACGCACATACGTAAAAACTCATCAATACGATAAAGCAATACAATTTTATAAAGAAGCCTTAATGAATGGAAATCACTCTAATTTAAGCCTTAACTTAGCCGAGCTTTACCTAAAACTAAGAATGTTTAAAAGCGCCGAAGAAACCTTATCGGAAAATGAAAACAAAAAGGAAATGTATGTAAATTTTAACTATATGGATGTTTACTTTCTAAACGTCTACATACAGGCATGTTCTGAAAATCACGCGGTTTCAAATCACTTGTGATTTTAAAATCATAATTGTGATTTTACTCAATTTATTTAATTAATTTATTTCAAAATTCAAAATTCAAAATAAGGTTATTTAAAATATAACCAAGTTAATTTGCCAAGGCATTTAGCTAAACCGGTTTAAAATCATAAAAACTTTAAAATTTCTTGTGATTTCAAATCACTTTGACAAAAAGTGATTTTCAGAACATGTCTGTTAATTAATTTGGACAAATGCGAGTAAACCCAAATTTGCCCTTATTTCATTACCTAACACTGCCATCAGTCTTACGATTAAATTTTGCTTTTAAGTTTTTAACACATACTGCTGTTTAATTTACTTTCAAGATATTATCAAAACAAATTGTTTATTAACTTTGCAATTAGCTGTTTTCATGACTGTAAATTGAAAAACAAAAATTAAAGCATAACTTGGTCGTATGACTATCGTGTAAATAACCATATTTGTTAAGGCCATTGCTATAACTATTCCAAAAGTTGCGTTTAAGAGTAGCCTGTGGTTATAGCTGGGCATTTCCATTGGGACGGCTGTAACCATTTTACATACATTTTTTCTTATAATATAAATAATTAAAAATTTTAATTGAAAAAAAATTTGCACATAGTGACCACTAGAAGATTGCGACGGGAGTGACCTTTCATATATAAATTTAAGAGAATTTTGATTTAAAGATCGTGTTGGGTAAAATACACTTGAGAACAGGCTTAATTTTTTTAATTTGCATGATAGTTATAAGTGTGTTTAATCGTATTCTATACTTGTATTATAAAAAAACAATTTTTGTTAAGGAAAACCCTTTTGGAAAATGTGACGGGTGTGTTTGATACATATTTGACTTTAAAGCCTTTGATGCACAAACTGGTTTTAATCTCATCCGAGTTTACATTTGAGTCAAGGCTTTTAACCACGAACTGGAGGCCTTTTGCATTCTTAAGTTGGTGATTATAAAAGTTTTCCTTGAGATTTTCAAGTTTTGTTACCGTGGTGCGGTAAGCGCTCTTGTGATTCACCAGAATTTTGGTTTCGTATACGTTACCATTTTAGCTACAAAAAATTTAGTGTAAACCTCTCAAAACCATCAAAAGTTAATAAATTGCCGGCAAATTTACTTAACTTTCCTGACTTTAACAGTGCCTCAAAACGACAAATTGCAAGCAAAAGATTTAAAAATTCCCTATCCGATACAGAATCTTGTTATCTGTCGAGCTGCGCACTTAAATTTTTACATTTCTTAAATTTAAATTTTGGCTTAATGTCCGGCTAGATTGGCAAAATACCCCTTTGTGTGGCGTTCGACAGACCTTAAAAAAATAATAAAATGTTTTCGTCACTTTTTATTTAATTTGAACCCAAAAAGTGTCAATTTTCTTTATTTGCCCTTTTTAGGTACTTTTTGTAACTTCAAAACCAATAAAACTAGAAACATGATTCAAATTAGGTTTGACAGGTTTTAAAAAATTAAAAAATATAATTTTAGTACTTTTTTTAAAGTTTTTGACCCTCAGGGACAGGAAATAGGGTATCGTTATACATTAGTACTTTTTGTAACTTCTAAACCAATAAAGACAAAAACATTTTTCGTTTGACAGGTCTCAAAAACATACGGATATTTTTGTTCCTTTTTTGAAATTTTAGACATAAAGGCGTAGAAAAAAAGTTAGAAATTGTTTTCGGTATTTTTTTTTTTAATTTTTTATTCAGTAAAAGCCAGAAGTCAACTAAGTGGGCAAAAATTATCAGACATGTTCTGAAAATCACTTTTTGTCAAAGTGATTTGAAATCACAAGAAATTTTAAAGTTTTTATGATTTTAAACCGGTTTAGCTAAATGCCTGCCAATTCAAATTTACTTGGTTATATTTTTAATAACCTTATTTTGAATTTTGAAATAAATTAATTAAATAAATTGAGTAAAATCACAATTATGATTTTAAAATCACAAGTGATTTGAAACCG
This sequence comes from Melanophora roralis, assembly GCA_963583895.1. Classification (NCBI taxonomy): domain Eukaryota; kingdom Metazoa; phylum Arthropoda; class Insecta; order Diptera; family Rhinophoridae; genus Melanophora; species Melanophora roralis. The sequence continues at coordinate 84,684,954 of OY757187.1, read as the reverse complement.
CGTGATTTTCAGAACATGCCTGTATATTTTTCACATTTTTTAGTTTTTTTTTTTGTATTATTAGACTTTAAATATGAAATTAAAAAATAATGGCTAAGATTAAGGGGAAAGTTTTTAAGTAGTCAAAAGGTACTTTTTTACATTTTTAGTACTTTTTGCAATTTTTGATATATGACAGTAAGGATTATTACCCCAGGTTAAGGTCAAAAGTCATTTAGAAGATCAAAAAGGAGATCATGACCATAGAAACATAAAATTATATTATGTAATTATCCAAGATTAAGGCCGGAAGTCAGCAAAGTGGACAAAACGCCCCTCTTTTACCTTTTGTTTTTTTTTCTTGTGGGTAAACAGCTAGTGATGTAATAAACAACATGATGCGAACTAAAAGATTCAAACGATTGTTCTTGTTATACTTTGAGCATTACTTTTTAGTACTTCTTTGTAAACTTACGCTTTTTAAATTTAGTTTTAAATTTTTTCACACACACCTTTTTTTGTGTTTCCTTTGTTTAAATTTTTTGGAAGCTAGTTAGATAAACTGATGTTAATTTGTTATCCAAATTAAGAGAGGATAGTAAATTCTTTATGGTTCGCAAGCAGATTTAAAATGAACCACTAATGCTCACTTGTAGGTTCAATTCATGAATAGGGTGCGAACCGTGAACAAGAGAGCGAACCTCGCACTTGGCTGCTCGTGGAAACATGCTATAAGTGATAAAATTTTTAATGTCAAATATTTTCCTATTTGCTAAATATTTTATTTTATAAATTATCTTCATACTTACAGTGAACTTTTGGACATAGATGGATTACAACTGAGAACTAAAAGACTTTTATTATTGGCACGCGTCCATGAGAAAGCTCGCAATAATGCGCTAGCTATGCAAGTATTGAACGAGGCTAAGGAAAATCAATATATAATACAAAAACGAGTTTCTGTTGATCAATCACGAAATCCTCAAGAGCAAAATAAAATACTCTCAAAGTAAGTAGGCAAAACGTTTATTTTATATAAATAATAAAAAGTTTATATCAATCTTTAGGAATATATTACGTCTACTTATGTTACCTTACAGCAATAATTTTCTAAATTAAAGCCAGAATCGACTTTTTTAGTTCCAATCACAAAATTACACTTTTTTACCGCTCAAATTATTTAATGTTTGAAATGTTCGACAAGTCGACTTTTTTATAAAGTTGGTAAAAACTTGACCTTTGCTTTAAAGTCGAAGTTAAAGTTTTATTTAAAAGAAATATACATATGAATCTATGTTTTTATTATTAAGAAAATCTAGCGGCTATAAATATTTGTCCAAAAATACGGACATTTTCTCTGTAGACGTTATAATGTGCCATATTTTTAGACTTTTTTTTGTTATTGGATTTAAGGAGGGGTTTTATTTTTGGATTTTATTTAAAAAATAATAAGATTGGTCTTATGTGAAATAGTAATAAATTTCTTTTTTAATTATAATCCTGGATTTTTTTATCCTCTATTGCTTTCGTTTCTGTGAGACCATGTCCAGATTTAACAAAAAAAAGTTATTTTCACACATAAAGATTTGAAAAGGACAGTTTTGGATTTTTAAATAAAATATGATGCAACAATCAAAAGCCGGTAAATATAAATCAGTATTCTTGTTCTCTGCAATGCCTCAATGGGCGGTTGGGCGGAGTAGTTGTCAATAAGTAAAATGGCTTTTGAAGGAAAATTATTTTCCTCAAAAGAACGAATGACCTATTAACAAGTATTTTAGAATTATGGAACTTATAAAGATGTATGCATAAATCGTCACAGAAAGTGCAAAACGCCCTATGTAACATTTAAAAATTTTTTAGAAGGGGCAAGCATTTTTGTGTAAATGAAAAATATATTTACAATTAACAAAAATTTTTGCCATATATGTTAGTTAAAAAGGATCAACAAATTTATTTCTGCTGAAAAAAAAGGAGTTTTGCGAGATGACGTACATATTTGAAGGCTGTAATTTATAAAAAGCCAATTTAAAATTGTTTGTTAGATAGGGCGTTTTGCATTTTCTGCAACTTCATTATTAAGGATCTTATAAAAACAGTCATAAAAGATCAGAGATGTCATCCAAGCATTTTTTTGAAAAATCGTAATGTAGTAGGCTGTTACATATTTTGAAACACTATGGATTGCTGGATAAAATCTCGTCACTAACTTTTAAAAGGCAAATATATAAACATACTTTATGGGGTCGCAAATTAAACTTTGTATGACAGCCTTTTTAGGGGGCGAATATAAGGTGTATGTTTCACAAAAATGTAAGGAAAAATTAATGGGAGTCGGTCTTACATTGCAGCCGTGTAGGGGCAACTCCGGGGTAATTGTAGAGGTTTTTATGTGCAAATTTTAGAGGAATAAACAGTTAATTGTGGTTTCTGTCTTATGTATATCTCTGTCAGTTATCGGGCGATTTTGCTGAATTTTAATAGCGAAATTCTCGCAAGTATACCTGATGTTTTGATACCAGAAACAGGTCTGAGAAATATCAAGGGGCATAAGAAACTTGATTTCAAACAAATTAACGGACAGACGAGCATCGCTTAATCAACTTTTCTAACTATGAGGATCAAGAAAATATATACTTCATGTGGTCGCAAATGGATATTAAAGGAATTAAAAACGGAATGACAAACTGATACACATACATATGTATACCCTTATCACTATGTAAAGGGTATAAAAATATAGTGGTCATCATATGTAATTTTGCTTGTTGCATGGTGAGTGAACGCGACAACGTCAAACAAGATAAGGCTAACTATTTTTTTCAAAATGGGAAAGTCGAGAATTTATTTTAAAAATTTCTAAAATCATGTGTATATAAAAAATTTCTTGACAATTGTTTTTCTTACGGATTTTAATTATTTTTAATCCCTATAACTGAACAAAAAGTTTGTATATTGTTGATGCACAATGAAATCTCATTAATTCACAATTTTCGATTTTCTGGAACTATGTTTGAGCATCTCTATACATAATTTTAACCAAAACATTTACTTTATACAAAATATTTTTGTAATAGAGGGTGATGATATTAAAAGAGATATTAAAGTCCTTTGCGGTATTTTTCGCCCACTGTAAAATCGGTCATTCCTTTTCCCGATACACCACAGGTACCAATACCAACTCTGCCTTCAACGTTTTCTGGAGAAGCAAATATGCTTTTAACTACAATTCCGTGCTTTTTAGAATTTTTTGATGCAAAGTTAAGCCACTTATTCTTGTCCTGTTCGCGTTCTTCTTCTAGTTCTTTAAACCGCTGTAGTTTTTTTTGTTTTCTCTTTTTAAGGTATTCCTTTTGATTAGGTCGGTGTCGTTTATTTGATGGGAAAACTTCGTTGCGAGCGGTGCGTTCTCGCAGTTCTTTTAGCAGTGTTGTAGATCTATTCTGATAGGCATCAAATATAACACTAACTTCACCATCATCCGTTATACCCTCTATTGTTGCATCATAGTATTGGCCGTCTTCTGTCCATTTTGCTTGGCATTTATCTCCAATTTTCCATGTTTTACCTGGTCCTATAAGTTTTTCCGCTTCCAATAACGCGGCCTCAATTTCGTCGTAGGACGTTTTCGATGTTGAAGGCTCGATGTAGGCGGATTTCTTTTGCTCTTCTAATTGTGTTTTGATGAGATCACGAGTCAATTCAATGACTTCCTCCAAGTCTTTTTTGAGTTTAAGCAATTCATCGTTTTCTGGATCAGTCAGTAGAGCTGCCTCAACCTAAGGTTCATGCAAATTTCAAACAACATTGTTTACTAAAACCTTAAATTATAATCTTTTCGTACCTGTTGGAGCTGTAATTTATAGTTCTGCAAGTCGTCAGCCATCTAACAATATAAATGAATATATTAATTTCTTTAATAATTTTAAACAAATGATTATTCTAAATATGTATTTGCTCCTGGTATTTGTGCTGATATAAATATATACTTATGTATGTACCATGTGTATGTACATATCAGAGAAACAAGCCGATGTCAAATGATCGGCGGCGGCGGCGCACGCTAAATCAGTCGGCGGCGGCGGCGCTTAGACAAAATTGACGGCGGCGGCTTAAATGTCGGCTCAAGTGTACTATTTCATACAATACCTTTGAGAGTTGTCAGCAACCTGTAGTGCCATTCAGTAACTTTTAACGATCGTTATATTTATCGACAGAAATTGTGGTTTGCAGCTACGGTTAAGTAATTCACTAAGAAATGTTTAAAGATAGTGAACAACTTGATTTTTGTATATATTTTTTTTTCAATAAAGTGGCTGTAAAATAAATTTCAAAAGAACGAAAGGCAAAATAATAATAATAAACTACTAAATATTTAAACGTCGTTCTAAAACACAAAAATAACTTTTGTCGATAAAATTAACAAACAAAAATTATTGTCATTAAATTAACTAGTGTTTGTTAACATCGTTAAAGCATTTTGCTGTTTACTTAACAATAACAGCTTTCTTTAACAATAGCGAATATCGTTAAAAAACTTAATTGAATCGGAAAATCGAAATATTTCTTGTTAACCTATTTAAACGATGCAAATATCGTTAAAATAAGATACTGAACCGCAGTACTAAATACTGTATGATGAAATAACATTAGGCAAGTGATATAACCAATACACCTTGAACTTGTCTTTTTAACACGACATTTTTGGACACATAAAGCTTTCCAAAATATCGCCAACATTCAGCACCACCACTGGTTGTCACAATTTTTGCAAAACCTTTTGTTTGCTAAGAGGTTCTGATAATAACTAATTTCCTTTTGAGGGGTTTGCACTTCTTCAGAATTTTCTTCTTCCGAAGACTGCTCTTTATTTTTTGTTAAATATAATATAATAATTATTATTATGTCTATTTATTCGGCTTAAGTTCATTATTAAAAATGTGATAGCTAAGAATGGAAAATTTTATTAAAAATTAAGTAATTCCGATACTAGCCCAGTGTAATGCATTTTCGAAATCAGCTACGATTTCCTGTCAGCACTCTTTCTATTCGGTACTACTGTAAGTTGAAAGTTGATTTGTTCTATTTACACAAACTTTAATTAGAATTTGAATACTGGATTTCTATTCATATTCCTTATTGTTTAGACCGAACTAAATCACATACAACTCTATGTTCTCTTATTCTCATTCTATTTGCATTTATCACTAGTTACTTCTATTATTTATTTTTATTTTCATTTTTGCTTTTTGGCCATCCATTGGATGACACTAAATTTATTTAATTTTTAAATATTTTTATTTATCATTCTGTTATTCGATTGCTTTCGATAATTTTTCTATTCATAATTTTACATTGAGCCTTGTGTTTGTAATACATTTATGGTTATTTATTTGAACTTTTTCTATATATCTTAGAATTATGTCTTTTTATTCGGCTTAAGTTCATTATTAAAAATGTGATAGCTAAGAATGGAAAATGCATTACACTCGGCTAGTATCGGAATTACTTAATTTTTAATAAAAATTTCCATTCTTAGCTATCACATTTTTAATAATGAACTTAAGCCGAATAAATAGACATAATTATAAGATATATAGAAAAGTTCAAATAAATAACCATAAATGTATTATAATAATTATTGTCTTTTGCACATTTTTAAAAATTTTAACGACACTTAAAATTTTAAAAACTAGACGCTTCACTTTTTAATAATATAAGCTAACGGCACTTTTATCTAGAAAAATTTACATAAGTGCAAACATTAATATTATTTTTACATTCTGTACCTATTTAACGCATATATGTAAGAAAAAAGCATTGCCACCTTACATACAATGTAGCAGCGGAGCTGATTTACTCGGCGGCTATGCTTGCGCCGGCTCAGCTTTTGAGCCAATATAAATCGGCGGCGGCGCGGCTATCGAAAATACACCGGCGGCGGCTAGAAGCCGGCTCTGAGCCGATCGGCTTGTTTCTCTGGTACATATTCATATATTTTTATACATTTATTTATTAAAAGTTGCCACACCAACTCCAATAATTGTGTTGTTTTTTTAATTTTTTTCGCAAGTTTGATTTGTATGTATGTCTTGGCGACACAAATCCATGTCTTGACATATCGTCGTGTGATATCTTATTTGCCACACGTAACCTTATGTGATTGATGCAATGTAAAAACTCTTACCTTGTTTCAAATCGCCAATTTTACAGTTTATTATTATTGTTTTGCCCAGTGATATAATTTTTGCGATTTTCATATTCAAAAAACTGAATATATGTATAATAGAGACCTGCACCAAGTCCAATTCAAGCTAATTCAAGAACCGCATAATTTTCTAATTCTTGTGTTATTGTGTGGTTAAACGGTTTAAGTGCTGAAATGTAGAGTAGCTAAAACAGTTTTTGTGCTGCAGTGTAGAGTAGCTAAGAAAAAAGAGTGGTGTCGAGACTGTGGTCGATAAAAAAAATTACTGTGCCTATGGTGTGGCAACAACAACAAAGACTTAAGAGTTATGTTGTTGTTATGTTAACAAATAATAATACACACAAAGTTGAGTGGGTACATACACAAGCAAACATATACACAAGCAGGCAAATCAATATAAAACTCATGCGTAATTACATTACATTACATACATATGAACATTCAAAATCAACCCCCGTTTTTTATAACTATCACACCAGGAACATCCCGCCAACAGTAAAGTTTCGAGACGAATTGAAATGGAAGTGTGCGATCATGATGACTCGATGTTCCGTGGTTGTTTGCTTAATTGTGCTTAACTGTGAATATATTTTTCATTTAAGTTAAGTTAAGTAAACAAAAGAGATGGCGAACAATACAACGCAGTACTTAATTTTGTGTGTGCACACGTAAGGTATATGAAATGAATTGAAAATTCGAGATGATGCCTTATTTAGTGTCGTCTTGGGCTGGCCTCTAATATATAAGGTATAAAAGCAAGAATTTATTTGCACAAACCAAATATCCATTGTCGTATATCAGTATATAGTAGTGTTTAAAATGATCAAATGCGGCGTAAATTCTTTGTGTTTCTCTTTGGGTGAATCTCCAGACTCCTTTACATTTTATTTAAAAAATTAATAAGTTTTTGAACTTTTTTTACAAAATGTGTCTATGAATGTTTTTTTTATATGATTTTAGACATCTGTTTAGCCAAGGACCACAACAGATGAACAGGAGCAGTGTACATTGGCCATATTAATGTGTGGCACATGTTCTGTTCAATGTATTTACCAATTTGATGGTTACTGTAGACAAAGTGTTATTGAGCAAAACATATTGTCTTGGGATTCAGGCTTGCCGCAAAAGCCTAAAAAAACCAATAATCACTAGACGGTATGATACACATGTACTTGTACTTGTGCTACACATAGCAATATTGTCGTGTAAAATGTTATTTGATGCATGGCACACCAAAGTGATTGCGAAAGAGATGATAGAAAACCTTAAGTTTTTATAATTTTTTAACTTATGTTCAGTAGCGGATTTAGGCATGGCCCATCTCAGGCACTCTTTGAAGTGCCGCCCTTTTTGATTATATGTGACATTTAAGTCACATATAATTACTAACAGTCTTTTGTCCACTGCAGTATAATTCAATTATTAAATATTGTTTATTATTTTCGACCAAAAAATTTATAAAATTTTACACATAACTTTTTTAAAGTTGCTTCCAAAAATCATTTGGATTTATACGATGACTTTTTTATTCACAACTTTTTTCACTTAGTCATCTTTACTTCTTCTTCCTTTGTTTAATTATTTGCTATTTTTATTCAAACTATAAAGATTTTATACAAATTTTTTTAATTTTATTTCTTGTTTCTTTTCCTTTTATTATTTTGTTTGACTTTTTATTAAATTACTAAATATAATTTACAAAAATCGTACTCCTTTAAAGCATATTTTATTTTATTTTACCATTAAATTTTGGCGCCCTTTATATTATGCCGCCCTAGGCCCTGGCCTCATGGGCCTAGGCGTAAATCCGCCACTGCTTATGTTGGCTTTACAAATTGTTATTGGTCTCGGCATATAAAAATCATAAATTTTCGAACTACGTATTAACAGTTATTGAGCTTGCTTCAAAAAAAACCAAAAGTGCACATTTCCCTTTGTTAAAAAATACGTTTTGTGAAAATATATTCCTTTGTTTTGTTTTCATAACAGAACGCCGTATGTCTTAATTTATTTTTTTGTGTTTGTTCACCCTCTTTAAATGATAATGTCGCAAAAAAATTGGTAATCAATACGATATTTAGTTAGCTCCGATATATATAATAATTTCGAGACTAAAAAGTAGATTATGGATTTAAAAATGGATGTAATTTTAAATACTAACAACTTTTTTTAAGTTTACACGCTCTCTGCAACATGTCTGTGCAACCAGAAAATTTCAATATCATTTACATACTTGAAGCTTAGAATGCAACACGAAATGAATTCATAAATACGAATTCACACTATGAAACCAGCAAAAAAGAATGCCTGTAGTGCGATTCCGCAACGATTCGACGATAGTGATATATATCGGCATAAATTGTCGTTTCAGACACGGTTAAGTAATTCACTAAGAACTTTTTAACGATTGTGAGAAAGTTGATTTTGTATATAATTTATTTGAAAAAAATTGGTTGTAAAATAAATAAAAAAAAGCGAAAAACATATATGTATTTAAAATATAATAATAGTAAAAATAATGTATAATGTACAAAATAACTTTTTGCGATAAAAATTAACAACGCAAAAATTATTGTCGTTAAATTAACAGGTATAGCGAATGTTAACATCGCTAAAACGTTTTGCTTTTTACCTGACAAAAACTGCTGACTTTAACGATGCGAATATCGTTAAAATAAGTTACTCGATCGTATCACTGGGTGTATAAACATGTTTTAAATAGTGTACCTAGCATAAGAACTCACACAGGGATACTCCTAATTTAGCCAGACCATGGTAATATAATCACCAGGTGGAAGCATTCGGAAGAGAATTTTTGACTTTTTTATTTATTTTCTTTTTTATGTATGGAGTTTGACAGCATGGTGGTGAGATAAATTGAACCGTATTGTTAAACTACATATATAAACAAGAAGAAAGTAAGAGTCAAAAATTCTCTTCCGGATGCGTCCACCTGATAATCATTTTCGCCATGGGCCAGACGTTCAGGTTTTTCCTTTCAAGTTGCAATACACTTAAACTTTATTTAAAGTTGCTTTCACACATATTGTTTTTCAACTTTATTTGAATTGATAACTGTGACCATAAATTTTATTTCTTAAGATGCTGCGTCAAGGAATGAACTTAAAATGCTCACTTTGCGGCAGAATATTTGTTAAACGAAACACAAATTTTGTTTTATTTATATATTTATATCTTTTTTTTATTTATTTGCGACTGAATTGTAGTACAACGACACACAAACTATTTACAATATTTTATTTATATATGTACATATGTAAGTATACGAAAATTTAGTTAAAATTATTTGCGGTATAATATTTGTATAAGCAAGCACGTAAAAAAACGTAAATTTAAAAAAAAACTATAATCAGCTTTTTACTTAACCAACAAGTTAAAAGGCGACTTGAATGGAAAAATTGATCTTCAAGTTGTTCGTTATGTTCGAAAAGTTTGAGTTTGTTAGTAAAAAACTTTAAGTGTATTGCAACTTAAAAGGCAAAAATTGAACGTCTGGCCGCAGTTCTCCAAAGTTGTTCGAAACATAACTATTCCTGGAAAAACTGGGTATGGTTTCAGATATTTGGCAAACTTTTTTGTTTGTTAGTAAAAAAGTTTTAAGTGTATTGCAACTTGAAAGGCGAAATTGAACGTCTGGCCGCTGTTTTTTAAAGTTGTTAAAAACATAACTATTCCTTGGTTTACTGGGTATGGGGGGACATAGGCAATACCTCCCTCTACACACAGGTTTCAGATAATTGGCAAACGTTTTTGTTTGAACCCAGTGGGTCTAATAAACTTTTGAGTGAAATATATAAAAATAGTTTTTCAAAAAAGTTGTTCAAAACATAACTATTCCAGAAAAAGTGGGTATCAGGAAATAGCTTCTTCTTTCATGTCCCTTTTTCATATTTTTGGCACATGTCTTTGTTTGGACCTAGTATGCAAAATATGTACTACATTGGAATAGTGTATAGCAAAAATGTTATATATGTATAAATTCTAACCAATTTTTATCGTTATTCAGTTAAGTTATTATAAAATTAATAAATATTCTTGTTTATTTCCCATGATAATTTTTTATGCTGCCATATTAAAAACAGACATTTTGTTTAGTAAAAGCGTGTGTATAAGCTTGCGGTTCCAATTTTAAAGCGCATTTACTCTCGTAATTTTAAAACTAGTTTATGATAATAAACTACCTTCAAAAGCTATACCGTTTACATCAAAATATAAACTATTTAAGTTGTTTATGTTTGACAAGTCATAAAATGGTTGACATATATGTATATTATAATTTTTAATAAAAGTATGGTTTTTAACGTATTCTTCATTCATTCATCTAAAAATCGTCGTTTTTTTTATCAATTAATTTATTTTACTTTTTTTTTTGTATTTTGGTATTTTGTTTTTTTTTTAGCGATAAATGCGAGGCGCATTCATCAGGTGAGAGCGGTTCTGCAAAAACACTTAAGGGCTAACTATAATGTGCTTTTGCTTACTTAAGTAAAAGTACGAATGTTTAAACGTGTATGGTGGTTTTCAGACAAGACTAAATGTGCTGGCATAAAATCGCAGTTTGTAGGCTTTTTCGGTGAAGAGAGTGGTTTTGGTTGGCATAATTTTTTCAACCAGCTTCAACCCCGCACAAGCAGAACAAAACTAACACATACACACTAATGAACGTGAAATAAGCAAAGAAAATACTAACACACACAAAGCTTTGTATACGTGCACAGTTTTATGCCAGCATAATTAGTCTTGTGTGAAAACTAAAGAACAAAATTTTGTGCGGATTAAAAATTAGTCTTGTCTGAAAACCCCCTATAACTATAATGTTCTTAAGACACTTTTCGTTAAGTTTCGTCAAGTTACATTTGTATAAGCAAATATCGAACCTGATCGTACTTTGCTTAATGTATCAGCTGTGTATACTTGAGTTGCGCGCACTGTTGCACTTTTAAGTAAATTTTTATTTATGTGAAAATTTTTTGTATATATTAACTTTTATAATATAATTTTATTATTTATTTGCTAATGGTTTTAAATTTTTAAGTTTTAGATGTTAGTTAAACAACATTTTGCGAAAAAAAATCCATATATTTGGAATATAGAAGTAAAACAGTTTTTGCAAAAGTACAAATATTTGCAACTGAGTTCTGCAAGTATTTAAGTTCAAAAAGTACAATATAGCCACTGAAAAGTCTTCAATAAAATGATTAAGCATTTGACAGGCTTTTCGTTGATATTTGACATTAGCTTTAGTTTGTTTAAGCACAATATAGTTAGGCCTTTAATCGTCCTAAGAATGTCAAAAGACAGATAACAAAAACTAACAAATTTTTTCTTCTTCTTTTTAGGATTTTCTTAGAATACTAGTTGTTTGTAAAAAAAATTTAAAACATAAACAGAATTTTACATATAAATAACGAAATACCGTTACTCAGCTGATTAACTAAGGCCACCTGATACATGCACCTTGGACAAATGCCAAATTTCACTAGCATTGCCAGAAAAATATTAAACAATAGATTACAATACATTAACCAAAACTAGTATTTTGAAATTATTTTATCGCAAAAACATGTTTATGATGTGTATTGATAAATACGTTTCTCAAACTAGTTTAACGCCATAAACAACTTTTTACCTGTGTATGGGGTAAATGTAAATGCGTCATTAGCCATTTAACTTATATATTAGGGCAATTTTGAAATTGAGGGAGGATATCAAATGCGCTCTTTGAAAAATTGAGTGAACCAAAAAAACTTTGTTATCTTCTCACACGTAAACTTGCGGCCCACATGGATATTTTTGTGTTAGCAACAGATTCTGACAATTGCCATCATAAAAATTTTTACACTTCTGTCTCGTGTAGACTACAAGTAATGTAAGGCAAGGCGCATGTATACAGGTGGGAGCGGTTCTACAAAAACAACTAAAATGAATGTCAATGACAGATAACAAAAATTCACAAATTCTTTTCTGCTTTTTGAGCTTTTTCTTAGATTAGAAAAACGATAAATTATTAATTAAAATTAGAGATTACCATATACATATTATTATTTTTTATAAAAAAAAGGGGCGGCTTAATTTGAGCCAAAAAAATCATCAGCGGCGGCGGCTTGATACATATATGATCGGAGGCCCACGTAAGCCGATTGTTAAGTGTTCGGCACGGGTCTCTGATTTTGTCATGGTAATTGCACCATGGATTTGGTATTAAGAGTTTTCTGAGTACACAATTGAATGTGAAAAATGCCACATAATTCTGGAGACTTCATTGATGAGAAATCAAACAAACTAAATGGAAGCAGTTACATGAAGCTGCAACAGTCACAAGTTATACGGAATAATATATATGGAATTTCTCAATTGCTTAATACTGGACTTACTGCAGAAGTTTTAGATACATGTATTAAATTAATTGAAGCTGGTGTTCATCCTCAAGCTTTAGCAGAAGTTGTCACCCAAATAAGACGCGAGGTAGCTGCTTTAAATAATGATGAAAACTAATAAAGCGAGCAAAATGTAAGGCCCTCTAAAGTTTACGTTTCTTGAAAGGCACTGAACTTTTAGGTTAGTTTTAAATACCAAACATAATGTAAAGTAATACATCGTAGGTATAAACTGTGATTTGTGAAAATAGTCGGAATAAACAGAATCTTATTGTTTGAAAAATACTAAATTTTGTGTACATGCAAAGGTGCTTTTAGATGGGATGTGTTTAATCATATCACACACCTAATAAAAAAAACAGTTAACTCAAAATGTTTTTTTAAATCATTCATTTTTTTAGCTCCCAGATTAAGTATACCTATAACGAGAACAAAAATTTTATTTGCAATCAAATAAACTTATTATACCCTTCACATAGTGATAAGGGTATATATCAGTTTGTCATTCCGTTTGTAACTTCTTTATTATTCATTTGCGACCCCATAAAGTATATATATTCTGTATCCTTATAGATAGGGAAGCCGATTTAGCGATGTCTGTCTGTCCGTCTGTTGATATCAAGTTTTCGGAGTCAAATAAAAAGATACAGACCAGTTAATGGTGTCAAACTATTAGAAATATCCTGGAGACAATCGCTATTTAAAATCAGCAAAATCGGTTCACTATTGACCGAGATATAATCGAAAACCCAAAGTAACCCATTTTTTTTTAGGACAAAATCCGTGCATATATCCCTATATATCTCAGTAAGTATAGTCACTCTTGCCACAAAACTTGGCACGGATACTCCTAAAGAAGGGACATAAATAACGGAAAAAGTTTTTTCAGATAGGACCAGGGAAAGGGGTATTTTTCCTACAATTGCACAAATTTGGTGAAATATTTTATGCGCTATATCTCGTAAACTAGAACAGCTATCGACTAAAAATGTTCTACAAAAAGTAATTGTACGCTAAGGGCTACGCTGTAAAGAAAAAAATTTTTTGAGTGGGGGCAAAAAAAGGTGTAGCTCCCATACAAATTAGTGATTTGTATGAAATATTCGATACGTTATATCTCGGAAGCTATAACAGATATCGAAATGAAATCTTCTACAAAAAGTAATTGGGCCATAAGGGCTACGCCTTAAATAAATAATTTTTTGAGTGGGGGCAAAACAAGGGGTAGCTCCCATACAAATTAACGATTTTTTTGAAATATTCGATATGCTATATCTCGGAAACTATAACAGATATCGAAATATAATATTCTACAAAAAGTAATTAGGCAAAAAGGGCTACGCTGTAAAGAAAAAATTTTTTGGATGGGGGCAAAAAAAGGGGTAGCTCCCATACAAATTAGTGATTTGTATGAAATATTCGATACGTTATATCTCGGAAGCTATAACAGATATCGAAATGAAATCTTCTACAAAAAGTAATTGGGCCATAAGGGCTACGCCTTAAATAAATAATTTTTTGAGTGGGGGCAAAACAAGGGGTAGCTCCCATACAAATTAACGATTTTTATGAAATATTCGATACGCTATATCTCGGAAACTATAACAGATATCGAAATCAAATGTTCCACAAAAAGTAATTGGGCAAAAAGGGCTACGCTTCAAAGAAAAAATTTTTTGGGTGGGGGCAAAACAAGGGGTAGCTCCCATACAAATTAACGATTTTTATGAAATATTCGATATGCTATATATCGGAAACTATAACAGATATCGAAATGAAATGTTCTACAAAAAGAAATTGGGCAACAAGGCCTACGCTTCAAACAAAAAATTTTTTGAGTGGGGGCAAAACAGGGGGTAGCTCCCATACAAATTAACGATTTTTATGAAATATTCGATACGCAATATCTTAGAAACTATAACAGCTATCGACATCAAATGTTCTACCAAAAGTAAGTACATCAAGGGTTTTGTTTTAAAGAAAAAAGATATCGGAATCAAATGTTCTACAAAAAGTAATTCGACAACAAAGCCTACGATTTGAAGAAAAAATTTTTGGGGTGGAGGATGGACAAAGGGGATCTCCCATACAAATTAACAATTTTTATGAAATTTTCGATAGACTAAATTTAGGAAACTATAACAGAAATTGACTTCAAATGTTTTGCAAAAAGTAACAGGATAAGACCCACATTCAAAAAAAAGTTTTTTTGGGCAGGGGAAGGGGTAGCTGTAATACAAACTAAGAATTTTTATGAAATTTGCGATACGCCACATCTGGAAAACTATAACAACTATCGACTTTGAATATTCTACAAAAAGTAATAATCAAATAATTTATAAATTTTGGAAAAGAAAGTTGGAGAGGAGCAGGGAACGTTCCATAAAAATGAACAACTTTTATTAACCTTTTAATATAAATAATGTCAAAAACTTTTATTACTGTCGACCTCAAACGTTCCTCATCTATTTCTATTATCCATACGAACGTTAACATTTTGTAAAGTTTTCTATGGGCTTAAAACTCACACAAGGTATTTTTTTATATTATTTGCAGTACAAAATAACTCGGCTGGGTATATTTAAAGACCAATGTGAAGGGTATATAAGATTCGGCACAGCCGAATATAACGCTCTTACTTGTTTTTATATGATATCGCTCCTTTTGTTTGTTTGTTTGTTAGTTTTTAGGTTAATTAGTTTTGAGAAAAACTAATTTTAATTTGGCCGGTAAATTAATACATAACAACATCACCAATTCTGGCTAGAATATAGGTTAGGTTAGGTAGAACAGGCAGCCGTTGAAGGAAAGATTACAGCTCACTTGGGTCCGCTTAATTCGGTCCCTTTGTGTTACCTGGAGAGGCAGATAGAATAGCTTGAGATAGAAGGAAAGAAGAAATAAAGAAAGAATTGAAGAATGAAGCAGACTTACCAGGGTCTCTGGTGGGAATCGAACCCACAACCCCCAGACTGATAGGCTTGTGCACTTACCACTGACCTACCGGGGCACCCCTGGCTAGAATATACTAGCACCGTTAATTCAGTTGAAATATATATTTTTTTTTCCTTGATGAGTTTAGTGGTTCTCCTCCATCATACAAAATCTTTTTTGCATGCAGACAATCATAGAAGCCTCCGATAACTGTATCACGGCACAGTTATGTGACGCCACGACAATTCCCCACATGCGAGAGTGAGACGCAAAATTCTCGAAGTGCGATAAAAAGGGACGGCCTGGTTGTCCTTAAGAAATAATGACCAACGACGCGCGAGCTCTTTACCTCACCAGAGCTATTTTACGACTGAATATCGCTCCTTTTGAATTCAATATGAAGTAAAAAACCCCCAAGTTAAACTATGATTTGAAGTTGTCAATAGGTGTGTTCATTTACAGAAAATTATCACTTATTATCGATAATTATTACTAGTAAGTGTTCACGTACCCAAAAAATTAGCAGCTAGAGAGCCAAAAAAGAGCGTAATATGTTTAGAAACAAAAATGTTTCTGATAATTTCTGCTAGTAAAAATTTTACTATCAGAAATTATTCAAACAGTCTTTCTGTCATTATGCTTTGAAAAAAAATTTAAGTTTTAAATTTTTATAAGTTTACAATAACAAAATACATTTGCTTGCAAGTTTTGACTGTAAAAGTGTTCATTTACTTTTAAATATTTTTGAGAGCAATTTTTAAAATATTTCTCTTTACTCTCTCGTTGCTAGTAATTACTGGAAAGTTATTGAACACAACTAATGTTTTTCATTGTGTGTAGGGTTTTTTCCCCAGATTTTTTTGCTTCTCGGGAAACGGTAAATCAAAAATGAATTTCCCGGGAATCCCTCTCTTCAAATAAAGAAAAATTTACGGGTTGTGCCAACAAACAGCGATGCCAACTTAGCTATTTTAGAGCTAAATTAAGCTCTTTTTAATTGCTTCAAACTCGAAAATTTTCTCGTTAGCTTTTTAAAAAAAAAAAAAAAAAAAAAAAGGAGCTAACACAGCTCTTTTCAACTATGGAAACGGCACGTTTGGCACTTTTTGCATTTTATAGTAAATTTTTGCGTTTTTGCCCTATTGTTTTGTCTTTGTGGCATTAACGAAACATACAAACCTATTCACTGATTTATTTCATTTAATACAAAGCCTGACAAATAAAATTATTATACCGACAGATGACTTCGATTATATAGCTGCAGAATTTGAATCTTAAATAAATAACAACTGTTTTCTAGGATATAACTTTGAGAAAGCATGCGAAGATTCTAATATAACTGAATCAGAAAAACATATCTTTAAACGTAATATAATACAATTCATAAAAACTCTAGTTTATGAAATTATGGCAAAGCTCCCAACAAATTTTAAGATGTTGGAATAAATTACTGCATTTAGCGTACAAAATGTTTTTTTGCAGGATTCAGAAAATACTTTGTGTTATTAAAGAATTTGAAGATGATTTTAAAGAAATTGAGCTGTAAAATTGGTAAAACATTTAAAACTGTACCAGTGGAAAAATTTAGATAGAACCGAATAATTTTGATCGAATTGCATCATTGTTTGTTTTTAAATTTCTTCGTATCCATATTCATACATATATATTAAATAGTTAATTCATATAAAATATGATTTATTTATGGCGTTTAAGCTACGAGTTACCAGCAAGCGTACTCGTATTTGTAATAATAAATTCAATTAAAACATAAAAAATATATAAAAACAAATCTATGGCCGAAAGAAGAAAATGTTACTCTTTTTGACAATGATTGTTCTTTTTTGACTTAACTTATTTATATGTAAATGTGTATGATCATATTGTTAATGTTAATAAACATTTGTATTAATTGCTGCTGTAAAATAAGTTTATTTAATAAATACATTCATCGATTTAAAACGAAAAATCTTCAGTTTTTAAATTTATCTCCTTTTAGCTCTTTTTAATTACTCGGTTGGCTCTTTTTGCCTCTGAATTGTTGGCATCACTGCTAACAAAAAACTGTTTTTATTTTTAAATAAAAAAATGTATGTAAGTTAATACATACATATAAAAAACTTACGAATTCAAAAAAGAAGATCAAAGTAAAACTTAACAATTTAGTCCAGGGTATACTTAACCAGGTAATCAAGGCGAATTCATAAACTTTGCCCTTTGCATATACTTTTTGTGTTGAACGGTGAAATTAAAAAAAAAAATAAAAATTTTATACAAAATTACATATATGTACATTTGAAAAGTACGAAAGTCAAATTTATTATAGTCAGCTGGGGTCTTGATATTACCTCTTTGACCGTACCCTGATTGCAATTATGAATAAATTTCAACCACTGTAGAATGACACCAGCGGTAAAGTCTTCGTAAGGCAAAAATCCGATTTTGTTTCATATTAACGCTCGTATTTATAATAATTATAGTAGGCTTATTAAAGGATTATTTGACAATTTGCATAGACATCTCTTAAATAAGCGCGAGGTTTTGTATGTCTCGGGATTCTTGCACAAAATTCCCGGAAAATCGGGAAATGAAAATTGAGTAATTTCCCGCGAATTTTTGGGACGGGAACTCCTGGGAAAAAACCCTAATTGTGTGTGATATGACATCCATTTTTCAATCTATGTATGTCAATTGCTGAATATATTGTTTTTATACCCTTTACATAAGTGATAGGGGTAAATATATGTAAGTTTGTCATTCCGTTTGTAATTTCTTTATTATAAATTTGCGACCCCGCGTCTTTCCTGAAGCCCCCCGATACATAGACCCGTAAGTGGTATCAAACTTTCAGAAATATCTGCAAGAAAATCGCCATTGAATTCGAGTAAAATCGCACGAAAACTGACCGAGATATAACCCAAAAACCAAGACTACCTCTGTTTATTTCTTTAAAATTTGTACATAAAAACCTCTACAACTGCCCCGGGGTTGTCTCTAAAATGTGCAATGTAAGACCAATTCCCATTAATTATTCCCCACACCCTAACTCCGCCCCCTGGAAAGATTGTCATACAAAGTTTACTTTTTTAAAAATGTTATATAAATTGCTCCCACAGCTTCCATGGTTCTCCTACAAAGGTAAAATGTAAGACCTACCCCAATTAATTCGTCCTCCCGAACATTTTTGTGGAACATACCTCTATCTCTAGCCCCTAACATGGTTGCCATACAAAATTTGAAAGAAATAGGGTAAAACCCCTACAACTTCCCCGGAGTCACCCCTAGATGAATAAAATGTATCACAGCCGCCATTAGCTTTCCCTCCCAAACATATATCTATAACATACCTACCCCCTATCAGCGTCACCTAGTGGGGCTGCCATACAAAACTTACAAAAATGATGATGAGAAAATGACCACAATTTCCCCAGAGTCGACCTTAGAGAAATAAAGTGTACGACCGACCCCCATTGGTTTCCCCTCCCAGACATACTCCTGGAACCTACTTACCCCCAAGCACCTAACCCTAAGAGGGTTGCCATACAAAATTAAAAAAAAATATGGTAAAAACCCCCACAAAATCCCCGGAGTCGCCCATACATAGATAACTAAAATATATCACAGACCCCCATTAATTTTCCTTTCCAAACATATTCCTAGAAGATACTTACCCCTTATCTCTATCACGTAAGGGGGTTGTCATACAAAATTTTAAAAAATTTAAGTAAAAGTCACTACAAAATGTGGAAAAAATTAGGGGAAACCCCCTACAGCTGCCCTAATCATCCTAAGAGGATTAAAATATGACACCGACCCCTATTTAAAAATTGTAAATATTTCAAATAAAAAAAAAAAATTAATAAAAACAAAAAAGGTTCGGGATTTCGAAAGTTCAATGTGAAGGGTATCTTAAATTCGGCACAGCGCTCTTACTTGTTTTTTTCATAATATATTTGCTGGATTTGCTTAATTTGTCAAACAGTAGTCGCGCGCTCTTTTATTTACTTCATGGCAGTAAATATAGCTTAAGGTTTATTGCGGGAAGTCCAGCACAACTTTTAACATTCAAGGGGAGGAAATATAATCATAAGGAATGTAAGCCAACCCCCCGGTGCACAATTTGATCTTTTTTTGTATTGTGCTGTTTTCAATTTTGTTTTGTGAGGTTTTACCCATGTACGCAAACATCTGCAAAGAAAAGAAGTAATTTTTGCGTAGGTTAGGTTTGCTAAAACAGGTAGCCGTTAAAGGAAAGGATACAGCTCACTTGGGTCCGCTTAATTCGGTCCCATTTTTTTTACCTGGAGAGGCAGATAGAATAGGTTGAGGATAAGAAAGAACAGAAGAATGAATGAAGCAGACTTACCAGGGTTTCTGGTGGGAATCGAACCCACAACCCCCAGTCTGGTAGACTCGTGCACTTACCACTTATATGTTTTTTAAAATTTCTTATAGATATTTCAAAGCAGCGTTGCCAGAAACTATTAGAAGAAAATCATCATTTGACAAGAAAGAAATCATATTTTAAAAAAAAAATCTTTACGTTTTTCTTAATAAATTTTATATATGAATACTATATGCAAAAATGGTAGCAAAAATTAAGTTTTTATGTATAAGCACATTTACTTTTCATTGAACAGTGCGATTAAATTTTTGGCACTTTTGACCGAAACTATTTACAACCAAGATGCTCTAGCAAAATTCTCTTTAAAGTTACCAAAACGAAGTTCTCATCTAAACTTTGAATAATTTTTCATCAATTAAGCTTAGAAAATTTTAAATTAAACCTGTCAAACAAGGAAATTTCGTACCTGAAAAGCTTAAAAGGTCACGTCTTAAGAGCTTTTTTAATTAATTAATTAGGCTGGAAATTTTTTAACAAACATTTTTAGATAAACTTTTTAATTTTGCAAAAAATCTATTTTCTAAATTAAACTCTTTATTAAAAATTATATTTGCGGTTGTTGGTTTTTTAATATTTTAAACACTTTTTATTTTTTGTTAAACTAATTGTTTTAAGACAAATATTTGTTTTATTTATTTTGGCTTTAGTCCGTATTTAAATTTTTTTTATTTAAAAGAAATGAAAATTTTTCTTAAATGTTGTGGTTTTTAGCTGTTAACATCACCTATTTAACTTACATATTACCCAGAAAAAAATAAATATTTTTATTTTGTAAGTTAAGACAAAGTTTAAAATTTTTTTAAGTAGTAAAAAGAATTTAAAAATATAAACTGAAACCAAAATAATAAAAACAAAAATGTTTTTAAGCGTTAAGATATGGCGTTGCATTTTATTATACATTATGATAATTATTTATATTTAATAGAATATTTTTCGGAAATTTTTTTTGACGTTAGTTAAATATAAAACCTTATAAAACAACGTCTGTTTTTTCTCAAACCAATACTTCTAATTATATAATTATCGTTATTCATTTGTGTGTATGGAGGACGTAGGGTACGTATTAGGGTGGGTCGATTTAAAAATCGCACAAATCGTAAGGAAAATCGTATTTTAAGGATCAAAATAAGAAAGTAGGGTCAAATTTTGTAAAGTCTCACTCTGACCCATTCAGAGTTCCTCAATCGAGTCAAAATGTATGACCAACCCCAACTAATTTTGGATGTCCGGCCCACCTATGCCAGTGGCATACCCCCTGGAACCACCCCTGGGGGACTCCAAAAAATCACAATTTTTGATACTTTACGAAATAAAATCAGCGAAATGGCTACGTTTTTTATTTTTGGAGTTTATTTTTTTCTTTAGAAATTTATTTAGTCAGAATAAAATGAAAAAATGAATTTTACTTAGTAATAGAAAAGAAAAAAAATTATTGCTTGCAGTCGTTTTTCCTCAAAGCTGGGCAATTTCGCACGGCTCTTAAATGTCGTCGCCATATTTCCCGGAACAACTCGTTGGAAAACGCTAGCCAGCAATTGAACGTGTCGTTCCGATATTTGTATGTGTGATGGAATTTTTGGATCAAAAAACGGTGGATCATTTTGATTTAAATATTATTTTAATGTATCGTACGGAATGCTTCGTGTGAATGGTGCTTTAAATACGTTATTTATGCCATTTAAATTGATCATTTCCGTATAACCTGTGCAAATAAAGTTTATATCTGGTTTTTTATAAACTCTTAACTTTCGTTGGTAAATACATAGGTTCGATAGCCTAGAATTTTCTTTATAGCACAGTCTCGCTGTTCTTTGCTATCATCAAACAAACAACATTGATAGCAAGATATTTTCCGAATGCGCATAATATGAATTATCTTTAATAACTTTATTGACAATACTTCGTAAATGAGGTTGTAGAAACCGTGACCAACTAATGAACTTGAAAAACAAGTAAGAGCGCTATATTCGGCTGTGCTGAATCTTATATACCCTTCACATTGACCTTTCGCAATCCCAAAATTTTTATTTTTAACCATTTTTTTACTTATCAAATATTTCTAATTTTTAAATAGGCTCTAAGGCCAACTCTAAAGAAGTTGTGGGCATTTTATCATTTTTGTAAATTTTGTATGGCAACCCCCTTAGGGCGTGGAGATAGAGGGTAAGTATATTCTAGGAATATGTTTGGGAGGGCAAACTAATGGGGGTCGGTCGTACACTTTATTTCTCTAAGGCCAACTCTAAAGAAGTTGTGGGCATTTTTACATAATTTTTGTAAATTTTGTATGGCAACCCCATTAGGGCGTGGAGATAGGGGGGGAGGTATGTTCTAGGAATATGTTTGGGCGAAGAAATTAATGGGGGTCGGTCGTACACTTTATTGCTCTAAGGCCAACTCTGAAGAAGTTGTGGGCATTTTATCATTTTTGTAAATTTTGTATGGCAACCCCATTAGGGCGTGGAGATAGGGGGTAAGTATGTTTCAGGAATATGTTTGGGAGGGCAAACTAATGGGGGTCGGTCGTACGCTTGATTGCTCTAAGGCCAACTCTGAAGAAGTTGTGGGCATTTTATCATTTTTGTAAATTTTGTATGGCAACCCCATTAGGGCGTGGAGATAGGGGGTAAGTATGTTCTAGGAATATGTTTAGGAGGGCAAACTAATGGGGTTCAGTCGTACACTTTATTGCTCTAAGGGCAACTCTGAAGAAGTTGTGGGCATTTTATAATTTTTGTAAATTTTGTATGGCAACCCCATTAGGGCGGGGAGATAGAGGGTAAGTATATTCTAGTAATATGTTTGGGAGGGCAAACTAATGGGGGTCGGTCGTACACTTTATTGCTCTAAGGCCAACTGTGAAGAAGTTGTTGGCATTTTATCATTTTTGTAAATTTTGTATGGCAACCCCATTAAGGCGTGGAGATAGGGGGTAAGTATGTTCAAGGAATATGTTTGGGAGAAGAAACTAATAGGGGTCGGTCGCACACTTTATTGCTCTAAGGCCAACTCTGAAGAAGTTGTGGGCATTTTTACATAATTTTTGTAAATTTTGTGTGGCAACCCCATTAGGACGTGGAGATAGGGGGTAAGTATGCTATAGGAATATGTTTGGGAGGGCAAACTAATGGGGGTCGGTCGTACACTTTATTGCTCTAAGGCCAACTCTGAAGAAGTTGCGGGCATTTTATCATTTTTGTAAATTTTGTATGGCAACCCCATTAAGGCGTGGAGATAGGGGATATGTTCTAGGAATATGTTTGGGAGGGCAAACTAATGGGGGTCGGTCGTACACTTTATTGCTCTAAGGCCAACTCTGAAGAAGTTGTGGGCATTTTATAATTTTTGTAAATTTTGTATGGCAACCCCATTAGGGCGTGGAGATAGGGGGTAAGTATGTTCTAGGAATATGTTTGGGAGGGCAAACTAATAGGGGTCAGTCGGACACTTTATTGCTCTAAGGCCAACTCTTAAGAAGTTGTGAGCATTTTTACATAATTTTTGTAAATTTTGTATGGCAACCCCATTAGGGCGTGGAGATAGGGGGTAAGTATGTTCCAGGAATATGTTTAGGAGGCAAACTAATGGGGTTCAGTCGTACACTTTATTGCTCTAAGACCAACTCTGAAGAAGTTGTGGGCATTTTTACATAATTTTTGTAAATTTTGTATGGCAACCCCCTTAGGGCGTAGAGATAGGGGGTAAGTATGTTCTAGGAATATGTTTGGGCGAAGAAACTAATAGGGGTCAGTCGTACACTTTATTGCTCTAAGGCCAACTCTGAAGAAGTTGTGGGCATTTTATCATTTTTGTTAATTTTGTATGGCAACCCCATTAGGGCGTGGAGATAGGGGGTAAGTATGTTCTAGGAATATATTTGGGAGGGCAAACTAATAGGGGTTGGTCGTACACTTTATTGCTCTAAGGCCAACTCTGAAGAAGTTGTGGGCATTTTATCATTTTTGTTAATTTTGTATGGCAACCCCATTGGGGCGTGGAGATAGGGGTAAGTATGTTCTAGGAATATATTTGGGAGGGCAAACTAATAGGGGTTGGTCGTACACTTTATTGCTCTAAGGCCAACTCTGAAGAAGTTGTGGGCATTTTATCATTTTTGTAAATTTTGTATGGCAACCCCATTAGGGGGTGGAGATAGGGGGTAAGTATGTTCTAGGAATATGTTTGGGAGAAGAAACTAATAGGGGTCGGTCGTACACTTTATTGCTCTAAGGCCAACTCTGAAGAAGTTGTGGGCATTTTCATATCATTTTTGTAAATTTTGTATGGCAACCCCCTCAGGGCGTGGAGATAGGGGGTAAGTATATTCTAGGAATATGTTTGGGAGTAGAAATTAATGGGGGTCTGTGATACATTTTTTTCCTCTACGGGCAAGTCCGGGGAAGTTATAGCGGTTTTTACCTTATTTTTTAAAAGTTTGTATGGCAACCATGTCAGGGGCTAGAGATAGAGGGTAAGTATGTTCCACAAAAATGTTTGGATGGAAAAAATAATTCGGGTCGGCCTTACATTTTACCTTTGTAGGAGAACCCTGGAAGCCGTAGGAGCGATTTTAAAAATGTTTAAATTAAGCTTTGTATGGCAACGCTGTTATATGTATGAACACTAATACTAATAAAATTTTTGTTTTGGGTGTGTTTCAATAATATAGACATGACTGATTCTGTTTTTTTCTTTTTTTGTTGTTTTTTTATTATTACATGTAAAAGTATGTTCTTTGTTGTTGTTGTAGACTCAAAAAACCGAGGTAGTCGTGGTTTTTTGCTTATATCTCGGTTGTTTATCGGGCGATTTTGCTGAATTTCAATACCGATTTTCTTGAGACTATCTGTGACAGTTTGATACGACATTCGGGTCTGACCGATATCGGGGGGCTTCAGAAAGTTGATTTCAACCAAAACACGGACAGACGGTCAGACGGACAGACGGACAGACGGACATCGCTAAATCGGTTTCCCTATCTATAAGGATCCAGAATATATATACTTTATGGGGTCCCAAATGGATAATAAAGGAATTACAAACGGAATGACAAACTGATATACACTAGTCAGAAAAAGTTTGCGTACAACCGCACTAAAACACAATTTACTAGAAAAAAAAGCATTTAGATATATTTTATAAAATTAAAAATTCACTTTATTTCAATATTGTAATTCAGTCTTTTGTTAAACAGGTATATTTAAAAAAAAAAAATTAATTAAAACTAATAACAACAACAAAATCATGTATGAATGCAACAAAGGGTCAGAAAAAGTTTGCGTACAAGTTAAAAAAGTTAGCGAAAAATATTTTTAATAAAAAAATAACGCTGATTTAGTAACTAGTAGGGTATCCTTTACGTTTTAA
This sequence comes from Melanophora roralis, assembly GCA_963583895.1. NCBI lineage: Eukaryota > Metazoa > Arthropoda > Insecta > Diptera > Rhinophoridae > Melanophora > Melanophora roralis. The sequence continues at coordinate 84,659,666 of OY757187.1, read as the reverse complement.
TACTTCTGCCAAACGCTTAGGCATTGAGTTTACTAGCTTTGATGTTTCTTCGGATGAAATTTTACTCCATTCCTCTAGGATAACGTTTTTCAGCATTGTTTTGGACGAAATACAATGCTCTCGAATTCTACGCTCTAGTAAATCCCAGAGATGTTCAATGGGATTTAAATCGGGTGATTGGGGAGGTGTATGAAGTTGTTTCGGGACGTTGTATAGCAACCAAAGCTTTACAATCTCAGCAGTATGCTTGGGGTCATTGTCCTGCTGAAATATATATCTGCCAGACAAGCCTAGTTTTGCCGCACTTTCATTTAAATTAGCTTTTAGTACGTTTAAATACATCCTTTTGTCCATAATAGACTCAATAAATTCAATACTTCCTACGCCATTACTAGCCATACAACCCCAAACCATTACACCTCCACCCCCATGCTTAACAGTGGCTGCGAGATTCTCCTTGTTTAATGCTGTATTGTTCTTTCTCCAAACAAGCTTGCGTCCTTTTATTCCAAACACACAAAATTTACTTTCATCCGAAAAGATAACCCTTTCCCAAAACTCCTTTGGCTTATTAATGTGCTCTTTGGCAAAAGCAATTCTCTTCTGTCTATTTACATGGGATATAAAGGGCTTCTTTCGGGCAACTCGGCTATGATAACCAGCTTTTTTGAGTATTTTACATACGGTGTCACTGCAAATTATCTTTTGAAATCTATTTTCTACAACCTTAGCGATTTCAGCAGCTTTTGTTTTTGGGTTAAGTTGAACCTACTTTAAAATAAAGCGTTTTTCTCTCTCGCTAAGCTTAGGAGGTCGTCCAGAACGCGGTTTTGAAGCTGAACTTCCAGTTGATTTGTAGTTGTAAACCACCCTTTGAATTGAAGAATGAGCTCTTCCAACCGTTTTACCAATTTCACGTAGTGTTTTGCCTTCTTTCCAAAGTTTGATTATTACATCCCTTTCAGACTGATTTATAGCCCTTCTCTGTTGTTCCATTTTAACTGAAATTTTCAAAATTCTAATGCAAACTTTACCAAATAGCTTAAAAGGTCTTTTAAAATTCTTACAAAACTTATAAAAATCGTTTATTAGTTGTTTTGAATCAAATGTCAGAACAAATTTGCAAATCTAACGGCTGTATTTTTTTTTTGTACGCATACTTTTTCTGCGGTAGTAATGCCAATCTTTTGCAAAACATAGTGAAATTAAAAGTTGCCACATATTTAATATGTTGTTAAGGAGCTAAAAATGTTGTTTAGGAATATTGCTTTGCGATTTAATTAAAAAAAACATAAAATAATAAATATAAATAAAAATTTACATGTACTCAATCTTTTTGTTCGCTTTGTACGCAAACTTTTTCTGACTAGTGTATACCCTTATCACTTATGTGAAGGGTATAATAATGCACTACCGTACACGACAGAGCTGTAATACTTGATATTGAAGTACATTGGCACATAACATATAATTATATACATATAATATAATATATATAATTATAATCGTAGTAATCTACCGGCCTTGGTAAGCCAGCGAGAATGTACAACCTGGTTTGGTGTTAGCCCAATCCACCGAAACCACGCCGCTGGAAACTGCATGAGCCATGTCGTATAAGTAAATCGAATCGGTAAAAAAATTAAATTTTTTCTGGAGCAGGGGGCATTATTTTCAACTTAATTTTCTAAAAGCCGTCCATGACCTGATATATATAATAATAAAATAATTAAAAACGGTTGACAATTATAATAAATGAGTGATAGCAATAACTTACCGGAAGAGTTTCACAAGTTTCGATTTGATGTCTAAGTTTTTTGCTTGCCGATCTTGGTCCAGTGATGGTTGATTTATCCAAGCTTCAAACAAATGCCGAAACGGAAGTTCGTTGAAGTGTAGAAGGCAAACGAACCAATACAGTGGAATTCGAATCGTCGTATAATTCCAAGGGTTGGGCCAGTGTTGGCTCACCGTCAGTGCATATGCCAATTAACGCATCCAGTGATATATTTTTATAGTTAAAAAAAAAATCATATAATTTGGCTGTTTTGCATTCAGCGGGTTTCAGTCTTACGTATAATACTTCTCATCAATTTTATGTCTCGTTAAGGTATCAGCTTTTCTGCCATCGAATGAAAACACCAACAAATTGGTATCATCAAGCACTTCCTGTCTGCATTTCTCTTTTTCTCTGCGAACTTTCAATTTATCCATTATGAGAGGTTCGCCATGCTTATCTTGAATTTTTAAATCTTGGAGAAAAGCGGTTCCTTATGCTAATGCTACTCTATCGGCACACCAAATCTGTCACATATCAAGGCAAAGTATCGTCACATATCAAGGCAAACAATCGTAAATTTCTGTGTATTGTGAACTTGTGATTGTACCCATATCTTCTTAAACCGATGGCGGTGCGTATGTTGAATCACCGGAATCTTGATATGTTGGCATTAATGACATAGACGTTGCTCCATGCTCTTCAATTTACATCATAAATGCAGCCACTGTTAGTCATCTCTAAATATGTTGATCGTGCATAAAGTCGTTGAGGCGTTCTGGAACCAAGTCGCATGCACAAGGAGCTGCCCTCAAAACCCATATACATGTTCCAATGTGAAGAACTATTTTTAGAGATTTTAGAAACTCTGAACATTTTGTGTTTTCCTTTTTGCTCTTTATTTGTTCTTGATATTTGTAAAGCAATCTAGTCAATTTAAAATACATATAAACAATTTTTTGCCAATTTTCAATATCAAGTTTTTCCCAAATTCCAAACAATACTGAATGATTTATAAGAAAACTTTTTTGGTCTGTTTTAGCACGTTCGCTAAAGTAAAAATAGCCCTTAAATGCGCAGCGTATCTTTAAAGATACAACCAATAAAACTGGTTCTATTTCCACATTTATTAAAAAAAACGAGAAAAAATTTGATGGCTACTACCAACAACACTTTTTTCTATTCTGAATTAATTTTATATTCAGGGTGGTATGTTTTCCAAAAATATAGAGCCGTAGATTCAAAATTGTAAAATATGAACTTTTTGGAATTAAGCTAAACAGTACCCAATCTTACTTTTTAACGAATTTTCTCAAAAAAAATATATGTTGATTAGAATAGTGTTATTTAACTATATAAAATTTTTCAGTACGGTCTGATTTATACTTTCGCCAGAAAACCTTATATAGTGGTTGTATCTTATAAGATACATTGCGCATTCCACACTGATTATGAATTTTGGCTGTTATTGTTTCATGTACGATATTTGTATTGAAAATGTCGTACATGAGCTTGCTGGTGCACAAGCTGCTTGTATAGCTTATGTGTTTTATTCTTGTTTTGTCGCTTCGTATAATTTTATTTTATTCTAATTAAAATTGCATATCGTCACAGAAAATGCAAAAGGCCCTATCTGACAAAAAATTTAGTATTTACTTTTTTATTTGTTTTTGGCTGAATAGTCAAAATACGTTTTCCCACAAAACTCTTTTTTCCAGTAAAAATAAATCTTTATGTCCTTTTTAACTTATATTGCAAAATCTTTTGTTAATTGTAAATATATATATTTCATAGGGTTTGTTGTTGGTTAAGCTTGTCTATATGCAATGAAATGCATATAGACAAACTTAACCAACAACAAACCCTATAAATTAACAAGAAAATTGGGATTAAATCCTAAATAATTTAAAAATTGTATATATATTTCTTTTAAACAAGTTTTTTGCTTCTCATGTAAAATTTATAAAATGTTAGATAGGGCGTTTTGCATTTTCTGTGACGATATGTAAATATGGATGCGCTATGACAAATTGGTAGATCCAAAATGACAAATGATGAAATATGTTAAATACTTTGCAATAGCGAAGACTTTCCTTATGACAGCACTGATAAAAGTAGTGATGATGAAATTGAAAATCCCAAAATAGTGTCCACTAAAAATAAAAATGTTGTTCTTATTGATAATGACACTGAAACAGTGGAAGAATCTGAAATTAGCTTTGATATAATTGCTTCAATTCATGGCTCGTTTATTGCATTGATGAAAGACGATAATGTGCTCTCAAGCCCCATACATTCTCCTGTAGCTGCACGCTCAAATTTTGCTGAGTCTAGTACCCTTCAACCTCCTGGCCTAGTATATAGTAATACTTCTAGCTCCCCACCACGAAATTCTGCTGCCAGAAATGGTTCAATATCAAATCCTATTGCTTCCAGTACCCCAACTTCTGGCTTACAAAGTACGCCGATAGTGAGCACTTAAGCCCGTTAGATTCTCCTGTAGCTGCATGCTCAAATTTTGCTAAGTCCAAGAACCCTTCCGCCTCCTGGCCTAGTACAATGTAATACTTCTATCTCCCTAGCACAAAATTAAATAAGGTGTTCCTCCAATCTCCTGTTGCCAGAAATAGTTCAATATCAAATCCTACTGCTTCCAGTACCCTAACTGTTGGCTTATACTTTTTGACTATAAAAATAAACCAAGAGATGCCTTGTTACGTGGACGACCGAATTTTGAAACTGAAATACAATTGAAGAGGCATAAGCCAAATTCACAGACACCGCCTCCAAAAGATGTGAGATTAGATGGCACCCAACACTGGACCGTGGCCAGTAAAAAAGAAAAATGTAAAATGCCAGGTTGCACAGGACAAACAAAAATTTTTTGCAGCAAGTGTGAGCTAAATTTAGGCTGACCATTGAAAGAGTTTGTTTTTTGAATATCATAACCAATAAATGTAACATTTGAAGGAAATGTACTTTAAAATTTTTTGTATTTCATATTATTAACTTCTATATACATATGTTTACACGATTTATTTTCAATAAAAAAAAAAATTATAAAAAAAATAAATAAATACTAAAAAATAAAAACCTAAATTTTACCAATTTTGTATATCATATTATTAACTTTTATATATTAAAATAATTTTGAAATCGAAAAAAAATCAATTTTTAATAATTTTAATTTAACTGAATGAATTTGAATTATATTTTATACAATTACAATAATCTTTCATTTTTTTCTTATAAAAGTTTACTTCACTCAAATAAATAATCTCTTATTCTTTAAGCGATTCTTTTTGTGTGTGGAGTGCGCAGTGTATCTTATAAGATACAACCAGTTTTTCCTTAATAAAATTAAAAAAAAAAACAAAATATTGAAAAAATAAAAACGCAGTTCTTAATCTTGTGCTTATTTATATACAATATATTTTTTTCATAAAGATACAAGACCGTGCGCATTTAAGGGATAATATCTCAAAATGCCCAGAGTAAATTAAGATCACTCAAATCAGTAGACACACTAAAAACCGTTACATCATGCTTGGGTCAGAAAATAGAATAATCACATTTTCTCTTGATTTAATCTGATGTTAAATTTTTAAGCGAATTGAGTTGAATAAAAATCTGCCTTAAATAAAACAGCTTCGTTTGGTCAAAGCATGAATTTATTCATTTTGTGAGTTTTATTCACATGATTGAATTGAACAAATAAACGGTTGCTTGTCAATAAATTAGAGTAAATAAAACTTTAAAAGAACCAGAGTTGCCGTAGTATAACTTTTAAACGGGGCATATATTTAGGATACTTTTTTATATAAATAACAGCTAGAATAAGTAAAAATAATTTTTTACTCAGTTTTAACTCAAAACTGTAAGTTCAGAAAGGGGAAATTATACATTGTTTTTTAACTATTTCCAGATTTACATAATGAATTTTTTTTTCATTAAATTATTATAAATTCTCTACGTATTTTATGGTGAATTTTCACGTTAAAATGTTTAAAGTCATCGACGTGAACGCTTTCTGTTTAAAATCACATTACATCAGCTAATTAGAATTTTACCCAAAAAAACATGATTTAATCATGAGCAAACCAGTCTCTGGCTTGGGTATATGACTCATTGGGCTTTCGATAATTGTTGTGGCTTCATCTTGCGGTGTACAGGATGGGGAATTCATTGTAATATGATGATTGTTTAATTAAAAAACTATGTAGATTACGCTGCATACAGCTATATATTGTTTATTACCTAGCTATCAGGCATTACCAGTATTTAACCCAAAAATAACACAAGATTCTCTTTTCATTTCATTCTGACTAAATAAATTTCTAAAGAGAAAAATAAACTCCAAAAATAAAAAACATAGCCATTTCGCTGAGCGATTTTTTTTGCCTCCATACAAATCGACCCTCCCTAGTAGTATGTTAAATGTATTAAACACAACATACATTTTTTTTGCTTTAAACATTTTTTGCTAATAAAAGCTGTTATACAATTTGGTTATTTATGCACACTTTTATAATTTAAGTATAAAAAATCATAATTTTTGAAATTAAAAATCATAATTTGAGAAAAAAAATCATCAAATCATAAAATTATCATTCTGGCAACGCTGTTTCAAAGTTATAAATTTGAGTATCATAGTTTTATTTCTAGTAAGAACCACAGAGGCCAGCTCAAGACGACACTAAATAAGGCATCATCTCGAATTTTCAATTCATTTTATATACCTTACGTGTTCACACACAACAATAAGTGCTGCGTTGTATTGTTCGCCATCTCTTTTGTTTACTTAACTTAAATGAAAAATATATTCACACTTAAGTTAACAACAACGGCACATCAATTCATCATGATCACACATTTCAATTTCAATTCATCTTGAAACTTTACTGTTGAAGGAATGTTCCTGGTGTAATAGTTTTAAAAACGGGGGGCGTAAACAGAAAATATAATATTTTTTGTAGATGAAAAAAGCTATAGCTTTGGGAATTTCCTCCATGACAAAAGATGTTTCTACATTAGTCAATTGGGTTTTAACCATTACTCCGACAAATATTTTTGAGTTTATGTAATAGGTTTTCATCATTTCAAAAGTAACAAAGTAATCAGTGGTTGTTATTTGTAACATTTTTTTATAGCATAAAATATTGACCTATAAGTAGTTGCCTTGTTAAATGTTTTTAATATACACATTTCTTTGGCATAGCGTATAAAAAAAGTTGTGAATAAAATTTTTAAATTGATGCTTGGTAACTACATAAAGGCGGGCAAAAAACCAAGCGGCTAACGTAAATTTTTCCAAAACAAAGGTCAGATTTTTCACTAGCATTGGATGATGTTAACGGACTTGAACCAAAATTAAAATTTTTCGAAATTCGTATACATATATACAGGCCAGTTTCGGTTCACTGTTGAACAAACTAAAAAAACTGAAGATATATATACGACTTTTTTGTATATATTTTTTGAGGATTAAAGTTCCCCCCCCCCCCCCATCATAATTTATTATTGAATCTTCGCTTATGCGAACTAACAATAAGTAATCAAATCTTAAGACTAAGTAATTAATAGTAGTCCAGCCAGTGCCAGACTAAAATTTTAGCTCTCATAATAGAGTTAGTAAACTTCATCTAAGCGCAATAGTATCCATCCTTTTCAGACGGGTGTGACCACTATGTTGCAAGATGTTTCGAGCGAGCGGATTTGAATGTATCACCAGTCCTTTAAAGCATTTTGACGTACAAACTTTCAGTTTAGATAGTTTTAGATAAATTGTTTTATAATATGCATGTCCAAATAAATAAATAAATATTTTTTATTCAGTTGTAAACATAATTTTTTATATTAATTAAAAGCTAAATGAATATAAGATTTAGTCACTCTAAAATTCGGAAAAAAAAATGTAAAATAAATTCTAAATTTATCCTTCTCTTTCCCCTATTAATCCTAATTATAATTATCTCTAAGCTGAGTAATTATGATCACAAAATCTAATTCTCGGATTTTGCTTAATACAAAAACACATAATTACAATGCATGTTAAAATTTATTCGTGTATTTTGAAATTTTTTAAGTAAAATCGATTTTTTAAAATCAATAATCGATTTTAATATAGATTTAGTAGTGCGATTCAGTAATATACCTTATATGTACCTATGTATGTATACATATATGCTTAAATGTACATACATACAAACATACATATAACAAGTAAGAGCGCTATATTCGGCTGTGCCGAATCTTATATACCCTTCACATTGACCTTTCGCAATCCCAAACTTTTTTTAGTTTTAACCATTTTTTATACTTATGAAATATTTTTAATTTTTAAATAGGCTCTAAGGCCAACTCTAAAGAAGTTGTGGGCATTTTCATATCATTTTTGTAAATTTTGTATGGCAACCCCCTCAGGGCGTGGAGATAGGGGGTAAGTATGTTCTAGGAATATGTTTGGGAGGGCAAACTAATAGGGGTCGGTCGTACACTTTATTGCTCTAAGGCCAACTATGAAGAAGTTGTGGGCATTTCATCATTTTTGTAAATTTTGTATGGCAACCCTATTAGGGCGTGGAGATAGGGGGTAAGTATGTTTTAAGAATATGTATGGGAGGGCAAACTAATGGGGGTCGGTTGTACACTTTATTGCTCTAAGGCCAACTCTGAAGAAGTTGTGGGCATTTTATCATTTTTGTAAATTTTGTATGGCAACCCCATTAGGGCATGGAGATAGGGGGTAAGTATGTTCTAGGAATATGTTTGAGAGGGCAAACTAATAGGGGTCGGTCGTACACTTTATTGCTCTAAGGCCAACTCTGAAGAAGTTGTGGGCATTTTATCATTTTTGTAAATTTTGTATGGCAACCCCATTAGGGCGTGGAGATAGGGGGTAAGTATGTTCTAAGAATATGTTTGGGAGGGCAAACTACTGGGGGTCGGTCGTACACTTTATTGCTCTAAGGCCAACTCTGAAGAAGTTGTGGGCATTTTATAATTTTTGTAAATTTTGTATGGCAACCCCATTAGGGCGTGGAGATAGGGGGTAAGTATGTTCCAGAAATATGTTTGGGCGAAGAAACTAATAGGGGTCGGTCGTACGCTTTATTGCTCTAAGGCCAACTCTGAAGAAGTTGTGGGCATTTTATCATTTTTGTAAATTTTGTATGGCAACCCCATTAGGGCGTGGGGATAGGGGGTAAGTATGTTCTAGGAATATGTTTGGGAGGGCAAACTAATAGGGGTCGGTCGGACACTTTATTGCTCTAAGGCCAACTCTAAAGAAGTTTTGGGCATTTTTACATCATTTTTGTAAATTTTGTATGGCAACCCCCTTAGGGCGTAGAGATAGGGGGTAAGTATGTTCTAGGAATATATTTGGGAGGGCAAACTAATAGGGGTCGGTCGTACACTTTATTGCTCTAAGGCCAAATCTGAAGAAGTTGTGGGCATTTTTACATCATTTTTGTAAATTTTGTATGGCAACCCCCTTAGCGCGTGGATATAGGGGGTAAGTATGTTCTAGGAATATGTTTGGGAGGGCAAACTAATCGGGGTCGGTCGTACACTTTATTGCTCTAAGGCCAACTCTTAAGAAGTTGTGGGCATTTTATCATTTTTATAAATTTTGTATGGCAACCCCATTAGGGCGTGGAGATAGGGGGTAAGTATGTTCTAGAAATATATTTGGGAGGGCAAACTAATAGGGGTCGGTCGTACACTTTATTGCTCTATGGCCAACCCTGAAGAAGTTGTGGGCATTTTTACATCATTTTTGTAAATTTTGTATGGCAACCCCCTTAGGGCGTGGAGATAGGGGGTAAGTATGTTCTAGGAATATGTTTGGGAGGGCAAACTAATGGGGGTCGGTCGTACACTTTATTGCTCTAAGGCCAACTCTGAAGAAGTTGTGGGCATTTTATAATTTTTGTAAATTTTGTATGGCAACCCCATTAGGGCGTGGAGATAGGGGGTAAGTATGTTCTAGAAATATGTTTGGGCGAAGAAACTAATAGGGGTCGGTCGTACACTTTATTGTTCTAAGGCCAACTCTGAAGAAGTTGTGGGCATTTTATCATTTTTGTAAATTTTGTATGGCAACCCCATTAGGGCGTGGAGATAGGGGGTAAGTATGTTCTAGGAATATGTTTGGGAGGGCAAACTAATAGGGGTCGGTCGGACACTTTATTGCTCTAAGGCCAACTCTAAAGAAGTTGTGGGCATTTTTACATCATTTTTGTAAATTTTGTATGGCAACCCCATTAGGGCGTGGAGATAGGGGGTAAGTATGTTCTAGAAATATGTTTGGGCGAAGAAACTAATAGGGGTCGGTCGTACACTTTATTGTTCTAAGGCCAACTCTGAAGAAGTTGTGGGCATTTTATAATTTTTGTAAATTTTGTATGGCAACCCCATTAGGGCGTGGAGATAGGGGGTAAGTATGTTCTAGAAATTTGTTTAGGAGAAGAAACTAATAGGGGTCGGTCGTACACTTTATTGCTCTAAGGCCAACTCTGAAGAAGTTGTGGGCATTTTTACATCATTTTTGTAAATTTTGTATGGCAACCCCCTTAGGGCGTGGAGATAGGGGGTAAGTATGTTCTAGGAATATGTTTGGGAGGGCAAACTAATGGGGGTCGGTCGTACACTTTATTGCTCTAAGGCCAACTCTGAAGAAGTTGTGGGCATTTTATCATTTTTTTTGTTAATTTTGTATGGCAACCCCATTAGGGCGTGGTGATAGGGGGTAAGTATGTTCTAGAAATATATTTGGGAGGGCAAACTAATAGGGGTTGGTCGTACACTTTATTGCTCTAAGGCCAACTATGAAGAAGTTGTGGGCATTTTATCATTTTTGTAAATTTTGTATGGCAACCCCATTAGGGGGTGGAGATAGGGGGTAAGTATGTTCTAGGAATATGTTTGGGAGAAGAAACTAATGGGGGTCTGTCGTACACTTTATTGCTCTGAGGCCAACTCTGAAGAAGTTGAGGGCATTTTCATATCATTTTTGTAAATTTTGTATGGCAACCCTCTCAGGGCGTGGAGATAGGGGGTAAGTATATTCCAGGGATATGTTTGGGAGTAGAAATTAATGGGGGTCTGTGATACATTTTTTTCCTCTACGGGCAAGTCCGGGGAAGTTATAGCGGTTTTTACCTTATTTTTTAAAATTTTGTATGGCAACCATGTCAGGGGCTAGAGATAGAGGGTAAGTATGTTCCACAAAAATGTTTGGATGGAAAAAATAATTCGGGTCGGTCTTACATTTTACCTTTGTAGGAGAACCCTGGAAGCCGTAGGAGCGATTTTAAAAATGTTTAAATTAAGCTTTGTATGGCAACGCTGTTATATGTATGAACACTAATACTAATAAAATTTTTGTTTTGGGTGTGTTTCAATAATATAGACATGACTGATTCTGTTTTTTTCTTTTTTTGTTGTTTTTTTATTCTTACATGTAAAAGTATGTTCTTTGTTGTTGTTGTAGACTCAAAAAACCGAGGTAGTCGTGGTTTTTTGCTTATATCTCGGTTATTTATCGGGCGATTTTGCTGAATTTCAATACCGATTTTCTCGAGACTATCTGTGACAGTTTGATACCACATTCGGGTCTATGCGATATCGGGGGGCTTCAGAAAGTTGATTTCAACCATAACACGGACAGACGGACAGACGGACATCGCTAAATCGGTTTCCCTATCTATAAGGATCCAGAATATATATACTTTATGGGGTCCCAAATGGATAATAAAGGAATTACAAACGGAATGACAAACTTATATATACCCTTATCACTTATGTGAAGGGTATAAAAAGGATCAGATTGCTGGGCAATTTGAAAGGAATATAAGATTCGGTACAGCCGAATATAGCGCTTTTACTTGTTTATTTTGCAACTTTGTAATGCTGCAGTATAAAAAATATTAAGAAAATCAAAACTAAAAACAGAAATCGAGAAGCTTTTAATACAAGTAGATGTATGTATCACTTAAATAAAGCGTATACAATATAAAACGTTTGTTTCGTAGCTACATATGAAGTTTTAAAGGTTTTGGGGGTTAAAATTTTTCTTTCCTCCCACCTAAATCCGCGCCTGAATAACGAAATAACAAATTCCGGTAGAAAACAAAAAATTATATTATGTATATGCTTAAAAAAAGATAATTATGTATATAAAAATCAAACATTTTTTTATCGATTTCATGATGCACTAAATATTTATTTTAATTTACCATAAAAAACGGGTTTAACAAAAAAATATGATCTTAAAGGGAAAATATGCTATTAAATGCAAAACGATGTCAAAACAATTCGATGCCAAAGTTATAACATTATATGTAGCTTTATGCGACGAACAGAAAAAATAAGACTTTCTATATTTTTGGTTGGCCTGATAAGTACATAGCAAATAATCTAAGTTTTGACGCTTTTAAAACCACAAAAATTAATATCCCTAATTGTACGTCTTGACGAGACAAATTCATGCCTAGATCCAAGGATCCTAGCGAACTTGGGTATATATAAAGAACTGATGGCTTGTGGCCGGAGTCAAGTTCGGAGACCCTTGAACTGTAGATGAATACTCACTTCCCGGGTTGCAGGGAACTGGCTGCCGGAAAGCTATCCGGAGGGGATTTAGAAAACCCCGGGGGGATTGATGGTAACAGGGAGGGGGGCAGAGGACCTGGTAATGTTACATAGGGTAAAATAGGCTGTGGGTACCATTTAGCCCCATAAGTCACCAGGCCTGGACAGTATTTACCCGTGTATGTTACAGAATCTCTCGGATCAGGGACTGCTGCTCCTAACGATTGTGTATGCACTCACTTACATACCAGAGAGGTGGGTAGATGTAAGGATGATATTTACACCCAAGGCTGGTAAGGCTAACCACTCGAAACCAGTGGATGCTTAACTGAGAGGAAAGTCTGTTGAGAGTGCACTTCATGCCGTTTTATCAAGCCGTCGAAGTCCATGCATAAAAAAGTTTTATATACTTTCTCCTTTAAAATGCAGTTTAAATAATAATTAATCTATTGACCGCTTTTTGGTTATCCTGTTTTTGCAACAATATTTACACACACAATTTTTTTAATTTTGTATTAAATAAACTAAAAGATCTAAAATAAAATATTCGAAAAATATGGAACAAAAACTCTGGCACGACTGTTTATTTACATATTTTTTGTTTTTCAGAATTTGTCTACTTATGGCGCAGCATTCTATTAATTTAAGAGATACCGAACACGCATTAGTTTATTTTAAAGAATCCCTTAAATACACTCCCAACGATTTAGATGTATTGACGTCCCTCGGCCGTCTTTATATGCAAACAAATGCAATGGAAATGTGTCGTGAAGTTTGCCTCCAAATTTTGCAGATAGATAGCAACCACGAGGCAGCATCTGTTATGATGGCGGACTTATCATTTCGAAAAGTAAGTATTGGAGTATCCTTTTACTTGAGTTTTGGGTTTGTTTAAGCAAATAATTGGTCAAATAATCGATTTAGGTTTTGTTAACTCCAACAACTTGATATATTTGCGCAGCTTTTACAATTTTTCAAATTAAAATTCGATATGATGGGCATCAATACTTTACCGCTGAGTACCAAACTATCGGTAAAAAGTAATCGTATCGGTCAAAAATGCTTATTTCTAATTAGCATAACAATTTTGAACATGTTGCCAGTTTTATAAAAATTTAAATTTAAAAAACTAATTGAGTACAATTATAAATGCAGTATCGATCCAAGTTTGGTATACAAAACCACCACAATGCACTATTACTTCAAAATATCTGCTTTTGTAAAAAAAAAATAAAAAAACATTGGCAGTTATTACAATAAATTATGAATCAGAAATATTTTTTATCTAAGGCACAACAGAAATCATTCTAAAATGGTTTAATATACAGCTTAACTAACTAATGGCCGCTTCTTGAATTTGTGTTTAAACATGAACTAAGTTATGTTTATAGAACACGTTTGACGAAACGTCTTGGGCTTTTTGTGAGTATTTTGTTCTTTTTAGAAAAACAAAACACACGCAAAACATCCAAGACGTTCTGTCAAATTTGTTCTGTAAACAGCACGTTCTTAATTTTTATTTAAATATAAATAGGACTTAAATACAATTTCATTTTTTCAGTCAGTTATTAATAACGTATTTGTCCTTTAAAAAAATATTGTAATGTTACAAAAAGCTAAGCATAATCAGAAACTTCCCCTTTAAAACAGCCGTAAAGCAAAAAAAAAAAAAAAAAACAGAGGAAAATGATACAAACATATTTTTTTGTTCTTAAAATACATATTAACAAACTAACAAAATCATATGGTTATAACACAAGAATAATGAAATTAAAGATTACGCCGAGAAAAGTAAACATTTAAATATCTGTGCATCTAGGATCGTTGACGTCACGCACACTGCTTTCCTGTTGACTAATCCCTGCAGGAAATGTCAATAGTAAATCACTAGAAATTTGCTGTTGACACTGTCACCAGTACTACTGACAAGCTTTACCCCATGCAATGGTTTTTGCTATAGACATTTAACATTTGCGTGTCATTGAAAATCCACGACTGACATTGGTACTATTTTTATATTTTGGGGTCATATGTAGACATTGGAACCAGTGATTAACTACTACCTTTTAGCAATTTTAGTCGACAGTTCTACTAGCTATATCACTGGCAATGTGTTTTTGCAATAGACATTTAACATGCGTCTGTCATTGAAAATAATTATGAATTGTGTACATAAATTACTTTTAAAGCACAACTAAAAAAATTAACAATTAATAAAGACCATTCTGTCGCTGATACACTTTTGCGTTTGACGGCGACCTGAAGCTTTATTTTTTTACTGACAGTTTTCTTTTTAACAATGCTAAATATAAAACTGTAGACGTATTGTTAACAAAGTCGCCAAAGAGGCACCATAATTGTCGACAAAAGTGTTGACATGGGGAAACTTGTCCCCAGGTTTCCTTCAGGGATAATTTTTAGCTTTTAAGTTTATGTGCTTGTGTTTAGCATTCTTGTGCTTTTTGTTGTTGTTATTATTGTTTTTTATCCAAAGCTTTCGATTGTAGGGTTGCTTTCTATCACGAAAAACCAAAATTTTTTGCTACAAATTGCAGCTTTCACACTAGGCGAGGACTCCGTTCCATAGTACTTAATAAAACAAATTTTTTTTTTAAATAATTGGAAGTTCTTATTTAATAACGTCAAATAACGTGCTAAAAAGGTTATAAAAATTGAAAATAATTATATCTGAACTTTAAACTGTTACGTTTGGGTTTTACGCGAAATTTTTGTAAAACATTTTCAAATGAGGTGTTTACACACATAAATGCCCATCTGCATAGTTTGTTATATGAGATTTGAAAATATTGGTCTATACATTCTCAAACAACATACATATATTGACGAATGTAATCACTTCTCATAACTTCAAGCACATGAAAAGCAGATAGTATCAATACAGTAGTACATAAACTCACCCAATTTATGATCTAAAATATACTTTGCATCGTAGAATTGTTATTAAAGCGCCACAAAAGCGATCTGGGCTCGTACAGAGCTTGAACTGTACGAGCCCATACCTGCATACTACGACCAAGTGCGACAAACGAAAAGATGAACCTAGAATGAAGAAATGCAGCAACTGCGGTGGAAACCACACTGCCAACTATATAGGTTTTCCTGTTTTTATTTTGGTTAGGCGCTCATCTAAGCCGAAAATACTTTCTGCCCCTCCCCAGCAAATATGTCTCCATTAGCACAGCCAACAACGAATCAAGTTTCTCATGCTAACGTTTTAAAGTCCAGCCAGCCCAACACAAATCACCCTAACCAGCCAACAACACAACGAGAGGTGCCAACGAAAGAAGCAACCGGTCTCACTTTAAGTCACCTGGAAGCCCTAATTGGCAATATGGTCAAACAATTTACGCAGATCATGGGCAAAAGCTGGTATAATGCAAGAAATTAAAAAAACGCAGTCTGCTCCTCTGCAGGCTATGCTTAAAAGGCCATGAACCACTCTAGGGTTTGTTTGTGGAACGCAAACGGCATCTGCCAACAAAATAGAATTCCAGACGGAATAGACTTAGGTGTAGCAAAAGGTACATTCTCAAAACTTTTTCAAGCTCAAGCCTCGTTGAATTAATCTTCTGACAACTCACCCACAATATTCACTATCAGCACTCACTGCTCGGAAAACCTACCCAAAAAAAAAACAAAAAGGTAAAAGAGTGGCGTTTTGTCCACTTTGCTGACTTCCGGCCTTAATCTTGGATAATTATATAATATAATAATTTTATGTTTCCATGGTCATAATCTCCTTTTTGATCTTCTAAACGGCTTTTGACCTTAACCTGGGTTAATAATCCTTACTGTCATATATCAAAAATGGCAAAAAGTACTAAAAATTTAAAAAAGTACTTTTTGACTACTTAAAAACTTTCCCCTCAATCTTAGCCATAATTTTTAATTTCATATTTGAAGTCTCAAAATACAAAAAAAACTAAGAAATGTGAAAAATATAATTTTAGCCCACTTAGTTGACTTCTGGCTTTTACTGAATAGAAAATTTTAAAAAAATACCGAAAACAATTTCTAACTTTTTTTCTACGCCTTTATGTCTAAAATTTCAAAAAAGTAACAAAAACATGCATATGTTTTTGAGACCTGTCAAACGAAAAATGTTTTTATCTTTATTGGTTTAGAAATTACAAAAAGTACTAATGCATAACGATACCCTATTTCCTGTCCCTGAGGGTCAAAAACATTAAAAAAGTACTAAAATTATATTTTTTAATTTTTTAAAACCTGTCAAACCTAATTTGAATCATGTTTCTAGTTTTATTGGTTTCGAAGTTACAAAAAGAACCTAAAAAAGGCAAATACAGAATATTAACATTTTTTGGGTTCAAATTAAAAAAAAGTGACGAAAACATTTTATTATTTTAAGTGCGCAGCTCGACAGATAACAAGATTCTGTATCGGATAGGGAATTTTTAAATCTTTTGCTTGCAATTTGTCGTTTTGAGGCACTGTTCAAGTCAGGAAAGTTAAGTAAATTTGCCGGCAATTTATTAACTTTTGATGGTTTTGAGAGGTTTACAATATATTTTTTTGTAGCTAAAATGGTAACATATACGAAACCAAACTTCTGGTGAATCACAAGAGCGCTTACCGCACCACGGTAACAAAACTTTAAAATCTCAAGGAAAACTTTTTCAATCACCAACTTAAGAATGCAAAAGGCCTTCAGTTAGTGGTTAAAAGCATTGACTAAAATGTTAACTCGGATGAGATTAAAACCAGTTTGTGCATCAAAGGCTTTAAAGTCAAATATGTATCAAACATTAGAAATACGGAAAAATACCCTCAGCCTCCTAGTGGAGCCTCAGCCTGGTGATGTCAGTGTTCAACTGTCAGGAATATGGCGACAGTTGCGTTCTGTTTGTGTTGTGTGTGGAGATCTGCATGTTACAACGAGCTGCGACAGACCAAAAGATAATCCTAAGATAAACGCATTAAAGTCTAAGCAGCCCAACGCACGTAAGCCTAACTGGACAACAATGCAATAAGAGGTGCTAACAAACGAACAAACCGGGCCCAATTTCAGCCGCCTGAAAACCGCAATTGAAAATATGGTCAAACAATTCACGCAGATCATGGCGCAAATGGCTGGTATGATGCAAGAAATTCAAAAAATTTTGTCTGCTCTTTCGCAGGCCATGCTTAAAAGGCAATAAACTGCCTCAGGGATTGTTTCTGGAATGGCATCCGCTATTACAAAAACGAACTGGAATATTTTTTAATGAACCAAATAATTTATGTAATGTTGATTACCGAGACTCATATGACACCTAGAAGCAATTTTAAAATTAGTGGCTATACTTTTTATGATTCGAAGGATCCCAGGGATAGATCATGTGGTGGCTCGGCTATATTAATCAAGTCAAGAATTTAACACCAATGTTGTGTGGCCTTCCGGAATTGTAAATCCAAGCAACGAACGTGTGCATTGATGATTTTTTCCGAAATCTAGTTATTTCATAAGTGTATTGTTACCCCAGATTCTTCATAACGAAGAATCAGTACAACATTTTTTGCAAGTCATTAGACCCCGATTGAGAACTTCTGGAGACTATAACGCTAAGCACGTTTAATTCTGTCTAATTAGTCCCAGAGTCCCATTTCCGACACGGAATCATACCAACCTATTGATCAACGGACCATAATAAAATTCTAGACGTAATAGATTTCAGCGTACCAAAAGTTATATCCCCAGAACTTTTTCAAGCTCAAGCATCGTTGGATTTATCTTCTGACCACTCATCCACAATAATCACTATTTGCAGTCCTTACCGAATCGCAACTAGTAACTTTTTCTTATCTAAAAGAGAAAATTGGTTGAAATATGAAAAATATATCAGCATTCACTGCCCGGAAAACCTACTGCTAACAACTCCCGAAAACATCGATGATTGCCTGAGTAGTCTTAATGAAAACTTTAAAAAAGTCGTTGAACGTGCTTCTTCTAACTACCGTCAGGCCAAGTACAACAAAATTTATTCTACTGATGTGGAAGAGCTTTTATCTGAAAAAAGGAGAGCTCGAAGAGAATGGTAAAAGTATAGATCTTCCCAACTTAAAACTAGACTCAAAGAATGAACAAACCGATTAAAACACTTGCTGAACGTACACAGGGTGGCATTACTTAAGGATAACTTGGAAGTCTTAGACGCGCTTTCTCAGACGCTTGGGCTAAAGAAAAAGGTAGTTCCAAACAAAATAAAATTGAGATTCTTGCAAACGAATAAACGTTTTTAGCAACCATAAACTGTGGCAAAAAGTTATTGCCTCAGCAAGGACATATAGCTCTTATTTTTCCTTTTTTTATTTCAATACAGAAAACTCAACATTTTCCTAAAACTATAAAAAGTTCAAGTTTAATAAATAAAATGAATAAGTTATTTCTTTTACTTAAATTTTATTTTAAACCTTTTTCAGTTATATTAAAACAATAACTAAAAAATAAATAAAAACTAATTAAATTAAATCTTAGAAAAGTAAATAAATTTTTAATTAAATAGTTTTTACCTAAATTTTATTTAATCCTCTTGTAGGAGGGTTGCATTTTATATTTCAGGATTAGAGAACAAAAACAAATCTTAATCATCAAAAATCACTTGGTTTTAAAAATATTCCCCATGAAGATCTATACACTTTTGCATGCATTCGAACCAATGGTCGAAGCACTTTTGCCACTCTGATTGAGGGATCTCCAAAACATGCATTCTGAATACAGCAAACGCTTCTTCAGATGTCGAAAAAATTTGACCTTTAAGTTTGTTTTTTACGTACGGGAATCAAAAGAAGTCGTTTGGTGCCAAGTCAGGACTATACGGCGGATGACTCATTTAATCGATGTTTTGGGTGCTTAAAAATGCAGTTGTTTGAACCAATGTGTGAGAGCTCGCATTGTCGTAGTAAAGATTGATCCATCTTCGGCGGTTAGTTTTCCTGATTTCTTGGAAGACAACTGGCAAAGAAATGGTTGTGTACCACTCAAAATTGACTGTTTTGCGTTAATCTATTAGTACGGTTGCGACATCTCCAGTTTTTCCAAAAAAAACTGGCAACCATGTGCTTGGAAGTGCTTTGTGCGCGAACAACTTTTGTTGGACTTGGCTCATCTTGAAACACCCATACAGTCTACTGCTGTTTACTTTCGGCCTCATACGCGTAAATTCACGATTCATCACCTGTCACGATATCATAGACGTGTTTCGTAGCACCGCGATCATATTTTCTGAGCATTACTTTCGACCAATCGACACGAGCCTTTTTTTGAGCGATTGACAAATTGTGTGGGATCCAACGCGAAAAACTTGTTTTGACAGTCAAATGTTTATGCAATATTAAACAAATGCTGGTCCCACTAATGCCTAAGGTTGTCTCAATCTCACGATAGGTCACATGACGATCTTGCAATATCAGCTCGCGCACAGCATCAATGGTTTTCGGAACAACAACTGATTTTGAACGACCTTTACGAAATTCGTGTTGGAGTGAACTACGACCACGATTGAATTCACTATACCATCGATAAACACTGGTCCGTGATAGAGCTTCATCATCAAAAAAATAATTAAGTTCATCCATGCCCTGTTGCTGCGTTGATCCACGTCAAAAGTTGTAAAAAATAATCGCACGAATATGTTCACGATTAAGTTACATTTTTGGGTCGAGTTGAATCATTTAAGTTACTGTAAATAACACAAATAGCGCTCGTATGTCAAAACGTTCTGAGCACGTATGACCTAGAAAATGTGAAACTTTACGATAGAGCTGTCAGTTGTCAGATTGCAACACTAGTATTGCCAAATCCCGAAGCATAAAAAGCAAACCCTCGTACATATTAAATACTTTCAAAAAATTTCAATCTTAAAAAAAACACAAAAAAGAACAAATAAGAGCGCTATATTCAGGTGTGTCGAATCTTATGTACCTTCACATTGGCCTTTTTATATACCCAGCCATTTGATATGGCCAAGTTGTTATTGTATTGAAAATACTAAAATAAAAGAAATATTTAATTTGGGCTTTGAGGTCGATAGCTGTCATAGTTTTTGAAATATAAAGTTTAACGTTTGTATGTAAAATAGAAATACCATGTAATGTGGTGGGTACCACTCTCCCTGCTCCTATTCAACTAATATTTTTTCCCCAAATGTAACCATTACTGTATTATTACTTCTTGAAGTACATCTGAAATCTATGAGAACTTTACAAAAACGTTCATTTGTATGGGAGGTATCCTCCCCCTGCTTCTATCCAGCTATTTTTTTTTTTCAAAATGTAGTCATTACTGTAGAACTACTTCTTGAAGAACATCTGAAGTCCAAAGCTGTTTCTCAGATTAAGCGCATAAAATATTTCATAAAATTTTTACAATTGCAGGTGGGACATCGCTTTCTTTGCTCTTATCCGAAAAAAAAATTTCCCCATTTTGGGTCCATGTTTTCAAAGTATCCGTCTTAGATTTTGTGAATTGAGTGGCTGTAATTTATAAGATATACAGGGATATATGCGTGGATTTTTTCCTCAAAACTGGGTTATTTTAGGTTTTCGCTTTTATCTCCGTCAATAGTGAACCGATTTTGCTGATTCTAAATAACAATTGACTCAGGAATATTTCTGATTGTTTGATAACAAAAGGTTTTTTCAGCGACTTAAGTTAGCTCCGGAAACTTGACTTCAGCAGACACACAGACAAACATGGCTATATCGGCTTCGAAGTGGATAATAAAAAAAAATGACAAACAGAATGACAAGCTAAACAAAAATACTTACATAGAATTACTCATATTTAAAAGCGTGTAACTTTTTATTGGAATGGAATATTTTAACGATTCTTTTTTTGTTTTGATTGTGAGAAACAAACAATGAGTAGTAATACCACATGCCACGAAATTTTTGATAAACATATACATATGTAGCTTAAACCATCTGAAAATGAAAGAACCGGCGAAACCATATTTGTGGGAAAATAAGAAGTGGTTCTAATTATCATATTGATTATGAGAAATTACAAAATTGTGTACAAAATGTATATAGATTTGTATTATTTTTTTAAGCTCAGGTGGAAATTAAATTTAAATGAATAGAAATTAATGAAGTGTTGTTACTTCTGCCTCTTTATTATTTATTTTAAACGTTCTCATGCATACTCGCCTTTTTTTACTTTTTGATTGTCCAACGCGAACAGTTTCAGATATAAATTTTTGCAGTTGTATGGGAGGTGGGCGTGGCAGTGGTCCGATTTCGCTCATTGGTCTTGTAACACATTGTTCCAAAATTTATAAGTCTAGTTTCATTTTTTCCCAAGATTTTTAATTTTGTCTCCCTAGAATGGCTTAGTCCTACACTGTGCGTTGTCTGTATTAGTAACTAGACTGCACTTATACCTTCAATTAAATTTTTTCGCATATTTGTATAATTTTTTTTTTTTAATTTCAGATGGATTTTGAAAATGCTGCTTATCATTTTTCACAGTTGTTGTTAACTCAACCTTGTTATTGGACAGCTTTAGCACGTTTAGTTGAAGTTATGCGACGTTCTGGCTTATTACAAGACGCCTTGCCCTTTTTACAACGCGCCGAACAAGGTACTTCTAATCCAAACCAATCTCCTGGACTAAGCTATTGTAAGGGACTTTACGAATGGTACAGTGGGAATCCGAATGGCGCCCTTAGGTACTTCAATGCTGCTCGCAGAGATTTTGAATGGGGTTCACAAGCCATATTTAACATGATTGAAATTTGTATTAACCCTGATGGCGATATTCCCCATAGCTCGGACCTTTTAGATAATGATGACAGCGGAGACGTTAGTGATGCACGCATTATAGCACTGAGAACTGCTGACAGACTGCTTAAGGAATTGCGTCCTCGCTCGATTGCCTTAGATAACGAGACTCTTAATTATCGAATATTACAAAACTTTTTAAAATTGGCATCCCAGCAGAAGATTAAAATCGAGTCTGCTTTACAAGATTTTACGGACATAGCCGCTCGGGAAGAGTTTCAGTGTGCTGCTGGGCCGATTCTTGGCATGGCAACTGCTTTAGTTCAGTTGAAACAAACGCAGAGGGCTAAAAATCACTTAAAACGATTGGCAGGGGTTAGTTGGAATTTCGAGGAAGCTGAATATTTAGAGCGTAGTTGGCTCTTATTAGCTGACATCTATGTTAACGCTAACAAGTTTGATGTTGCTGAACGATTGGTCGAAAAAGTGTTAGAGCATAACAAGTCAAGTGCAAAGGCATATGAACTAGCTGGATATATTTTAGAAAAATCCCAAAACTATAGAGACGCTGTAAAGAACTATAGCAATGCATGGAACTATTGTGGACGCTCTAAACCTCATATTGGATACAAGCTCGCATATAATCATATGAAAACAAAATGCTTTGCAGATGCTGTTGAAATTTGTCAACAAGTCCTTAAACTACATCCGGATTACTTTATAATTAAAAAGGATATTTTTGAAAAGTGTCGAAATAACTTGAGGCCTTAAAAAACTGATAATTATAACGATTTTTTGAAAAACATTAAAAACTTTAAAGAAACTACATATGTTCACAAAAATCAATTACAATTGTCTTTTAAATACAAACATGAATCACAGAGTTTTTTACTTCTTATGTAGTGCTAAGGGTATGAATTAGACAGCTTTTACAAATGGGGACAAAGAGGAGTAACTACTCGTAACTGTGCTGGGGTTTACGCAGATAACAAGTGTTGGAACGAGTGGGCGACCGGGGATGCTCGTCCAGTAAGCCCCGAGTTTCGTTTCAGCATGGAGAGTAAGCCTCCACAGGGGAACTTACGTTTCAGTCTGGCGAGCCATAAATCAGATGTAAAATCACCTGACATACAAGTTTTTTCGTTTTATAATTACAGACAGAACTTATCTTCTTCGGGATACCTGGCCATCCTAGGGCCTCAGGCAAATTTTTAAATGTAGACAGCGACACCTCAAAAGAACACAATTTAATAGACAACTCGAATCATTGGACTTAAACGATGACAGGCCTTTCGCTATGATCAAGGTTTTTGATAAAAATTAATTTTGTTTATTGTACTCTGAGGCTAACGTATCCGTTTTGGAGAAGGAAGTTTGAACTTTACTGATAGGAATAACATCCGTTTGTAAACATTTAGATCTAGTGCTATGACGACAAATGGCTTAACCCTTTGAGAACCAATCATGTTTTCCTTTCCTATTTTTACGAAAAGTTCTTTTTTGTAAAAAAAATGTTATATTCCTATAATATTAATATTTTAAAAATTTTCTGCATATTTTTTTTAAGGAAAAGGACCTCGCACAATTGTCTATGTTGGTTGAACAAGCTTGAAATAACTAACAAATTTTTAATTTTATTTCAAAATTTATTAGTTTTATTCAGACAGAAAAATATATTTTTTAACATAAAATTAACATTTTCACTTCAGGAAAAAGAAGATGAAATCAAATCAATATAATGTATAATAAATTTGAACACAAAAGTTATTTTGTATGGTATTCTTTGAAGCACAATTTGTCTTTTGTCAAACACAAATGAAACTTGCATTTTTGGCATTTTCCCTTTGAGCGGCTTTCGCAACCTGCATTTCGGCTCCGCTTGGCTGTACCATCTATAAATTAAGGCCAATAGTCGAACCAATCATACCTTATGTCATCTGGTGCATTATGGGGTCGAAACTTACTTCCATAATACCCGTCAGGCAACTGAAATGATTCAATTTCTGGTGGGACATTTTTGTAATTTGCCAAGACTTCTCCTAACTCCATTTTAAAACTTAAAAACTTTTTTAGCTTGTTTTTTGGTATTTGAAGTAGTTCTGCATCGTTCCTGTATTCTTTCCAATTGTTGTAAATTGCTAAGTCGACAAAATGAAAAAAAATCCTTGACGGGCCACTTTCTGGTTTTCTTTTTAATCCGATAGTATTCCATTTTTTGATCTGCTATATCAACCCCTCCCATGTTTTTAATATATAGTTGAACGACAGCTGGAATATGAACCGGCAAACGTTTTTTTTATCTATCGTTCTTTTTTCCCAATTGGATCTTTTCCGCATATAGTTGATGCAAGCGTAACACATTTTGTATCACATCATTTGACTATGGCTACTGTTTCATTTTTAACGAACTAAATCATTTCCCCACGGGACTTGTTTTTATTAGCAGGAAGGCTGATTCTTTTCCCTAATCTACTTGTCATTACAGTCCCTGTGGCCTTATATCCCATCTTTTCAAGTTTTTCCAGAAGCTGAATGGTGGTGAAAACCTGTCAAAGTATATATGACTTTCCTCTGGCAAGTTTTGTGTAAGTTTTAAGATAACTGACGCCCCGTGACCCAGTACACACTCCAGAAAGGTTCCAGCACCTTGGAACAACTCAAAATCAACTATGAGCCCATACGACGTTGCACACACAAAATTTTTCAAACCCACGGGGCGTGGTTTTGATCGCATTACCTGCCGAGCCGGACACGTCCCAGTGAAAGGTATCATCTGTTCGTCGATGGAGTAGCTAATTGATTACAACGGCATCTAACCAAGTCAATTACAAGCTGCACTCTCCACAATTTATTTGTCGGATGAGCTTTATTTGTGCCAACAAAGTAAATGGTACTCCGCAGCTTCAGAATTTTCAAGGATATTTTAAGCATCTTGAATGTCAGATTCCTTTAAAAAATCAAAACCTTTTCCTAAAAATACACCACATAGCACAATTGTGAGCTTGAATTCAAACAACAAATAATTTCCACATGACACAATTGTGTTATCTTATTTTCCGTTAAACAGAACTTTTGATTTATATGCTAACAGGTGTTTGAAATATGCTGAATCACAAACAAGAGAGCAACCCCCTTTACTCCCATACTTTTTCAGTAATTTAAAATTTGAAAAACGAAAAAAAATTGTACTTACCACGAGGCATGCTTCCGTGCGTACTTAGACCACAAACGCGACTGATTTTTTTAACTTCGTATATGTGTTTTTTTATTGTTTACAATTTTTTAATACTAAAACAACAGCTAACACAATCACTGCTTCTAGAATTTTCCGCGATATAATTATTTTTGTGGTTTTGAGAATTTTTTTTAGGCACATCGCACAATCGCTTAAAGTGGTTCTCAAAGGGTTAAAGAATGAAGTAATGGGTCATTGTACACTACCGGTCACTTTTAAAGGTGTAACAAGACCCATCGTGTTCTATATAGTGCCAAGTTTGTCCCAAATTGGTTAACTTGGAGTGGACTTTTTGGGAGCTTTTGCTTTGGCTCCTCAGATTTTTCTCGATTTTGAATGCGCTGAGCTCGTTAGCGAATACGAATTAAATTTCCATGACTTAACCCCCGAACAGAAATTAAGCTTTGAGCGTGTCATTACGAACCTTCCTTTCTATGAGAAATTTGAACACCACATCGAAAGAAGGGATGCTATTTCCGTTAAAAAGAAACATTATCCTCTTTTCCCCCCTAGGAACTTGACAGACTTTGGACTCTTGGTGTTATAGAGAAGTCAAATTCTCTTTGGTGTAACCGTTCGAAAGCCCGGAAAGGTTAGACTCTGCATTGACCGTAGGAAAATTACTCGCTGACATAAAAAGACTCGTATCCACTACCACATATAAACGGTCTGCTCAGTCGGTTGAAAGACACTCATTTTATTAACGGTATTGATTTAAAGGGCGCATTCTTCCATTTAAGCTGTCTGAAGCTTTAAAAGAAAATACAGTTATGTCTTTTGGCGTCTGTGATTGCCTTTAGATGATGAGTCGCCTGATGGATGAGGTAATTCTCGCTACGTGAGGGGTAATGTTTTTATTTAACTTGACGACCTCCTCGTGTGCAGTCCAGACTTCGACACTCACTTTAAATTGCTTTCCGAAAATGCTCAGTGCTTGCTGACTTCTGGTTTAACCATTAACGTAGGCAAGAGAAAATTCTGCCAACGAGAGATAAAATATTTGGGTTATTGGATTGGTGGCGGGAATTTGAGAGTTTACCCGGGCAAAGCTGAGGCATTTACTATGTTTTCTTTTCCAAAAACTCCTCGGTAGGTTAGACGTTTCGTGGGCATGGAAAATTGGTATGGTGCTTCCAAAAGCAATTTTTCTGACCAGTGGGTCCACATACGGACTGTTCACACAAAGCTAACAGACCCTTTTGGTTATATCCTTAAGCCATCAGGTCTTTTGAGAAGCTCAAATCCGTGCTGTCGAATGCACCTGTACTGGCTCAACTGGACTTAGGTAGAGAGTTCGTGATACAATGCCGAATCGGAGTATGTGGAGCGACGCATTTAAATAGACTTTAAATAAAATTGGCTTTGAAGTGTCAAATAATTCGAACACTTTCATCAGTCATCAAAGCTCGTGAAAAACATTGGTCTTGATTTGAAAAATTGTGTAGGGATTGGAACTGGCAGGTGTCATTTGATGTTGGCAGAAAATAGAGCAGTAAAAAATACAAGAAACCGCAAAAATTACAAAACAAATTGCTTCGCTATTCCCATAAACTTAACAAATTTCGAAAGGCAACAAAAAGTTGTATCGTTTTTTTAAAAAACCAGCAAATTTTAAAAAAAAAACATCATCCCAAACGTAATGCAGTTTTTTCGAAATATCTAGGTACAAAATTGTCTCCATGATTTATATCTATAATTTGCAGTAAAAACAAAGCACATAATAGAGGTATTGGAAAAGATACCCGAGTGGAAAGATAGGGATACGTCTTCAAAAACCTTATTATTAAGAACTTTTTTGAACACTTTATTTGGAGATTACATACATACTAAATGATATACTTACAGTCACACAGCCGCTTAGTATAATTCTACTAAAGCAGAATATAGACTTAAAAACACGTTTATCAAATGACGTCCATTATTTGCTTAACATCCCTAAGCAAATATTACTACTTTTACTGATTTAGAAATTATAATTCCACAAATTGCAGATGATTTATTAAAACTTGAAAAAATTAAAAAAAAAACAGCTTATATCGAAATTAAAGGCTGAAATTTGGCATTGGATACAAAAATTTATAGAAACCTCACTGAAAATTCAAAAGATGTTTGAGCAAGGTGTGGCCCAGATATTTACTTAAACTTGCAAAAAATATTCATCATTATTGTTTTAATGCCGGTCGGAAATGCTGCAGCTGAAAGATCATTTTTCACCCTACCTCGTTGTAAAACATGACTAAGATCAACCATGACAGAAGACAGGCTTAACACAGTAGCATATACACAATAAAAATAAAATTGACGCAAATTTCGGGCTTAATAAATTTGCTTCAACACGAAAACATAAACTATTAATTTACAAAAAATGTTTTTTCCTTTTTATGTAATTATATTTATTTTAAATGGAAAAACTCGAGCTGGATCTGCTCCTAAACTATATTAACAACGGAAATTTCAGCAGAAGTGGACTTTAAAAGCATAAATCGTAGAATAGCAATAAGTATATTTGAATTTTGTAATGTTCAAGAAGATATTAGTAAAATATCGTTAGTTTGTAAGTGGGGTATGGATGGATGGTAGGTCCGGTCATAGCCGCTACAAACAAAAATTTGAAAACGAAAACCATACAAATGAGTTTCTGCTTTTCATACATGCGATTATATACTTAGTTGTGCTATTTTAATAAATTTTAAATCAAAATTAACATTAACATTTTTAAGAATGGTAAACTTTACATCAAAATAAACAATATTGAATAATAAAACACCATCTTCAACGCTGTATTGTAGGCCTTTTAAATTTTTTTAAGAAGAATATGGAATGTGGTGTTATTGAAACGAAAACTGCAATGTAGAAGTTGCTTACGAAATGTATTTACAATGATACAAATTCATCAAGTAGGCGCTTTATTTGCAATGCAAGTCCGACGGAGATGGACAGCTTAAACATTTCGAAAACTTCAAATATGGACTTTCAACGCTTCATTGTTGAATAAGATTCTTAGAATGTTTGCTACATATTGCTTACCGAATCCGCATTAAAGTTTGGTGGGTAGATAAAGAAAACAACAAACAGTTTTCGAAAAACAAGATAAGAATTCAAAATTAATTCAAAAAAGAACTGGATTAATAATATAACAAGTTAATTCTGTATTTGGCAAAACTAACGACGGAAGTACGTCTCGAAGATGTTTTTCTAACAGTAAAGTAAAGGCGGAAATAACAGGAATTGTAAAGCGACTTATTAATCATTTTGCATTGATATTGAGAGTGTTATCTTGTGGGTCGCCAATTAATGTATAAACTTTCAAGGAACTACTAATTAATAGTTACTAATAATATGTATTTAATACACTATATATGCCTAGCACAGTTCATAAGGTTTTAGTTTATGGATGTGAGGCTACCGATTTTTTCAATTTACCAATAGGTATTTACACATTTTATTTTACTAACAAGAAATTGAAAGAAAACCTAATTGGCTTTTTTCATTCCATGGTGTTTGTCTGAAAAAGCATTGGAAGCCAACCATAAAAATGCGAGGAAAGTGCGACTGCCTCATTCCAGAAAAACGTT
This sequence comes from Melanophora roralis, assembly GCA_963583895.1. Taxonomy (NCBI): domain Eukaryota; kingdom Metazoa; phylum Arthropoda; class Insecta; order Diptera; family Rhinophoridae; genus Melanophora; species Melanophora roralis. The sequence goes on along the minus strand of OY757187.1, from coordinate 84,630,745 downwards.
TGGGGAAAACACAAATAAACACTGAATGACATATTTGTTGCTATCTTCGGATCCAGTGTTATCATCAAAGAGGAATATTATTTACTTGATTTAAGTCTGGATATTTCCTTACAGACTATGAACTTTTGTTAATGAAGAAAGCAGACATACATACATATGTATGTATGGAATCAAATCTAAGCTACTTATAAAATTAATTATTTAAATATAAAATTAAATTTTTTTTAATGGCATCAATGCTTAAGGAGAAATCAATTAAATTGTTAATGACATTAAAACAGCAACACAGTTTTCTAAACGAGTCCGACATTACAAAGTTAGTTCGAAATGTCTTTACATTTAGCAGGTTGAAAGACCGCAATGCACGTTGAGGTACATTGAGAGTTAGGTTACTCAGCAAAAACTCTAAACAAACACTACCATTAATGAGATTAACTATAAACGAGATAATGAGCATAGTTCTGCGCCTTTTCAAAGTGGGGAAAATTGATCTCAGATAATCTAACAATATATGATAGCAGTTCAGTGTAGTGTCGGTAAGTGTTTCTTAAACAGAAAATAAGAAATTGTTTTCGAACCGATTCAATTCTATTAATATGTACATTATAAAGCAGGTCCCATATTATTGAGCCATTCTCCAAAATAGGTATCACGAGGGATGTAAATAAACGTAAAGTTATATTGGAATCGTTAAATTCCTTCGCCCACCTTTTAATAAACACCAGGATGCTACAGGGCTTATTGACGGTTAATGTAATATGTTTGACAAAGCTTAGTTTAATATCGAGCAGAAATCCTAAATCCATTATCTCGTCAATTGATCGTAAAGAATTGTTAAGATTATGGACAAAGGTACTGCTAAAGCTGAATCACAATTTTCTGAGACACAACTAGGAATACCCTCCGGCGCGCTCAAAGTTAAAGACTTAACATTTTTAAGACATTCCAGAGTATGAGAGATAAAAATTGTAGAAGTTGAAATATTTTGGTTACCATTTATTCTGTATGGGTAGTCAGTATTAACATCATAAAATGCATTATACATACTCTAATGAATGAAGTCGAAAGTCGGCATGCCGTGTTGATACTATTATGCCGCGGCATACTGTACAATCGATAGGCTCATTAACAAAAACTAAATCAAGTAATTTCCCAAAAGTATTCCGAGTTTCGTGAATTTGGTGTAAACATAGATCACATACATACATATATTTTTAAAAAATTATATCTTTATTATTACCCGTTAAGGACGGCAGATAATAATTAAAATCGGTAAAAAACTCCCAAGTGATGTGAGGTAGGTTGAAATCGCCAAAAATAAAAATTGCATCAATAGGACAAGCTTGAGACACCACGAATTTAAATAGCTCAACGTGATGGTTATATATTACTGAATCACTGTGGCAAAATGTATAAACAGGTTAATAGAAATTTTTGTGACTTACAAGAAAGACAACTGCAATAAATGCAATACTAACAGGCAGATCTATTGCTATTTCCTTCATAGGAGAAACCTTTGAGAAAGCTATTAATACTCCTACACCAGTTGCAGTTGTAATTCCATTTAGATGACCACTTTTAAAGTTAATAAAAAGTATTACTGAGTTTAAATAAGTACTTTTCAACCAGGTTTCAGTTATAGCAATAACATGATAATTAATTTTGAAACTTTGTAAAAATAAAGGAATAAGTTAAGTTTTAATGCCATGAACATTTTGATAAATAATGTAAAATAGATTATCAGAAGAATTATTTAGTCTTTTGAAATAACTGCTTCACGAGAAGGAAGACGAGCAATATTGTTTGTTCGTTGATTATATACATACTCCCGAACTAAAACGTGACGAGGCCAAACAGATTCATCTATAATTTGATTAAAAAGATCAAAAGGAACGGTAATCTTAAATGATGTTATGCTTCTTATATGAGAATTTATGTACGGCAGTTTTTCCATTCATGTTAAGTTTAGATTTAATATAATTTACATACCAAATTTTATAACGATCGGACAAATTTTGTAGGGGTTGTAGCGTTTTTAAGAAGAAGGATATATGAAAGAGCCTTGGGTCCCTGGTGCGATTTGAATAAAAAACAAGTAAGAGCGCTTTATTCAGCTGTGCCGAATCGTATATATCCTTCACATTGGCCTTTCGAAATCCCAAACTTTTTTTTATTTTTATACATTTTTTTACTTATGAAATATTTTAAATTTTTAACTTTTTTTGAGGCTCCACGGGTGACTACGGGGAAAATGTAGGGGTTTTTATCCTAATTTTTTTAAATTCTGTATGGCACCCCCTAAGAGGGTGGTGATAGCAGGTAAGTATATTCCAGGAATATGTTTGGGAGGGGAAATTAATGGGGGTCAGTGAAATATTTTATTCCTCTAGGGGCGACTCCGGGGAAGTTGTAGCCTTTTTTACCTTATTTTTTAAAATTTTTGAATGGCAACCATGTTAGAAGCTGGAGATAGAGGGTAAGTATGCTCCACAAAAATGTTTGGGTGGACAAACTAATTGGGGGCCGTCTTACATTTTACCTTTGTAGGAGAACCCTGGAAGCTGTAGGAGCGATTTAAAAACATTTCTAAATTGAGCTTTGTATGGCAACCCTGTTATATGTATGAATACTAATACTAATAAAATTTTTGGTGTGGTTCAATATTATCAACATGACTGATGCTGTTTTTTCTTTTTTTTGTTGTTTTTTAATTATTACAAACATAAGTATGTTCTTTGTTGTTTTTTTGAACTAAAAAAATAGGAGGTAGTCTTGATTTTTTGCTTATATCTCGGTCATTTATCGGGCGATTTTGCTGAAATTCAATACCGATTTTTACGCGACTTTTTTTGACAGTTTGATACCACTTACGGGTCAATGCGACATCGAAGGGCTTTAGAAAGTTGATTTCAACCATGACACGGACAGATGGGCAGACGGACATCTCTAAATCGGCTTTCCTATCTATAAGGATCCAGAATAAATATACTTTATGGGGTCCCAAATGGATAATAAAGAAATTACAAACGGAATGACAAGCTTATACATACTTATATACCTTATCACTTATGTTAAGGGTATAATTAAATACACGTTCCTAGTTTTATGTGTATCAAGCAATATTGCATTTTTTAAATTTCAGGACACGGGGGAAGCAGGCGTGTCCTCGGATCGATGTTATTAAAAATTCATATTTTTTCTTAACTAAGCGATTTTATGCTAGTGTAAGACATTTCCAAAAACTGACAACTTCTTCTATTTTTGTCTATTGGTTTTATGGGAAGTAAACACAGTCCTCCGTTGGCTTATGAGTCAAAAAGACCTGTCTGACGGATTAACCCGATTTAAAACTTCCACAATTTGATTTTACTGCGGAACATAGAAATTGATCCTTGAGCATCGTACCTGACACCTACTTAAGGTTGAACGTAGACTCGCTGGAACTTAACCGTAATCCACCCAAAGTTTATATTTTGCCCCCTGAATTTGATAGCTCCGAATACGTTGACCTAAGGAATAAGATTTTGTCAAACAAATATGGTGTTAAATGGTATTTTAGGGGCAATAGGCGATGGGCTTTACCTGAAAAGTGATATTTTTATTTATTTTTGCTTGCACGTGTATGTGTGTAAAAACTTACTTATATTGTTTTTTAAATTTATGCAAAAAAAAATGATTTTAAACCAGTGTACACTCTGATGAAATGTTCTTTTATATACATACATTAAAATATGTGTTTACTAAGTATTTAATAATTACAAATAAGCAGTTTACAAATCTAAATACATTATTTGCGTTGCCGATATAGCTCCACAGAAACTCAGAAAGCTTGCTGTGCTTACAACAGCTGTTGTTGTTCCAGACACCCATACAATCGTTCCCATACATACTGACAATATAAATTGAGCCAGAAAAACCATACTACTGACAATTGCTACATCTGTCCCAAGTCCTCGAACCGAAGATCCAAGCTTGGCCGCACCGTCAACATCAAGTTCAAACTTAAATGAAATAAAATATTTTTTATTATGTTATGGCAAAAATGTATGTACATATGTATGTATGTTTGTATGTATGTATGTATTTAAGTATAAAACTTTTAATATTTCCGAATACGTATATTCTATTTTATATTTCAAAAATTATTAACAATAATCAAGTCATTACAAAAACTTATTTGATAACAAAATCCAAAACCTCAGACGGCACAATATACCTCGCCGTGGACGTCAAGATGATGGTCATTTGCTATCTTCTGAAAATACAAGCTTGGAAGGTATTTTCCGTTCACTTCTGCGGTATCGTATAGATGCTGGAAATAAAATTTTAGGCAACCATTTTGAAGTTTGCCCTTTAGATGCTTCATATTTATCGAAAACAAATCGAACTGATTTAAATAAAAGTTTCCATAATCCTCTTTAAGACATTATACTAAAAAATATTTACGACGCTAAATATTATTCGATTAATTTTGACGAAACCACTGATTTATCAGGAAAAAGCCAAATTTCTTTATCCTTAAGTTAAACGAGAAGCTAGTTAAAAAAATTTTCGGCTTTATCGACTCATTTAAACAAGTTTTAAATGATATTGACGACGACTTCGAAGGTTCAAATAATGCGAACACAGTTGGTGATTCACAAGGTGTCCTATTTGCCCTATTGTCATAAAATTTCACAATGGTTTAAAAGCCTTTACCAACTATTTGACACTCGGCGCAGATGCATGTGGAGTTGTTGTGTTTTTTAAGAACTATTTTTGCATTAAAGACAAAAAAACCATTTTGAAATTTTATAACAATATGACAATAGGACATAATAGGACACCTTGTGAATCCCCTAACTATCATTAGTAGTTTTAAGACCTTTGAAAATCGTTGGTATTGATTTGAAAAATAGTAGGGATTGGCACTGACGTTGGCAGAAAATGGAGCAGTAAGAAAATACAAGAAACTGCAAAAAATGCAAAACAACCGCCTTGCTATTCCCGTAAACTTAACAATTCGATTTCGAAAGGCAACAAAGTACCGATAATACAAAAAGTTGTATTGTTTGTTAAAGAAATCGGAAAATAATAAAACAAACATCATCCTTAACGGAATGCAGTTTGCTGAAATATCTTTATATAAAGTTGTCTTTATTTTTCAAAAAAAATCCTTATTAAGAACTTTTTTGATCACTTTTGAATTTATTTACGGATAACATATTCCAAATGATATACTTACTGTTACACAGCCGCTAAGTGTAATTCTACAAAAGCAGGATAAAGATTACAAAAAGAATCGATAATTTCTTATAAAAACAAGTAAGAGCGCTATATTCGGCTGTGCCGAATCTTATATACCCTTCACATTGGTCTTTAAATATACCCAGCGGAGTAATTTTGTACTGCAAATAATTTAATAAAAAACCTTGTGCGAGTTTTAAAGCCCATAGAAAAAATAACAAAATTTTAACGTTCGTATGAATAATAGAAATAGATGAAGAAGATTTGAGGTCGAGAGTTTTAAAAGTATTCGACATTATGCATATTTAAAGGTTAATAAAACTTATTAAATGTTCTAGTCCCCCTGCTCTTCTCCAACTTTTTCCCCTAAATGTATGAATTATTTGATTATTACTTTTTGTAGAATATTCGAAGTCGAAAGCTGTAATAGTTTTCCAGAAGTAGCGTATCGAAAATTTTATAAAAATTGTTAATTTGTATGGGAGCTACCCCTTCTTCACCCCCCATCCAAAAATTTTTTTCTTCAGAGCGTAGCCCTTGATGTCCAATCACTTTTTGTAGAACATTTGATTTCGATATCTGTTATAGTTTCCGAGATATAGCATATCGAAAATTTAACAAAAATTATTAATTTGTATTGGGGCTACCCCTTTTTTTGCCCCCACCCAAAAATATTTTTCTTTAAAGCGTAGGCCTTCTTGACAAATTACTTTTTGTAGAACATTTCATTTCGATATCTTTTATAGTTTCCGAGATATAGCGTATCGAATATTTTATAAAAATTGTTAATTTGTATGGGAGCTACCCCTTTTTTTGCCCCCACTCAAAAATATTTTTCTTTAAAGCTTAGGCCTTATTTCCCAATTACTCTTTGTAAAACATTTCATTTCGATATCTTTTATAGTTTCCGAGATATAGCGTATCGAATATTTTATAGCAATTGTCGATTTGTATGGGAGCCTTTTTTTGCCCCCACTCAAAAAATTTTTTCTTTGAAGTGTAGATCTTTGCGTACAATCACTTTTTGTAAAACATTTTATGTCGATAGCTGTTATAGTTTCCGAGATATAGCATATCGAAAATTTAACAAAAATTGTTAATTTGTATGGGAGCTACCCCTTTTTTTGCCCCCACTCAAAAATTTTTTTCTTTGAAGTGTAGATCTTTGCGTACAATCACTTTTTGTAAAACATTTTATGTCGATAGCTGTTATAGTTTCCGAGATATAGCGTATCGAATATTTTATAACAATTGTCGATTTGTATGGGAGCTACCCCATTTTTTGCCCCCACTCAAAAAATTTTTTCTTTGAAGTGTAGATCTTTGCGTACAATCACTTTTTGTAAAACATTTTATGTCGATAGCTGTTATAGTTTCCGAGATATAGCGTATCGAATATTTTATAACAATTGTCGATTTGTATGGGAGCTACCCCATTTTTTGCCCCCACTCAAAAAATTTTTTCTTTGAAGTGTAGAACTTTGCGTACAATCACTTTTTGTAAAACATTTTATGTCGATAGCTGTTATAGTTTCCGAGATATAGCGTATCGAATATTTTATAACAATTGTCGATTTGTATGGGACCTATCCCTTTTTTTGCCCCCACTCAAAAAATTTTTTCTTTGAAATGTAGATCTTTGCGTACAATCACTTTTTGTAGAACATTTTATGTCGATGGCTGTTATAGTTTCCGAGATATAGCGTATCGAATATTTTATAACAATTGTCGATTTGTATGGGAGCTACCCCATTTTTTGCCCCCACTCAAAAAATTTTTTCTTTAAAATGTAGATCTTTGCATACAATTACTTTTTGTAGAACATTTTATGTCGATAGCTGTTACAGTTTCCGAGATATAGCGTATCGAATATTTTATAACAATTGTCGATTTGTATGGGAGCTACCCCATTTTTTGCCCCCACTCAAAAAATTTTTTCTTTGAAGTGTAGATCTTTGCGTACAATCACTTTTTGTAAAACATTTTATGTCGATAGCTGTTATAGTTTCCGAGATATAGCATATCGAAAATTTAACAAAAATTGTTAATTTGTATGGGAGCTACCCCTTTTTTTGCCCCCACTCAAAAAAATTTTTCTTTAAAGTGTAGATCTTTGCGTACAATCACTTTTTGTAGAACATTTTATGTCGATAGCTGTTATAGTTTCCGAGATATAGCGTATCGAATATTTTATAACAATTGTCGATTTGTATGGGAGCTACCCCATTTTTTGCCCCCACTCAAAAATTTTTTTCTTTGAAGTGTAGATCTTTGCGTACAATCACTTTTTGTAAAACATTTTATGTCGATAGCTGTTATAGTTTCCGAGATATAGCATATCGAAAATTTAACAAAAATTGTTAATTTGTATGGGAGCTACCCCTTTTTTTGCCCCCACTCAAAAATTTTTTTCTTTGAAGTGTAGATCTTTGCGTACAATCACTTTTTGTAAAACATTTTATGTCGATAGCTGTTATAGTTTCCGAGATATAGCGTATCGAATATTTTATAACAATTGTCGATTTGTATGGGAGCTACCCCATTTTTTGCCCCCACTCAAAAAATTTTTTCTTTGAAGTGTAGATCTTTGCGTACAATCACTTTTTGTAAAACATTTTATGTCGATGGCTGTTATAGTTTCCGAGATATAGCGTATCGAATATTTTATAACAATTGTCGATTTGTATGGGAGCTACCCCATTTTTTGTCCCCACTCAAAAAATTTTTTCTTTAAAATGTAGATCTTTGCATACAATTACTTTTTGTAGAACATTTAATGTCGATAGCTGTTACAGTTTCCGAGATATAGCGTATCGAATATTTTATAACAATTGTCGATTTGTATGGGAGCTACCCCATTTTTTGCCCCCACTCAAAAAATTTTTTCTTTAAAGTGTAGATCTTTTCGTACAATCACTTTTTGTGGAACATTTTATGTCGATAGCTGTTATAGTTTCCGAGATATAGCGCATAAAATATTTCACCAAATTTGTGCAATTGTAGGAAAAATACCCCTTCCCCTGGTCCTATCTGAAAAAACTTTTTCCATTATTTAGCTCCTTTCTTTAGGAGTATCCGTGCCAAGTTTTGTGGCAAGAGTGACTATACTTACTGAGATATATAGGGATATATGCACGGATTTTGTCCTAAAAAAAATGGGTTACTCTGGGTTTTCGCTTATATCTCGGTCAATAGTGAACCGATTTTGCTGATTTTAAATAGCGATTGTTAGCGGGATATTTGTGATCGTTTGACACCATTAACTGGTCTGTATCTTTTTATTTGACTCCGGAAACTTGATTTCAACAGACGGACAGACGGACAGACGGACAGACGGACATCGCTAAATCGGCTTCCCTATCTATAAGGATCCAGAATATATATACTTTATGGGGTCGCAAATGAATAATAAAGAAATTACAAACGGAATGACAAAGTGATATATACCCTTATCACTATGTGAAGGGTATAACTAGGGATGAGCGATCCCGTGATTTTTTAAGATTACTGTAAACAGTGCACGTGATTTTTAAATTACAGTTATTTTAAACAGTGGCGGTAATCGCTGTTTATTATTTTTCACAAACGAACATGTTACCTTATAGTACGTTTCCATTATAAGCAAATTAAGTAATTTTGAGCAAATCATGTCGAAGTGTTTCCATTACGTTGTAAGTGGATTTGTGTTCGAATATAATTTGACACTTGTTCTTTTTTTATATATTTTTTACCATAAAACAAACAAAAATTTTGTTCAATAACAATTTACAAGAGTAAAATAAAGAAAAACATATAAATATGGAAAATAAAATTGAGCTTATATTATATTATTTATTATTATTATTTAATTTGAGCAAATTAAATGCTTTGGGGCAAATCACGTAGATGGAAACGCACTGTCAAATAACAGATCAAATTAAAAGTAACAGCTTTGCAGTTAATAGTTACTTCACAGAAAGACCCAAAAATGTTACTTTAAATAAAATAAAAAATTTAAAGTATCAACCCTGCAACAGTTGCTACTCAGGAAAATTTTTTATTTTTTCCACGAACCACGATGTCATTTATGTAAATGGGGTTTAAAAATTGAATGAACGATGTTGTTAGCAAAAATTAACTAAGTCTGGAAATAACATCGCAGTAAATAGTTACTTCACAGGAAATTCCAAAAATATTTGTTTTCATAACAAATCAAAGTAACTAAATAAGAAAAGAGTCATGTTACAAGTAACATGGTCTGAATGCCGTGTTAGTAGAAATATTTTAATTTTTATAAAAGAAACAAAATAGGCCTAGAAGTTCACATGGCCTTTAAATAAAAAATGTAATTATTAAAATTATTTACAAACAATTTAATATTATAATTAGCCTGATAAATTATAAAGGAAATTTAATATTCTTTCAACTATTATTGATATGTTTCTGCAGAATATATTTTTTAGTATATCACTGTTACTTAATGAAAAATTTTAATTTTGCACAGTCAATTTGGAAATTGCATTTTCTATGAAAATTAAATCCAAAGTAACCACTTTTCGTTGGAACTTTTCCAACATCCAAATATTATTTGCAATTGAAAAAATTTTTTTCTATTTTTTGGAAGCCGGTAGACACAAATAAAATTCCACTAGATTCATTGAATTTCTACATCAAATATTTTTTCATTTAAATAGCAAAAAATTTGCACTCATTTTTGATTCTCTGATAAATCATATTTTCTCCACCCATTAATTTTTCCAGCAGCGGCAAAATTTTTAACGCAATCAGTGGCACCTCTTTAAATAATTACTTATTTTGAACTAACCTTTTTTAGTGTTGCCGAGTGATTCCGGTTTTGGTTGTTTAAAATTTTCTTTTTTATTGAGTTTTAAGTTCTTAAATTTTATAATTTTGGAAATTAAAATGGCATTTCCATTTAAAAAATGACAATTCAATAAAAAAACAATTAAGTTTTAAAGGCCCAAAAAAGGAAAGTCCTCTTAAAAATAACGAAGATCTGAGCTTATTTCCAAACATTAGTCAGGGCATTTTAATAATAAGGCAACGATATGTACATATATATTTACATATATATTCTTTCACTCAGAAAATTATTACATTAACTGATTGCAAGTTATTTCGAAAGTATGTATTTCCTAAAGTTATTTTAAATGAAAAAGTGGTTAAATTAAAATAAAATAAACTAAAAAGTTTTTCAAAACAGCAAAAGCACGAAAAATACTGATTTTTAGCGAAAGTTAATTATATCGGATTTTTTGTAATAAAAACTCAAATGACTTATATGAGGATACAAAAACAAAATAAATTTTAGCTTTGTAAGGGGTTTTTTGCGTCACCTTGTTTTGTGATCGTAAATGACGGAAAATTTAGTTAGATTCGAATTTTGTACGAATTAATTATTTATGCCTATATTCCTTATACATATCTATATTAGGTTTATTTAGGGCTTTTTTGACAATTATGCCATAAACATCTGTCAAAAAAGCCTCTAATATCTAGTTAATTTAAAAATCTGCTTTTTTCAAATAAAAATTTCTTTTAACATTAACGGAAAATATTAATATCCTTAAAAAAAGATATTATATGATGAACTTAAGCCAAAATGAAAAAAGGGCAAAAATTTGTATTGAAAAAATTAGTTAAATAACAATAAGCATATAAACCATAGGTCGGCAAAACTTCATTTTCAGTGCACAATTGTGCTACAAAAACAATAAAAAAAAACTCACACCGCCGCTTGTTCTCTTTTTTTTGGCGATTTTTTATTGTTGAAACTAAAAAAATATATATGTGGTGGAGCTTTTTGATAAAATTTTGGCCCAGAAAAAAACTGAAAGCCCTGATGCCGTGTTGAAGCGTTTAAACTAGAGATGAGCGATATTTCTGTACCTGTGATTTTATACCTGTGACTTGCAAATCACTGGTAACGACAGTGACATAAACTGTAAAGTAACTGCTACTGTTACTTTTAATTTATGGTGTTACTTAAAAAACATTTGACATGTGACATAAACCATGAAGTAACTGTTTCTACTATAGTGATAATTTTAATTTATTATGTTACTCAAAGTAACTTTTTAAATATTGTGCAGAAGCTCTTACCTGCGATGTTACTCTTATTATGTTAAACTTTGCAAAATGTAATGCAACATTTTTGTACTTCATGTTTACATTTGGTCATAGCTGACAATTATGTTGCTGCTTCTTTTGTTCTTAAAAAGGAGTAAAGCGCTTATGTTTTTACATGTGATTTTGTAAAAGTGCTGTTAAAAACTTCACCGGAGAGGGTAAAAATTGGTGAGTTTATTGCAACTTGAAAGGCAAAAATTGAACGTCTGGCCGCTAAGTTATAGGAAATCAATACACCCTTATCTGCATTGCGAAACCAAACCAATTTTTACCTGTTTTTTACAGTGGAATAAAATCATTTTGCCCCAACAGAGAAAACTCGATTTAAATCGAAATGCAGAAAACGGACCAATAATAAGTTTTTAAAAATAAAAGTATGTATTTTTACTGCAAGTGTCCAACAGCAAAGTTTGCAACAGTTTATCATTTCGAGTACTGAACTCTTTACCTTTTCAATTTTGAAAATAATACCAAACTCAACTGTGAGGCGGCACGGCTAAACTTAAAATGACAAGCGGCGGCTGGCCGGCCGGCTTGGTTCTCTAGTTAGAGGCGAATTGAATAAATTTTGACAATTCACCAATTGTCATACTTACTACCGTTATTTCGTGGTTAAATCCTTTTTATACCCTTCACATAGTGATAGGGTATATATCACTTTGTCATTCCGTTTGTAATTTCTTTATTATTCATTTGCGACCCCATAAAGTATATATATTCTGGATCCTTATAGATAGGGAAGCCGATTTAGCGATGTCCGTCTGTCCGTCTGTCTGTCTGTCTGTGTGTCTGTCTGTCCGTCTGTTGAAATCAAGTTTCCGGAGTCAAATAAAAAGATACAGACCAGTTAATGGTGTCAAACGATTAGAAATATCCCGCTAACAATCGCTATTTAAAATCAGCAAAATCGGTTCACTATTGACCGAGATATAAGCGAAAACCCAAAACAACCCATTTTTTTAGGACAAAATCCGTGCATATATCCCTAAATATCTCAGTAAGTATAGTCACTATTGCCACAAAACTTGGAACGGATACTCTTTAAAAAGGCACCTAAATAATGGAAAAATTTTTTTCAGATAGGATCAGGGGAAGTGGTAGTTTTCCTACAATTGCACAAATTTGGTGAAATATTTTATGCGCTGTATCTCGTAAACTATAACAGCTATCGACTTGAAATTTTCTACAAAAAGTAATTGCACGCTAAGGGCTACGTCTTAAAGAAAAAATTTTTTGGGTGGGGGCAAAAAAAGGGGTAGCTCCCATACAAATCGACAATTATTATCAAATATTCGATACGCTATATCTCGGAAACTATATCAGATATCGAAATGAAATGTTCCACAAAAAGTAATTGCACGCTAAGGGCTACGCCTTAAAGAAAAATTTTTTTGGGTGGGGGCAAAAAAAGGGGTAGCTCCCATACAAATCGACAATTATTATCAAATATTCGATACGCTATATCTCGGAAACTATAACAGATATCGAAATGAAATGTTTTACAAAAAGTAATTGCACGCTAAGGGCTACGCCTTAAAGAAAACATTTTCGAGTGGGGGCAAAAAAAGGGGTAGCTCCCGTACAAATCGACAATTATTATAAAATATTCTAAAAGCTATATCTCGGAAACTATAACAGATATCGAAATGAAATGTTCTACAAAAAGTAATTGCACGCTAATAACTACGCCTTAAAGAAAAAATTTTTTGGGTGGGGACAAAAAAGGGGTAGCTCCCATACAAATCGACAATTATTATAAAATATTCGATAAGCTATATCTCGGAAACTATAACAGATATCGAAATGAAATGTTCTACAAAAAGTAATTGCACGCTAAGGGCTACGGCTAAAAGAAAAAATTTTTTGGGTGGGGGCAAAAAAAGGGGTAGCTCCCATACAAATCGACAATTATTATCAAATATTCCATACGCTATATCTCGGAAACTGTAACAGATATCGAAATAAAATGTTCTACAAAAAGTAATTGCACGCTAAGGGCTATGCCTTTAAGAAAAAATTTTTGGGTGGGGGCAAAAAAAGGGGTAGCTCCCATACAAATCGACAATTATTATCAAGTATTCGATACGCTATATCTCGGAAACTATAACAGATATCGAAATGAAATGTTCTACAAAAAGTAATTGCACGCTAAGGGCTATGCCTTTAAGAAAAAATTTTTTGGGTGGGGGCAAAAAAAGGGGTAGCTCCCATACAAATCGACAATTATTATCAAATATTCCATACGCTATATCTCGGAAACTGTAACAGATATCGAAATAAAATGTTCTACAAAAAGTAATTGCACGCTAAGGGCTATGCCTTTAAGAAAAAATTTTTTGGGTGGGGGCAAAAAAAGGGGTAGCTCCCATACAAATCGACAATTATTATCAAATATTCCATACGCTATATCTCGGAAACTGTAACAGATATCGAAATAAAATGTTTTACAAAAAGTAATTGCACGCTAAGGGCTATGCCTTTAAGAAAAAATTTTTTGGGTGGGGGCAAAAAAAGGGGTAGCTCCCATACAAATCGACAATTATTATCAAATATTCCATACGCTATATCTCGGAAACTGTAACAGATATCGAAATAAAATGTTCTACAAAAAGTAATTGCACGCTAAGGGCTATGCCTTTAAGAAAAATTTTTTTGAGTGGGGGCAAAAAAAGGGGTAGCTCCCATACAAATCGACAACTATTATAAAATATTCGATACGCTATATCTCGGAAACTATAACAGCTATCGACTTCGAATATTCTACAAAAAGTAATAATCAAATAATTCATACATTTTGGAGAAAAAGTTGGAGAAGAGCAGGTGGACTAGACATTTAACAAGTTTTATTAACCTTTAAATATGAATAATGTCGAAAACTTTTAAAACTCTCGACCTCAAATCTTCCTTATCTATTTCTATTATTCATACGAACGTTAAAATTTTGTTATTTTTTCTTTAAAACTCGCACAAGGTTTTTTATTATATTATTTGCAGTACAAAATTACTCGGCTGGGTTTATTTGAAGACCAATGTGAAGGGTATATAAGATTCGGCACAGCCGAATATAGCGCTCTTACTTGTTTTTAACTGAACTTATGAATTAATTCATATTATTTAATACAATGGATAGTAAAATTCAATCAACATTATCGGCTAGGATGCCGGCTAACTGCAGTAATGAGGAGAGTCAAGTGAATGACGTGATATATCCACTAATATAAACCGGTGGTTAATATTTTAAAATAAATAAGCATATAGTGAATAATAACGACAATGGTAGTGACCAAGATCGTATACAAGCATCTTGTGTTAAATGTAAGGCCACTATCAAAGGTAGCTTAAGGGCTACAAGCAATTTTAAACTTTATTTAAAGGTAAGTTCTAAAAAATATTGAGATAAAGATTTGTTTAACTATTATATTATATTTGCTTATAGAGAAAGCATCCTGACGTTCTCAGTGAATACGAAAACAGCAAAGCGAATCAACAGGTTCCTGGTTAAAGAAAAATGCCTTAAATGAGAAAAAGTGGAGACAAAATGCGGCAAGCTACACTGGAGTTTAGTCTGCAAAATGAAAGTGAATACCAGAAAAATTTTGATAGAAATATTATAAATTACGTTGTACAGAGTATGAAGCCATTAAGCACTGTTGATGATCCTAATTTCGTAAGATTTTAAATGACCTTCCGCAAAAATTAAAAGTAAAGAACACTTGTAAGAATTGAAACACCTCAAAAGGAAACTGTGGAAAAACTAAAAACTTATTTAAGTAATGTTGATTATGTATCAACTACCGCAGACATATGGTCAACTAAAACAAGCAGTTTTCTTGGCGCAAGATTGAATTCACCTATGTATGTATATATATTGTGTTAAGTAAAAAGAAGTTATCAATTTCATTGTACTTTTTTGCAAGATATTGTTTGGTTATACATATATATTTTTTCTTTTTTTTTTTGTTTATTTAAGCCAAAACAGTTTTGGTCCCCCTTATTTTTAAAAAAAATTTATTTATATTTAAATTTTAGATTGACACACCTTCGCTGGTATGTAAGAGTTGCGTATTATCTTTTACCCGCTTTGAAGGAGCTCATACTTACGACAAGATTGCTGAAAATCCAGTCTGCTTTCAGCTTAAAACATGAGCAAGTGGCATCAACTACTACTGACAATGGGACAAAATTTGTGAAAGCTTTCCAAGAGTTTGGTTTCTCTAATTTTATTCCTGAGTTTTTCGAAAATGATGTTAAAGGTAAAAATAATGCTTAAATCACACATGGAAAATATTTCGATACGGTTAAAATTTTTTGGCGTTATTTAAAAATGTTAAAAAGTTAAAAATACTAGTTAAAATTGGTATTTTCATAATTAAACGTAAAACAATTTATATTATTTTCTCCTTGATAGTTCCTTCTAAGAAAATAAAAAACAAACCTCTGCTAATTTTTGTTTTTTTTTATATAATTGCATATACACATGTTTGTAAATTTTAGATACTGAGGACTCATCGTCAGCTTCAAACGATGAGTCCTCATTTAATATACCAGGAGAGGAGACTAGAGAGGTTTATTTGCCAAAGCATCTCAGATGTGCAAGCCACACATTAAGTCTTTTGACCACCACAGATATAAATAACTTATTCTCGTGTTAATAGGATTCACTGCTCAGCAGTTGCCAAATGTACTTTATTATGGAATTTGTCAAGAACGCTAAAATCAGCCGAAATAATAAAAAAATGTCTTGGGTATCAGTTAATATATCCCTGTCCCACAAGATGGAATTCTCTTTATGATTCTATAGTACAGCTTATGAAAATTAATCGAATCTAAACGAGTTGTTTAGTAATTTAACTAAGAATAACAGTTTCTCAGCTATAGAACTGGAATACTTAGAAGATTTATTAAAGTATTAAAACCAATTGCGACAGCTTTAGATTACATTCAGGGCAACACTTGTTACTATGGAAAACTTCTGCCTACTTTAATGTCAGTAAGAACTAGACTTAATCGGCTACAAGGTTACAATTTGAGACATTTAAGTTTTATCATACCAAAAGTATTAGAGAGCTTAGAAAGAAGATTCGATAAGTTTTTTAAACTTTCACCTGAAGCAAATGCAGCCATACTGGCATCATGTTTTCACCCCGCTTACAAAATGCGTTGGTTACCAGAGAGCATTCCAGCAGACTAGAGACAAAGAATTCAAAATCTTGCAGTTCATGCATTAAAAGCACATTACAAGCAGCGTGGGAGTAGCAAAAGTAGCAGTACTAGTAAATAAGATGATGATTTCATTGTTTACGTGAACAGGGACTGTGGTCAACCTCAGACATCAAATTTGGAGTTCGAGTTAGTCAGCTTCCTAAATGACAAAAGTCAGGAGCTTTCCAGTCTTGAAGGCTACCAAAATATAAAAAATGTTTTCATAAAATTTAACATCAGTTTGTGTTCATCAGGACCCGTAGAAAGATTGGTTTCTTTAGCAGGATTTATATATTCTCCAACAAGAGGAATCTATTAAACAAAAATTGTAAGCTGCTTTTCTAAATTAAAGCTTTACCTCAATGCTCCAAGGGAGCTTAAAAACTTATCTCAAAAGGTATAAATTTAAATTTTGTATAAAAATTTTGTTTAAAGTAAATTTAAAATATTAATATAAATATGGGATATTGCTTTAACTACATACCTGTTAAAAATTGATATTTTTTTTTTCATAAATATTTAAAATTCTTATTTATCATTTTAATTATTTTTCCAATGCGCTGTTTAGGAGTTCGTTAAAAAGAACTAAAATCGCATAATCATAATCACTGCTTAAAATAACATTATGTATATTAATTTAACAGAGAATAAAATGACTTTTTTACAAAAAGTGAAAAATGCTAAACAGTGATCACCGTCACTGTTTAAATAACCGGTGATTTTAAAATCGCATTTACTATTAACGATATTCCCTAAAAATCACGGGATCGCTCATCTCTAGTTTAAACATTGCATGTGTGAAATACATATGTAAAAGTCATATGACAAATTTGTAATTAGAGCGTGTTCTATTTTCATCTGACAAAGCATGTACTAATATTAGCTGCAACAGCAAGGAAAAGTAAGTTGTTTATTTTGGTTTGGAGGTTATGTCAGATGTACATACATACGAACGTGTGAAAGCAAAAATTATAAACCAACTGTAAAATGACAGTTTTGACTGACATACGCAATAACATATGGATTGCAAAAGTGACAAGTCGTGTGTAAAATACATATAGTGTAAATGCACTTTAAGAGACTTTAATACGAAAAAGCATACGGCTGTATTAATAGAAATTTGAACAACATTTTAAACCTTTATTAAGCAAATTTCAATTAAATTGTATTCATAAACGAATTTAAGCTTAAAAAACTAATTTTAAGCCTTGTGTAAATACACATTTACCATTTTTCAAAATTACACTTACGGCCCTTTTTACAAAGAGCGATTATAATTTAACGGGAAGTTTAACCGTAAGTTAGGCAAAATTACATCTCACAAAGTACGGTTAGCATTAAACCGGCAGAAATTAATCAAAAAGTCTCTGTTAAATTTAACTGCCCCCCCCTGTTCTGTAACTTGTGAGAAGTTTTCGCAGCGAGACAATTTTTTTTATTGTTATAGTCTTCCGATTATTAACAGTGTGACTTAGATAGCCAAAATTAAAAAAAAGCAAAAATTTGTGGTAATTTAAATATATTTGCCAGTTACATTTATGTACATAAATAATTTTTTGAGTGTATATTTGTAAGTATTTTTCTGTGTTTGTTTTCATATACTATAATATTGCTGTTATTTTTTATACTTACAGTCCCGATTGAGTGGTAATGGGCTACTAAAAGATACGGCATTGTAAACAGAGTTGAATACATGACACCTGCAGCCCAACTAAATATTATTACGCTTGCCTTTGCACGCGTAAGAGCCATACATGTCATACCAATGCAGTAGAATAGAAGTCCGCCAACATAAACTTTTTTAGCTCTGAAATAATACAAAACACATTAGTTATTTTACCAATTACGTATATATATTATAGACTCATAGTTTAAAATTATGCATAAAAGCACCGAAAATGCGAAAAAATTGTTCTTTTTATACCCTTCACATAGTGATAAGGGTATATATCACTTTGTCATTCTGTTTGTAATTTCTTTATTATTCATTTGCGACCCCATAAAGTATATATATTCTGGATCCTTGTAGATAGGGAAGCCGATTTAGCGATGTCCGTCTGTCCGTCTGTTGAAATCAAGTTTCCGGAGTCAAATAAAAAGATACGGACCAGCTAATGGTGTCAAGCTATTAGAAATATCCTGGAGACAATCGCTATTTAAAATCAGCAAAATCGGTTCCCTATTGATCGAGATATAAGCGAAAACCCAGAGTAACCCATTTTTTTTAGGACAAAATCCGTGCATATATCCCTATATATCTCAGTAATTATAGTCACTCTTGCCACAAAACTTGGCACGGATACTCCTAAAGAAGGGACCTAAATAATGGAAAAAGTTTTTTCAATTAGGAGCAGGGGAAGGGGTATTTTTCCTACAATTGCACAAATTAGGTGAAATATTTTATGCGCTATATCTCGTAAACTATATTAGCTATCGACTTAAAATGTTCTACAAAAAGTAATTGTACGCAAAGACCTACGCTTTAAAGAAAAAATTTTTTGAGTGGGGGCAAAAAAAGGGGTAGCTCCCATACAAATCAACAATTATTATAAAATATTCGATACGCTATATCTCGGAAACTATAACAGATATCGAAATGAAATGTTTTACAAAAAGTAATTAGGCAAGAAGGCCTACGCTTTAAAGAAAAAATTTTTTGAGTGGGGGCAAAAAAGGGGTAGCTCCCATACAAATTAACGATTTTTATGAAATTTTCGATACGCTACTTCTGGAAAACTATTACAGCTATCGACTTCGAATATTCTACAAAAAGTAATAATCAAATAATTCATACATTTTGGAGAAAAAGTTGGAGAAGAGCAGGGCGACTAGAACATTTAACAAGTTTTATTAACCTTTAAATATGAATAATGTCGAAAACTTTTAAAACTCTCGACCTCAAATCTTCTTCATCTATTTCTATTATTCACACGAACGTTAAAATTTTGTTTTTTTTTCTATGGGCTTTACAACTCGCACAAGGTTTTTTATTATATTATTTGCAGTACAAAATTACTCGGCTGGGTATAGGTATTAAAGAACAATGTGAAGGGTATATAAGATTCGGCACAGCCGAGTATAGCGCTCTTACTTGTTCCACTTAGTTTTCTCCAGACCAAGTTCTTAATTTTATATTTTTAGACGGTTTGCTGCCTTTACCGTTTTATACTACAATTGGGTTCTTTATCCCCTCAAATGCAAAACCGAAGAAAAAAAAATCCCTTTTTTTTATTTTTACCCTTTTCGGCACTTTTATATCCCCGCTCCAACATTATACATTTTCTTCCCGAGTTAATGTTTTTATAACTATTTACCACGTATACCTTTTCGAAAATTGCATCAAATTAAAACCCAAGTTTGGTTTTAAAAAGTACTAAAGTGAGTACAAAATGGATTCCTTTAACGTTCCAGTTCTTAAAAATTACAAAATTGTATTAATATTTTATATTTATTGGTATTATAGTTACAAAAAACAAATTTTAATCTTTCCCTTTTTACCCGTAGGGTACAAAAATCCCAAAAAGTGCCAAAAATGTGCTTATATCTTTTCGAGACTTGCCAAACACAATTCGAATTATGTTTTAACCTTTATTGGTGAAAAAGTTACAGAAATACATAGAAAATAGCAAGATATAATTTTTATCTTTTTTGACCCCTAACGGTCCAAAATTTCGACAAAGTTGGAGATACGTCTTGTGTTTTTTTCTTAATAAGGAGATTCCACTTTACTGATTTTCCATTTTTTGGCCCTAAGGTGCCTAAAAACCGTTCTTTGTGGATCTTTATATTGGAAAAGCAGCCCTAATTTTCAAGTCTGTAGTTTTACGCGCCTGAGCTGTACGGTAGTGAATCATTCAGTTAGTCACATTACACTTTTTTAAGCATGAATAGTCTAAAACGTTTTTGAAAGGTAATAAATACGTAACAATGCTTTTAAAAACTCTATGTAAGTTCATAATAGAAAGAAAAATGTAATACTTTACTTACTTAAAACGTTGTATCAGTTTTTCGATGACATATGAGTAACAAGCACATGATAATGAATACATTGCCATACCCCAGCAACCGAAACGAACGCCTTCTTCGTACAAGATTTGTGATTTCGTGCCCTCAAGAGCTTTGGGGTCTCCATTAAATACAGCTTCACCAACAAAATCCGTAAAATATAAAGAGTAGCACACATGTGCCATCCAACAAAAGAGATTTGTTAAGCAAACCATACGCAATGAGTGTGGCATATAGACAATCGAGAGTAAATAGTGCGACAACTTTTCAACAGGTTGCTCTGCTGCAGTAGTTTGCTCACCCACATTAATGTTGGGGTTTATATCCTGTTGGTATTGTTGCATATCACTTTCAGTTGCCGTAAAGGAAGATTCTCTTATTTCATTTTCATCTGTTGAATGAATGTCAAGATAATCCGATTGCTGTTGAACATCATTAGACTTCAGCTTACCAAACTTAGAAAAGAAAAATGGTAAATGGTATTTTACTCTTTATACAATACGACCTACTTGTTTACAAATATACATACATATGTTTGTATAAATATATACTTATGTATACATTTATATATTTATAAATGCAAAAAGATATAAATACAATCTTACATACATGTATACGGTAATACAAAGATATGTGCATACATACCCTGAGGGTCAAAATAAGCTGTGCACTAAAGTCATTAAAGATTTTGTCTTTTTTTTACTAACTTACCTTTAGCTTTGAAATAATCATTAAATTGTTTTTCTTTGTAACAATGAACTTCTCATTTCATAAAAAACAAAAATATATTAACCAAGACCTGAGTTTGAGTCATACTTAATAGCTGCTCCAATTTCCCTGTTATAACGTATCGAAAATTTCATAAAATTTATGCAACTGAAGGGGGCTACTTTCCTTGCTTCTATCCAAAAAAAAACCTTATTAGCTCGGCATCTTCAAAGTCGCCTAGCAAAATTTTCTGATAACAGTGGCCATAGTTACAAAGATATTTTGAAAAAAGTGCATGAGTAGTGTGAAACTGAAAAGGGAAAACTTATACGGATGGTTTTAGTCTCCCCAGTTGTTTTTGGCCATAGAAATGTTTTTTTCTTTAAAATTTTCATTTGTATGTAATTTTCCAACAAGGATGATTTTTCCTTTTAATTAAAAAATTTTCTTCTCTATATAATTTTCCAATAGGAATGTTTTTTTATATTGAAAATATTGGTGGAAATCTATGTAAATTTTTCATTTGGTTGTTAAATAATTTATATTAATTATATTGTTTTTTACTTTTGGGTTATTGCTTTTCCAATGCAATTTCTTATAAGGAGGATTTTGATTAACTAAAAAAAGTGTAAAGTGAGAAAATAGAAATTTTTTATTGTTTTAAAATTTTTCAGTTTGCAAAGGGAGTTCTTTTTTTGTGAAATTAAGCCGGCCGAAGGCTATAGCGAAGCCGGCGGATCTAATCTACTACAGTTTTATTTTTACGCCTAGGGATGCAACATCGTTCTGTTTTCAAGTACCGATGATTTCATGATAAGCGTCGATGTCAAAAATATCGTTAATGGAAACGATACATCAATGTTTTTTCGATGTTTTTATTTTCTCAAAATTTAATGATAAAATATAAAGTCTAAAATTATTTAGTCATCAAAATCTTATTTGCCTAACTTTTTTTCCAAATATGTTTATATTTGATTGAAAATCACCCCAATTCCAGAAATGAAAAATAGCCCTAAAAAATCAGTAAAAATTGTCCCAAACTTTCATATTGTTAATTTTAATATACAATTTTGAGGCTATTTTTTTATTTCCACTTTGGGCCATATTTAATTGTGGTCATTTTTGATTCAGGCCAAATTTCAAAATTATTTTTAAACCATTTTTAATTTTTAGCATTTGGGTCCATTTTTCGTTGTCTTTAAACAACATACATTTTTTTTTGGTAATTTTTCCGGTTTTTGGGGCCATTTTTCATATCTAACATTTGGTGATTTTTAATTTTTTGAATTTGGGCCATTCGTTATTTAGTGTTTTGGGGCCATTTTTCATGGAGCCATTTATGCTTCGGTGCGAGCGACGTAGGACAAGTTGGATACAAAGAACCGACTCTGATTGGCTTTAGTTGGGCAAAGCCCAGACCAATCTTCTCAACTGTTGACACTGATCTTGCCGTAGTAAAATAAAAAGTGCCGCGCATTCCCTTACAAGAACGATAAAATTTGGTTGATGCGTCGGGTTAGTAGCCTACCCAAGGCGAATTCATACAAGGTGAACGCAGGGCGAAAATTCGTACTGATAATGTCAAAAAAAATGTGGCATCATAAAAAAACCCAAATTATTTGTGTATGGCATCATAAGAAAAAAAAAACACACATTATTCGCAGAAGAAAAACGTGAATAAAACTAATTTTACACTATTTTTTTTTTCACAAAGCATAAGAACGCATCATTTGGTTTTACTATTTGTAAATTAAGAACACTTTTTTAAATTTTTAGTGTAAAAATCTAACCGACGCGTAATTTTTTTTAAATCAAGAAGAAGCACATAGACAGACTTTTGACATATTGTGAGGAAAATTGCACGAGCAAAAAATAGTCAGCTGATCTGTCGAGACCACCTTCTCTATGAATTCGCCTTGTAATCTACCCTTATAAAAACTTGCCTAATAGAAAAAAAACCTAAGAAGAAGATTAATGGCGATTCTCACATTATTTGCGAATCTACACTGAAATGTTATATTCATATAAAGAAAGTGTATTGTACGTACTGGCGGAAACAGTTGAAAAATAAGTAAGAGCGCTATATTCGGCTGTGCCGAATCTTATATACCCTTCACATTGGTCTTTAAATATACCCAGCCGAGTAATTTTGTACTGCAAATAATATAATAAAAAACCTTGTGCGAGTTTTAAAGCCCATAGAAAAAATAACAAAATTTTAACGTTCGTATGAATAATAGAAATAGATGAAGAAGATTTGAGGTCGAAAGTTTTAAAAGTTTTCGACATTATTCATATATAAAACTTATTAAATGTTCTAGTCCCGCTGCTCTTCTCCAACTTTTTTTCCAAAATGTATAAATTATTTGATTACTACTTTTTGTAGAATATTTGAAGTCGATAGCTGTAATAGTTTTCCAGAAGAAGCGTATCGAAAATTTTATAAAAATTGTAAATTTGTATGGGAGCTATCCCTTCTTCAACCCCCATCCGAAAAGTTTTTTCTTTAAAGCGTAGGCCTTGTGTTCCAATTACTTTTTGTAGAACATTTGATGTGGATATCTGTTATAGTTTCCGAGATATAGCGTATCGAATGTTTCATACAAATTGTTAATTTGTATGGGAGCTACCCCTTTTTTTGCCCCCACTCAATAAAATTTTTCTTCAAAGCGTAGGCATTCTTGCCCAATGACTTTTTGTAGAACATTTCATTTCGATATCTTTTATAGTTTCCGAGATATAGCGTATCGAATATTTTATAATAATTGTCGATTTGTATGGGCGCTACCCCTTTTTTTGCCCCCACTCAAAAAAATTTTTCTTTAAAGCGTAGGCATTATTGCTCAATTACTTTTTGTAGAACATTTGATTTCGATATCTGTTATAGTTTCCGAGATATAGCGTATCGAATATTTCATATAAATCGTTAATTTGTATGGGAGCTACCCCTATTTTTGCCCCAACACAAAAAAATTTTTCTTTAAAGCGTAGGCATTATTGCTCAATTACTTTTTGTAGAACATTTGATTTCGATATCTGTTATAGTTTCCGAGATATAGCGTATCGAATATTTCATATAAATCGTTAATTTGTATGGGAGCTACCCCTATTTTTGCCCCAACACAAAAAATTTTTTCTTAAAAGCATAGACCTTCTTGCCCAATTACTTTCTGTACAACATTTCATTTCGATATCTGTTATAGTTTCCGAGATATAGCGTATCGAATATTTTATAACAATTGTCGATTTGTATGGGCGCTACCCCTTTTTTTGCCCCCACTCAAAAAAATTTTTCTTTAAAGCGTAGGCATTATTGCTCAATTACTTTTTGTAGAACATTTGATTTCGATATCTGTTATAGTTTCCGAGATATAGCGTATCGAATATTTCATATAAATCGTTAATTTGTATGGGAGCTACCCCTATTTTTGCCCCAACACAAAAAATTTTTTCTTAAAAGCATAGACCTTCTTGCCCAATTACTTTCTGTACAACATTTCATTTCGATATCTGTTATAGTTTCCGAGATATAGCGTATCGAATATTTTATAATAATTGTCGATTTGTATGGGCGCTACCCCTTTTTTTGCCCCCACTCAAAAAAATTTTTCTTTAAAGCGTAGGCATTATTGCTCAATTACTTTTTGTAGAACATTTGATTTCGATATCTGTTATAGTTTCCGAGATATAGCGTATCGAATATTTTATAATAATTGTCGATTTGTATGGGCGCTACCCCTTTTTTTGTCCCCACTCAAAAAAATTTTTCTTTAAAGCGTAGGCATTATTGCTCAATTACTTTTTGTAGAACATTTGATTTCGATATCTGTTATAGTTTCCGAGATATAGCGTATCGAATATTTCATATAAATCGTTAATTTGTATGGGAGCTACCCCTATTTTTGCCCCAACACAAAAAATTTTTTCTTAAAAGCATAGACCTTCTTGCCCAATTACTTTCTGTACAACATTTCATTTCGATATCTGTTATAGTTTCCGAGATATAGCGTATCGAATATTTTATAACAATTGTCGATTTGTATGGGCGCTACCCCTTTTTTTGCCCCCACTCAAAAAAATTTTTCTTTAAAGCGTAGGCATTATTGCTCAATTACTTTTTGTAGAACATTTGATTTCGATATCTGTTATAGTTTCCGAGATATAGCGTATCGAATATTTCATATAAATCGTTAATTTGTATGGGAGCTACCCCTATTTTTGCCCCCACTCAAAAAATTTTTTCTTTAAAGCGTAGGCCTTCTTGCCCAATTACTTTCTGTAGAGCATTTCTTTTCGATATCTGTTATAGTTTCCGAGATATAGCGTATCGAATATTTTATAATAATTGTCGATTTGTATGGGCGCTACCCCTTTTTTTGCCCCCACTCAAAAAAATTTTTCTTTAAAGCGTAGGCATTCTTGCCCAATTACTTTTTGTAGAACATTTCATTTCGATATCTTTTATAGTTTCCGAGATATAGCGTATCGAATATTTTATAATAATTAGCGATTTGAATGGGAGCTACCCCTTTTTTTGCCTCCACTCAAAAATTTTTTTCTTTAAAGCGTAGGCCTTCTTGCCCAATTACTTTTCCTAGAACATTTGATTTCGATATCTGTTATAGTTTCCGAGATATAGCGTATCGAATATTTCATATAAATCGTTAATTTGTATGGGAGCTACCCCTATTTTTGCCCCAACACAAAAAATTTTTTCTTAAAAGCGTAGACCTTCTTGCCCAATTACTTTCTGTAGAACATTTCATTTCGATATCTGTTACAGTTTCCGAGATATAGCGTATCGAATATTTTATAATAATTGTCGATTTGTATGGGCGCTACCCCTTTTTTTGCCCCCACTCAAAAAATTTTTCTTTAAAGCGTAGGCATTATTGCCCAATTACTTTTTGTAGAACATTTGATTTCGATATCTGTTATAGTTTCCGAGATATAGCGTATCGAATATTTTATAAAAATTGTTAATTTGTATGGGAGCTACCCCTTTTTTTGCCCCCGCTCAATAAAATTTTTCTTCAAAGCGTAGGCATTCTTGCCCAATTACTTTTTGTAGAACATTTGATTTCGATATCTGTTATAGTTTCCGATATATAGCGTATCGAATATTTTATAATAATTGTCGATTTGTATGGGCGCTACCCCTTTTTTTGCCCCCACTCAAAAAATTTTTCTTTAAAGCGTAGGCATTATTGCCCAATTACTTTTTGTAGAACATTTGATTTCGATATCTGTTATAGTTTCCGATATATAGCGTATCGAATATTTTATAAAAATTGTTAATTTGTATGGGAGCTACCCCTTTTTTTGCCCCCGCTCAATAAAATTTTTCTTTAAAGCGTAGGCATTATTGCCCAATTACTTTTTGTAGAACATCTGATTTCGATATCTGTTATAGTTTCCGATATATAGCGTATCGAATATTTTATAATAATTGTCGATTTGTATGGGAGCTACCCCTATTTTTGCCCCCACTCAAAAATTTTTTTCTTCAAAGCGTAGGCATTCTCGCCCAATTACTTTTTGTAGAACATTTTATTTTGATATCTTTTATAGTTTGCGAGATATAGCGTATCGAATATTTTATAATAATTGTCGATTTGTATGGGAGCTACCCCTTTTTTTGCCCCTACTAAAAAAACTTTTCTTTAAAGCGTAGGCATTCTTGCCCAATTACTTTTTGTAGAACATTTCATTTCGATATCTTTTATAGTTTCCGAGATATAGCGTATCGAATATTTTATAATAATTGTCGATTTGTATGGAAGCTACCCTTATTTTTGCCCCCACTCTAAAAATTTTTTTTTATAGTGTAGGTCTTTGCGTACAATTATTTTTTGTAGAACATTTTAAGTCGATAGCTGTTATAGTTTACGAGATATAGCGCATAAAATATTTCACCTAATTTGTGCAATTGTAGGAAAACTACCCCTTCCCCTGGTCCAATCTGAAAAAACTTTTCCCATTATTTAGGTCCCTTCTTTGGGAGTATCCTTGCCAAGTTTTGTGGCAAGAGTGACTATACTTACTGAGATATATAGGGATATATGCACGGATTTTGTCCTAAAAAAAATGGGTTACTCTGGGTTTTCGCTTATATCTCGGTCAATAGTGAACTGATTTTGCTGATTTTAAATAGCGATTGTCTCCAGGATATTTCTAATAGTTTGACACCATTAACTGGTCTGTATCTTTTTATTTGACTCCGGAAACTTGATTTCAACAGACGGACAGACGGACATCGCTAAATCGGCTTCCCTATCTATAAGAATCCAGAATATATATACTTTATGGGGTCGCAAATGAATAATAAAGAAATTACAAACGGAATGCAAAGTGATATATACCCTATCACTATGTGAAGGGTATAACAAGCTCGATATTACCGCCTTACAGGAAGTGCGATGGTATGGAAAAGGCATCACAACTACACCAAAACGCAACGCGCTGTGTTATAGATGTCATTAAACAAAACATAAATTCGGCTGTGGATTCGTGGCAAGTCGGAGAATCAGTCACCTTGTTTCTAGATTTACTGGACGAGAGCTGGCCACAATTCGTTTACATGCCAAATTCTTCCACATCAGTCTTATCTGTGTCCAAACTTAGCCCGAGAGTGCACATAACCGTTGCCCCGATTAAAATATTAAAATCGCCCTAGAAGATTTTAACGTGAAAATAGGAATGGAAAATATATTTGGTCTAACGGTAGGAAAACTTAGCTTTCACGAGAAAACATCCCATAATGGCAAAAATATGGTAGTTAGCAGCACCAGATTACGACAGTTCGATATGCACATGGCCACTTGACTGACACCAGATCAAAGCACGAGGAACCAGATTGATCATGTTGTGATAGAGGAAAGGTATTCATCTAGTGCAAAGGTTCGCAACAATCTAAATGCAGCAAGAAACATACGATCTGAGACAGCACGGAAGCTTGACGTCGAAAAACTGAAGATACAATAAACAGCAACGTCTTACGCCGCTTCATTGACCCAATTGCTTAAAAAAAGCCCTCCTGGTCCCGATAATGTTGCAGCGTAATTGTACGCCCAGGAGTGTCATAATGACACTGAGAGGAACAATGCGGCATACAAGGCGACACCGCAGGAATTAGCCATGCGTCTTGTGAAGAAAAGGCATAGAGGGAAAATGGGAGGGGAAAGAAAGAAAAGATAAATGAAAAGACGGGACTGTGAGCGCATTGAGATTTTTAGGAGTGAAAATAAAATGAAAGTCTATAAAAAAATAAAACACCAAATTGAAGGCCTTGGTATAGGAAAATTCTTGTGCAAAGATGAAGAAGGTCATCTGGTGAATGATACAAAGAGTGTGCTGAGGATATGGCAAAATCTTTTTACCCCGTTCTTGGTATCTAATAGTACTAATAATGAAAATACCACATTACCTATTCCAAAAGACGGTATTGAGTACACATCGCTTAGAAAGAATGAGTTCGAAATATCAGTTACCCGGCTGAAGAATAACAAGGCAGCAGGAGCGTATGGGTTGCCAGCTGAACTGTTTAAGACTGGATGCGAAAAGCGGATATAGCATATACCCAAGCTTGCTTGTTTTATCTGGCTAGAAAAACGTATACGCGAGGACTAAAAAATCAGTGTTAAGGTCCTGTGCATAAAAAAGGAGACAAGACAGTATGTGCCAACTACAGCGCCATAAGTCTCCTTCTCATTGGTTACAAGATACTATCCAACGTATTGTGTGAAAGATTAAAGTTTAAAGTCAACGAAAAAATTAGGCCATATCAATGCGGCTTTAGACGTGGTAAATACACCATCGACCAGATAAATATACCATGCCAAATCTTAGAAAAGACCTGAGAAAGACAGATCGACACATACCATTTATTTTTCGACTACAAAGCCACTTTCGACAGCCCCATATGATCAAAAGGGTTTGTTATCCCAGTAAAACTGATACGACTCTGCAGGATGACCTTAACTAATACGCAATCCAAGCCGACTAAAACTAATTCCTTAGACGTAATGTTATACTTCTGAGAATGTAACGTTGTTTTTTGACACTTACACAAATTAAAACTTATTTTTTTTACACTCAACTCAGATGAGAACTCAGGTGGTGCAAGTATAGCTTAAACAAAATCAGTTTAGAAATAACAGTATTGGCTAATAGATGCTACTTAGGACAAAGTAAGCAGTTTAAGAGCAAAGCCACCTTCTGACAGACAAAAATCACTCTCTACACGACACTTATACTACCTGTGCTTATATATGGCTATTGGGCATGTGTACTTGCAAAAGCAATTGAGGCGGTGGTTGGCGTGCTTGACAGCAAAATTCTTCGGAAAATCTATAGACCTCTCTGCGTTGACGGAAAACACCGGTGTCGCATAACCCACGAGATGTATGAGCTGTTTACCGACATTAACACAGTAATGCGTATAAAAATTCAACCTTTTCTTTGGCTAGGTCATGTTGTGAGAATCAATGGAGATGGTCCAGCTAAGAAGTCATTTGAATGCGAACCTGGTGATGGAACACGCAGATTGGCCAGACCGAAACTCCGGTGGAAGAATCAAGTGAATGAAGGCATACCGAAACTTGGTGTCAGAAATAAGGCAAGGAGCGCAGACGTTTGAAGTGCCTGGAAATCGATTCTACGATCAGCTAATTGAACAAATGTTCTGTAACATCCACCTTAGTAAGTAAGTAATGATTCGGTGGACAAATTACTTTTTTATAACGTTCAAAGAGCAAGAATTGTCAATCAAGGTCTTTCGGTACATATTTTCCCTGCTTTTACGTTTTGCTATTTGCAACCGTTTTAAAGAAATGCTTGATTTTTATTTTTGTATTGTTTGTAAATCTGTTCGAAAAACGTTATTGGTTCTTACAAACTTAATTTTAATAGTCAGACATATTAACATGGCTTATTCAACATCTCTATTAATAACAAGCCCGAATATTAAATAAAAGTATTTTGTGGGGTATTTAATGGTTTGGATAGTCATCAAAATATACTAATGATGACTAAATACGCGTGTTTGTAACAATTTCTAGAGAGTCCAGGCTATCTTCGAACAAATCAGTTTAACTTGTTACAAATTACCTGTAACGGTCTGGCCAGATTTGCGCAGCTCATAATAAATAATCGCACCAAATACAGAGCATTATCTTAGCATAGCAGATATTTG
This sequence comes from Melanophora roralis, assembly GCA_963583895.1. Lineage (NCBI taxonomy): Eukaryota > Metazoa > Arthropoda > Insecta > Diptera > Rhinophoridae > Melanophora > Melanophora roralis. The sequence continues at coordinate 84,600,282 of OY757187.1, read as the reverse complement.
ACTTTATTATCGGTTTTACTGGTTGTTCTGACTTAACGTAAACACGATCTCTTACGCTTCAAGTTATCGCAATTGAGCCACTTTTTATTACAAGTAATTATTCGGTGCAGAGATTATAGCCTTTTGTAAGGTTAAAACAGTATTTTGGACATGAAAAGCAATTTATCAGGGATTCTTGCCTTTACTTCGTATGGTATCAGATTTCTCTACATTTCAATGAACTCTTCTGTTCGTAAGCGTTTTTAAGTTGTTGCTAAGGTAGTTGTCAACGATTTTAATTCCAATTGATTACTATATAGATATATATTATAAATGGAAAGTTAATTCCCGCGGAACTTAGTTTTTCCGGAAATATATAATTGGGCTAAATAAGTAAAAACAGCCAATATTCATAAAAAATATTTTAATTTGTTTAAGATATATTATTATTATTATTATTATTATTATTATTATTATTATTATTATTATTATTATTATTATTATTATTATTATTATTATTATTATTATTATTATTATTATTATTATTATTATTATTATTATTATTATTATTATTTTTATTAGTTTATTTAACCTTAGGAAATTAATTCTAAGCTTAAAACTTAAAGAAAGGAGCACTAGCTACAGTGGCTATATTTAGCTTATCTTTCAAAAAAATTCATTTTATAAACCCTCGCTTAGTTCAAAAATGTTAAAAGATTAGTTTCAATAAAATTAATTTCTCTTAACTCTGTTCAAAATCTGTGAAATAAAATTAATTAATAAATAAGCAAAAAATGTAAGGGATACATTCTTAACAGACAATGATGTAGTTATTCAAGGTAATACTATTTTCTTAACTTTTTTCCAAAACAACTTTGCGCTAGTCTTCCAAATTTGATTTTTTATTTTCGGCTATGAAAAAGAAAATAGCTTTCAATTCATGAACCTTAGATTCGCTAGAATCATGTATGTACTTACATATCTACTTCTATGCGTGTACATATCGCACACTAACCTAAAAACAAACACAACTTAAACTTCAGCAGAATCATTTTTTTTTTCTTTAGCAAACTCCACAACAAATCCTTAATAAACCAAAATATTTGTATTTACCTTAACTTTATTTAGGGACTGTTCCCAATTAATCCGGTTATATGTATATTTGAACCATGAAAGCAAACAAAAAGGCTCTCATAAAAAAATTATATTGATATGTAACTGCATCTGATTTAGTGTGCGATTTGTACAAAATAAACCAGGGCACACTCAACCAGGTAATATTAAGAGCCCAGCTGATTAAAATAAATTTGACATTTTCACGTTACAAATGTTAAATTTTGTAAGAAATTTTTCTGACATTCCACCGTTCAAGCACAAAAAGGAAATGCAGAGGGCAGGGTACACTAAGTCCCATTTCGCACGATGCAAGTATTTAAGCTAAGCTGATTAGGTAGCTGACAACGGGGTGAGGTATAATTAAATGAGTACAGACTTGAGCATTAAATACATTCCTCGCTACAGGCTACCGAACACAAGCAGTCAAAAATAGAATACACGTGTGCTTATGAGAATAATTTTTTTAATGGCTACAAGGCAACATGACTACGGGTTGCTGTCAAAGCTAATTTTGTGGCGTGGTCGAAATTAAACTAATTTCTATTTTTATACGCGACAGTTAACAGATTAGTGCTGCCAATACAGTAAGATGCAAATAATATAGCTTAAACAATACAAAAAGACTTTAGGTGGCACCACTGAAAGTCATATTGCTCATATGTTTATTTTGTAGTGGTAGTCTAGTAAATATTTCAGTAGCAGCCAGTCGGACACAAATTTAGCAAGCAACTTTTGTGTTCGTGTGTTCCTGTGTTCTTGTAGCTTGAATGTGTTTAATGCATTGCTTGTACTTGCAATTCAGCTTGCTTAAATTTGATGGACAAAAGAAAATGTAAAAAAAACACAGTAGTGTGAGTTACATTCCCATTTCCCAAACCAATAATATTGGCTGGTAAAGTGTAGGGAATCAAAGAGCTTCAGATTACATTTTGGTTTCCCACACTTTTACAGACAGGTAATATGATGCATTGCATTTGCTTACCTTAGCAAAATAAGTTTAATGTAGAAATATTGTTTTCTCACATTCTTACTTTGTATGAATGGGAGAATTTTTTAGATTTCAGTCTTAAGACCATCATAGAATAATAAAGACGTCAAGTAAAACAATCTTGTGTTTTTATTAAACTTAACTGGCGCAGTCGGTGAAGAAAAAAATTAAATAAAAACTTAACGGCTGTATTCGTAATAAACACATATTTTGAGTTTTAAGTGAACAATAGTTATAACGGGATTTTAGTATTATAAATCTCTTTTAAAATTTCGTATGCATAAGCTGGCAATAACGGCATTTTAACTATTGTAACAAACTTTGGTGAAAAAAAAAATTAAATAAAATTTAAGAAATTTAAATTACTGTAAGAACATGAGCAGATTTGACGAAAATAGAGATTTGCATCAAGCCGACGGGGCAATGCAGGAGAAGATCGCAGAATTAGAGGCGGTCCTGCGAATGCAGGAGAAAAAAATCCTCCAACAACAACAGCAATTACAACAAGAGCAGCAACAACGTGAACAGCTGCAACAACAGCAATTACATCAGGAACATCGAGTACAACAGCAGCATTTGCAACAACAACAACAACAGCAATTACATCAAGAACATCAAATACAACAGCAGCAGCAAGTACACCAACAGCAGATTCATCAGCAGAATTATATTATAATGGAACCGAAAGACGTGATTCAGCAGTTTCGGCAAATTAGACCGCTTGGTACCAACCATAGCATCAATGGATTCATAAAATCCATAGAGATGTTAATAGATCTCTGTGGAGCTAACACAGCATTGATAAGGTTTGGGATACAGATTATAGTAAATGAAAAAATTACCGCAGACTTCGCAACATATATAAGACAACTTGGAGACATCTCATGGGATGAATTGAAAGCAAAGTTGAGGGCCCAAGCCAGACCGAAGACATCATATGCTGAGATTTTCAACAGGTGCCGATACATTAAAGTAAGTAATTTAAGAGAACTTTTTCACTGTTTCGAATTAGCAAAAAATGAAATAAGCGAAATTTACGAACTGGATGACAATAAATCTATGTTGTATAGGTCAGAAAATGTAGACAGGGACTTGGCGAATATATTAATTGAGAAAATAGATGGACCACTCAGAGTGCATCTAGATGAAAGTTTGACATTAAACGACATAGTAAACAAATATACTAAACTTAGATTGCTGGACGACAGTAGGGCTATTGACAGTAGGCATAAGGCAGATAAGAAATTCGGAAATAACTACTATAGGGACAAGGCGGACAGACAACAAAATTTTAATCGAAACTACAACCGGCAAAAGTCCGAGCCAAACCCTAATAACAATTGGGAAAATTCTGTGACAAACAGCTCTCGATTTGAGCCAAGTAGTAGTTCTAAAGGAAATTATTTTCGGGAACAAGGCAGTGGAAACTTTAGAGGAAATAAGCAGGAGCGATACCGTCAGAATAATAATGTGGGGAATTGGCAGAATAAGGCAAATAGGTATAATGAGAGGGATCACCTTCAGAACAACCAAATAGACGAAAGAGGTTCGAATAGGACAAGAAATTCTCACATGAGTGTAGATCGGCAAACTACACATATGGACATAGGAAATGGAGAGGAAAAAGAGGTAAATTTTTTAATACAGCCTCCCCAAACCAATTACCGATAGTGATACTCACTATTGGAAAACGGAAAATACGATTTTTAATTGATACTGGCTCTTCGACTAGCATTATTAAGCCTCACGTTTTGAAGGAAATTTTCCAGATAGAAGAATTAAAAAAACCCGTTCAATACAGAACAATTAATGGTACGAACATAATTAGATATAAAGTTGTAACTCCCTTCCCAAGGGAATTTTCTGCTCAGGGAACTTTAAGTTGGAAAATAATTGATTTCTGCAATGATAAATATGATGGGATAATCGGACAAAATTTTTTGATACCCCTTAAGACGAGAATAGATAACGAACATGGTTATATGGAAATTTTTGGCAACAAATTGTTTTTCGAGGAAATGTACTGCTCTTTCTTTGATGAAAATATATGTGTATTGGAACCAGTTGCAAAGACAAATATCGTAGACAAACTTGACCTCTGTCACTTAAATGAAGAGGAAAGTAGAACAATCAACAGTCTTCTTGTTGAGTTTAAAGATTTATTTTATGTAGAAGGCGATAATCTTTCAGCCACATCCCAAATAGAACATCAAATCGTTACTACGATTGACAAACCCCTCTATTCTAAAATATACAGATACCCCCAAATTCACGAAAACGAAATAAACAAACAAATAAAAGATATGTTAAAGCAAAACATTATTCGTGAGAGCAATTCTGCTTACAATAGTCCTTTATGGATTGTGCCAAAAAAAACCGATAATTCCGGAGAGAAAAAATGGCGATTGGTAATAGACTATCGCAAACTAAATGAATTTACAGTAGAAGATAGGTACCCCATGCCCAACCTTAACAGTATTTTGGACAAATTGGGCAGAGCTCAATACTTCTCGACTGTGGACCTGGCGAAAGGTTTCCATCAAATACTCCTTAGGGAGGAAGATCGAAAGAAGACGGCATTCTCTACACCCTCTGGGCACTACGAATTTATTCGAATGCCTTTTGGTCTTCGTAACGCACCATCAACCTTTCAGAGATTGATGAATGTTGTACTAAAAAATTTCATAAACAGGACATGTGTAGTGTATATGGATGACATTTTGATATTCAGCTCATCCTTGGTGGAACATATCAATAATATAAAAGATATATTTAAGACCTTAAGGAAGGCTAAGTTAAAGATACAAATTAACAAATGTGACTTTCTCAAGAAAGAAACACAGTTTTTGGGTCACGTTTTGACAACTAATGGTATTAAACCAGATCCTAACAAAATCTCGATTATACAGAATTTAAAACTCCCAAGTACCGGGAAACAGATTAAGTCGTTTTTAGGAATGACGGGTTTCTATAGAAAATTTATTAACAACTACGCCAAAATTGCATACCCAATGACAAAGTATTTGCAGAAGAACGCGAAAATTAATACGAATGACCCTAGCTATATAGTGGCTTTTGAAAAACTTAAGGAACTTATAACGAGTTCACCCATACTGAGATATCCAAATTTTTCGAAACGTTTCAGAATCGTCACTGACGCAAGCAATAACGCAATTGGAGCTGTCTTAACTCAAGATGGTCACCCAGTGGCATATGCTTCGCGAACGTTGAACAAACACGAAACAAACTATGCAACAATTGATAAAGAATTGTTGGCAATAGTTTGGGGTGTTAAATATTTTAGGCCATACATTTATGGGAAAGAATTCGACCTAGAAAGTGACCACCAACCACTGAAGTGGCTTATAAGTAAATATGCAGGCAAAGACATAAGCCCTAGGCTACAGAGATACCTTATTGATTTAGGTGAATATAATTTTAAGATAGAATATATAAAAGGGAAATGCAACTATATTGCAGATTTCCTAAGTAGAATCAATGTCGAGGGAAACGAGATAAATGCATCAGAGGAATTGATGGACTGCGGCGAAACAGGCAATATTGAGGGCTCTTTAGATGTTGAGACTTCACACTCTCAAGAGGAGGATCTCAATGATGGTATTCCAATATTGGATACGGTAGTAAATCGGTTTAGAACTCAAATTATTGTAGTGGATATTAAGGAGAAAGACATCGAAACGATTTTTGGCAATAAAAGAATTTATATAGACAGACATGACATTGAAAATAATAAGATATCCAATATTTTGAGAAGGGAGGTTACTAAAGGAAAAATAGGAATATTTTCCAAATTAAATGATCACGAATATTACAAGGTTCAACTGAAGTTGATAGATCATTTTCCCGACAGAAATAATTTTAAATTAGTCAAGTGTTCTTATTTTGCTAGAGATATTGAGGACGATATTGAACTCAATCGACAGATATCTTTGTTTCATAAATACGAAAGTGGACACTCAGGTATAATCGCTACTTACGAGAGCATCAAGCATAGCATATATAATCCACATCTGAAATTGTCGATACATAAAATAATAAATAACTGTCACATTTGTTCGTCAGCTAAATATGACAGAAACCCAATAAAGAATAAGTTCAAAACGACTGAAACCCCTTCCACCACAAACGAAATAATCCACGTCGATACTTATGTAAACAGTAAACACTCGTTTATAATTTTTATCGACAAATTCTCAAAACACGTAATTTCATTCCATTTGATCGACAGAAATAGTCAAACATTAGTAAGAAAAATTAGGGCATTTTTAGCCATTAAGGGCAATGTTACCAAATTTGTGCTAGACAATGAATTCAATAATGTCAACGTAAGGAGTTACCTTGACCAAGAGGGAATTCAATATCATTTTACGAAACCGAATAGCCATACCGGTAATTCGGATATTGAAAGGTTCAATAATACTGTCACGGAAAGAATCAGAGCGCTTAATTTGGAAGAAAAACTTCCAATAAATACTCAGATTCTTAAGGCAATAAAATTCTACAATGGCACTTATCATAGCGCAATAAAATGTAGTCCTTTAGAGGTACAAAATAGGTTGGTCGATCATACCATTATAAGGAAAAGATTAAAAGATGCGAAAGCTAGGATAATCCAGAAGAGAAACAAATCTCGTGAAAACTACACAGAAAACAGGGAAGAAGGCTTTGTAAAAAATTATAGAAGTCTAAGGCACAAAGAACAACCTAAGTTTGTTAGAAAATCATTGCAGAATGTACATGAATATAACATTAAAAGACCTTTAAAATATGAAGCTGACAGTATAGAAAAGACGACTTTTAATAACGATGACGAGGATATTGACTTTGAGTACTTGATGAGACGCTTTAAAAATCTCAGAGAGAAATTTTTAAGCAACGAAACCTAATTGGTTTCGTGTCCTCTGGGAAGAGAAAATATATATAATGACTGAATAATGAAAAGAGAAAAAAATCCTAAATTTTCAGACTCTAGTAACAATTCTACTACTACTCCTATTAACCTTTCATGCTGAGGGATTTTTGCAAATTAGCCAACTACCAGACAATAATGGATTTATCGACATCAAGATTGGTGATGTAGAAATAGTCAATACTACTAACACAGTGGTTCATATTGTAAATGTTATAGAAATATTGGAAACTCTTAAAATGTTAGAGGAAAATATTGAAAAAATAGATATAAGTAATCGGCAAATTCTTTTAGAAAAAATACGGATTATACATGAAAAAATTTTGACAATAAAACCAAAACAACAGAGGGAAAAGAGAGGCTTGATAAATATCCTTGGTACTGCACAAAAATGGCTCTTTGGAACAATGGACGACGACGACAGGACAGAAATTATGGAACATATTTCCACAATCGAAGGAAATAATAGGAACATAATAAAGACAATAAACAACCAGATAATCATAAATGACTCATTTAATAAATCACTTATTAATTTAAAAAACTCAATAGAGGAAGATAGGAATAATATAAACTCCGCTCTCGAACAAGTCAGGAAGAATAATAATGAAATAGTGAAACGGTACTTGTACCTAGACCAATTTTCAAAATTAAATGTATTAGAAGACAAAATAGAAAAAATTCAAGACAATATTGCATCTGCAAAAAACAATTTTATTCACCCTAGTATATTTACAAAGAAAGAAATCGAAACCTTTAATATTGATTTTTATAAACTAAAATTACTTAAAATCGGAGTGATGACTTTCAGGGACAGTTCCTTAATAATAGCTATACAAATTCCTGATAAATTCATAACTACACAATTAAGACTACTTACCGCAGTACCAAACTCAAATAATATGGAAATTGATGAACCTAATGAAAATATTATCGAAATTAATAATGTTATTTTACACTATAAGGAAAATTGTATATTTAAACATCTCCAAAAAAGCAACCATTGTTCAATTAAAGCTAATTGTAAGTATATATTCAATAACAAAACGGAAACAATAGAATTAGATGAAGAAACTATTCTGTTGAAAAATGCTAGAAAAATTTATCTAAAACAAAATTGTGACAGTAGAAATCTAAGCTTATCAGGAAACTACCTATTAAGTATAAATAATTGTAGTATTACAATTGATAACCAAACTTTTAAAAATAAAAAGCAGATAATAAACGAAAAATTCTTTTTCCCACCAACACAAATTATTAATGTAACAAAACCTAATGTAGAATTTGAAAACATTGTGTTGGAACATAAAAATAATATTAATCAAATAAATGAATTAAAAGTCCATAGTAAGGTCTCATATGGATTAAACACAACACTAATTATCACTATTGTACTCATATTAATGTATATTGTAATAAAAAATAGAAAGTCTGGTACAAATAGAACACAAGTCGTAACTATATCTCAGAATCCTGACATAAAAGATATCATAGATAAATACAAACCAAGTATGTAAAAAAAAAAAAAAAGAAATAAAAAATAAAAAAAAAAAAAAAAAAAAAAAAGAAAGAACGAAAAATGTATGTAACTTTAAAAATGTTAAATACATACTTAATCATGTAAATGCTATTAGTTATATTACACTAAAACCCAGGAGTGTTTTAGACAAGGGATGGAGGAGTTACATTCCCATTTCCCAAACCAATAATATTGGCTGGTAAAGTGTAGGGAATCAAAGAGCTTCAGATTACATTTTGGTTTCCCACACTTTTACAGACAGGTAATATGATGCATTGCATTTGCTTACCTTAGCAAAATAAGTTTAATGTAGAAATATTGTTTTCTCACATTCTTACTTTGTATGAATGGGAGAATTTTTTAGATTTCAGTCTTAAGACCATCATAGAATAATAAAGACGTCAAGTAAAACAATCTTGTGTTTTTATTAAACTTAACTTGTGTATGTGTACATTCATGAAAAAACACAGTAGTGTGTGTGTACATTCATGAAAAAATCAAAACAATTTAAGCAATAAGACTTGTACCGTACGAACGCCAATGAGAGTTCAAAGAAGAAAATAAAAATAAGCAGACTTATTGGGACTAAACAAAGTAACATCAAGGCAAATTCAAAAAATTCGCCCTCTGCTTTTCCTTTTTGTGTTTGAACGGTGGAATGTCAGAAAAATTAAAAATTTCATACAAAACTAAATATTGGTAACGTGGAAATGTCAAATTTAGTTAAATCAGCTGGGCTCTTAATATTACGTTGTTGAGTGTGCCCTGGCAGAGGGCGAATTTTTTGAATTAGTGTTGAGTTTACCTAAAATAAATATCATATTTTTGTTTGCCTTACAAACTCTAAGCAACTTTTAGATTTTAAATAAAAAATCTTAAAACCGACAATATAATATTACGTTCCTTTATATGTTATACTTACAGAATTATCATCTTGTTCAGAAGAGTTATATTCGCCACCAGGTAATGTGCCATAGTTGGTTTCCCCATCGCGCAGATAATCTGTTTCTGTGCGCCCTGATTTACTTGCCTTTGACGGGGCTAAAGCCCACAAAGGTATTTCTTTAAAACTTGTCACTGTAAATGCAACACACGCTATGAATATGAATGTTATAATAGTGAACACTGCTTTCACATGCCCTCCTAATTGCCGGCCCAACGAAGTATTATCCCAATTAATACCACCCATTGAGTAGCCCATGAAGCCACCAAGACCAGCCATAATAGTAAATGTTGAAAGACCCTTTGCGTGATCGTCTACATTTAAGTAAATGTTTATAAAAAGGAAAAAATTATTATTTAATATAAAATTAATTCATATCGTTACAATAAAATACAAACCTGGTACACAAACATCAAGAAGATATGCCCTTGATGGACTTTGACAAGCATCGGCGTCAAAATCTAACAGAACAGTGCCAAGTACAGTAAAAAATATTCCCCATGGATGAGATGTTTTTTGCATGGCATTCGTCTCTGTCTTTGATGCTGTTGCACGATGGGGCGAAATATTTATATTATTGTGCGTTGTACCATTTAAAGTTAAATTCATGGCAGAGATTTGAATGTGTGGATCAATGTCACCAAATAAATAACCTAAATCCTCGCCATTGGGTACCAACAGTAATCCTTTTTTATTGTGCATATACAGACATTAAAATCAAATTATTAGTTTTTTTTTTAAATTCAAGTTAAATTAAATTTATTACCAAGAAATACGCCAATAGACAAGAGTAAAATAAAAGGTCTTCTTCGTCCCATATTTAGCTTACAGCGGTCGCTCATCGAACCTAAAATGGGTGTTAAGAAAAAACCAACCAAAGGCGATAGTGCCCAAACTAAAGTCATATGCTGGTGTTCAACGCCAATCTTTAAAAGGGTGGGTGACACAAATGCCGTCTCAGCAGCATACGAAAATTCAATTCCCATGACAGCAGCAGACACACGAACTAATTCCATACGAGTTTTATGTCTGTTGTTTGTATAAAATGAATAATAACACACCAATAAAAATAAAATAGGATTTAAATAAATACTATAAAGTACATATATACATATGTATATACATACGTATGTACGTATGAATGGAAGGAATTTTGGTTTTACAAAAAATATAGTAAGTAAAGTACAAATTTTTTCTAAAAAAACTTATTAGTAAAGGTCACTCCTTTTAAGATTAACAAAATAGTATTATTTTTTACACACCACATAAATACACAAAAATTATTTATTTTAAATCAACTGGAAATGCTACTTAAAATAACTGGATATTCATTAAAATAAACAAAAGATTTCATTTAAATTCAGACATTAAAAAATTAACTTCGAAAAATAGCCAGATTTTTTTTTTCATTCACAGCAAAACAGAAAGTATCAGAAAAAAATTAACAAAGTTAAATATTACTAAACAAATAACTGACAAAATTAACTGCAACTGAAAATCAGTATTTTTGTTTAATTGAATCTTTAAATAACTCTTTAAACCGTTTAAAAAAATATATTAAAATTTAACTGTTTTTTCCATTCAAAAACAACTTAACGGAATACTTTCTAAATAACTTATAGTCAATTACTGTAATAATTTTTTAAATGTGTAAGTGGTACCCTATAGAGGTGTAACATTTTTGTGCAAATGTTTGTAACGCTTTAAAATAATCGTCTCAGGCCCACCTTTTAATTTTACTGAATCACTTATTTACTCGAATATTGTATGTACATTGTACAAGCGCCCACCCGTATTCTTGTGAAAATATTTTGATGAAATTTGGCACAGAATGGTTGTTTGTTGCATATTGTTTGTGTTGGCGATCGATCTATGTTTGGTTACAGAACAAAGGACCTCCCGGTATAATCATTTTGGGTTTTGAATGTCTGCCTAAATTTATAACACTATTAAACTGAATCAAAATATTATCGGTCCCTTTCTTTGATATATCCCCCACACAAATGTCCTCCTGAAATAAGCACATTAAGCTCTAATAACTGCCTCGAAAATTACACTTCATAAATTAATCACCTTATGCAACAAATGCTAAATTAATTCTTGTAGTGAAGAATCCAAATTGCGAATAAAAAGTGCACCAAAATATATTAACACATTAGCGCAGGTCTTTATACTAACGCGCTACATATGGAAGAGAATTATGCGTTTGTGCAGATGTTTGTAACCCTTATTGATATTAGCAAAAATGTTATTTATTTACACAATATAAGTAAGTACTTAAGCATCTACTTGAACAATAATCGCTCTGTTAGTCAAGCAATTTCCGGTCAATTAATCGCTCTAGTAAGAGAAATTGTTAATATCAATTAAAGAATAACTCGATCAATGTATGTCGATTAATCGACTACTCGAATAATTTAATTTCTTAAATTACTTTTATTTTTACAAATTATTCTACCTCTTGCTGCCACTCGTTAAGAATTATTACGAATGTATTTTTCGGCGATATATGTTTTGGATATTCAATCCCTTGAAAATCCTACAAAGCACTTTATGCATTATTTTGGTTTGTTATTAATATTAATGCCGAATTTTCCATTGTAAATGAATCTTAAAACACACTTTTAAAAACCCAATAAATTTCTTTAGAAATGTCAAACCAAACAAACGTTTGCATAACTGTTGCAAGTTCTTAAGCAAGAATTTCCAAACGTTTGTGTTTAGCAGAATTCATCCAAAAGCACGGAATTTGGGTACTAACGAAGAGAAGCCAAAAGATCTCGATTGGCAAAAATATAATCTGCTTAAATCTGTCGAAACCATAACAGAAAACCTTTAACACATATGGGCATTTCCATGAATATGTCAACCACGGCTGGAAAAATAAAAGTCATCGCAACTTTTTTTTAAATATACCAAAGAGCAATAAAACACTTAAATTTTATTATGTAAAAGTATTTATAGCTAATTATAATTTTAAAAGAGCAAAAATAGCAGATTAAACTGGTAATCTCTTTGGTCAATTTCCAGAAATTGAAATTAACTATTTTGTCTTAACTAGTGGCTAAATTTAGGTAATTGAAATATTCCAATTATACTTTAAAAATAATGTTACAACATCAGTGGCCAAGTTCCATTATGAAATTAAAAATTTAGAGTTCGAATAGCGGTATTTTTTATAGTTTGCTTTGAATGATATTCTAATGTCACGTACGTAATGCAAACACGTTATTCGTCGTCATCATTTGAATTCGACCGGTCGCAAGTATTTAAAAATAAAAGTTCAAAGCAAGATAAATCTCGCAAACAAATATTGATCGATTTTTTTTTTTTTAAATTTGATGCAATAAAAATTTTATAGTCTTTCAAAGTTTGTAGCATACGATATTGTAAGTAACACAGTTCAATTTAATACTTTCAAATTCCTTTATAATAATAAATATTTTATTAAGATGGGTAAAAATAGCTATGAGACTACAAAGAAATGGAGGGAGGACTTGAAAAAAACAAAGAACAAATAAAGAAATACCGGAAAAAGGAGGCTGAATGACAGCATATCTATCGAAAAAAGTTCGCAGATGCAGCCAAAAAAGACAAAAAAAATAATTAACGACGAATTAACACACAATAAGTTTGATGTTTACTATTTTATTACAAAAACTATGATTGAAATAAGCGAACAATATGAAGATATATTGTCTATATACATATTTTCTGATTGGAGTAGCTCTCAATTTAAAAACAAATTCATTTTAAAAAGTATTCCCTCTTTTGAAAACAAATTTAGCTGCCAATATTTAGAATGGAACTTCTTTGCCACATCACATGGTAAAGGTGCAGTTGATGGAGTAGGTGGTACTGTTAAAAGAAAGGTCTGGCAGATTGTAAAAGCAAATAAATTAATCTTGCCAGATGCTTTCTCATTTTATGAATGTGCTCATAAATATGTGGAAAAAGTTAATTTGTTTTATGTTGCTACCGAAGAGATTGAAGGGTTTTCTGCTCATCTCCATGAAAAATGTCAAAATGTCCAGCCCATCCCAAAAATAAGAAAACTTCATTCGTTTACTTATCATGATAGTCAGTATATAAATGTGTCTCGAACTGCGTATTCAGTAAGAAAAAAAATTAAAATTTAATAATTAAGTGGCAGCGCCCAAGTACATAGTAAGAAATGAAATTAACCTTTTATTGTTTTTATTGCTATTATCACCGAATAAACATTTTTTAATTCTTTTTAAATTTGTTATGTATACATATATTAAAAAACCTATTTTTTTTTCAGACAAATACTATAAGAGAAAAACCTGTCACATACGGTATGTCACGAACGATATTAAGATTTGTTCGTAACAAAATCATCTAAAAATCTTTTTTTATTTAAAAATTATGGATTATCAAGGAAAAATATTTGGCTTGGTGAAAGAACTTAAAGAAAGGAAAACAACTTTTACAATTCGCAGATTTTCGTATATATGTGCATGCACCTCGACATCACTTCCGTTTTTTGTCACGTACGATATGCGCCTTTTTCGCCCAATATTTTGGCCGGCAAGGTTTTCAAAGTCATGATTTTTTTTTAGATTATAGTACCCTCTAATTGTAACATATTGACGAAACAATTTTTCAGTTACCACTCTTTTTGCAAAATCTACACCACTTTGTAGGCGTACAAATGTCACGTACGATGACATGGAAATGCCCATATATAAAAGTCAATTGAATTGGCTTGAAAACATCAGAAATTTTTGGCCAGTTCTACCACGCCCTTCTTAGTCGATTGTAAAAATATCAAAATCTAAAAATTATTTTCTCGGACAAAACCAAATCCCGGTTAAATGGATACTTAAAGCCCGTTCTCTTTATATTTTTGAAGTTCTATTAAGAGCACAAAATAAATTTCAAGTTTAAAAAAATAATATTAATGTAAAAAGAAACAAATTAGTTTCAGTTACTTAACATACATATAAGAAAGTAATAGCCAGACAAGTGTGATCATCAGGACAACCGAAAGCATGCTTTTCAAAAAGGGTTTTATAAGCATAAAATATGCGTTAAAAAGTCGAAAATAAGCTTAAAAACTAAAAAATATATGCTTTAAAAATAAAAATAACAGGAACTTAGAATAAAGAATCCGAAAACGCAGTATTTAAAATTAAGTTGCGTTAACGAAGTAACGAATTAACCTTGCCAAAAAATTCCGATACAAAACAAACGAAGGGAAAACCAAAGAGGTATTAACTAATGTTTAAGTAAACGATATTTAGACTAGTCGGCTATCTGTCAAATCAAAACAAACCAGAATGGGGCTCGCTACAAAATAAATAATTAAATAAAAAATGTAACAAAAGGTGACAATGAACACTAGAAAGATGTTTTATTAAGTGTTTTAAATGCTTATTTTTGTTGAACTATTAAGCATAATGTATTCAAAAATTTTAAACTTTGTCCAAACTTACAATATAAAAGAAAAAAAAAACATTCCGTTTTCCTTTCTGATTAACATGTAAGTTGAGTAGGTGATGATAAAAATGCTGATTTCCAAATTGCATTCTACTCAGTTAGTATCGAAAAAAAAACCAGGGGCCAAATCGTCGCATTCGATTCGAGTCGAAATTTCACTCGATTGATCGAGTTGTCAATGCTTTTAATATAGGAATTCTAATAAGAATTTTTAAATTTCGAATAAACTTATTTTTTATTAATAAAAAAAATAAAAAAAATGCGTTATACAAAGAATATGCTTTAAAGGGAAAAAATGTCATACTATGCTGTTATATGCAAAATGTGCCCAATAAATTCTTTGCGAAAGTTCTGAAACGGACAATAATCATAATTGGCTTCTCTTCAAAATAAGTGTTTAAATAAAAAAACAAAAAATTAAAAATTAAAATATAAAAAAATAAAAAAAGGTGTGTAACGGATATATAACAACATTATTGGTTAATGCGGCGAACAGAAAAAAAAAATTATTTTGCATACTTTTGGTTGCCCTGTCACAATAAATTTTTTATTATAAACCAACATACATATGTTTTTTATAAATATATGTAAATAATTTAAAAGGTAAAAGGAATTTCCGTGACCAATAATAAACTGTGAACCAACTGACCGGAAATTGTGTACAATCTTTGCCCTATTATGAAAATAAACCGAGTAAGATTGAGTTTCTATACCGAAATGAAAACGTATTTACTAGTAGGGGCTAACATGACAAACAGGTAATATTAAGAACCCAGCTGATTAAAATCAATTTGACATTTATACGAAACAAACATTAATTTTATATGGAATTTTTAATTTTTCTGACATTCTACCGTTCAAACACAAAAAGGAAATGCAGAGGGCGAATTTTTTGAATTCGCCTTGAGTTTACCTTGTTGAATGTGCCTTGATTCATAATAATAATTGTAGGTTTATTAAAGCAATATTTATCATCTGAGTTTCACAACTGTGACTTATTTTTATAGTGTAATAACATGTATATTTTCATTTGTTAATATTTTTGTCTAACCTCAGTTGAAAATATGTAGAACGTATTCTTTTTTCAAACTACAGTCAAATCCCGATAATTCGTACCCCGATAAATCGTAATTCCCGATAATTCGTAATAAACTGTCGGTCCCTTGAAAAAATCTCGTTAATTCGTAAAATTTCCATACATTTTGGTCCCCTCGCTAATTCGTAATTTTTTGTTTTTTCAAATAAAATCTTCTTTACCTCTTATAAATCGTAATTGTTTGCTAACTACCACTTATAATTCGTATTAAAAAACAACAGAAACATGGAAAGAATGATTTTTTGTTTACCGCTATTTTTTTACGTGGGTTTTTGCTTTTACTTGTGTGTGTGTTTATTTTCTTAAGATTATTTTGTTACATGAATAATAAAAAAAATGTCAAAGCATAAAACGTTTTTTATGTTTCTTTTCATCTTTTTAGTAAATAAATTGAAAAACCCCGTTAATTCGTATTTATTTTATTTTAACCCCGTTAAATCGAAGCCCCGCTAAATCGAAAATCCCTATAATTCGTAAGAAGTGGCCGGTCCCTTGCGATTACGAATTATCGGGATTCGACTGTATTTAACGTCTGAGTTTTCAATTTAAGTTTTTAAAAGTTACCGGATTAAATGCTTGTTGTTGTATTGCCATAATCTTTATACCAGCTTATCAAAATTTTTATAATTAGGGGACTAAAACTAGTTTCTTAGACGTAATGTAATACTAAAAATAAAAAAAAATAAACTGTTTTTTGACACTTATAAAAATTTAAAATTATTTTTTTGACACTCAACTCAGATGAGAACTTAGGTAGTGTAAATATAGCTTAAGATGGTATAAGGTCGGTTGCCAGCCTTAATAAATCGTAATTTTAAAATGCTACCTGTACCTGTATATATGAGAATAGTCCTGATTTGCGCTCGCATTGCCTTTTAATTGATCAGTAGCTGTTGTTTTGGCCAATTCAACTATATTACCCGGGTTTTGGTCACGGATATTCGAAAAACTTTCTTTAATGTTGTCACGCCATTGATGCAGTCGACCAGTAAAGCTTTGATATTCATGTAGTTTTTCCATGTTGATGTTATTTTTTTTTTATTAATTTGCTAAAAAAAATTGAATTTTATCATTTGTAAAGAAAAAACACACTTGTCAATTTTGCAAACATTTACACTTATATATTTCATTAAGTTTAGTTCAGTTTTAAAGCAATTTTTTTATTCCACTGTTTTATTACAAAACACAGTATTATTTTAATTTAATTAGTTACTTTTCAAATTTCCAATAAAACCTTGAGCTACATATGTACGTACGTACAAACGCGTGAATGAATCGCTTTTCGAATTGAATAAAATTTTGAACCTCTGCTTTAAAAGCAGTAATTCTTGTAAATATTTGTCGATGTTTTGTTACACATATTTAAACTTCGTTTAAAGTTACTTTTTCCCCTTTTAAAGAAATTAGTTCTGAATTTCGACTTTGCTTGCTTAAGTCTTAGCACAAAATGATTCAAAAACAACTATAGTGCAAAAATATTGAAATTGGCAAAATAAAGAATTAATCAAAGTTTTTTGTGGCATGCGCATAGAGAAAAACAAGTAAGAGCCGAATTTCGTATACCCTTCACATTGGTCTTTTTGTTTATTTGTGGTGGGCCTAAAGTACATAGCTATCATAGTTTTCGAAATAGAAAACTCACAACATTTGAAAAATTTTATTGACTTCCCTTTAAGGATTATGATTATATACTCTTTATGGGGTCGCAAATTGATTTAAAAAATATTACAAACGAAATGACAAACTGATATATGTATACTTTTACCACCAGCGTTGCCAGAACCTTTGAGAAAAAATCATTATTTGGTAAAAATAAAATCATATTTCAAAGAAGGTAACTAACACGTTTTTTTTTTAATTATATTTTAAAGACAAAAAGGGTAATAATGAAGCTTATATGCATAAAAAATTATTTTTTTTGATGCATACTTAGGGTGACCATTCGTACTGATTTCATCAGTACATGTAATGATTTTTCATTTGGTGAACTGATTAAAAATTTGTGTACTGATCTTGGAAAAATTACTGACTGTTCTGTTTTTTCAAGATAATTTGATATTTTAAAAATTAAAAAAAATTTTTTTCTAATGTTGCTCAACTAGATAATTAAGTATTTTTCTAGCAACAGAAAGTGTATTTAAATTATTTTAAGCTCTTGAATCTAGTTTTAAGTCGATTAACAGCTCTTCTAATATAATTATACATATATTTTTTGAAAGATTATTTTCTGAACCAAATGTCGACCTGCGGCCTGTTCTTTTATCACAACAATACATAGACACCCAGGTTGGAGGACAGGTATGCTAATTAACTCAGGCAGTGATTTAAATTCGATCACTAAAATTGAAGGTCGTTCTTAGATTATAATCAGTAAATATCGTACTAATGTCGACCCAGAAAAAAATGGTCCCCCTATGCATACCGCAAATAAGTTTTAAAATTTTTTAAAAATAATTCTTCATAATTAAGATTATTTAGATCTGCAAGATGATTCTTACAGTCAAAAAATGAAAATAACGACGTTTTTTTAATTCGTCATCTAAATTTTAAATATTCTTTTCAATAAACCTATAAAAGTAGGAACTTTTCTATCTATAAAATTAAAAAGGCGAAACTATGAGAGTTCTTTTAGAGAATGATCTTTCAAAACAAATCGTTTAAATATTTGCTTACATTACTCGATTCAAATTAAACAAAATTAAAAAATTATTTTTTTTTTGGGTTTACACTTAGTTTTAAATAAGATTTTTTTAAGCAAACACTACTCACAGATAGACTTCTTTGGTTTGTAAAAAAATCTTATTTTCAAAATTGAGGTTATTATTGAAATTCATATTACGTTTGGATTTAAAGTGCTTTCACATGGTGTGTATTTTACATACAAAATTCCTAATTTTGCTACCTCTTTTTTTAATTGTTTTTATTAGTTGAATAAAAAAGATTACATTGGCATCCAGCCAGCCGGATGGACGGAAAAGCATTGTTATGTCGACTCATCAGGTGACTCTCGTTTGATCCGTGTTAGTAAAGGTGGAGTTTTGACTCCTGCTTAAATTATTAGCACAAACACATTATATCCCCACGTGGATTTATAACGCTCAAACGTTCTGATGTTTATACAACTGTGATGCTGAACTATTGTACGCTTTGTGACATACAACTATGAAACTCTGTTACTGTTACCTCGATCAACACCAAAAGTTGCGCATTTTCATATACAACCCTGACATTTTATTAACAATAAACCCAAGGTGAACGAAGGGGAAAAAATTCGTACCTAAAATGTCAAACACAAATATGGCATCATTAAAAAAAACACAAATTATTCGCAGAAGAAAAACGTGAATAAAATTAATTTTACAGTGTTTTTTTGCACAAAGCACAAGAACGCATCATTTGGTTTTACTGTTTGTTAATTAAAAACACTTTTTTAAATTTTTAGTTTAAAAATCTAAACGACGCGTAATTTTTTTTTTAATCAAGAAGAAGCACATAGACAAGCTTTTGACATATTGTGAGGAAAATTGCACGAGCAAAAAAAGTCAGCTGATCTGTCGAGACCAGGGCTGTCAGTTATGGCGATTTTACGCCAAATGTGGCGATTTTTTAGTGCTCTTGGCTATTAAAATTTAGTTTTGACGCCATGGCGATTTTGTTGGCGATTTTTTTAACAAACGGCAAAGTTTTTCAACTAACTAATATGAACAAATTTAATACAAATCAGTGTTGCAAAAGTTGTTACGATCGTACTTTTTTTGATGCTATTGGGTGGTGAAAAATATCGTGTTACTCCTCTGGCTATGTTGATTTTTGTAGTTAATATTTTAAATGGTTTAGTTTTGCTTCTTGCCATTTATTTTTTTCTTTCCATGTGATTTGCTTGAAAACTTGAGAACGTTAACATACTCCCTTTTACGAGAGCCTGTGAAAAATATTTTTTGTAATATCATTTTACAATCAACGGTTTTGAATAGTAAAAGTGGTTTCAGACGATATGTATTTTACACATGACTAGTCACTTTTGCAATCCACATGTATTTGCATATGTCTGTCAAAATTGTCATTTTACAGACGGTTTCTTTCACACGTACATATGTTATTACATCTGACATAACCTTTAAACCAAAATAAACAACTTGCATTTCCTTGTTATTCTAAAAACAGCTGATGACACATGCTTTGTCAGATGAAAATAGAGCACGCTCTAATTACAAATTTGTCATATGACATTTACATATGTGCTTCACACATGCAATGTTTAAACGCGTTCAGACGGCAGATATCAATTTCGCACTGCAAAATTTGACAAGTCATGTGTAAAATACATATCGTCTGAAACCCCTTTAAATAATAAATAGGTTAAAAAAAACGTGACTTTAAGATTACTTTAAAGCCTTTAATGGTGAATTACGTACAATATTTAGACCCAAAATTGTACAGAAGGAACAGATGAAGCTGAAGTTTATAGCTTACTAAATGCATCTTTTTAATTTCTTGAATTAGTTGCTATATAAGCAAAAAAAGGCTTTTTAACTTTCTATGTATAGATTCACACATTCAAAAACTATACTGAAGGTAATATTAACATAACTCGCATATTACTCCTTTTTGTATAAAATAACCTTGTTTGCCACAGATTTTACATACAAAATTACCAATGCTGCATTAAGTTGGTGTTTTAATCTAAGCAAAGTTTTTAATATTTAACAACATGTCACTTAACAAAGTAACTGTCATTCTACGTATTCTCTTAGTTATACATATTTTCAATTCTTCCTTTTTATTTCTTGGTGTACAAAAAAAATTTAATTTTTACTTTAATTAAATAGTTATTTCTTTTTATTTAAATAGTTTAATAAAAAAAAATTAATATTTTATATGTTTATTTAAGTAAAATAATTTTTGAGTTTTTTGCATCAAAAACAATAGATTTTTATTATGGCCATTTTTTTGGCGACTTTTTTTGTTTTTAAACTCAAAAAAATATTATTTGGCGATTTTTGGCGATTTTTGATACCCGTTTTGGCGATAGACCCTGAAAAAAAACTGACAACCCTGGTCGGGACCACCTTCCCTATGAATTCGTCTTGCTATAAACCTGAAAAAATATTACATACAGCCTTGTAATATTAGCCAAACGATATGTAAAATATATAAAAGCAATAAACGTAAAGGTGACAAACGTTTTTTGTTTTTTTAATTTACTGTTGATAAAATTTGTACACAAATTATGTATTTGCACTTACTTTTAAATAGCTCAATATAAAAAAATCATCATTTCCAAATATAAAAAAATCATCATTTGAGAAAAAACGTCATCAAATCATATATATGACAAAAATATCATCAAATATATGATGAAATCATCGCTGGCAACGCTGCTTATTACTATGTAAACAGGGCTGTAAGTTATGGCGATTTTACGCCAAATGTGGCGATTTCTTAGTGCTTTTGGCTATTAAAATTAAGGTTTGACGCCATGGTAATATTGTTGGCATATGTATGTATGTATGTATGTATGTATGTATGTATGTATGTATGTATGTATGTATGTATGTATTTTATAGCTGGCCACACCAGTGGATCGATTTTTTTGAAATTTTTACACGGAGTTACTTCAAGTCTGGAAGGAAAAACAGGATACTTTTTTTTTGGAAATTATTGCTGCCAGGTCCATTTGTATGGGAAGGTCAGTTTATGAATTGCCTAACAAAATTTAACATAGCCATACTAATCAAACACGTAGAGCTTAATACATGAAATTTATAACACGTGTTAAGCTTTCCATGCATGTTTAAATTAGATGAATTTTAAAAAGAGGGATAAAAATGGGGAAAAAATCTGTAACCTACTATCTTCTGATAAAAACAAAATTTAAAAAGTTTTGCGTTCTCCTTAAGAAATAAACCGACAGGTATCTGGTGTTTGTTTTAAATTTTGGTCGGAAAGGGGGAGAAAGAGTTCAAATTATATTTTGGTACTTATTTTCTTTTAAACCAATAAAGATAGAAACATTATTTAGATTTCGTTCGATAGGTCTTAAAAAATATGATTACGTTTTTCGTACTTTTTTCAATTTCGGACTGCGTTCGACATAACTCAAAAAAATATATATATCTTTTTGTTACTTTGTTGAAATTTTTACCCTAAGGGGTATAAAATAGAGGCCAGCCCAAGACGACACTAAATAAGGCATCATCTCAAATTTTCAATTCATTTCATATACCTTACGTGTGCACACACAAAAATAAGTACTGCGTTGTATTGTTCGCCATCTCTTTTGTTTACTAAACTTAACTTAAATGAAAAATATATTCACAGTTAAGCACATTTAAGCAAACAACCACGGCACATCAATTCATCATGATCGCACACTTCCATTTCAATTCATCTCGAAACTTTAGTGTTGGCGGGATGTTATAAAAAACGGGGGTTGATTTTGAATGTTCATATGTATGTAATGTAATGTAATTACGCATGAGTTTTATATTGATTTGCCTGCTTGTGTATATGTTTGTTTGTGTATGTACCCAATCAACATTGTGTGTGTTATTATTTGTTAACATAACAACAACATAACTCTTAAGTCTTTGTTGTTGTTGCCACACCATAAGCACAGTAATTTTTTTTATCGACCACAGTGCCTAACACAACTCTTTTTTCTTATCTACTCTACACTGCAGCACAAAAACTGTGCCAGCTACTCAACATTTCAGCACTTAAACTGTTTAACCGCACAATAACACAAGAATTAGAAAATTATGCGGTTCTTGAATTAGCTTGAATATGACTTGATGCAGGTCTCTAGTATAAAATGGGTTAAAATTCTATTTTGGTACTTTTTAGGAATGGAGCTTATAAAAGAGTTTTTGCTAACTAAAGCCTTTTGAATATTTCTAACACTATTGAACTGATGAATTCCTTATTTTTATATGTTAATTAAACAGAAGGGCTGATTCATAATTTGTTGCAACTTGTATGGGGCAACCAATAAACAATTTTTCTATGATTGGGGTAGCGAAGCACACCGGAGTTAAGCTAGTATCTACATATATTTTAAGTATTATAAAATATGTTTTAGTTAGAAATTTATAAAAAAAAATATCATATTTTGACGACAAATTATTTATATGCGAATATTTTAATAAACTAAAAATTTAACCACATAATATTGCAACTGACGCTAAATACTTGTCAATTGTTCTGAAAAGAACAATGGTAAAACAAAAATTATGTGTGGTAAACCGATTTTCTGTTTCTTATGTGTAAAACTATAACTTTTTCCACAGCAATTGCCTTATTCTGAAGTAAAAAAAGTTCACCTTAGTTACAATATTTAATAAAATTTTAACGTTAAAAAATTTTAAGTAATTATAATATCAAAGAAAATTGCTGCGACTTCTAATAACTATTCTCTTGTTAATAAAACAGCAGCAGTTTTATCATTACAAAGGGACTAAACCAAACGACAGAACAATGCAAACTGGTGTGCAGCAACAAATATTGAAATTAATTTTTCACATGTACTGAGTGAGTGCAACTTATTCACTTATTCTGGCTCCTACAGATTACTTGCTTAACCTTATTATATATGTATTAATATTAAACATACTAACTTAAACTACAACATTCGTTAAGTTACCACTAATTCTTTAGCTTAAGTATCAACTCAATAAAAATCAATTAGCAGTCGGTCGAATGTGTCTACTTAAAAACGATAAAACGGCTTTTAAATTAGATGAATGGTTACTATAGTCATTGTTATGGTGGTTAGTTAAAAAAAAAACCCATTTTCATATATAAATACAAACATACACACATATAAAATTTGATTAAAACTGATTAATAATATTTATTTATAATTATTTTTTAGATTTGTAATCACAAAACACAAAAAATGTACATCGATGCAAGGCACCCAGGAACAAACTATGATGCATTTGTCTAGGAACAGAGCGATGTAAATCAAAAATTGCATGAATCTTTTGCAAGTGGACAAAGAAATACTTGAATCCTAAGTGAAACCTGTTAAATAAATATATACAACAAATATATTTGAAGGTTTTTGTTTTAATAGGTGATGCTTGGTATAAGCTAAAAACTTATTTAATGACACAATTCAGTAGTTCGAGCAATCCCCATTACAGGAGGTATAACCAAAATCATTCAAGCACACAC
This sequence comes from Melanophora roralis, assembly GCA_963583895.1. Lineage (NCBI taxonomy): Eukaryota > Metazoa > Arthropoda > Insecta > Diptera > Rhinophoridae > Melanophora > Melanophora roralis. The sequence goes on along the minus strand of OY757187.1, from coordinate 84,576,070 downwards.
AATGTGGTGGAGCGCTGCTTCGGCGTGTTGAAAAATAGGTTTCGTTGCATCATAGAATCAGGAGAGCTTCATTGTTAACCCAAAAAGGCTATGCAAATAGTAAATATTTGTTGTGCACTTCACAACATGTGCATCTTCTATGAATACTTAAAACCAGAGATCGTCTTACAAAAGATAACAAACGATGACACCGTGGTAGTCGATGATGAAGAGGTAGCGGCAAAAGTGCATATGTAATTAGAAGAAATATTGCAATAAATTTGTAAACCCAAAATAATTTTCATCTATTTATTTAGTCTTATGAAAACTTTTATTTATTTTATTCAAAATATTTCTTATTAATTTTTAAATGTTTGATACATCGATAATCTATGTATATGAAAGCAAAAAAGTACTTTGAAATAGTTTTTCTAAAACGATTTTTTGTTTATTATAAACCTTAAAGGTTGCTTTATACGTGACTTAACTGTAACGTCATAACCTTTCCTATTGAAAATCCTATTGAATCCAATTGGAACCTAATCGGAAACCAATTGCATCTTCAATTGGTATGGCTATGGCGTTACGGTTAAGTCACGTCTGATTCAACCTTTAGCCTTTTCTGTGGCTGTTGCTGCACTTTGCTCAAATACTTTTCAACCTTAACTCTAAATACCTTCCCGCTGGGCGCTGCAGATGGAGATCAATAACTTGCTCCAGTTCTGTTTAAATGGTAAACCGGTCTCGAAAACTTTTTTTATTTTACGAAATTTTTTTTTGGTGCGACTTTTTAAATCTGCCCAGCCCCCCAGTTCTGTAACTGGCGAGAAGTTTTCGCAGCGATTATTAACAGTGTGACTTAGATAATATATAAACTCTCATTATACAACCTTAAGAGTTAAAATAATTAGGTTTATCGTGTTCATCCTGTCTTTTACAAGGTGACTATAAACTTTTCGATGCGAGAAGTTCTCACTAAAGTTACAGAACACAGGCACAGGTCTTTATAAATAAAAAAAAACTTACATACATAATAAGTTAATACAAACATACATGTAATATATGTAGTATTGCTTAAATTGGCCCGTTAAATGTACATACAGTTATTTCCGCTTAATTGAGTTTCTAAAAATGCACGACTTTTGAAGCAATTGAACGGGAACTCAATTAAGCAGTACTCGGTTAATTGAATCGCTGACGTAATTAAAACAAAAACCACTTAATTGAGCAAGATGTTCAATAAAGCGAAACACCTATGTGAAGATAGAAAATGAAACTAATTTCTTTATTTATTAAGTTAAAAAATTGTTTAGGTTTATTAAAACAAAGTAAAAATCAGGTACGTTCATGATAATAATTTTTATTACGTTTGTAGAGCAAAAACATATTAAGTAGACGGAAACAATTAACCGAAACATTTGCTCTTGTTTTTCGCAATGCGGTCTTATTTTGTGAAATAATTAAGCGGGTGGCGCAATTAAACGGGTATTTTTACATAGATAGCTATACTGAATGATTACATTCCATGTTTTTAAGTGCAATAAAACGGGAAACCCAATTAAGCGGGGCTCAATTAACTGAAAACAACTGTATATACATATGAGACTAGAATGTTTTATTAATACATATAATACCTTTTTCCAGTCTGCGATAGTACGTGTAGGGGCTCCAAGAGTGTTGATCAGCCGGCATAAATTTTTCCACTCCTTATCAGTCGATAACTTGTTTGCACCAAATACCGGCGTACTCCTTGCAAGCTGTGGATGTTCGTCCATATACTGGACAAGTGTCTTAAGCTGCTCCATGGTTGATTTTCTTAAACTAAGTTAAAGACTGGTAATAAATATTATACTTACCGTTTATTACTATCCATTTTTTATTAAACTAATTTTTTATTTTTTTGCAGAATAATTTTCTCCCTCGCAAGCTAAAGCACAACCCTACAAGAAATTTGTGACCGAAACTAACACTAAAACATTTTTTTTCGGTCATATGTGACCAATATTTCTATCACATCTAAAGGTGCGAGAGAGATGCAAGATCACACGTACACAAAGTTTCGGTAATTTTTTTCACATCGCCCTTAAGAAAATGATAGAAAATAATGACCGATTGACCGGTCATCTGTGTCGGTCATATGACCGGTCAAATGACTGTCACTGTTCTGGTAGGGAAGTGACTGATTTTGACTTTTACGTTCGCAGTGTTGACAATGCGTTCGACATTGGGAAACCGATTTTTGTATGAAAATACTTACGTTTTAATTCGACTTGTTTTTCGAATCATCGTTCGCATAGAGGTGTAGTTTGTGAAACCCAAATCTGTTTTCTTTCGCGTACAATGCGAACGAAATCGCCCTTTCGACATCGTGGAATAGGTTTTTATCCTTTTTTAATACTTCTTAATTTTAGTTTTTATATATTATTTTTTTCTATTTTGAACGTATTTCAGTCATATTAAAAAAATAAACATTTTAAAATATAATTAAAAAAACTAACTAAAAATAAACTAAATAAAATAAGACAAATAAGTTTTTATTTAACTATTTTTTTACTTTAATTATATTTACTTTTAATTCTCACTCAAATAAAAATAAGACAAAATCATAGAAAAAAACCATAATAAAGATAACTTTAATTTAGTACTTTACTTTAATTTTATTAAATTATAGTTTATTTATATTAAAATAAAACAAATTAAAATCATAAAAAAATAACACACAAAAACTAAGTCCTCAGAGAATTAGATATTAAAATAAATCTTAAAAATACTAATTGCTTTTTCCATTAGTATGCAAACTGTGCACAATTTTCGCATAATTTAATAAATGTTTAAATTTTCTAAAATAATGACATTGTAATTCGGTGCAAGTCTATACGAATTCAATTGTACAACAACAAAACGCATATTCTCACCCTGCAATTAACACAGTCTTTAGCGAGTGTTATAATATCTTCAGACATACCCCTTAATTGAGTAATTATCACATTTACGCAATTAAGGCCTTAATTGAGCTCAATTTACCATACAAGATTTTAATTAATAAATTGAGAAATTAGTAGTAATTCATTATAATGGTTTTAACTCTAAAGTATAATGGGGAGTGGGGTTCCAGAGACAGTGCAGGTACCATGGTAAAAATTTTAGCGAATTATCGTTGTGGGTTTAAGATTTGTCACCTTAATGCACAAAGTTTAAATTATAAAGTTGACGAGTTTCGTATTATATTTAAAAATTCGGGCGTTGATGCAATTTGTGTGTCAGAAACATGGTTTCATCCAAAGCTAAATGACAATGTTTTCCAGATAAATGGATATCGATTGTATCGTGCAGACAGAAGTAGTAGAAGTGAAAGGACTGCTGGAGGCGGAGTTGCCATATATCTAAAAAAAGAAATTAGGGGAAATATTGTCTGGAAATCAAATGAAGAACAAAATATGGAGTACTTGTTTATAGACGTTCCATGTGCTTCTCGCAAAATGCTCCTTGGATGTGTGTATAGACCACATAAACGTGTAGACTTTGAAATCCTCATGAAAGAACTTGAAACACACACAATAAAATATACAGACATAATCATTGCTGGTGATTTCAATTGTAATATTCTTGTCGACTCAAAGCTTACCAGCTCAATGAATTCAATTGGTATTGAAGCTGTAAATACAGTCTATCCAACGTACTTTACAAGCACAAGTAGCACCCTTTTAGACGTTGTCTTTGTTAATGATAAGCAAAAAATTAACCATTTTAATCAATTGTCAGCTTCAATGTTTTCTAAACATGATCTACTGTTTTTGAGTTATGACGTAAAACCGAATATTGAAAGGCAATCTTTTACATACAGAGACTTCAATAGCATAGATATTGATATGCTACGGAGAGACACCGAATTGATTGTATGGGATCAAATTTATTTTATGCCAAACGTTGATGACCAGCTTCTATTTTTAGAGAGTAATATCCTTTCTTTGTATAACAACCATGTTCCAGAAAAAACAAAAACAATTAGGCAGAGAAATAACCCATGGTTTTCAAGTGAAGCAGCTCAACTAATACGTGAACGTGACTTAGCATATGCCAGATGGAAAAGACACAAAACAACAGAGCTTCATCAAATCTACTGCAGAAAAAGAAGAATGGTGGTAACGAAAATAAGAAAAGACAAGTGTGCATATTATGAAAGAAAATTTGATTCTTTAAATGGCAAACAGACGTGGGATGAAATAAAGCGTACTGGGCTAGTAAACTCAGCTAGGAACACAAACAATAGTGCAATTAACAATGATGTATTAAATCAACAATTTTTATCCATAGAAATGCCTGCTGCTAATACTAACCTTTACAGCCGCCGTCAAATAGATTCCAATGTAAATCAGTTTAACTTTCAAATTTTCAACCAAGTTGATGTTTTAGAAGGCTTCTTTTTAATTCAGTCAAATGCTATTGGCTGTGATGACATCAACCCAAAATTTGTAAAAATGCTACTACCATATCTAATACCTTTCATAACACATGTGTTTAATACGATAGTCACAGCAAGTACATTTCCTTCTAGATGGAAGTATTCAAAAATTGTACCGATTCCGAAAACCAGGAATGAATACCGCCCTATTGCTATATTGCCCTATCTTTCGAAAGTATTTGAAAAGCTCTTGCACAAACAAATTTTGAACTACGTTACTTGCAACGATCTACTAATACCCTATCAGTCAGGTTTTAGACCGCAACATGGATGCATAACTGCTCTTTCTGAAGTTGTTGAAGAAATTCGTAACATGATTGATAGCGGAAACACTGCGTTTTTAGTGCTCCTAGATCATTCAAAAGCGTTTGACACAGTTCAGCATGAAATTCTCAGTTTGAAATTAAGAAACTTGTTTCACTTTTCGCCAACATCTACAAAGCTTATTTCTACTTACTTGAAAGGAAGATACCAGGCTGTATTCAACAATAAGAAACAATCCTCATGGCTGCCAGTTACAAGGGGCGTTCCACAAGGGTCGACTCTTGGTCCACTTCTTTACATCATCTACTCTAACGATCTTCCAGCGCAGTTAGAATTTATGAACATTCAAATGTATGCTGACGATGTTCAGCTTTTTATTGCATGTAAAACCTCTTCCTTATCAGACTGCATAAGTAAAATAAATGCGGATCTCTTTAGAGTAAATGAATGGGCAACTGCAAATGGCTTAAGCTTAAATCCAAAAAAGTCTAAATGTATTCCAATTTCCCGAACACAGGTAGAGAACATCAACCAGATAAATATTGTTTTAGGATCATCGCAAATTGAAATAGTGTCATCAGCAAAGAATCTGGGTATTATTTTTAACGCCAGACTGTCATGGATTGATCACATTAATAATGCAACTGGAAGAACTTATGGTATGCTCAGAGCACTATGGGCTAGTCAATACTTTACACCATTTAAAATTAGAATACTTCTAGCTAAAACTTACCTTGTTCCAACATTATTATATGGCTGTGAATTGTTTTCGGGATGCAGTTCTGCAGAGAAACGCAAGCTAAGAACTGCGTATAATAATATTGCCAGATACGTATTTAACTTAAAAAAACGTGACAGTGTGTCTCAATTTGCAAGAAAGCTTTTTAATGTATCTTTTGATAACTTAATGAAATGCCGCAGTCTAACTTTTTTGCATAAAATCATTAACACAAAAGCACCAGCCCATTTGTATCAAAAGTTAACTTTTGCACGATCTAATAGAGGCACAATCTTGATACACACTAGATATTGATACCTGAATTCTGAGCGACAGTTCTTTATTTATGCCATACGGCTCTGGAACCAACTTCCACATCAAATACAAAATATTAGCAACGCAATACAGTTTAAAAAGCAAATATTTATTCATTTTGAGCAACAATAATATACATACACTGTTACTACGTAATATTTTCTGTTATTTTATTATTATTATTTTTTAAATATTATATTTTATTTTATTTTATTAATGCAATTTTGCTTATACATATAATTTTTTTAATAACTTTTGTTTTTTTATTTTTGTTTATACTTTGCATATGTCAAATGTAATATATATTTATAAGTTATCTGTGTATTTTAAATTTGTTATGCTAATGTATGTAAATGCCTTGTCGATGTCCAGTGCTAAATCTAAAAGATATTTTATCTTACTGCACTGGTAAACATAAATACAAATAAACTAAACTAAATTCTAAGTGCAACCCTGATGGTTTAAGTAGAACTGTGTTCAGTTAGTATAAAAGCTTGAAAGCTTTTGATCTGTATGCCATGTTGAAATAATAAGGTTGCCTCGTCCCTAAAAAAACAATTTCCTGTAAAAATGTAGGATATATTTTGTTGTAGCTAAATTCCAGCTAGTTTGTCAAAAATGTTGCTATCTCCCATACACACGGTATAGGCAACCATAATATAACATAATAAATTTGCCAATCTAAACAAGAAAACATATGGCGTAAATAAAAGTCAGCTGAACAGTTGCTTCCATTTTAAAAATTAAAAAAAATATTTTTTTAGCTGCCATATGCTGATTGAGTGAGCCTAAATAATTATGTGTGTACCCAGCGCAACATACCTAAAGTGAACGTGAAACAAATAAAAATTTTAATATAATTTTTTTATTTATAATTGTAAATAAAATAATTACATTTTATAAAAACAAATTGTGTGATTTGATAATATCACGCAGGGTTCTCAACAGTATGTACTTATTTGTACACAATGCTGTATGTTATTTTATTTAAAACTTATAAATTTAAAACTCTTAATATTTAGTCTAAAGCATCAGAACCTGTACTAGGTAACAGCCAACATAAAAATCCGCTAACTGAAAAAATAAATCTGATAATTAAAGAACGAATTATACTTTAACCCATAAAAAACTTACTAAAGAGCATAGCTGAAAACACTACAATAGGAATAATACAGTTGAGGTCAATAAGAAATCCAAATATTAGGTTTCCGATTAGAGCACCACTTCGACCAAAAGTCATTGACAATGCGGCAGCCATTACCCTGAAAATGCATATATACATATATAATTGGCTCTATTAAGTACTACATAAACATATAAGTATCTTTATATGTATATACGGACTTGCATATATAACGCTCATTCGGCAGAACAACGTCACAACTCAAAAATTGCATTTTTGGAGGTAACGATGCAGGTTATGTTATGCTTTATACTACGTATAAATTTCATCTCATAATTATTTTTACTTTTTGCGTTTGAAGAGAAAATGGCGCTTATTTTTTTTTCTTTTAAAGTTAAGCAAATCATCAAACGCATTTTTTCGAAATGGCTTCTTTTGAACTAAGGCAGTGTTCTGGCAAATGAGCGTACACATCGCTTTTTTTTGGGTAATGAATAATTTTTATTCCAACCTAAACAAACCTTAAATTGGTTGGGAATAAATCCACCATTACACAGTAAACCGTACTGATGCTTAAAGATGTGAGCGCTTCGAAAATACAGGAAAGTATCAAATTTTCAAGAGATGTTCTTACAAAATAAAGGCCTATTGTCACTACTCCCGCTGCTGTTAAACTAAATACTATAAAAAAATAAATAATAAATTTAAACAAAATTTTTAACGCTTGTTAATGAATTAATTTTTAATTTTCACTTACCTAAAAAGAATTTAATGCCTAAACGGTGGACACAAAGGGGTAACCAAAAGCTGGTCGGAATACAGGCTAAGCCGATTATAATTGTATGAAGAAATACCTTTTCCTCTACACCAGCATCACAAGTCACAAAGGTTCTATAACGAAATAAAAAAGCACACTCAATTTACAAAAGATATTTGTCACAAAGAAGGCTAACATTTTTTCACTAGGTTTATAGGTTACAAAATAATGAAAAGTCGTTATTAATATTATTTTTTTTAAAACAGAGAATATTAACTTATTGATGAAATTATAAGTTATTTATTACTTAAGCTACCTTCACACTATTCTACAAGTGTTTAAATTTAAAATTAGCTTTTGGTGGTTTATGCGCAACAACGAATTTTATAAGTTCGCATTAAATAATTAGAATGAAACGGTGTTCGTTTGAAACAAGTAGCGGTCCTACGGTGTCAATTGAAATCACTTTAAAATTGCTGTTCGGGGGTTTCTGTGAGGTCAGTGGCTCTTTAATATTTTACGTTTGTTTATTTTTGTTGCATTTGTCACAACATGTTATAAACTTTTTTACTATCTTATTCAAGTTTTTCCAGATGTATTTTTATTTTATTTTGATCACGGTTTTTCTTATTTCCATGAGGCCTGTGTGTATTATATTATGGTATTAATTAATTACATATTTTGTATTTAAGAATATCATCTGCTATTCTTATTGGGGCACTGTGCACTAAAATTTTCAATTAAGGCCTTTTTTATTTATTTTTATGTTATATATTTTTTTCTTTAATTCTTCTTTCGTATACACCATGAATATTTTACCTTAATTTGATAGCGCTAATTTAAGTTTCTTTAGAATCGAATCTAGTTTCGCTGAGTTATCGCTAAATCTTGCTAGCACACCAAGGGAAAAACCGTTCGAAAAGCACCGAAATCGACACCATCCGTTTTCGAAAATGAGCTAAGGACGTTTGTTCTCTATTTGACAACGGATGGTGCCAATTTTTTAAGAACGCCTAACTTTTATTTTGACAACAGCCGTTCTTATTTTCACAGCGCTTTATTCTTAACTTCTTCAAAAAATTAACTCAGTAGAGACCAATCAATTTAAAAATACATATGTATATTTTGAATGTATACATTTTTTATTTATGCTGTAAGTCGTGGAAAAAAGTTTGCAAGAATCGTGGTGTTTATTAAGATGATGGCTTGTGATATTCAACTTATTATTTCGACCATTTGCTCAAAAGTTAATTTCTAGTTTGTTTATTATTGCGTTCTTGATTTGACAACGTTTGGTTTTCTATATGTAAACAGATGTTCTTAAAAAACTAAAACCGCTTTGTTCACAATTCGATACCAGCCGTGCATGAAAAATATATATATGAACAATATACATATGTATATATGTATATATATATTCTTTTCGTATCGATATTTTTATATCGATTTTCCTTTGTAATTAAATGAGAATTTAGTAAAGTATTGAACTTGAGCCTGATAAAAAAATAAAATTGTCTTAAAACAAATAGTTCAACTAATAAATAAACGAAAACGAATAATAAAAATAATAATAATAATAATAATAATAATAATAATAATAATAATAATAATAATAATAATAATAACAACAACAATAAAAATGAATAAACTTCCAAACCATATTTTTCTTTATACAAGCAATATCAAGAAGTTTAAATCAAATATAAACAAACAATACTCCCTCTATCCTCCTTTCCAAAACCTTAACAAAAACATATTGCAATGCGAGCACATATAAGGGACACCCCTTAAGTTCTGGTTATTAAAAAAATTTACAACCTTATGTACTTTTTTTAAGAATGCATAATAAACTTGGCTTCATGTAGTTACAGATTATAAATACAAAATTGGTTAAGGGAGATAATTGAGGGGCATTTAAGGAAAATAAAATTTTGCCAATAAAATACTTAAGACAATTATCCGAAATTAGAAACTAAGCGGCAACTATGGAGCTGTGGGTTCATGTTATAAAAGAGAAAAAAACTGCGATTTATTAAGGTAAATAAACGTGAAATTATTTAAGCGTGGGATGAATTAACGGGTTATGTGTAGTTTTTATATGTATATTTCTACTTACGAATTTGAAACCACTATTGATGAGACATCACAGACAGATGCTGAAACTCCAGGGTTTAATTTTTCGTAGTCATCAAATCTCTGGAATAATTCAGGAAACCAAACCATAAGAGTGTAGTAGCTAAATTAAAAAAAAAAAAAATAAATAAATAATTAAAATATAACTAACAAAATATATTTTGGGTTGAATTCAAAAAAAAAATGTTAAGTTTAAAATATATTTGAAATACTATTTTGTATGAAAATTTTTTTAAAAAATATTTTTTTATGTCAATTTATGGGGATATTAGGGCTCAATTTAACTCCCCTCCACTTAAGTGTTAGTCCTACAAACGATTTAACCGCACAAATAACAGATTAAATTGCCACATACGCTTAAAAAATACTGCTGTTATTAGCACCTGAAAAGCAATATCACGTAACCACAAAAAAATTTAAAACCGATATTTTAACATGTCTTTTATTTTTGCATATTCTTATTATTGAATTTTTGCTTATGCGAAATAACAATAAGCATTTAAATCTTAAAACTAAGTACTTAATATTAGCCAGCCAGCCAGTTCCTACAATAGAATTATTTAATTTTCATCTAATCGTAGCAGGGTTCCTTCTTTTTCGACGTGTGTTCACTATGTTGCAAAATGTTTCAAGCGAGTGGACTTGGACGTGTTCCCAGCTTGTTTGAATACTTGTTCACATAGTTCAAGATTTCGCATTTTACTAGTGGAACTTGTAGATCCTTGTTGATGTTGCTGTTTTTATTATACCAAAGAGCACCAGTTATAATTAGAATTTTGTTTTGAAGGCGTTGAATTTTTCATATACTAGAGGCGGAAGCAGTGCCCTATAATTGTATCCCGTAGCATCAAATTGGTTTCAATATTGAGTTGTAGAGCAGAACTTCACAATTAAGATTCATCACAGAGTTTCTATCAATAAGCCAATGGATTCGGGCCGTTTTAAGTTTAATTTGTGTCAACTTCGTATCTGCTTGTAACTTCCGTGAGAGGAGTGGATTCAGGTGAATGCCAAGATATTTCGTCTTAAATCGTTGAGGCACGTCTTTTTGCGTAAAATAAAAGTTAGGTGTTTATATTTTTGCATTTATTTTTATTGCCCATAACTTTGTCCATTTTTTTACTTGGGTTACGTGATGTTGCAGTTGGTTTGATGCCCCTTTACAATTTTTACACTTTTTCCAAATTTTGGACCTTAAGGGGCAAGAAAGGGTAAAAACTATATTTTAATGCTGATCAGATCCACTTTGTAACTTCTGAGTTAATTAAGATAGAAATAAAGTTTCAATTGCGTTCAACAGGCCTCGAAAAAATACGAAAATGGTTTTGGTACCTTTTTTGAAGTATTGCACCCTGAGAAGCAAGAAAGAATAAAAACTAGATTTTGATACTTCTTAGGTATATTTTTCAACTTCTGTGTCAATAAAGATAGTAGTAGTTATTCAAATTGCGTTTTAAAGGTCTTCACAAATATGAATATATTTGTGGAACTTTTTTAAAATATTGTAAGGGTTCAAGGCGTGTATTTACCCTTATTTTTTTAGTTTCATTTTATTTATTTATTAAAAAAAAAATACTGACGAGAATTAATCTTATTTAATAGTACTGAGGAGGTATAGGAAAATATTATGTACCTAGTACAATGTTTTGAAATATATTTTAAACGTTTAGATGAAAGGAAACAAATACAAGTGTGTATGCCAGCAAACACTTCTTTCTAATTAATGTAACATACGCGTTAATAGTTTGAGAAACAAAGGCACAAAACATCACCAATAATTAATAAATTTCTAAAACTGCGCTAACGAATTAGCGGGCTACGTGCTAGTATCTCATATAAGTACATACCAAGAATGATAGACTATTAGAGATTGCGACTTGCGCATGTTTGCCTCTCTGATGACGTAGTTTAACCCATGCAAGGGTTGCCTATTCTTTGTATTTTTAAATCATTTAGGGCTTTATTTGTATTGAAAACTTTAATTTGCATGACTAATATTAATGGTCCAAATGAGAATATTTTAAATTTGACATATGAAAATGAGCGTAATAATTTGTAATGCGTTAATTTTAATGAAATAAGGATGTATGCATGCATTTCTATATAGTTATAATGGATATAATATATTTGGAACCCATCAACAATATATTAAGCTGAAGATACCCCAGAAATTAAGGTAACACATTCCCGAAGCCGGTGTCAACCTGGCTACTTACTCAATATTGAATTTATAAAAAGCCCTTTTGGAAGCCAAGAACAAATGTTCGATATAATAGTTTTGTTCATTTTTTACTGTAAATGAGAAAATTTTTATTGAACTTGAGAATTTTCATTTGAAATTGTGAATATATTTTAATTGGAAATGAGAAAATTCCAAATAAAATTTTATTTAAAATTAGTATGAACGTACATACAATACGTACAGCATATTCATAGCGCAAAATAAATAAAAATATGGAAAGGTAAATACAAATCTATGCAGGCAATTTTATTAAATAAGTAGCAGAGATATATTCTGGCCTATCTTCCAGACCCAAACTAAACTAATTTAATGTTGTGATATGCAATCTGTGGTAATAACACACGTTTTTAATTTCTTCTTAAAAGCGAGCCTTTGATCTCCGATATTGGAGAAGATTGACGTGTGGTACATTTATCTTTGCCTAAACATTGTTTTTTTCTCCAACCATATAATTTTATTAAATTAAGCACTGCAAGAATGCGCTTTATTTTTAACGCGTCGATGAAGCGTTTTAAAAATTAGTTGAATACGATGGTGGTAGAAGGCATTTTCTAAAAACAAATCTTGATTTAATATAAAATATTTTCAATTTCAAATTTTTAATTTTTTTTTTTGGTTTTTTTCTCAATATCATGTAAAATTTTCTCATTTTTTATTGGAATTTTCTCAATTACAAATAAAAATTCTGAATTTCAAATGAAAATTCCCAATTTCGTTTGGAATTTTCTCATTAACAATGAAAAATGGCGCAGTAGTATGTTTACGTACCAGAGAATAGCATAATTAGGTTTTATCTTGATTTTATCTGGTGTTAAACTCTTAAGCGATTTTAATGAGTTGAACAAAAATCTGCCTCGAATAAAATTATCTTCGTTTGATCAATGCATGAATTTATACATTGTGAATTTATTCAGTGTGTGAATACTTTTGTCAAAGCTATATCAGTGTTGTCATAAGTTGATAATACAAAGTTTCTAATTGCTTAAAAACAAAGCGCTAGATATTTGAAAAACAACTAAATCACACTACATCATCTAATTTGAATTTTACCCAAAAAAATTTTGTTTTTTTGTATCCATAAACGTTTAAAATAATATTAACTTTCTGTTAATTATGCATAATGCTGAATCAATTTCAACACAATTATTTAAGCATTTATAGCCACAAAAAAACCAGCACTTAGCACTGTTTTTGAAACCTTTAGTGCCAAACAAGAAATATTACAAGAACTATAGCAAGCCTTTGTTATACACGGCTGGCAAAGTTAAAGAGAAACAACTACGTCAACTTACGTTAAACAATGAGCATGGCGCCCATTTTTGTCTGTTATTCTCATTAGGTGCAACATCCCTAAAAAAATAAGACAGTCATTCTCTTACTCTTTGCTTTTTTTGTATGGAGTTTGACACTAAAATTGAAATTATTATTGCTGTAGATTAATTCCTAATTTTGCCGGAAAAGATTTATATGTTATGTGAGATTTGACAACCCTGCACTAAAATCACTTTGACATTTCTCCCAAAAATTAATTTGTCGAATTTCGTTATTTAAAACGAATTTTTAATTTAAATTTATTAAATATAGTGCAAAAAAATAATAGTTATTATAAAAATTGTGTGCGAAGTGTATTTAAAAGCTATAAGAGGCAAAAAAACTTATTTAAAATTTCGAAGCAAATCGTAAACACGAAGTGTGCAGTGGGGCAATGCATGCAAAACGATCAGAAAAATTCAAGTGAGAAATTGTACTAAAACTAATTGTAAGCGTGTTCTTAACAAATCTTATTTTAGCTGTGTCCTTTTACTCTTTCCCAAAAAACCATGAAAAACAAAAAAAGCTTCGGATAAAATTTTGCAATCGGCCTGACAGTAATAAAAAATTTTTTTGGTTAAATTAAAAAATATTTTAATATATTGCTCAAAAATGTAAAAACACTTATGTCTTTCGTTGAAACAAATTATTATGTTTATATTTTTATTTAATAAGAATTTTAAAGTGTATTTTTGTCAAAAAATCAAATCCAACAGGACCGAAATAATTTTTCAAGAAAAAAGCAGGCACAATGAAACATCGTAGGATCAAGTAAAGCTCACCATTTTGATAGTATTAAACTATATTTGTTGAATATCATGTGGTCTGTAAATTTTTTTTTTTTAGTAGGACGGTCATTTTTTTAATTTTGATAAAAACGGGTAACAACGATAATTATTATTTTTATAGATAAGTTTAAAAAAATAATATTTTTTATTTTTTGATTTTCATTTTTTCATTTTAACAGTCATTGGTTTTAAATACTTATTGAGGCACACATGTAAAAATAAAAATACCTTTATAAATGCTTTCTTACAATGTAACTTTTTACATTAAAGATTATCTTTTTTTCTTTTCTTGAACAAAATGTACATGAAGGCATTTTTCATGATATATACATGTAAGTATGAACTTGAATGAAAATTTTCGGATTTTTACGAACTGTGTAGAAAAGTAGTCACTTCAACTCGTTTTGTCAACAAACAAAAATTTTATTGAAGGAATATTAAAAAAATTGCATCATGTAAATGTAATTTTATAGTTTCGATTTTTTATTGGTTTCAAGTGTTTGTCTATATGAAAAAAGTTTACAAATAAACTACTAAATTTTACGTGTTTTTGTAAAAAAATTAACGAATAGTGTGTGAGTGTTTATATTTAAAACAAAAACAAATGTTTGTTTTTTTTTTATATATATCCCTGAAGGAAGCTTGGGAACAAGTGTCCCCATGTCAACACTTTTATCGACTATTATGTTGCCTTTTTGGCGACATTGCCAACAGTACGTCTACAGTTATATATTAAGTTTTGATAAGAAGAAAAGAAAACTGTCAGCGGCAAATTAATGCTTCAGTTTGCCGTCAAATGCAAAAATGTATCAGCAACATTATGGCCTTTTTTATTTTTTCTGCTGGGCTATAAAAGTGATTTATATACACAAATCATACTTGGTTTCAATGACAGACGCATGTTAAATGTCTATTGCAAAAACACATTGACAATGGTTTAGCTTATCAGTAGTACTGTATACTAAAATTGCTAAAGGGTACTAGTTAATCGCTGGTTTCAATGTGTACATATGACCCCAAAAGAAGCACCTTGTCAATAGTACCAATGTCAGCAGTTGATTTTTTGTTAATAGCAAAGAGCATTGTCTGAGGTATAGCTTAACAGTAGTACTGGTGACAATGTCAGTAGTGAGTTTCTAGTGATTCTCTATTGGCATTTCCTGCAGGGATCTTACAAATTTTTTTTACCAAAACAGGCAGCAAATTAACACCTGCTGCTAAAAACTTTTTTAAAAATCTCTTGTATATGAACACATATTATTTTTTTTCTTACCTAAGGTATGGGTTACCAAGTTTTTGTAAATAAAATCAAAATTTTTAAAACAAACTTTCTTTTTAAATATTTTTAGCACACAAACGTTTCGTCCATATTATGAAAAATATCTTTATAACGAAGAAATTTTTTAAAAACGCATTAAAAAATTAGATTTATTTTTTGGCCTTAAGTTTTTGTTTGTTAACTTTACTTGAAAATCTGGTCACACCGAATAAAATATATAGGGAGAGAATTTGCTTATTACATTTAAAACAGGAAGATTTTGAAACAAAATTTAAAATATGAAATGGGTAAGCTAGAAGTATTTTGGTTTGTGTGGATAAACCTTAGAATAAGATCGCTTAATGCGGAAATCAAGCAAAACACAAATAACCAAAAACGAAAATTTAGTAAAACAATAAACTAATTTTAAATGTTTTAATTTTTTTTCTAAATGTTATTTAATATTATAAATTATTTGAACATTTAATTTTTTTATAACACGATTAACAATAAACAAATTAGAAAACATTTTCTCCAAAAGTTAGGAAATTGTCCCACTGTTATGTTTACATTATTTTTAAATGAGAGACTGTTTCGTGACGTCATTTGACCACATGCGCAGAAAATGCAAGTTTTTAATTTGTTATGTCGTAACCTTGTTATTTATTAATCTTGAGTACATACATACATATATCTTTTTGCCTCAGGTTTGCTTTAAACAATGTTACATACAAAATTTCAACAATGCAAATGCTGCATTAAGTTCGTTGCTGATATACATACCTAAATATCACAACTATGACAGCTTGTTAATCAGGCGTTACCGTGTTCGGCCAAAAATCAAATTACATTCCGACATAATGACTAAATTTTATATTAAAAATCGTTTGTATAACAAAACTTTCGCATTTATCTAAGCTATTTAAAAGTTTTTCGTTTGTATATATGTAAGTGCGAATCTTAAATAAAAAAAAAATTTCAAATTTATGACGAAAATCGTCCGGTCGTCAAAACCTAATTATTGACACTAGAAATCGTCAATTTCGGGAACTGTAACCATGGACCATATCCAAAAATAATTTATTCATAATAATTAAAGTAGGGTTATTAAGCGCTTATTTGACAGATGTTAATGGAAAAATTGTCAAATAAGCCTTTAATAAACTTACTTTAAAATTTTAAGTACACTCAAAAAATAATGAACTTTTGTGAAATATTTTCCTGATGTTTAGAAAGTTTTTACTAAATTTTAGGAAATTTTATTTTGCTGGTAGAATTTTTTTTCTTAATTTCAGTAAATTAGTTATGGAAAATTATAAACTAGTTTCAAGTTTATGAACTATTTTTTTTTAACCAAAATTCAATAATTTTTATAGGTTTTTAATAAAATTTACTTAGTTTTAGAAAAAATTTACTTAAACTTAGAATTTTTTTTACTATATTGGAGAAATTTTTTTTTCTCAAAATTTAGTTTATGTCTTTTTTTTGAGTGTAGACTTTAAATTCTGATTTTGTGTTAAAATTTCCTTCAAAAAGTCTATTATAAATTGTTTGTGAATATGGCCGCATGTTAAAATGTCTTTAAACTACGGTTAAATGGCTGATGTTTACAACCAAAAATAAAACTAACAACCGAACAAAGAGTACTGATGATGAAAATCGTAGCTGTTTTTGATTAAAAGCATTCTACTCGGCTAGTATCGGTAAAAAACTTGTTTTTTCAATAAAAATTTTCCTTTCTTAAATAACGCTAATAGAGTAAAAACTAAAAAAGATAATAATTTCTTCATTTGCAAAAAATTAGAATTAAGTAAGTATTGAACTTGAGCCTAAATAAGAAATAAAATTGTATTAGTGTTGATAAACCATGCCACATTAATTAATAAGCTGAGACAGTTTTTCAGATTTTCTGCAACATCAGTTAGCCTTATTTCATCATACCTATCAAATCGAAGGCAATCAGTTCTTATAAACAATGCTTGGTATGATGAGCTGACGCTTAAAAGGGGAGTGCCTCAGGGCTCCATTTTAGGTCCGCTCTTATTTTCTATATATGCAAATGACTTGCCAAAAGTATTGTCAAAGTGTAACATCCATCTTTATGCAGATGACATACAACTTACTCTAGGTATTGCAGCCGAAAACATCGATAATGGTATCTCACAGTTGAATGACGAACTTAATCAAATTTATCTATGGGCTAATGCAAATGGCCTCTGCCTAAACCCTAAAAAATCTAAATGTATGGTTATTTGCAAAAAACGAATAGTTCCGTTTATTTCTAGGGATATAGTTTTAAATGGTGAGAAAATTGAAATCGTTAATAGAGCGAAAAACCTAGGTATAATCTTTAATAACCATTTAACCTGGGAAGATCATATAAACTCATTGGTTGGCCTATCGTATTTAAAGTTAAGATCGCTCTGGCCTACACAATATTTTACACCCATCAGAATTAGAATCTTGCTTGCCAAGTCATACTTGGTCCCTTCCTTATTGTACGGGTGTGAATTATTTGCAAACTGTGACTCTATTAGTCGAAGAAAATTGAATGTGTTGTTTAACAATATTACAAGGTATGTGTACGGACTGAGAAGATCTGATCATATTTCCTCTGTGTCCAAAAACCTTTTTGGAGTCAGTTTGGATAGCCTACTAAAAATTCGCGTTTTGATTTTCATACATAAAATAATACATAATCAAACTCCCAAATACATATTTGAAAATATACGATTTTCTCAATCGCAACGAAACCGGAACATTATAATACCTAGATATCAATCCCTAGTTTCAGAATGGCAATTTTATGTACATGCCGCTAGACTTTGGAATAATCTTCCACTACGTCAACAATTAAATAGCAATGCTAGTAGCTTTAAACAATTTGTAGTTAATTTTTTTAAATAATTTTTTTTAATTTTTAATTTTTTTTTTTTAAATAAAATTTTAAAATAAATTTGGAGGTTACTTTTTCAATTTATTATGTGCAAAATTGTAATATACATATATGTTTCGTATTTTAATTATTATTATTTTAATTTTTATTATTATTATTATTTAATTTTTCTTGTTTTATTTGTTTTGCTAAGTTTGACGCCTTCCGTTTCTGTACTATAAATATAAGACTAAGTCTTGTTGTACAGAAAATAGTTCAAAGAAATAAATAAAATAAATAAATAAATTTAAAAAACCAAGACAAACACTTTTCAACACCTAAATACTTCACGGTCTAAATAAAGATGATTAAAAGAATTAAATGTAATTATGTATGCAGCCGCCGCAATACCACTGTGCGAAAAATAGAAGGAGTGGTCCTAAACTATTGAAAGTTGGCATCGAGCATTGTATTTGGAAAAAGTAGAATTTCGTGTAAATTGACCACGCCCACCGCCCATATCCCATACATTGTCAAACGAAACCTGTGAAAAGAGTTTTATTTACATCAGCAAAACTCACCTCCCATGCATAAAAAACGAAACCTGTGTGCAGAGTTTCAATGACATCAGCCCCTCCCAACGCCCACCACCAACGCCCACTCCATTAATTTTATTTGAGCGTGTAATGATGAAATGCCCAATTTACAAGCCTCGTTATCAATTCTATTCTTTGAAATTATGTCCAAATCGTTCATTTCTGCTGCTGAAGCAGGATTTGTAATGGACTGAACCGTTTTGCTATCTTGCATCGTGAACACTAAATTGTGTCTTACACTGAATTGTTTGCCGCATATTACAACATTCTTTTTCTCCAAAGCAGCAGTATCGGACTTCATGTTCATACCAACCGCTAATGACGGACTTTTATTACGCAAATATTCTTTTTTAGTGTTTGATTTTAAACTTAAAGGTATCATCGATGCTAATAGCAGACTCCTGTCGCTTGCATCAGTTGGCAAACACTGATTGTACTCTGCATGGCCAGAAGATCCATCGTAACTCCACTTCGACGTAAGAGTGTAATTTGAGTTGTGCATATCATTAACTTTTTCGCGCAAAAAACTTTCAAAAAGACGCTTTATGGTGTGATCCATCAAACTTTGCAAGCTTACAGATGCTTCATTTTCTGATACTCGGACTTCACTGGGATAACATTTTTTTTTCTCTTTTGGTACCTATAAGGTGGTAATATATCATATCCACCTTTTTTCAAAACCTATTTTATTGTCTCCTACTGATGTTTTGTTAAGTCTGCATCCAACATTAAAAGCTAGCGCAGTTGACGAAGAACTATGTATATGGTTGTGATTAATTTTTTGCTCTCGTTACTGCATTTGCCATTAGTAACTGTTGTTGGGTTAACTGGGATGCTAAATCAGAAGCTTTGTGCCTTTTACTACGTCCTTTGCAATCATCGAATTTCTTAAAAATTCTTTCCTTTCTCTTTGAACAACTAGGTTGATCATCAGCAAGTGATACTTTAAATATATCTAAAAAAATGTTGTGGCATTCAAAATTTACAATAAGTGATTTATGTTTCCGATCTTACTTTTTGTCCAAGCACAATTTTTCTTTAAAATACGAGTTTTTTTGTACGATTTCTGCCAGCGTTTGTGAAAATGACTGAGAAATCGCTTCTGAATTGCTTTTTTTTCACTATTTCGATTTCATTAATAGAAAGCACTGGGTTCTTTGCTTTTATAAAATCAGTTAATACATCAACATTATTACCACAATTAATAAGTTCCTTACACAATTCGCTATATACAGAAAATAAACTCATTTTCATATTTAATTATGTTAGTCAATTTTGATATATTTTTGCTTTTATTTTTTATTTAAGAATGCCGATTTCAACAAATTGTTATCATGATTAATTAGTAAAATATCATTAAGATAGTTTAAGCCTTAATGTATGCAACACATTTTATTAAAAAACCTGAACAGCATCATCCTTGACTTTTTTTTTAGAAAATTTACAAGTTTGTTCTACGATCGGCGAAAGTCGGTGAATTTTTTTGGGTAAATTCAAAGAAAAGACTCTCACCCTCTATTTTGTTGCAGTAAGAGGACGGAGGTAGACGGAGCCAACTTCTTTTTTTCCAAGGAAAATTGCAAACACCGAATTTTATAAAGCTATTTTAATTTGCTTATATTTACTAAACTACATATGTAATCCAAATATATATTTTCTTTTAAACTAAAAAAAAGGATGTGTATTTCAATTAAAACGGCATCAAAATATTAGCAATGAAAATATCTTTCACGCATAAGCTACTGAGTTTCATGAACATTTTCAGCTGTATTCGTTTTACAATACTTAAGTGACTTCACTAAACTTTTTTTATTAAAAAAAATTATTGATTTTTCTTAGTGATACACTTTTCTAAAAAACAGCATCATTAGATTTTTGAAATGTATGAGTCAAAAACTGTTTTTTTTTTGCCACCAAAATACCACTGTGCGCCGCCTCAAAATAATTAAGTAGCTAACTACATGGCCAGCTGCTCTTGTAGTCGTGTTGCCTGCTGTTGTATATGTATGTGTTTATTTCATCAAGCTCCACTCGGAATATTGGTTGGGGATACCTTTTTATGTTTCTAATGTTTGATACAGATTTGACTTGAAGGCCTTTGCTGCGTAAACTGGTTTTAACATCTTCGGGGTGTACAATAGAGTCAATACCTTTAATAACTACTGGAGGCTTTTTGTATTCTTAAGTTGGTAAGTATAAAAACTTTTAATGGAGTTTTTCAAGTTCCGTAACCGTGGTGCAGTAAGCATTCTCGTGATTCACTTTAATTTTGATCTTATATTTTTCACATATTTTCACCAATTAAACCGGATAAAAACGTAATGAAGTCATTAGAGTTTTTTTCTCATATGTATAAATTAAAGGTGGCTTCAACTTCTTTTTATCATTAATGCTGGCATCGCTTTTATTGTGCAGAATGTCAAAAGAGGCTTCTGCCTCTTTTAACAACTGCTACGTCTAGCAAGCCATCTTTACCTGGATCTGTGGATCATCCACGGAAATTAGGCTTAATGTGCCTTTAGCAGCTGTAAATACAACTCCAGAACTAAATAAAGATGACCGCGTTGAGGATGATAGCTCTTTATTGTATTTAAATAATTTTTAAATTCCCTAGGCCCGTAAGTTGTATTAAACTATCAGAAATATCTAAAGAGCAAATGGCTATAGGAATTCAGGAAAATCGCCTGATGACTGACCGAGATATAAGCCAAAAACCAAGACTACATCTGTTTATTTCTCTAACATTTGTACATAAAAACATCTACAACTGGCTCGGAGTTGCCCCGTACAACGTGAAATGTAAGATCGACTCCCATTATTTTTCCCCCACGAACATTTTTATGGAAAATACTTACCCCCCATCTCCAGGCCCTAACATGATTGCCATACAAAATTTTAAAATAATAAGGTAAAAGCCCCTACAGCTTCTCCGGAATCACCCCTAGGGGAATAATTTGTAGTACGGATCCCCATTAGTTTTCCCTCCCAAACATATTTCTAGAAAATACTTACCCCCCTTACCCTTACCTAAGGGGGTTGGCAAACAAAATTTACAAAAGTGATGAAAAAATCGAATAACTTCTTCAGAGTTAGCCTTAGAGAAATTATAATAAATCCCCCCCTCTAGCTGCCCCGGTGCTCGTGAATAAGTCAAATGAAGCACTGACTTGATTTTTTTCATGCAAAAATACTTACGCCCTTAAGGGGTTACCATACACAATTTTCAAAAATTAAGGTAAAATCCCCAATAACTTTCCTAGGATTCGTAATCGAAATGCAGAATATGGGCAAATATGAGGACTAAGTTTTTAATGATCAACAATAAATTTTTTTAAATTGAAAAAAAATGCATGAATTAAACCTAGTACCAAAAATTCAACAAACAACCGACAAAATAATTTTTGCAAAAACTCCCTCGCATTTTTGGCTTAACTGGCATCCTTTTTTCTTATTTGTTTATATATTTTCTCTTCCTTGCAGTAAGTTGCTCCTTAACGCTTTGTCAAAATTGGACTATCAAGCCGCTGCAGTATTTTGGCTCGTTCATACATATCGTATGGGCATAAGAATTTTTGCTAAGCAAAAATCGCCTTCCGCTCTTGTTAAGGTTTAGCTAATAGATGTGGATTTATCTGCTGCGTACAACATGTTGATGCAACCAGGTATGCTTCATAGTTGGCTGCATAGTTTGTAGTTATGCTTGTAGTTTTTTTTCATGTTGCATTTGAGGTATCAAATTTTTTTTTTGATATTTAATGGTTACATTGATGTTAGTTAAATAGTGTGAATCGTTGTTTATGGTTAGCAGTAGACATTGTCGTACGTCTTGACAAAACAAATCCATGCCTAGACAAACGTCAAACTCGGTACCCAGCATAAAAATAACAGATTTTTTTATTTGGATTTTGACATTTGTCTGGCCACAAATATGTCTCTTGAAGACGTACAATTAATGATTAAAGTGTTTCATAAGCACGTGCCAATGTTTGTACCTAGAATTAGAAACCGGCGATTTTTAATCACAAACTCCTTAGTACTACTACTACACTGAGTACTACTCAAACTTCGGTGATATAGCAACCAAAATTTGATAAAAGTTATACATGTGTAACTGATAAATTTCATTTATTTTCTGGAGGTTCAGATCAGTCTTATAATTTGTAGTATTAATTGCACTAACGTTAAAAATTGTTTGACACATGCTTACATACAAATAAGGAAGTAATACTAACCTAGTTGTTAGACAAAACTGAATAGCACAAGTTAAAGATGTATTTCTTAAATGAGGTTTCTTGCAAAGTGTTTTTGTTTGTGACCATATTTCTGCAAGTAATAACTTCAACTCATCAGGTTTACGAAGTCTTAAATTTCGCACACTTTTCTCTCCAGTCTTTTCTGTTGATCTACTGGGCCCAATGAGGCTTTTGCACTTAGTAAAATATAATAAATAAAAAACAAATAATTAGTGTTTAAAAAATTCATACATATGTATCTATATGTGTCAATATCTTATAGGAAATAAACGAATAAATTAAATTTTTTATTTTAGTTAATTTTTACTTAATTTCGTTTTTAACATAGAAATTGGGTTTAATCAGCGTTAGTGGAAAGAGTTTTATATTTGGCAAACAGAGTTAACCTACACCAGCCGAATAGAATATATACCCAGCAAAAACTTCACTTACAAACTTTTTTGCAATGACTTCCATAACTCATTATTTTGTAGCCTTAATTGTAACTTTTCCTCTCTTTGTTATTTAATTTGTAATGACTTATTTAAAGCACGTTATGATTTAAAAAAATCATTTAAAGTCATGATAATTATTATTTTAAATCAAGTCTATTTGGTTTATTTCAACAAATTAAGCAGAAAAAGACTTGTTGTTTTAATATATTATTTTACATTTAAAAACAATATGTCTCGGTGGCCTAGAGGTAGTGCGCTAGTGCTTGAGTGCGGAAAGTCCCTTGTTCGAATCTCATCTGCCTTGTTCAAATCTCATCTGCAAAAAATCTCTCTCACAAAAAATTAAATTTTTAAATTAAAAATATTAAGTATATAAAACAAAAAAAAATTTAATAAAAAGTCTTCTTCTTATTTTAGAACTATTTGCGACTACTTATTATTTAAATTAAATCATTAAAAATAAAAGTACTTGTTTTTTTGGTATGACTACCAAAATAATATCGGATTCGTTTAGTGACATCGCGAACAAAAATAAGTACTTTTTACAGTCGAATTGTAGGTAGTGCTTGACCATAATTTTATTTACTTTTTTACTTATTTTGTAAGTAAAGTTTTTGCTGGATAAGAAGTTAAAACGATTTTTTCAATCTTTTTAAAAGTATTTTTGTAACAAAATTGGACGTTTCGATCGCAAATTAAAGTAAAATCGTTAGGGCAGTCCTTAAGAAACTCAATTTTTGTAAAAACTCAGAACTTCATTTTAGTGTGAATTAACCGATATTAATCCATCGATTTTCAATTAGTAAACCCAAGAGTTTTAGGAACAAGTAAAAGGTATGTATATGAAAATTATTAATTAATTTTCAACAAATAAAAGTTCTTCAATTTTTACCGAAATACTTTAAATTTGTATCATTGCTGGTCATATGTTTTTAAATCTTTAAACATTTTAAAAATAAAATTTTCGCGGCTTCAAAATAATTCTATTGCAAGTGATTTGGTGCTTCCTTTGAAAAAATCGGTTGAGGTTTTTCGGAGCTATGATACAATGAATGAAGTAGCCTCTTCAATTTAAGAAAAAAAAAATAAAAATAAACTTATCCATAGAATTTTAAATTTCGACTGTTTTTGTACTAAGGGGACCATAATACACCAGAAAAATGGGATGTTCATCATATGTAATATTGCTTGTTGCATAGTGTTATTTTCAAGGGTGTACGTAACATGCATAACAAATTTTTTTAAGTTTTCTTACTGGATAATCTTCGGGCTTTCGGCCAGTATTTTTCACAAACATGTAGACAAGAATTTTGAGTGCTTTCTCTGTTTCTCCGTGCTCGAGTAAAAACTTCGGACTCTCGGGGAAGGCAAATAGCCAGAAGCCCAGTAGGAGACTGAAATAAAATTGCAAACTTGTAAGTACCTGGAAATTTAAACTATATACATATGTATGTATATTATACTTACCTGGGTATTGCACAAATTGCAACAAACAGGTTCCAACTATGATAAAAAAATATTTCTGATTCCAAATGTATAACCAGCGGAATTATTAGCCACGCAATTCCTAGGATAAATAGAAAAATTAAATGTATCTTCGGCCATCGGTTTACAAAGTGTTAGTTTAACAATAACTATAAAAATATTTTAAAAATTTTTAAATTTTAATATACAATTGATTTCAATTAAAAATATTTGCAAATCCAGTTTAACTCTTCAATTGAAGGACATAGTTTCATGAATAAAAAAGACCAAAAAAATTGTAGCGAATATACAGCGCTTTCTCTTTAACTTGTAGCCCCTCCCTTTTGTTCTTTCTGGACTTATTATTTTCTCATTAACAGTACTGTAATGGTATCCTTAATACACATGGATAATTTTATACAAATTTTTAAAACGCCAATACTTTGAAAAAGGCAATAAAATCAATTTTGCTTTTATTTCTTAGAATTAAGTTGCTTAATCTCAGTATTATATGTATGAAATCGACGTACGTTGGGATCAAAATGAGACACAAGTAAAGGCATATTTCTTATGGGAGGTAGGGTCACTAAAACCACATATTCACACACTTATGTGCAGTTATATCTCGATGTCATTTTCTTTTCGCAATTTATGCGGTTAAATGCAAATACCCATGTCAATAATTGCCTTTATATAAAATCTATAAGAGCTACATACTTTCATTTTGATACCGGTAAACATAAAGTAATTACAGGGGTAAATTTAATTTCTGAGTAAAGGATTGCTATACGAAGAAAAGGTAATAATCGACTTATAATGGACCAGTCTTCACAACATTTGGTAGGACATTTTCTGTTTAAAAAAGTTTTATGCTTGTCCAACTAAAAACCAATAACAAAATTGTTTTGCTGTTTGAGGGAGTTAATGAAAATTTCGAAGGCT
This sequence comes from Melanophora roralis, assembly GCA_963583895.1. Lineage (NCBI taxonomy): Eukaryota > Metazoa > Arthropoda > Insecta > Diptera > Rhinophoridae > Melanophora > Melanophora roralis. Next base: position 84,550,156 of record OY757187.1, on the reverse strand, counting down.
CTGATCTATCGTAAATTAATTTGTGAGACTGTTTTACATGAATTTGTATATTTCTTGGTATCAGGTGCGGGGTTTATAATGACAATCCTCAACCCCTTGTGGCTTTAAAGGAAAATATTTGTCGGGAAATCAGCTTAATTGTACCAAGTTAACTGGAGCGTGGGCTGCAGAACACAAGGCTCCGTTATTTTGAGTATGTTCAACTCAACGAATGACATCTGAATAACATACTATTTAAAAGAGAGAATAGTTCAAGGCTCTTAATAAAACTTTGTATCAATTATTAAGTTTTTTATTTGAGTTTAAAAATATAATTCTGCCACCAGACACCCTGTATATGCAACATTTCTAAGCCGTTAAGCCTGCCCTTTATCGTCCACGTTTTAATACGGCGAAGTGTGGAAAATTACCTTTCAGCCGCTACATAACTGACCGGAATTAAAACAAAAACAATTATAAATTTTCCCATTTTGCCAGTAACCGTAACATAAATTCTTGGGGTTAATTTCAAATGAAGAACAGCAACAACAACTACACATATTCAATGTCAGAATGCTCATCACTATTATCAGTTGACTCTGACGATTCCATTGTAGATGTGACATATTTACCAAGTTTTTCGAGAAGTACTAATGACAGTATTAAAAGCAATGACGGATCGTAAAAAAAAGGCCAACACTATATTCAACCAAAATTTTGAATAATTTAATGAAGAAGGCCACTCACAAAAAGCAGATCTTGTAATGAACAGCCTCGCACTGGAGCTACAGACATAGAAAGTCCTGCCATCATTTTGACAAGTCCTGCGAAAAAAGTGGGGGAAAAAAAAGAAAACAATCTGAAAAGTGGAAAAACATTATAAATAAAAAGAGAAACAATGGAGAGAAATATGAATGTCTGAGAAAACTCACTACAAATAAAAGAAAAATGAGACCTCCTTGTGGTGACAGTTGCCGATATCAATGTTCCAGTTTAATGGGTATAACAGAAAATAAATGTTTTCTTCATACTGGGCACTTAGAGAAACTGATAAACAAAGGCAATTCATAGCCAGTTGTGTGAAAATTGTTAAGCCTAGATACCGCTACGTGCGCACTGGAGGAAGCAGAGCATTTAGCCAATATAACAATGGCTTTTATGTGAAAAATAATTGAGATGCTATTCGTGCTTGCAAAAAATTTTTTAAACAGACACTTGACATCAACGATCGGGTTATACGAACAGTCGAAACGAAACGCCAAAAACTTGATTGCCAACCTCGACTCTCCATAACAATGGATCAGTTCAAAAGTTTTTACAAATCTTTAGGGACCTGCTTCATAGCTGCTGGAGACTATAACGCTAATCATACGTACTAGGGCTCTCGCCTATTTAGTCCCAGAGGTCATGGGACTTAAGATTATTTCATCAGGACAACCAACAAATTGACCAACTGTTACCAATAAAATTCCAGACGTTATCTTGTTTGGCGTACCAAAAGGTATACCTCCGGAACTTACCGAAGCTTAAGCCTCGTTGGATTTATCTTCAGACCAATCTCCCGCTATAATCACTAATTTCAGTTCTCATTAAACTAAACTAGTGATATTTTTTTGTTTAAAAGAGTTAATTGATTAAAATTTGTCAGCACACACTGCTCGGAAAAGCAACCACTAAAAACTCCCCAAGACATCGATGATTGTCTGAGAAGCGTTAATGAGAACATTAAAAAAGCCGTTGAACATGTTTCTTCTAACTATAGTCAGACTAAATACAACAGATTATTTTTTGACGGATGGGCAACAGCTTTTGCCTAAAAAAGGGGAGCCAGAAAGAATGTAAAACTTAAAACCAAGCTGAAAGAATGTACATACAAACTAAAAATTTACTGGAAGCTTACAGAGTGGCATCTCCTTAGACGAATTATTCACTATGGCGAGCAAGTAAATGTTTCAAAAAGACCCGTTATCGCAAAACCACCACTACGAAATCTGAGAGGATTCTGGGAGATAAATAATGAAGAAAAATGTGATCTGCTCGCAAGTAATTTATTAAATGTTCCCAATTTAAATACATGCATTGACATTTGTTAATTACCGCCGGTTGTTGCTAGATGTCCTACTGAAATACGTTTCCAGTTTTTAGATGCCATAGAGGCTATCGATACTTTAAACGCTAAAAAAGCTCCTGGCTTTGACAGAATAAGCAGCAAAATGCTTTTAGAGCTGCCTTGTACAACAAAAATAAAAATTCTTTCTATTTTTAATGCCATAAAACGGCTTGAAAATTTCCGCCAAAATAGAAAGTTGCCTTAGTAAAGATGATTCTTAAGCCTGGTAAAGATCCTTCGAAGGTGAAGTCTAATAGGCCAATAAGTCTGTTACCAACTATCGAAATTGTTGGAAAAGCTGCTTTTAAACGAGCTGGACCCGATCCTGAATGACAACAACTGCATTCTAAATCACCAATTTGGCTTTCGGAGTCAACATGGTACCATCGAACAAACCCACAGATTGATACAGTTTATAAGAAAAGCCTTTGAGGAGAAGAACATTTGCTTCGCGCTCTTTATTGGTGTCTCTCAAACCTTGACAGAATTTGGCATGACTCCCTCTTAAACAAACTAAAACTGATCTTGCCGGTGAATATCTTTAACCGTTTAAACAAAATGTATGGGTGTGCATTAATTCGCATTCATTTTTTTTGTTTATGCTTAGACGTAGGTATGTATGAACATGCGTTGTTGATTTCGGCACACATTTGCCAATTCAAACGCAAAAAGAGTGAAGACTATTTTTATAAAAGGAGATTGAAAGTTCCAGTTTACTATCGCTTTTAACACTTATGCAAAGACAATAGTTGTACAGGGTTTCTGGGACCAGATTTATATTTTCAAACTTAAATAAATAACGTAATAATTGAAACAAAGTTTTTTTAAGAGTATGGAACGATAGAAATGAGGATTTTTGAGATTATGTCGCCTAGATGTCTTCCGTTAAGTTGAACAGACTGTTCAAAACAGAGCCTTGCGTTCTGCACACGCTGCAGTAAACTTGGTTCAATTGAGCTGATTTCTCAACAAATATTTTCTTTTGAAGCCCCAAGAGATAAGGGATTGTCATTATAAACCCTCTCTTTGAAGTAGCCCCATAAAAACATCCATGGTCGTTAGATCATGGTGACCATGGAATGTCCCCAAAGCCACTGATAAGCTTTTGGGGGGAATCTTCCCGAAGCGAATTCATCGAAGCTTTAGCTGTGTGTGCAGTGTGGGACGACTGTTGAAACCACGTGTCTGAAAAGTACGATGGATGAGCTCGCAGGTTTGAAAAAAAGAATAACTCCGTAATCATACGTCAATAATTTTCACCGTTGACATTCGTGGCCTGGTCTCGAGAATTAAAAAAAATTCCAAATATCTCAAACAAACAGTTACACTGGGATAACACAATGGTTTCTGATGTTTTAATCGAGGGATGCGGGTTATTGTTCGATAGGAAAGTAGTAACGCCCATAGAATTGTTCAAAGGTTGTAAGTTTTATATTTTAAAACTATGATAGCTATGGACTTTACGCCTCCACAAATAATAATAATATTAACGGCTTGAAAACAACTTGTCTAGATCAGGTGAAGGGTATATAAGATTCGGCACAGCCGAATATAGCGCCCTTACTTTTTTTTTTTTTGTTACTTAGCGGAATTTGAAAATGGACTTATATGCCTTTTTTATAATGTAAAGGTTAAAAATACAAATAAAATAATAAAAATTATTACTATAATAATAATAATAATAATAATAATAATAATAATAATAGAAAATTGTAAATGGACTGTTTTAGGTTTTTTTAGTAAGTTTACTTGAGAGTCGTTTAAAATAAACGGCTCATCATTTTGTCCGTCATTAATCCACTAAATCAATTAGTAAAAATTAACTACCACAGATAATGGTTTCAAATAAAAAAAAAATAATTTAGTTGTTATATTTTTCATACCTGGCAAAATGATGATACCAAATGTCCAAAATAACTCCATCCAACATAAAATCTTTTCTCGATATTTGGTTGGCTGAAATTCTCCTAAATATGGAAACACAATACCCATGGCGCCTGCTACGCTGTAAAAAAGACATTTTTAAAGTTATTTAATATCATAAGCTGGGAAAAATTTGATCTATATTTAAATAAAAAATTTTAAAGTTTTAATTTCGCTCCGTAAGCAATTAAATGTTTATGAAATAACATTTGTGAAAAAAATAAAATCAATTTCTCTTTAATAATGACCTCAAGTATATATGAATTTGTGTACATGTTTTTGTTTTGGAATTTTCAGATAACGATCGAATTATCAAGTGAAGTACACAATCTTGATAGTATTTAATCAGATTTTTTTAAAATCAAGTGCTTTTTCATTTTTTTTACTTTCCTTTAGTCTTTGATTTTTATTTTTTTGGCGAAAAGATAAATACATATTTTTAAATTTATTTTTTTTACTGCAAATATAATTATTTAGATTTTAACTGACTTTAAAATTCAACAAATAACAATTATTATTATTAATATTGATTTTTTATTGAAATTTAAAAATAATAATTATTTTTGCCAAAAAAAATTAAAATAAAAAAATTTTTTAGAACATTCTAATTGTATTTCAAAAATACTTGGTTCATTTTTCGAAATTTCTTATTCAACTTCAGAACTTTCTAATCTGTTTTCAGAAATTTCTAACTCTGTTTAGAAGTTTTGAATTTAATTTCAGAAATTCCTGCTTAAATTTCTGCAGGTCTTGTTTAATTTTTAAAAGTTCTAATTCAGTTTCAGAAATCTCTTATCCGATTTCAGGATGTTAAACTGTATTTCGGAATTTATTATTTGTATCTTAGAGTTTTTGGAATTGCATATTGAAATATAACTAAAAAATAGTGAGAAAACTACGAACGGAAAATTCAAAAAAACAAATAAAAATTTCTGAAATTCAATTAAAAAGTTCTAAAATTCAACTTAAGCTGCGACGCTATAAATTAAAAAAGGGTACACATCAGACATATACAAATTTAAACGCTTGCGATCTTTACGAATCACAACCGATTTTCTAAATTTGTTCACGAAGTGGTTAAAAAACCGCTAAAAAAAATCGATAACTCAACACGGTAACTTCTAAAAAAAAGGAAGATCTCCGAATCGTTTTAAGCCTCCAACATAGAAAAAAATTCAACGTCATCAGAACAAAATCTAACGAGCGATTGCTGCCGCTTCTTGGTACATTGAAAATAGCAGCATTTACAAAGATCCTTTAACATGGCGGACACACACGTTTGAAGAGAAAGTACACTGTTGCTATCAGATGAAACCAATAGAATTTGGACGATAACAAGATTACTTAAATTAACAAACTTCAGTTTTTCCTCGCAATGGCTATACCAAGGCGAATTCATAGAGAAGGTGGTCTCGACAGATCAGCTGACTATCTTTTGCTCGTGCAATTTTCTTCACAATACTTCAAAAGTTTGTCTATGTGCTTCTTCTTGATTTAAAAAAATTACGCGTCGGCTAGTTTTTTAAACTAAAAATTTAAAAAAGTGTTCCTAATTAACAAATAGTAAAACCAAATGATGCGTTCTTGTGCGTTGTGCAATAAGAGTGTAAAATTATTTTTATTCCCGTTTTTCTTCTGCAAAATATTTGTGTTTTTTTATTGATGCCATATATGTGTTTGACACTATCTGTTCGAATTTTTCGCCCTGCGTTTACCTTGTATGAATTCGCCTTGGGCTGTACTAATATTAATTATTTGGGATACGAACAAGGCACAACCAGGGCGCAAATTACGGCATTCGATTCGAATCGAAATTCTACTCGATCGATCGAGTTATCAATGCTTTTAATATAGGAATTCTAATAAGAATTTTAAAATTTCGATTCGAATCGAATGCCGTAATTTGCCCCCAGGTAATATTAAGAGCCAAGCTAATTAAAATCAATTTGACATTATTACGTTGTAAAAATTTAATTTTATATGAAATTTTTAATTTTTCTGACATTCTACCTTTCAAACACAAAAAGGAAATGCAGAGAGCGAACTTTTTGAATTCGCCTTGGGTTTACCATGTTGAATGTGCCTTGGATACGAATACTTATAAAAAACAAGCAAATAAAAAATTAATATTGTTTGGAAGAAACAAAAATGCAAAGTTGAAACGTGCGTGGCAAACAACTTAATGCCAGGTATTTTATTCCTTAATATTATTAAATGTTTCTATGCTTAACCCTTAAATGCATGTCATGTGTTTTTTGGCCTAGAAATTTAGTTTTTGGTTTTTTGTACTTTTGTATGTGTTTGTTTTTTCGGAAGAGTTCCCAGCCAAAACTTAGTAGCAATTAGTCATTACAAAACAATTTAATTTTTAATGATTATTATATATCGTCTACATTATTCAGAAGTTGTCAAATAACAAGATACTTTTTATGTAACATTTAAAAAAGTTTAAAAACAAAGTAATCCTCTTTTCCTAGCAATATTAGATAAAAATAGAATTTTACATTAGAAGTAATTAATGGGTTTTTGGAGCCCTTAATTGTAGGAAGTTTTTTTATTGTTTAAGTCACTTTTTGTAAGCGAGCATGGAAAGTACTTGTCATCGTCATGTTAAAGTAATGAGTTAAAATGCTAATGAGTAAGTAGTGCCGATACGGGCTTTTAGTATTTTAGCTAATTACAAAGCAATGCAAGCTTTCGCTGGGTATCTTTTGTTTATTTTCATTTTGCCGAACCCAAAAAGTAAAGAAACACATCTTGAAAGTTGAAGGGTTTATTTTTAATAGCTTTTTAAAACACAGGATGTCTGGTGGCAGATTTATATTTTCAAACTTAAATAAAAAACGTAATAGTTGACACAATGTTTTATTAAGAGCTTTGAACGATAGAATGGAAACGTAGATTTTATTTTTTTAAAAGTATGTCATTCAGAGCGTTGCATTCTGTGCCACAAGATGCAGTAAAATTGGTTAAATTTAGCTCATTTCTTGACGAATATTTTTTTTAAAGCCACCAGATATTGGAAATTGTCACTATAAACTCTCCTTGGAAGTTGCCTCATATAAAAAATCAATGGAAGTTAGATTGGGTCGGTGGCCATGGGATGTCCCCAAAGCGTGTGTGCAGTTACCCCATCCTGTTGAAACCACGTGGGTGAAGAGTATGATTGATGAGCTCGCAGGTTTGGCAAAAAAAGAATTCCGTAATCATGCGTCGATAATTTTTATCGTAGACATTCGTCGACTTGCTTTGAGAATTTTGGAAAAAATGGTCCAATTATCTTAGCGTGGATGATGCACACCACACAGTTACCCTGGGGCAATGCAATGGTTTTTTAAGTTTTAATCCAAGGTTGCAGGTTCTTAAATACCAGTAACAGAAATCTTGCTTGTTGACGTGGTCGTTTAAGTGAAAATGAGCCACGTCGCTTAAAAAAATGGGATTTGCAGTGCGAAAACGCGCCAACATCGTTTTACAAAATTTTTTGCCTAAATCAAAGTCACTTTATTTCAGTTATTGAACGATTCGAATTTTATAAAATTGGAACTTTAGGTCCTTTTTTAAAATTTTATAAATAATCGCTCTTGGAAGTTCCAGTGTTTTTGCATCCATGCTTAATGTAGATATTTGAATTAATTGTACATTTACGCATTAAATTTTTTCTCAAAATTTTTGTATACGCAATAAAAATTTCAAGTAAATAGGACTAGAGAAGAGATAGAGATTTGCGAGGACATACGACTAAGGGTTCTAGCTCCAGCAGACATTTTGTAGCTGAATCTGATAAATGAGAAGAATGGTATCATTAAGTTGTTATGCCATTTGAAATGAGTTGAATTATTTTTTTAAATTAATTTAAACAAAAGGATAACGAATTTTCAGATTAAAATTAATTTAAATTTCAAACTTATATTTTATAAGTATAAAATGCATGCAAAAATAAATTTTTTAATAAAGGGGTATTAGAAAGCAAGAACGTTATGGTCAATTCGGCCAACAACCTGCTTTCGGCATGCTAAAAATCTTACTTGAATCCGTTAAAGAAACGTATACACAGGAACATTAGGTAGTATGGTGCTATTGATGACAGCAAACCACAAATTCCGTCTGCTATTAAAGTTGCTATAAGTACAATTTTTCTACCTTTTGTATCTGCCAAGCAACCCCAAAAATATGAGCCCAACAACATGCCAAGCATAGGCGAGGCTGTAAGCCATCCTTTATCTTGGGATGTCATTTTAAAGTCGCATGTCGCTGATGGAAGAACAAATGATAAAATTGTCACACCTATGGCAGTATTTAAATAAATAAGGCCACATATTGTCAATAAAAGCAAATGAAACTTTCCAAATCCAGTTAATACGAGGGCATTTTCATAATCACTGGACAGGTTTTCCAGGAAGTCAAGACCTTAAAAGGATAAAACAATTACAAATTAAAAAAATATTGGTTCAAAACATTTTCTCATATGCATCTACAAATGTAAGTACTTTTATATGTATGTATGTATACATGTGTGTACGTATGGGTTAATGTATAGTAAAAATCCAATTTTTAATACCCTTTATATTGGTGAACTTTCTTGTATATAAGGATACCATAGGGTCGCAGATTGCTATAAACGGAATAACAAACAGATATATACCCTTATTGCTATGTGCAGACAATAAATAATAATATTTGATCATATCCATAAACAGTTTAAAATATACGTTAAATTTTAAGTGGACTCTTGTTTAAAAATTTCGTTTAAAACCCCTTTTTTAAATTAAAAGTCTACACTTAATTGTCTTTGTTATTTACTCCAATAGTTTTTGTTTTGCTGAATCGATAATATTATAAACATGAATCTCTGTCTTGTTTCCTCTTTTAATCCTTTCCAAATAAAAACATGTGTTTTTTCAACATTGTTTTTACAATTTTGACTATTAGTAGTAGTAGTAGTAGAATTATTCTTTATTTTATAAATTTGAGCAATATATGTACATTCGTTTTGTTTCTTTTTTCTAATATAGAATAAATACGACATTGACCGGCGGTCGTCAGTCGATTTTAATAATATATACATAAGTTAGATAACTTTTTGAAAGAGATATGTTTATACAAATTATTAGTAATTAAATTCGTCTATTAATGATTTTCTATATTGAACACAAATTTTAATGTAGTTCGATAAAGATTTCCAAGAAACAGTAAAACCATTCAATATATTATAAATTTCAAAATCCTCAAGTAAAACCTTAGTGAAGTAAATATGTCTGAATTCTTTAAAAGCGCTACAACGGCCAAGAAAGTGCTGAATGTTTTCCACTTCAATCATATTACAAATAGAGCATAACTTTGAGGCATTAAATTGAAACCTATTTCCGTTTAATGATATTAGATCACTTCTTGCTTTAAAAATCCACATAGTCTCTTCTTGATTTTTGCACTCAATCAAATATCTTTGCCCGTTATGTATATCTAGGTCTTTATAAATCCGGTTTGTTTGCATCAATTTAGTATATAAATTATCATGGTATTTGTTACGTAGGGCTTGTAACAGATTGTTTTTATTGTAATGAAATTGCCTTTCACTGCAGTTATCTTCTGCCCATGTTATGTTGAACTCCGAACCAAGGCTATTTAAATCATTAATGCAATATATATTTCTTTGCAGCAGTTTTTTTGATATTTGATGTGGCAATCTCTCTGTTGAGTATTTAAAAAGTGTTTTTGCTATATATCTTAAATGTAAGTCTAGGGTGTATAGGTGACCATTTTCAACCCCTGTTTCAATCATTAAAATATAGGTTGGTGTAAAGTTTGGTAGTCTCAAGATTTTTTTCACAAAATAAATTAATAACTTGTCTACCTCCTCGAAATATGCAAACCCCCATACTTGCGCTCCGTATGCCTGTATTGCTCTACAAACTGCTAGAAATAGTTTCCATTTAGAGGTTAGTGAAACGCTGCTTTTTCGAAGAAAATGTTTCCAGGTTGCATTAATGCTGTTTTTTGCAGCCATATTTCTAATTTCAACATGTTTCCTAAAGACCATCTTCGGCGTCAAATTCACTCCCAAGTAGCAATATTCTGATATAACAGCTATATTGTTCCCGTTAAATACCCAGTTTTCCTTCCGTGAAACTCTACCTCCATTTCGGAATACCATAATCTGAGATTTGCTCATGTTAACTTCAATGTTCCACATCTTACAATATTCTTCGAGCTTATTTATCATCTTCTGTAGTACATCAGGCTCATCTGCTAAAATAACTATATCGTCAGCATAGAGTAGAATACGAATATTAATTTCCTCAATATAAGTTCCGCCACCTAGGCTATCATGAAGGTCATTCAAATAAAAAGCAAACAATAACGGCGATAATAAGCACCCTTGTTTGACACCAGACGAAGTAGAAAATTCCTCGGATAGCTCTTTTCCAGTCCATACTGCGAATGTTGTGTTTTTATACAGATTTTCTATAAACTTCACTACTTTTGAAGATATACCTATGGCGTGGAGCTTATAAATCAATGATTTACGTGAAACTTTATCAAAAGCTGCCTTAAAATCTACAAAGAAAGCATATGTTTTCTTTTTTTTTATTAAAGTTCATATGTACCAGTGACGAAAGAATATATATGTTGTCCGCAGTAGAGTAGTTTTTACGAAATCCTGCTTGGTATTCATTAAGGATGTTATGTTTTTCTGACCATTCTGATAACCTTTCGGTGATTATACCCATCATTATTTTTGCTAAACAATTCATAAAAGATATGCCACGGTAGTTGTTAGGTAGAGATGCATCACCTTTTTTAAAAATCGGAAAGATAATACTTTTAGAGAATATTTTATCAATTTTACCTCCATCAAATAACTTATTAAAAGATTGAGCTAACTCGTATAGTAATTCATCTGGGGCATTTTTAAAAAATTCATAGGGAACGCGATCTTCTCCTGGAGCTTTGTTTAGTTTTGTCTTCCCCAGAACTTGCTTTATTTCGGCTAACGTTATGTTTTTGTCTAGATCGTCATCCACATAAAATGGTTTAGCATACTGTATATCGGGCGAAATTATTTGTGGGTTTAACAGCTCCTTAAAATAGTGATTAAGTTCTCCGGCTGGTATTATGACTTCATTAAACAATTCACCATCATTTCTTATTTCCCTTGCCACCTTCCACCAGTCTCTGCTATCCTTTATCTTTTCTATTTTATTTTCTAATTGTTGGTAATATTGACTTTTGGCTTCCTTGCATATTTCTTTGTAGCGCTGGTTAGCTTTTAAATATTTATTTTTACTTTCAGCGTCATTTTCTTTCCTGAACTTTTTAAGATTTTTAAATACAATTTTTCTGGCATTATAACATTGAATACTAAACCATTTTTGAGTCCTAGGAAACTTAAAACCTTCGACATTTAAATTGGTGTAAACTTCTTTAATGATATTAATTATATCTTTAAACTCAAGTAAATTTTTTTCTTGCTTCTTGATATGTGTAGATTCTCTTATATTTTCCTTATATTGCAATAAGCTGTTATCTCTCCATTGGAGTTTGGGTAAGAGATTTGATACATTATCGCCTGGTTTTGTAGACGTTACTTTAAGAGATAAGACTATTGGGAAGTGATCTGACCACGTTTGCTTGTCAACCTTAAACTTTTCAATATGTGTGAGTAGGTCTTGCGAGACTGCACAATAATCAATCATCGATGCACCATTTCCGCTTACAAATGTTAGTTCACCATCCTCATCACCCCTTGTCATACCATTCGTAATAACTAGTCCATAATCATAGCATAACTGCATAAACTGCTTTCCATTTTGATTTACGATATTATCTTTTGATTTTCTTATAGAGGTACCAGTTGTGAATTGTGACATGTAAAAATCTTCGAGCTGTCTTTGCATTGTACCTATTCTTGCATTTAAGTCACCCATAACTATTGGGTTGATCAAATCATATTCGTTTAACATTGATTCTAATGCACCAAAATCTTCTTTCCAATTTGCACCTCTGATGTACAAGGGTATAACGTTAAAACTTACGTTTCTCGTGTTAATATTTACAATGTCCACACCTAACTTATTTTCACAGGTGTAGTGCAGTCCTTTTTCGCGTAACTGCTTTCTAACGCCGATCAAAACCCCACCAGAACTTCTTCCATAATAACTGTTTCTTACAGCAGATTTCCAAAAAAGATCGAATTCAGCAAAGTATTTATTAAATCTTGCAGTGTCTTCCAAACAAACGTGAGTCTCGAGTAGTGCAAAAATATCTGAGTTTTTTATATATTTAAAGAAATCGGCAAAAAGCAATTTATTTTCTAGACCGTGTATATTGTACGATAAAATTTTTAGACTGTAATTTATTTCTCTAAGGGTTTTACTTTTACATAAAGATATATTGCTATTTTCTAGTTTTTTTCATTAAATTTTTCTAACAAAATATTATAATTAATGCTTACATTATTGATTTTCTGCCCATATAGATTATGTAATACCTGCTTAGCCTGTTCTTTACCACACATCAGCTGACGGTTATTGTTCCAAAACATCCAATTTGTGCCAATTTTAATAGTATCGTTTTTAACGAAAATCTTATGCGTTTTATCAGCAGCTAATATATCGTTTTTTAGTTGTATTAGTACTTTCCTGTTTTGTTGCCTCTCTTCCGTTAAATCTTTTTCCACATTAATTGTTGATCCGGCCAAGAATTTCAAGTTTTTTAATATATTAAAAGCCATTTGTTCTGTTAACATTTCAGCCACAACACTTATTTTGTCGCCGGTTGAGAACAAAACCCTTGCTGTAGTGATTTGGATATCGGGTACTTTTAAAAGATTCTTACAAACATGTTCGACAGAGGTTTTCGGAGAGCCTTTGTTAACAATTCCCCTAAAGATAACGTTTTTTCTTTTACTTTGCTCTACAAGTCTTTTGATTTGCAGGTGGTCTTTGTTTCGTTCATCTTTTAATTGTGCTATTTCATGCCTAAGCGCTTCATTCTCCTGTCTGAGCGAATCAAATTTTCTATCGATGTCGAAAATGTGTTGTTTAATTTCGTCAATGTCTGCTTTCGTCGATAAATTTTTTAATTTTTCATTCATAACGTTTTCCATAGACTGTTGCATCATCTTCATGAATTCATAAGGGTTCCAATTTTCGTTACAAAAAGGCTTTTCCGGTGACGTTTCATGATGTTTACGTTTGATATTTTGACTACCTGTTGGTTCCATTATGTTGATAATGTTTATTTAATTCTTCAACCAATACGATAGCCGATAAGGCAGTGTATTTTTATTTTTAATTTAGTATAGTGGCAACTCAGGTTTATATATCAGCTTGGCAATACCACTGTATTTGACAGATGTTTATTAGCTTTTGTTATTATTTTGCCAAAGACCGTATTTTGCAAGAAAAGGTCCACTATTAGTAATCTTAAATTTTTGCGGGGTTTTTCTTAGCCTTCCAGTGTTCAGTGATGAAAATAAATTTATTATAAAAGTTCTTTTATATATTCTGTGCCTTAAAATGAAGGGAATAGCCAAATCCCAACTGCCACAGCCGCCTTAAGTGTCTAGCGATCCGCAATTGGCCTCTATAGTTTTGATAAGCTATGCTGGTTGGTGGATCTTCGCAATTTCCCGGAGCACCCTTCAAACACGTATGTATATCTCCAATAAAAAAAAAAAAAAAAAAAAAAAAAAAAAAAAAAAAAAAAAAAAAAAAAAAAAAAAAAAAAAAAAACCTAAAGTTCATCATCATGATCTACAAATTATTATGTTTTTATTAATGTATAAATAATATTAAAAAAGAAATTTTCCCGCCGCTACTATATTTCTTATAAACGATAGATTAAAAAATAAAAAGTTTCCTTACACTTTGTTATTCAAAAACTAATTTTGATACCGAAACTTGTTAAATACTCTCTTAATTGAATACAGCTATTGGTACCAATACCAAAAATATTTTTTTGCATATTACTGAAATACACTTCCGTTAATATCGGTGTTACGATAACATGTTTCAATATTAAAAACCATAGAAAATAGCTAGACGTCGAGCTAGTCACTCCGTGGCTTCTCAGCATTTACGGGACTGGTATATTTCCCCAAACAGTGGAAGGAGTCTAACGTCGTCCTTATCCCAAAGGAGGAAAATCGCCACACACATGGCTTAAGGACTAAACCCCTTTCCTCATTAAAATCCTGAAAAGGCTACTCGATATCCACCTTAGAGCGCAAATCGATACTTACCCCCTATCAGACGTTTACCGTAAGGGCAGATTGGTAAAACCCGCTTTGTATGAGATGGGCGTTGAAAAATTTCTGGTTGTATTTATTTCCAAACTACTGGAACATCAAATAATAAGGTATCAACTAGATCAGGTGATATTACGAGACCAACCAAAACAGGAACTGTCCAGAGACAAGTTTTATTACCAATACTGTGAAACAGTACTCTCAACTTGTTGCTCAAGAATGTGGACTCAATTGGACTAAGAGCTGTCGCCCTTGCGAATGACGTGGCAGTGGCGATATCTGACGTCCATCTGGATACTTTCTCTGATAGGGTGGAGCTGGCTTTAAAGACACTAAGTAAGTGAAGAAAACGGGCTGTCTATTAACCCTGCAAAACGGGGCTGCTGATTGGTACTGCTGCGGAGTGGTACTGGTTTTTTTGATAGCGCAAAGTATCTGGGGCCATTCTGAAAAGTCTTGGAAGCCAACATGGAGGAGAGAGTGGCAAAGACGCTGACTGTAATGTATGGATGCGAACTGTTTTCCAGCTGCGACAAGGAGGAAAAATTTTAATGGGGCTTATAAAAGTATTATTCTTTTTTTTTTTGGTCTGAGAAAATATGACCCTGTTTCAGCGTACCTAGCTCTACTTTATGGCATTAGTTTTAATATGTTTTTATTGAATCTCTGCCTTGGCGAACTAACAATAAGTATTTAAATCAAACGACTGTGTCGTACATAACTACTGTAAGATGTTTAGATCAAGCAGATTATTCAAATACCTGTCCACATAGTTAATGATTTCATATTTAAGTTATGGAACTTGTAGATCCTTGTGGATGTTGGTGTTTTTAACATACCCAGGAGCACCAGTTATCATTATAGGATTTTGTTTTGACGGCATTGAATTTTTTCAATGTTGGAGGCGGAAGCAGTGCCCCATTAATATGTACCGCATTGGTTTCAAAATTGAGTTTTAGAGTGGAAGCTTACAACAAAGACGTAGCACAGAGTTTTTACCAATTAGCCAGTGGATTTAGGCCATTTTAAATTTCATTTGCGTCAACTTTGCATCTATATGTGACTTCCACGTGAGGCGGCGAACCAGGGGAACGCCAAATATTTCGTCTAAATTTGTTAAGGCACTGTATGGTTGTTAATAAGAATTGGGGGCACGTTTCTTGCGCAACTCTCTTATTGGGGCACGTGATTTTGCATTTGGTTCGAGGCCTCTTTAGGGTTTGTATGATTACTGAGAAAGGCTGTATCATAAGCACATGTCGACGTGTAAGTAAGATTGCTTGTGGGCATGTCTTCTGTGTAAAGCAACTACAAAATTAAACCTTATATACTTCCTTGAGGCACGCCCGCTTCTATTGATTGAGGACAGCTTAATCAGTTTTATGTTTTTATCATGAATTGCCGGCCGGTTATGTACTTTTTCGAAAGGTTTAAGATATTTACTGGTAGGTTCAGTTTTAGTTTGTTTAACAGGCCTTCACTCCAAACTATCAGAGGCTTGAGTGATATCAAAAAAAGATCGGAGCAGTATTCCTTGTCCTCCAACGTCTTTATTATAACCCCTATTAATCTATGGGTTGGTTCGATGGTACTATGTTGGCTCCTTAAGCCAAATTGGTGATTTAAAATACAGTTGTTTTCATTCAAGATCGGGTTCAGCTTGTTTCTAAGCAACTTATTGATCAATTTAGACATAGTTGGTAAAAGACTTATCGGCTTATAAGACTCCACCTTCGAAGTATCGCATGACATTGCAATTGGTTTAAAGCCTCTTTAGGGTCTTTATGATTACTTAGAAAGGCGGTATCATCGGCGAATGTCGACGGGTGAGTTAGATTGTTTGTGTGCATATCTGCTGTGTAAAGCACATACAGAATTGGACTTAATATACTCACTTGGTTGAGGAAAAAATAAACAGTTTCCTTCTTTTATTAGTTATATACTTTTTCAAAAAAAAAATATATTCACTGGTAAGTACAGCTTTAGCTTGTTAAACAGGGATTCATGCCAAACTTTGTCAAAGGCTTGAAAGACATCATAGAACTAGGAGCAGTATTTCGTGTTCTCAAAGGCTTTTCTTATAACCTGCACCAATCTGTGGGTTTGTTCGATGGTACTATGTTTGCTCCGAAAGCCAAATTGGTGATTTGGAATGCAGTTGTGGTCATGGGGGACCAGCTCGTTTTAAAGCAACTTTTCAAATAATTTCGACAAAGTTAGTAACGGACTTATAGGCCTATAAGACTCCACCTTCTAAGGATCTTTAACAAGCTTAGAAATCATCTTTACTAAGGAAACTTTCCATATTGGCAGGAAATCTTCAAGCCTAAGTATGGCGTTAAAAATAAAAAAGAAAATATAAGACAGCTCTTGAAGCATTTTTTTGCTTATCTCATCAAAGCCATGCCCTTTTTTTTGCATTCAAATGATCAATAGTCTCTACTTCATCTAGTAGTTGAACACGCATTTCAGTGGGGCATTTAGCAACAATCGGCGGTAATTTACTCATGGTAGTGCATGTATTTGGACTTAACACATTTATTAAACTAATTGCGAGCAGATCAAATTTTTCTTTATCATTTCTCTCCCAGGATCCTCTCAATTACGTAGTGGTGGTTTTGCAATAACGGGTCTTTCAAGACATTTAGCTGATCGCCATATTGAATAATAAATTTATTGCTGATACCACTGTATATGAGACGAGCAGATTGGCGAAACGATTTTCTGGTGCTAAAGGATTTTTTTCAGGAAAATAATGAAATAATACCAATAATCATGGGAGACATAAACGTCAAGATTGGTCTAATACAGCAAGATATAGATGAAATTTATAAAAAAATGTTTTTGATGGGGAAGGAAGTAAGGGTATCAAAGGATATTACAGTAGATGCCAGCGGTAAAGATTTTATTGAGTTTTGTAACGACTACGGTCTTGTTGTATTGAATGGTAGAACAACTGGCGATGAAAATGGAAATTTGACATTTGTAAATAATGTTGGAAGCTCTGTTAACGATCTATGCGCGGTGCATATGGAAGGCCTACACTTTGTTGAAAGCTTTGAGGTGGAAAATGTAATTTGGTCTGATCACATGCCAATTAAACTGAATTTGAAACTTAACGGTACAGCCACTATCGTTAAAAACCTGAATTTGATTCCCAAATTAATATGGAAAGATTCATATAAGGCGTCTTACCAAAAAAAACTAAATGAAAATCTTCCTGTAAGAGATGGACAAGTTTTAAATTTAGAGGACTTTGTAGCGGCAATACGAATGTCGGCCATAAATCAACAACATAGCTACCCCTGCTTTAAACAAAAATGGTATAATTACCAATGTTGGAACGCCAGAAAAAAAGCGTTTGCTTTAATCAAAGGTTATCAAAAAACAAATAGAGAGGAGGATAAAGTTAAATATTTGCAAGCACAGAAAAAATACAAAATGGTGTGTGAGAACAGAAAAACTCAATATTTTGAAGAACTTGGCATAAAAATTAATATGGTTAAAGACTCGAAAAGTTGGTGGAAGCTGGCAAACGAAATAAGGGGAAGTTCATTGCAAATTGGATTAAATATTTCAGCAGAACATTTCAAAGTGTACTTCGCTCAACTTCTTAGTTTTAATGAGAGCCCTAATAAAATTCATTACGCATGTATGTTGAATACAGATGAAGAAGCGGAAAGACCTATAACTGGCAATGAAATAACAAACGTTCTTAACAAGATGAAGAAAAATAAAGCTCCAGGTGAGGACAGAGTTACATATGAATTTTTACAAAATGCCACAACAGAATTTATAGAACAGTTAGCTAGAACATACAATAATATCTTTAATAAGGGCGTAGTAAGCAGTACCTTCTACAGAAGCATCATATTTCCAATCTTTAAGAAGGGGGATCCCAATATACCAAGTAATTATCGAGGCATTGCCTTTATGAACAGTATAGCAAAGGTATTAATGGGAATAATAAATGAGAGAATAACTAACTGGGTGGAGAAATATAATATTTTAAATGAGTTCCAGGCAGGGTTTCGAAAGCAGTATTCTACTGTTGATAATATTTATAGCCTAGCAGCAAAAATACACCTAAAATTTGAGGAACGTAAAAAAGTTTACGCGTTTTTTGTGGACTTTAAGGCAGCCTTTGACAAAGTACCAAGACAAAAACTTATTTTTAAACTTAACTCGATGGGATTGTCCACAAAAATTGTAAAATTATTAGAAAATATATACAGCAATACAGAGTCTGCTGTGTGGACAGGAAATGAAATTTCAAGCTATTTTAAAACCTATTCAGGCGTTAAACAGGGTTGCCTATTGTCACCACAACTTTTTGCCCTTTTCCTAAACGATATGCATGATTACTTAGAAGGAGGTTTGATGATAGAAAATATAAACATAAGAGTTTTGTTATATGCCGACGATATAGTGATTTTTGCAGACAAAATAAGAGTAATGCAAGATATGATAAATCGTCTTAAAGATTATTGTAATATGTACGACATGGAGGTTAACATGAATAAATCGGAAATGATGGTTTTTAGAAAAGGTGGCAAACTAGCGAATGAAGAAAAATGGCACTATATGCAACAAGATATAAAAATTGCAACAGAATTTTGCTATTTGGGTATGATATTAACTCCACGAATGTCGTTTACAAAACACGTTGAAAATAGAAACAACGCTGCCAAAAGATCCATTAACGTAACATGGCATGGATACATGGAAAAACAAAAAGTGTCTCTACGTTCAAAATGGAAGGTTTTTCAAGCGGTGTGTCGGGCAATACAAGCCTATGGGGCACAGGTTTGGGGATTTACAGCATTTGAAATTGTAAACAAGCTGCAAAGGTACTTTCTCAAGAGAGTTCTTAAATTACCTGATAACATCCCCAATTACGCACTAGCTTTAGAGACAGGTGCAGAAGACAGTCACTTTTATACTCTCTGCTTACACCTTGACTATATTACCAGAGTTCTATATTCGTATAACTCGGAAAGACTACCCCACAAGCTTTCTAAAATTGTTTTAAGGAAAAATATATTTTGGGCCAAAGAACTGAATAAACTTGGGGAGGAGTTCAGTGCATATTTTAATGCAAGCCTTACTGAAGATGAGTGGCGTTTAAAAATTAGCAAACTTGTTCATGAACTAAAAACTAAAAATAATTTGGAAAAAGTACAAAGGGCAGCATCTAGCACCACACGCTTCTACAAAAACTTAACTCCTGATATGGGATCGTTATATTTTCAAATCCAGAACCTTGATATAAGTGATATATCAGCCATAATAAAAGTACGATGTGACATACTGCCACTTAACAAAAACCCTTATATTGATAGCAGAAGTAGTGTGTGTAGTTTATGTAACATGGGACGAGACGAAAACTTATTACATTTCATGGGAGTTAGTCCAGTGCTTGAGGAAATCAGGTATAGGTATACCGGTAAGAAAACGTTTGATGATCTGTATTTAATAAATGTATTAAACGGAGAAGAAGGATATTGTTCATGGGAAAACTTGGCAGGCTATGTAAAAAACGCACTCTTATATAGAAATTTTATGCTTGCAGAATTTAATTACTAATTACATATGTATATGGCAATTCTTGTTACTTTTCCTTCTAATTTAATTTGTGCTTTTGTGTTTTATTCTGAAATTTTAATCTAGATGTTATTATAAAAGGCTTACGACATTAGGTCACTGCCTTCATTCAAACCTTATATGATTTTTAAGAAAAAACAATAAAGTTTATTCTATTCTATTCTATTCTATATTCTATTGAATAATTCGTCTGAGGAGATGCTATTCTGTAAACTTTGCTCAAATTTTTAGTTTGTAGATTCTTTAAGCTTGGTTTTAAGTTAAGGATATCAATGCATTTGACATTCTGTTCTGGCTTCCCTTTTTCAGGTAAAAGTTTAGGCAAATCGGTCAAAAAAAACCGTGTATTTAATTTGACTAAAGTTAGAAGAAGCATGTTTAAGGGCTTTTTTAAAGTGCTCATTAGGGCTGCTCAGACAATCATCGATGTCTTCGGGTGTTTTAGCGGTTGGGTTTCTTAGCAGTGATTGCTGATAAACTTTTTGTATTTTAACCAAATAATTCTTTTATACAAAAAAATATCATTAGTTGCAAATTGGTGAGGACTGAAAATAGTGATTATTGTGGGTGGGTGGTCGGAAGATAAATCCAACGAGGCTTGAGCTTCGATATGTTCCGGGCATAAACCTTTTGTTACGTTGAAATCGATAACTTTTCGAATTTTATTATGATTAGTTGGCCAATAAGTTGGTTGTTAAGTTCCATTTAAGATACGGAATCATACAAAACACGACTGCTGGGACTAATAAGGAGGGAGCCCCAATACCTTTTCTTAGCGTTATCGTATCCAGCAGCTATGAAGCGGGGAACTAACGATTTTAAAAAACTGTTTTACTAATCTTTCATTATGATGAATCTCGGTGGACAATAAACTGACGAAATTACTAGTACAGCCACTTATTTTGAAAATGCTTCTTGAAAATTAACTTTGCATAAATTTTTTGGTGTATTAAATATTATTTGAGTTCCTTTTTGTTTTGGCACATTCCGTCTTCTTTCCACAAAGAAATCCGAAGACAGTTCATGACCTTTTAAGTAAAGCCTGCAATAATGCAGGTATCACTTTCTGCAATTTTTGCAACTAGTCATTTGCGCCATTGACTGCGTAAATTGCTTAAAGTTATTCTATATTACGCTCTTCAGGCAGCTAAAGTTGGGACCAGTTGGTTTATTTGTTGGCACCTCTTGTTGTGTTGTTGGTTGGTAAGGCTTACTTGTGTCGGGGTGTTTAGACTTTAAATCAATACCATAAGAAAATTGACTTGTTGTTGGCTGTGCTTATAGGAGTATAGTAGTAGTTGGTATATTTAACTGCTGGGGAGAGGCAGAAACTATTTTCACCGCAATTGCTGCATTTCCTTTCCCTGGGGTCGTCCTTAGGTTTACTGCATTTGCTGGTAACATGCACATCTCCATAATAAAATAAAAGTTTTAACCTTAAAGCCTTTGCTGCACAAACTGGTCTTGATCTCTTCCAGGTCAATATTCAAATCTACACCTTTAATAATGGCCCTGGAGGCCTTTTGCCTTCTTAAGTGAATAAGTAGATGAAAAAGTTTTTCTTATGTTTTTTGAGTTCCGAAACCGCAGTGCGGTTAGTGTTTTCGTGATTCACTTGAATTTTAATTTCATAAATGCTATTGTTTTCACCGATTAATCCAAGTAAAAACTTAATAAGGTCGTTTGAGATTTTCTTCCTCAAATAAATTTGAAGAGGGCTTAAATTTCTTTTTCACAATTTAGTAAAGTTTTGTAACGATGTTCGCTTTCGTTAAAGTCAGCTGTTATTGTAAGAAAACAGCAAAACTTTTTAGTGATTTTTACAATCGTTATACTTGTTAATTTAACAACAATAGTTTTGTGTTTTCAATTTCATCGACAAAAGATTATTTTGTATTTATATATTATTTTTACTATAATTATGATTTTCGTTTTGTTAAAATCGTACACTCAAAAAATTATTACAGTAACTGACTGTAAGTTATTTAGGAAGTATTCCGTTAAGTTGTTTTTAAATGAAAAATCAGTTAAATTTTAATACAATATCTTTTTTAACTGATTTAAAGGGTTATTCAAAGCCTCAAAAAAACAAAAATACTGATTTTCAGTTGAAGGTAATTTTGCCAGTTATTTCTTAGTAATATTTAACTTTGTTAACTTTTTTTCTGATACATTGTGTTTTGCTGTAAATGATAGAAAATCTAATTAATTTTAAACAAATATGTAAGTTAATTTTTTGATGTCTGAATTTGAATGGAATATTTTGTTAATTTCAATGAATATCTTGTTGGACGGTTTTTAAATCAATATCCAGTTATTTTAAATAGATTTCCAGTTGATATTACATAAATAATTTTTTGAGTGTATGTATGTATGTATGTATGTATGTATGTATGTATGTATGTATGTATGTATGCATGTATGTATGTATGTATGTATGTATGTATGTATGTATGTATGTATGTATGTATGTATGTATGTATGTATGTATGTATGTATGTATGTATGTATGTATGTATGTATGTATGTATGGATGTATGTATGTATGCATGTATGTATGTATGTATGTATGTATGTATGCATGTATGCACTTATGTAAATGGTTAATTCTTATAAAAAAACTTACTCATCCTGTATTTGTATATTGGTTTGTTTTCCTCCAGATTGATTAATTCCTCGATTCACTCCGTGTAGACAAAATAAGTTTGTTAGCATTTACAATTTATTTCTTTATTACTATGTACATATGTGTGTATGTGCGATGTACATACTTATGTCTGTATGCTCATATATATGTTTTTATTTATTTATTTATCCCAGCTCTTTTAGCTGCCATCATATGATCGGTAAATAAAAAAAGTTTTATTTATATGTACTTACAAGTTAATTAAAAACAGCAACTATAAAATTGTTTATCTCTTTGCTGTTTACATTTATCTATTTGATTGTGTGTTTAATCATTTCTCTTATTTCTTTTTTAATTTTCGAATAATTTTTTATGCTATTATTTTGCCCTATCGTGTGACGCAGACATAAAACTGCATTCATTGCTTTTTTCTTAAAATGATATTGCCATTTTGTTGAATATAAGCATACGCAATTACATATACTTATGCTCTGGTCGGTAGTATTTAGGCATTGAACTAAATATTGAGATTATATATATCACTCCTTAATGAAAAGAATATAATTTTGTATGGGGATACCTCTTCCCATGTTTCGATCCTAAAAATATTTGGCTCAAATAGAAAACTGTTAAACTGTTTACGAAATTCAAAGCAAATAGAATTTTTGGTTTTCGGGATATGCCGTCAATTCGAATTACCTTGTGTGGAAGGTATTACGCCCACTTAAAGTAAAAAAAGAAAATATAGCATATGTCCGTTCAGGAGATAAAAAAAAATATTGGTGAAAAATCATACAAATCATATGAAAATTCGGGAACAAACTAAGGCACAAAAAAACTCTATTATGTTAAGTTGGCTTTACATGGTAATACAAAGTATGTATGTATTTAGATTTTGTAAAATAAAGCCATATGGTTAAGGTTCTACAATATTAACAAAAACAACATGAAAAAAATTTTGCTTTGATTTTTTGTGTATTGTTTCATTAAGTGTAGCCACCTTCATTAGATACTGTAAGTGCATGACAAATGTACCTTCTGTGATATCCAAAAACTTAAAAGGATTAGAAATTAACGTAAGAAAAGTTTTTAAATAAAGTCAACAAATAAAAAAAATAGTACAACAATAGTAGAAACATTTTAAAGTAAAACTCTATTTATTTCAAAAAATAGTTTAAAAAAATTAAAACAGCATGCAAAAATTCTGGAAAATTTAAAAAAAACATGTACAAAAATGTTAAAAGATATTTGTTATATTTTTATATCCCTTCCTTTACCATCAATTTATCTAATTGGGGATAGCGGAGCGCACCGGGTTTGCTAGTAGGAAATAAAAGTAAGAAATCAGCCAAATAGCAAAAACATAAAAAATTTATGTCAATTAAAATTAGAAAATTAAGCGACATTTCGGCAATTTTTGTCAATGTTTTTACACCATACAATTATGTTCATTCGACGTCATTAAATCAATTTTCATTAAAAACAAATAACAAACAGACTACTTATCTATAAAAAAACACACATAAAGCAAATTTACATATGTACATACATACATAATATACACAAAACAATGCATTAATTGTGATGTAGTTGCCAAAAAACATCCTCAATAACAAGAAATTTTTATACCAACGAAAATATACTGTGAGCGTCAGAAGAAAGTGTACACCTGAGCCCTTAAGTTTTCAGTTTTATTTCATCAATTTGCTTTAGCAAAAAAAATTTGCATTGAATGCTGTTTGGAAAACAATGTTTTTGTTTTCATTTTCTACAGCAACAAAAAAAATGCAACAAAATTTCTCCCAAATTAAAGCGCCAAAAAAAAGAGAACAAGAGAACATAAAGAATGTAAAGAGGATTTTAGGCAGTTTATTATTTTCTTTGTTTTCTAATTAATCTTTAAATAATTAGGTCGAAATATTCTGAGATAAAGGAATATTTTGATGGGAACTTCTTTGCAATTTCTCCATTATTACTTATTTTCGAGAGTTCTTGTTCGTTCTTTCAGAAATGTCAGATTGGATGGGCTAAAGAGAACAACAGTACGGCAGTTTTGCCAATTTTTAAAATTTTTAATTTATAACTTGGTGTAATTGGTTTTAAAAATGATTTATATGTGTTTTTAGTTTAATTGTGTTCGAATGTGTTTGCGCAATTAATAAAGCTGAAAGTCCATTTCACACGTCAACGTCGCAATGCGTTGTGGCCTTCTGAACTTTATGCACGTTGTTGCGTTTCAAGTTACATGCAATGTTTTGACACATAGAATTTTTTGTTTTTTACACGACAATAACAAAACAAAAAAAAAATTGCCTTTCAATAAAGTTTATCGATAGGTTTTAAAATAATATAAGACTTTCACCCTCATTAGTCAAAATAGCTGGTCTGTTGGTTTGACGCTTAATGACGCATGTAAAAGTAAAAAGTAGCTCTATTTTTGCGTGCGTCGCGTCAACTGTCGTCAAACTTGCCATATTGAAATACACGTATTCAACTTTTTTGACAACAGCGCATAAAGCGAGAACGCATGAAAAACGTGTTTAGTCTTTCAGCTTAACTCCCAGCAAAACCTTTCTGACCTGGTAAGTTAGCAAGTATTATTGGAGATGAAAAAACACTAGTCACCTGTTGGCCGAATAACTAGTTGTTTTTTGTTAGAATTGTCTCGAAAAATTTAAATAAGTCTTTTGAACAAGGGACCCACTATAGCACAATCTCTATTTAAGAATTACGATTCCCATACTACTAAGAGATATTTCTTCTATATTTAGTGGCAATAGTTTTGAGACCAAGATTTAAGTCAGTTATGAAATCAAAGCAGTTTTGAAGCTTAAAAAAATTGTGACAGAATGTTAATGCATACTCGCCTTAGGACTTTAATTCTAGACGATATCATGGCTTTAAAATTTAAGCTATAACAAATATAAAGAACAGAACAAAGAATCATTAACCATTATTCAGAGTGGAACTTCAGCCTAGAAATGTTAAGTTGAAGAAAACTTAAACGCACTCTATTTGCGATTCAACATTACGACCATATGGCCATTACAAAACTAATTATAAATTGCCCTCTATTTACGCTATGTGTGGGACACGTTCCAAGTTCAATAAGTAAAATAATGGCTCAAGAAGAAGGAAGACAGCAATCACGGTGGAAACCATACAGCAAACTATAGAGCTTGCCTTATGTTTCACTTAGTTTGGCATAAATTCAAGTATAAAACAATTGCATTCGCAGCCGGCAAAAATATTCACTTCGAAATTTCCTCCATTAGCATAAGTAGTCACTAGTCACGTTCTTTATGCCAACGTACCAAAAATCTAACTGCAATTTGATAGAACATTGACTGCTTCAGAAAATGTTTTTTAAACACAAACGGCAAAAAAATTTATGAAGCTTAGGGTCTTTACAATAAAAGGCTAAGCGTTTTACGATGCAAAAAATCCTAAAAAAGATCTTGTGGTCAGTTGATTGAAACAGCTTTATGAATAATTGTTTACCTTTTTAACGCCACATTTTGGCTTGAATATTTCCCGCCACTATAATAGGTTACCCTTTCTGAAGAAAAAATGATTGCTAAGCTTGAAAAGTATCCTTTGGAGGTGAAGCCTTATATACAATTATGTTTTTAATTATGCAAAAATTGTTTAAGAAATTACTTAAAATCAATGAGAGCAACTGTATCTTTAATCACCGATTTAGATCTAACCAACAATATAGTGTCATCGAACAAACTCACAGATTGGTCCAGATTAAATAAAAAAACATTTTAGGAGAAGAAATATTGTTCTGCGCTTTTTGTCGGTGCCTCTTAAGCTTTTGACAAGGTATGGATGGCATAAAGGCAAGTTAAGAAAACTAAAGCTGAACTTTCCAGTGATTCTTCATAACCCTTCAGGCGCTTATTTCTGATCAGAAAGGGAGATTGCTTTAGTTGCCAAAAGTGACTGGCGTAACTCAAAGAATCTAGGACCAATGCTGTGTAATACAACACAGCAGTAATGTCATCAAATAGTCAAATACACATGTCGGCATTTGCTGTTGATACTACTTTTCTCAGTTTTACAACATCATAAAATCCAACCAGAATAATTGGCAGAGCTATGAGGAATAAAAAAATATACAAAAATATATGTATCTACGTTACTTTTCCCTAACGATGGAAATCGTGCTCTTTAATCCTTGTTAACAACTTGTTGTTGCCTTCACACATTTAAGCGTAATTCTTTGACATTCCCTTGGATAATTATCTTACAAAGAAGTCACATAAAATTCAAACTTGACACAACTCAAACTAAAAAGAGCTAATTATTAGATTTAATTAATAAAATATTGTAATAAATAATTAATCTTTAATTGGCTAATTATTAGAAGCTCTGAGCTCCATCTGGATTTTAAGATTCAGATTTAAACTCGTTATTGAAACAAACCTTGTGTTATGCTATCGTTGAATCTCCTTGATATATTGCAAACAGAAATATTCACAAAGATCTTTAAATTTCACTAGTTAAATGCGAAATCCTAAATATGCGGCCAATTATTAAAATAAGCTGGAAACGCGCTCAAAACAGTTTTTAATTAAATATGTATTTTTAAAAAAGTGTGCTAATCGTTTTTTTTTTGACATTCGTAGTGTTTTTTTTCTTGGATTTAGTATTTTAAGTGTTGCGCCTACATTTAATTCTAAGCATTCGAAGTGTTCTAGGATATCTTTAATGGTGCTTATGCCATAGGTAATTTAATAAAAGACACTATGAAAAACGCGGATTACCTTAAAATTTTAAAGTTTAAAATTATACAAATATTTCGAGATGGCAATTATTTTATGCAACTGCAGAAACAACAGACAGATGTTTAGTTTGCAAAGCTGCTAAACTGTTGAAACAGTCTCCAGTCATCCCAAAGGGGCACTTGTGTGTGCAGGAGTCAAATGACATTTACCAAAAAATATTCTCTTATATTGGTGATAATAAAAAAAATATAAATAAGTCTATGTGAATCTTCTTAAAATTAAATGCAAAGCAAAGTAATGTAATTTTATGTTGATATTCTTAAGCTGTGGTCACGTAAGTTCAACAATTCGCCCCTATTAGGCTTGCCATTTTAGCACTTTTAATGCTAGATTTAGCATTTTTCAGCTTTTTTTTAAATCTTTGGTTAACATACGAAAAAGAAAACAAAGCTAAATTAAAACAGTTATTTTATTTTGACGTAAATTATGTACATACGTTAGTGATCATGTACTAAAAATTTTAAATGATATATTTTTTCTTGCAAAGGTAATAGCTGGTAAAATATTTATAAATGAAAAGCTGATGGACATAACTTTGGGAAATAAGGAAAAAATATTTAAAGAATATTTGCTGGAAAATACGTATTTGAGGTATGAATTTGAAACGTTATTAAAAAAGAATAAAGAAAGAAACGCAGTATCTTCTGAAGAAGAAGACGCAATCAGAAAAATGTGTATACATTTTTTAAAATTGCTTGTAAATAAATGAAAATATCGGCTTCCCAAAAATATTTTGATATTAAAAAAAATTTCAACTGAACGAATTCGGGATACCAATATGGATACAACGGAGTTCTGGATTCTAGTATACCATTTTAAAAATTCAATTAATGAAAATCCTTTTAAGGAATTATCCATTTTCAAACGCTGAAGTGGAGCGTTTTTTTATTTTAATGGGCGTAAAACTAAATAACATATGCTACTATAACATCAATATTTCGGACGATATTTTGATTAAAATTGGTTCATCTGAAAAATACAAAAAAAGAATTGGTATGTGAAGAAAGTGATACGATTGAACCTGTTAAAGAAAATATATAAATATGCTCTGAATTTTTGTATTAAAAAACAGTATACTTATTTCTTAACGTTTAAAAAAATACAATATTGCAAAACTTTTAGCACTTTTCTTTTTGAACTGTAGAACGTTTTAGCACTTTTGTTTTCGAGGTTTTGCACTTTTTCTTCTTCATCTTATGGCAACACTGCGCCCCATAAAGCGATATAAGTACATTATGTGTGTATGGTTGATTCTGAGATTACGGGTTAATTTTTTGCAAAATAACATATTTTGAATAGGTTACTGCATTTATTTAAATTATAGCTGCTACTGAATTATCCTAAATGCACATACATTTTTTTAATTTTAACCTAATTTGCAAATGTTTTGAAGTATGTCCCTAGTCGACCAATAAACCCATACTTTTTTTTTGATAAGTCGTCAAAATTCATTTCCATTACGAAACCTAAAAAAAGTCACTTTGTCAACTTATTTTTAAACTTCCATTTCTATGATATTCGTCATTTCCCTGGCCATTTGGTTAACAGCGGTATTACGACTACATAAAGAATTCCCTTAAATGAAAATTTAAAAAATTGACAAGAATCAAGAGTCAATATTAAAAGTTTACTCTAAAAAACAAACAAAATTTTTAAACATATAAAATTTTGTTTTTTAAATCCACACAGGGAAATCATGAACGAAGTGTGAACGCTTATTTCGAAGGACAAAAGCCAGTATCTTCATTTTAAATTTAAACTGGACGCAGTTCATATAGAGTTATTATTGATTAAAGTTATTGCATATCAAAACATTTATGAAATCTTTGAGCTTTAACGCAAACAAATTTTACAGGGGAATGACGTGTATTTTAAGGGACAAGGCGTAAACATTTATAAGCATATTAATTGATAAGATATATTCACATTTATATAAGAAAAATACCATTTGATAATATTTTTTTTCATTTTACAGTAATTTTGTTTAAAATTTTTATACCTTATTTGTTGGAAATTCAGACAAATTTTAATGAAAGTAGAATTGGGGACAGCTAAGGGAATTATATTTGAAGTTTTGGGTATAATTTTTTAAGGACAAAATAATATTTAGAAAAGATATGAAAATGATTACAAGAACAGGGGCATTAAAATGTCCGGTTATCTCAGAATCACCCGTATATCCTAAGCGTTGCAAAAGCATCAGATGATTTTTGGCTTTAAATAGTGATAACGCTTTTTTGAGCAAAGTTTTAAGAGATCTGACCGTTACCTTACTGTACTCTTTTTTTGGTGCCATAATTTTATATCTTTTTTGTTTTATATATTTATTTTTGCTGCTGTAGAGAATTTTTAATTGTTTTTTTATTACGTGAGAATATAAAGACCACAATTTCCAAAAAAAGCGAAATGATCATTTTAGTTCTCAAATAAATAAAATAAATAAAATTAAATTAAATTTAGATTCCTTAAAGGTTTAAGTGTACACTTTCTTTAAACGTTCAGGGTACATAATGTATGTTTTGTGCAATTTTCACTTATGTTAATATGTTTATATGAATGCAAGTATGTGAATACTCATGTGTGTCACGCGATCTTCAATCGCGTTCAAGTTTAATGTCATTTGATGAAAATATTTTTATATGCAAACATACATACATGCATACGTACATACACATACATTGATGTGCTACCTGTGTATGCAAATTATAATGACTGCGAGTGGGGCTTTTTTCACAAATTCCTGAAAACTTTCCTTTACGTTCATAGATTTTTACATTGCTTAAGAATATGGCAAAATACAAGACATTTTTGTATTTTGTTCAACTTTATCACTTTATTTTTATTAAATTGCATTAAAATATCTTCAAATAAGTAGATAAAAGAAACAACCAGAGATAAGTATATGTAGGTGCATATTTCATCAAAGTAGTTGCAGCGATAACGATATTTTTTAATATTTATATACTTATAGGTATGTATGTTTGTGTGTACTATCCTTGCAAAAAAATTTTGAACCATATGACCCATTTTAGTTGAAATGGATTAGTTGCAACATGGTCCTATGTAATGCAGTGATGGACCATGTCATTGTGAAACAAAAACTTATAGTTTAGCAACAGCAACTAATCCTCTGTGGTGCACCATAGAGTAGTTTTAAAACTACTCCGATGTAATACAAAAATAGGTTAGGTGGTCCGGTCCTCGGACATCATAATATTAAATGAAACATGGTCGTTTCATACATACAATTGGGTTACTTTTGGAATAGTCCGACTCCTTTATGAAATAGACCAAACACGTACGTATGTAAAGACTAGTCGCGATTTCTGCAGGGATGTACATACATAGATACATTTATGTACATGATACACATACATACATATGTACATACGTACACGTACATACATATGTATGTACATAAGTATGTATTTATGTATTATTAAAGTCTGTTTTTATTACATAACATACATTCATAAATTCAGGGTTGCGCACAAAATAAATAGTTTTACATGCACTATGGGAGTAAAAAAATTTTTCTTATTTTTTAATAAGTTAGTTTTCACTGATATTTTTAACTTTATACTCATTAATTTAATATTTCCAGCTTCACTTTCACTTTATAATAATATGGAAGTAAATTTTTCTTTCGTTTTTTTTTTTTTTAATTTTAGTATAATTTCATATTATAACAAGATTTTTTTGAATATACTATGATGCATTTGTTCCAATATGCTTTGTATATAAT
This sequence comes from Melanophora roralis, assembly GCA_963583895.1. Taxonomy (NCBI): domain Eukaryota; kingdom Metazoa; phylum Arthropoda; class Insecta; order Diptera; family Rhinophoridae; genus Melanophora; species Melanophora roralis. The sequence continues at coordinate 84,519,124 of OY757187.1, read as the reverse complement.
CCTTCGATTTATATGTAAATACATATACGTATGAACAAACACATAAATAAATACGTTAAATTTCAAGGTATACAAATTATTAAATACATAGTTTGTTTCAGATTAATAAAAGTACATGCCGTTCATAACTAAATCCCGAATACAACCCGTATTGACAAAAATTATGAAATGAACTAAAAGGAAATTAAGATTAAAACGCAAATATTCTATTGGCAAAATTTAACAACAAATGCACATACACACATATGAGCATATTTATATATCTAACTGCACAGTGGTACGTTAAAAGTGCCAAAAATATCGATATAGATTGATATCGATAGTTTTAAGTAGCTACAGTCGGTATACATATAAACATATGCCGCTAATAATAACGGTATTTTTTGAAACTGCACAAAAGCAGGATGGCGGGTATTTTGGTGAATATATTTTTGTTTGCTGTAACGCATGGGTAAATTGGTTGTTAGTGTTGGCTTGGTGTAATTTGAACACACTTCTTTTATCAATTCTTCTCGTTTTCTCCCAACACACTATAATTTAGAACATACATACACAGTGTCAAGGAATAATGCCACTGCGATGCATTGAAATTATTGAGCGGCTCTCATGTGTCAATTCTGTTTTGTTGGATCCCATAGAGAACGAAAAAACCTTTAGTTTTTTTTACCGCGCGGTAAATGAAATTAAAGTTTGAACATAAAACCGTTATAATTCCTTGCCTCAAAACAAACGTCTACAAACATTTTTTTAAAATACCTGAGGGCCAATTACGGAAAAAAAGAGCGTAAAGAATTTGCATTATAGATGTTATACCGACCTAAACGAGTACCATAATTTGTACACTGTTTTTAAACTTTAGACAAGGCATTTTTTAACAGAATACTAAAAAAAAAAATATAGTGCCTTAAACGTGATAACATTGAAAAAGGCATAATATTCCGATTCCAAAGAACTCATAAAAAGAAGTTTTTAATTAATTAAAAATTGACTCTTAACACGAACTTCAGAGCAATCTGTAAAAGTACATGTTCCCTACAATACAAAAAGAACTATACAGAAAGGAAGAATACGTTCTAAAACCAAGAATTTTATCTTTGAAATTATTCAAAATTGTAATTAAAATTTTTTATTCAAGCCCATTCAGGATTACTTCAAAAAGTAAAAAAACACTTGTTCTCTTATATATATGTATGTTTACATTTAAAGGCAAAGTGTGTCGGTGGCCAAGATGGCAGCGCTGGTGTGGCAGTTCGAAAAGTCCTAGGCTCAAATCCCAGCAACGGCAAGTACAGAAAAAAATTTTTTATATAATAAACATTATGTATGTAAAAAATTAACAAAAACTATGAAACTGTTCTTCTTTAATAAATCTTCTAAAATAAAAAAATAATAATTTTCATTTTTGGAATAATCCCTTTTACATACGCTTAAAACAAAATCAATAGTTTTTAAGCTTACATCAAGTACGGTTTCGAACTTTTTGGCTAAAATGTGTCTAGAAGTACTTGGTTTAGGAATATCCCTACTTGGTTTTAAATATCTGTACTCACCGTAAACTTGACACTGCTACGTCTTGATTAAACATTACTTGGTTTATTTTTCGTGTGTACTTTGATTTCTATATAACCTTCTTCAAATGCATAAAGGTATACTACCTAAGCACTCTTAGCGATTTTTAGGCTGAGTTAAAAAGTAAAAAGTTATGCTAAAAGTGAAACAAGAACAATCGTTCGGTTCAGAACTTGGATTTAGAGAGCCAGCCTAGTGGCTCGTTCATACTCGTATTACCGTTTAATTTAAACGGTTTAAACATATGTATGTGAACGGCCTATCGATATTTTGATATATCGATATTTTTGGCACAATCCCTATACACACTAGAAGACAGATTGATATATAAGTTTGATTATTGAAATGCACATACATTTATAATTGCTCACGTATAAAAGTTGACAAACTCAATTGTTTCTTCTTATTGCACAGTTGTTGCAATAAGATTTATATTTTGGCTCAAAATGTGGGCACATTTTTGTTTTTGGCTATTTACAACCTTATATTCAATTCACAACAAACTTGTAATGATGTGTCGTCTGTTAAAATAAAAATGTTTTTCTTCTATGTGTTCATTTTTCTGTATGCATCTACATACATCAGTACATACATATGTATCGCCAAACGCCAAGTTCAGGGATGCATGTATGTACTAACATTAGGGTGGCATTAAGGTGTGTGGAAGAATGTGTTAAATTATCAGTCTCAGCTCGCCCTGAGAGAGTTCCCTTTTACGTAAAACACGGTAGGTAAAAGATTATAGGTTTCGAATAAGAGGAAGACGTGGCGCATTGCCTCTGAAAAATACTTCTGTTAAAAAAATATCTCAAATATATAATACACAAGGTTTCTTTTAGGTTAAATGTGTCTATATGTTTGCATTTCATTGGTTCTTACACCAAATCGTCAGCAGACTTCAACCAAATTTTGGAAAAAACTCATGAATATATTCCGCCTTTATATAACAACCTCAACAAACTTATTGAGAATTACTTTAAACAAACCAAAACATTCAAGAGCCCCTTTAAAAGCTCAACAAACCATTTTTCGTTATTCAATTGCCTTTATTTTCATTTACCCTTTTACAATTAAATAACCATTGCTTAAACTAAATAAGGCCCCAAAAACAAAACCTTTTTGTGCTTTACAACAATTTCTAAATAATATTTCAAATTTGATACCAATATTCGTAATTTATTTACAAGTTTTGTTTTTAGGTTAAGTAAGTCTATATTATATTAACCTAAAACAATCATTCAAAAAAGACCTAATAAACCTAGTTTTAACTTATTCCTCAATATCGTCAATATATGATTATTGTTGATGAATCCGCAAAACGAGCAGTAAAGCTAATGGAAGATTAGGGATATATGAACCTTAACTTTAAAAGATTTTTTCTAAATGCATCAAGAAGGAAAACAGCGATTGTTTGAATAAATCGTCAGCTTTGTTTGAAATCTATCTGAAAGACAATTTGATTTATTAATCTAAAACCAAATTTGAATTACTTATCTGGAGCCAAATTTAAGTTAATGATTCGTAACCAAATTTAAATTCTAAAACCGAATCTAAGCAAATTGTTTGTACCCGGAATTAAATATTTTATCAGAAACAAACACTTGAAATTAACTATAAAATACATTATTATTAATAAAATCAAATATAAGTATTAAGAAAATAATAAAAAGCTAGCTAAAATTGTAAAAACAGTTTGAACTCAAGGCTTTAGGTTTAACCTCCGGGTTAAAAAGAAGTAAAAAAAATGAAAATTGTGCTTAATATTATACAGGCTGAATTTCAAAACGCAGTTTGCTTTGCATTACAAATTTTCAACTTTTTCCCTTTTACACTCCTTACAATTTTGACAACGTTTTTTGCTTCCTGGATATTAATATAGCTGTTAGCACTAATTTGGAAGGAGAAGATATTATCAGAAACCTCATCTTTGCTTTCAGGAAAAATTTGAAATTTTGTGATTCAAAGCAAACTGCGTTTTGGAATTCAGCCACAGTTTTGAGTTTTATTTAAAATTAAAATATTTCGCTTTTAATTAACTCAAGCTAAAGGTAGGTATCAGGTGGTGATTGCAACAAAGGGGTGACTACACCGAGTAGCCACCATGGTTAGGGAGAGGGTAAAACAAAACTAAGTAGACAAGCGGCCCCACGTCCCACGGGAAGAAACCGCTTCGTCAACTTTTATCGGTGCAATATAATCTCTGTCCAGTCATAACATCGTTGTCGCTATTGCTTCGAAACGTACCAACGTCCAAGCCCGTCGAGATTAAGCTTAGCGTAAGTGTGAGCGATCCTAGTGGCTGAAAAAATTCATGTGTTATGACAATCCCTGAATGCAGTTTCGTGTATTATTTTAAATGTGAAACATGACAGTTCTTGGGTTTTCCATTTAGCAACGTGGAAGTTAAAAGGGTTTTTAGTGGCATGAATCTTATAAAAAAGAAAATTCAAAATAGAATGCCATTAAGGAATATAAATTTGCTACTTTATATTAGGTGTGGTTTGAAAAGTCTGAATACATGTTGCGAAAGCTTTAAAACACCGAACGATCTCATTTGAAAATGCGATAAAAACATATATTACAGCGAAATCTCAATGGACTCTTAAGACGCTAAAGAAGAATTTTTCATTCGATGACGTATTTAATTTAAATACTCTCGAGGAGTACTCTGGAGGCGGTGGTAAATAGTTTTGCTTTTATAAAAAAATTCGTTTTGTATGGGAGCTCCCATTGGGAATAAAGAAATGGGGTAGGTTTGTTTCGAAAAAATGTTTGGAATAAAAAGTTAGGGGTAGTCGGCCATACTTTTCAATCTAATTGACCCACGCTTGAAGCGGTGGTAAAGATTTTTATTATGGACTTATGCTTTCTGCACTCAAGGTATTTTTAAGTTCTGTAAAATAAAAATATTTTTTAACATTTGTTTGTTTACGTAAAACGCAACGCATAAGAACGCAAACAATTGTATGGAAACAATATTAATTTAAAAAATGTTTCCATACGTTTTGTTTTTGTTTTAGGGCAATGCGTTTTAGGAAATAAGGGGGTAAGGTTTTTCCAATTGAATTATTTTATTTCCCCAGGTTTTTCTAGAATAAAAATTCTTAAAATTTTATTTGATTTTTTGGTATTAAACTAAAAAAGGTTTGATTTTATTTGAATTTCTAAAATGTAAACGTTTTTTTTAAACAATAAAGAAATTCATATTAAGTATAAAAATTGTTTTATTCATAATTTATTTCAGTTCAAAGGAAGGTAGCACAGGCGGCTGCGGAAGTAATGAAGTGATAGTTGTGTAGCCCACTTAGGTCCGTTTCCTCGGCCCCTTTGTGATATTTCCTCAACAAAAAATTAATTTAAAATAATTATTATTATTTAAAAAGCAAAAAAAACATATATATGAAATTAGTAATTTATGGTTTCCTGTTAAAGCAAGTTTGTTAAGCACGACAATTGCGTCAATTTCACTTTTATTATTTAAATGCAACATTGCTAAGCCGTTAAGTCTGTCCCTGCCTTGATTGATCTCAGCCATGTTTTAATACGGCGAAGGGTGGAAAATTACATTTTATCCGTAGCATTGCTGACTGGCATTAAAAAAAATGATGAATAATTTCCGCAAGTTTGGGCAAATATCTGGTTCACACCTTGCTAAGACATCGATTATATTTTCTGGGCGGCCTTTATAAATTTTCCATTTGTGTTTCCCATGCAAAATTTCAGCCTTCAATTTCGATATACATAAGTAGTTTTTTTTTATCAATTTTCTTAAATTTTGTTAATTTAAAATTAAATGAGTTGAAATTTCTAGATCAGTAAATGTAATAATATCCTGAGGAAAAAGTTAAGGAATGTTAAACAAATAAATAACGTCCTTTGAGAATTTTGTTTCAAGACTAGTAAAACAGATTCAATTAAGAGTATGTAGCCCTCGATGCGATAGTTTAATTCGACGTCTTCAAATCTAGGCGTTTCTGCTAAAACTTTTTTCCCAACGCAAATATTTTTTGCTTCTTCAAACATAGTTTTAAGTAGTGTGTGGGCTTCATTCCTTTTAGTCACAAGACGCATTATCAGAACTTTTTAAAGAGATGATCCTTTTCGTAAATCTATATTCTGCTTTTGTAGAATTACACTAAGCGGCTGTGTGACAGCAAGTATTCAATTTAGAATAAGTAATCTTCAAATAAATTCGAATCTCTCGCTTTGTAGAATTACATCAAGTGGCTGTGTGACAGTAAGTATATCATTTAGAATATGCAGTCCGCAAATAAATTCGAAAGTGCTCAGAAAAGTTCTTAATAATAAGGCGTTTGAAGACGTATCCCTATTTTTCCACTCGGGTATCTTTTACAATGACTCTATTATTTGCTTTATTCTTACTACAAATTGTAAATTTGAATCATGGCGATCCACCCATCGTGTTTGTTTCTAGATATTTCAGAAAAACAGCATTACGCTTCGGATGTTGTTTCTTACAACATAAATTTGCTGGTATGCTTAACAAGCGATACAACTTTTCTTTTTATTGGCACCTTGTTGCCTCTCGAAATCGAGTTGTAAATTCTATAAGAATAGCAAAGCGTTTGTTTTGCATTTTTTGCGGTTTCATTTATTTTTTTACTGCTCCATTTTCTGCCAACATCAAAGGACACCTGTCAGTTCCAATTCTAACACAATTATCAAAATCAAGACCAACGGTTTTCAAAGCTCTTAAAACTACTGATGTTAGTTTGTTTGCATTAATTGATACTTTGACGACACCGCCAATATCATTTAAAGCCTCTTCAAATGCATCGATAAAGTCGATAAATTTTTACTTTACTAACTTGTCGCTTACGTTAAAATACCTTAAAGTTTTCTATTTTGTTTGTAACAAAAATATTTATCATTGAAGTTTAAAAAACTTTAAAGGTATAAAGAAAAAAATAAAAAAACAAAAAATTGAAATAATATCTTTCAAGTTCCAAAAAAATTTGATTTTCAAAATAAAACATTTTCTTAAAAAAAAAACTTAAAACAAACGTTTTTTATTTTTACATTAAAAATTGTTTGTTCAAAATAATAGAAAAGTATTTATCGTCATAAATATTTTTTAGTATAATTTCTAAAATAAGATTATTGAAACTCTTATTTAATTCAGTTTGAATTGTTTAATATATATAAGTATGAATCATATAAAGGGAAAACTTGAAAACGGTGACCTTAATTTTTATCTCCGGCATCTATACAAAATCGCGGAAGTGAACGAAAATTACCTTCCGAGCTTGTATTTTCAGAAGGTAGCAAAGGACCATCTTCTCGATGTCCACGGAGAGGTATATTATGCCTTCCGAGGAAAATTATAGTTTTTATAGATTTTTTTTAACTTTTTTTAATAATTATGTAAATGCATGACCTACGATTGCTTTATAAAAATTTAATACAAATGTCCTTTTAAAACTAGATTCTGGCAAAGGATACGGAAACCTAATTTCTAAGTGAACAAAAATGTTAATAATGTTGATTAAGGTTGTTATTGTTAAACATTTGTGCTCAATATTTTTGTTAAAAAATTAGGTGCATGTTTAATTTGCACCTACAAACAATAATTAACATTTGTTTCATGTGTCGAAAAATTTTAGTAGGACTTAAGCGACTTTTTATACTACACCATATATCTAAATGCATATATTTGTATGAAACCCAATTAAATTAATGACAGCCTAGATCTTAAGGCGTTGGTGGGAAAAAATATATATATATATTTATCCTTTTTAAGTCCATTTAATTTTGTAACCAATAGAGATAGAAAAATTAGACCAATAATTAACAACACAAAATTATTTCTTTCTAATAATTAGAGTACTCCTTATTAAATTCAAAATAGTTTTTTTAGTATTAAGACAATTTTATTTTTTTTATTTAGGCTCAAGTTCAATACTACTAAATTCTCATTTTCACAAAGGAAGAAGTTAATATATTTTGTTTTTACTACTTTATTAGCGTTAGTTAAGAGAGAAAAATTTTTATTGAAAAAAGTTTTTACCGATACTAGCCGAGTAGAATGCATTTTTGAAAAACAGCTACGAATTTCATCATCAGTTCCTACTCTTTGTTCGATTGTTAGTTATTAATTTGGCTATAAACATCAGCCGTTTAACCCACTGGTCTATGTGACGAGGGGATTAACTAAAATTGCTTATTATTGAATATTTATAAACAATTCACCTCAAATTAATGGTACGTTTCCATTATAAGCAAATCAAGTTATTTTAAGGAAATCATGTCAAAGTGTTTTTATTACGCTGTAAGTGTTTTTGTGTTCGAATTCAATTTAACACTTGTGTTATTTTTACGTTTTTTACCATAAAACAAACAGTTATTTTGTTCAATAACAATTTACAATAGTAAAATAAAGAAAAACATATAAATATGGAAAATAACATTGAGTTTATTATATTAAATAATGTTCAACACAATAACAACCTACTGTCATTTTTTCGGATTTGTTAGTCCCCAATAATGGATATCCCGGAGTTGCATTTGTAATAATAGCCTCCGCGCAGTGTTGCACAGACAAATTTCGACTTAATTTGGAGCAAATCAAGTCATTTGAGATAATTTGTTTATATGAAAAATATATGTGAAATCAAATAGCAAAATACTTAATATGAGCAAGTCAAATGCTTTGTCGCAAATCACGAACAATTTTCACGTACGTTTACGTTTCTAAAAAGCTTGCTCATAGTGAATTGACTACATTAAACTGGCGTTTTCAATTTTTGCATTTGACATACAATAAAGTAACAATACAATAAAAATTTTCTATTCACAAGTGAATTTACTAAAATCGTATTTTTTTAAAAGGATAAGTCATACGACAGAACTTGTAAATTGGCCAATTCATTATTTTGGTGAGGCGTGTGGTATAAACTGAAAGAAAATTGCGCAGGGTTGTGTCAGAGATTTGCTTGTGCACAAAAAGCATGTACAAACGAGCACTCTGAGAACAGTTGGTATAGCTGTTGTTAAGCATTACCGCAGATATTTTTTTAAGTAAAGCGGAGGATGGAAAGGACTATTGACCAAACTAATTTCATTTTTAAATCTAAATCGGAACCAAAATCTAAAATGTCAGATAGTTCACAAGCAAAGTTAATTTCAATTTCTAAATTCTTCTTGGCGGTGGCAAAATTTCAACGTTTGAATACTTAAAATTATTTTAGATAAGTTAACTTAAACTTAAACGACTTAATCTCTTATCTTTTCTTTATATTAACTATCATCTTATTTTAATTGCTCTTAACTTACAATAATTACAACCATGTGGTTGCTATAATCTTTACATAATGTTTATTTACATTTATAAACCTCCACACACTCACACATACACGGATACATTATCATACCCCAAAATACTAAAAACTGTCAAACATACAGTTACTCTATTCTTTATTATCAAATTTAAAAATTTTTACCTAATAAATTTACCTACATCAATTCGAAGATTTTTGATAAAAAGTACCTTCCCTATCAATCGAATCTCAAGCTCCTAAGACAACAGGCCTGACGTATACGGAACGAGAAATTTGGTAAGTCAGGACGTATACTTAATTATAAACATTAAAATCTTATCAAAAGTATACGCAAAGGGATAACTTAAGAATTTTTAAGTATTTTTTTGTACACTTTAGTAATTAAGTTAATTTAATTTATTACATTGTTTTAACGTTGATATGTTTTATTTTATACATTTTGCAATGATGTCGTATTTAAAATAAACATTTTGAACCTTAGTTATAAAAACTTAAATTGAAATTGATTTATTTACGAACATTTAGTAACCAAATGTTAGGTTCATTGTGGGCTGATCGAAACTGAAAGTGATCAGCAAAGGTATGGGTGGGTATATAAGAAAGAGATAATCATCATCATATTTCTCTTTCAAAATATTCGTTCCCAAAATTCCCAACATTATATATTAAGCTGTTTTACTTTTTTTCCTTGTTTTCTTTCCCATTTTAGTGGACATATCTTAAATAATAAAGGTACCTAATATTAAATTTTATTGTGGCGAAGGAATCTTTTCAAATTTCCGACGAGCTTAGCTGATATTATAGGCAGCATATCTTGTCCAATATGATAGAATCAGTCGTTCCTTACAACTTGCTGTAATAACGGATTAAAATACCCAAGTATTTATGAACAAATATATCTGTAGACTCGTCTATAATAAGACAAAAAGGTTATCACTGATATCTTCAGCCAAAAGCTGTTGAAAAGGGGAAGCTAAAACTGTTTAAATGATTTAAAGGTTAGTTGCTTTAAATTTTTTGTGCTAAGCCGTGATGCTGCAACTAAATGTCTGGAAGACTTTTCATGCGCCAGAAGGATCCTCAATCCTCAATTATTGTAAAATACACTGTCAGTATTTGAATTTAACTTGCTGCTCATTAAAAACAACAATCAATTTGCGTAACATTGTGTCAATAAACTAGCTTTTTCTGAAATTCTGGAAATATTTTCTGAAATATTTAGATCATTGAGTAATAGTGCATTTACATATGGCCCAAAAATAGGTTATAAATAGTTTATGGTGCTAAACTAGTTTGAGAAACGTATTTATCCATACAAAGCATAAACATGTTTATAACATGCTTTTGCGGTAAACTAGTTTCAAAATATTACTTTCTGTTAATGCAACTCTATTTTTTAATATTTTTCTGGCAACGCTAGTGATATTTGTCATTTAAGTTACATTTATCCGTAAAAAAACAAAATAAAATAAATTAATTGATAAAAAACGGTGTTTTTTTAGATGAATGAATAAGTGATGAATGAAACATATAAAAAAACATTTTTTTTTCGTAATAACGTCTTCATTTTGATAAAATTTATAATATTAATGTCAACCGTTTTATGACTTGTCAAACATAAACAACTCAAATAGTTTAATGCTGATGTAAACGGTATAGTTCATGTAAGTAGTTTACTATCATAAACTAGTTTTAAAATTACAAGTGTAAATGCACTATAAGTATTTCGAGGCTAATAATATATATTTGTTTACCGTTTAGTTTTACTTGACTCACATGAGTTTCTTTAAGAGTCACTACTCTAACTTCTTTTAAGAAATCTAAAAAATATGATTTTTACTTAAAGCGCAAGTTTTGTTTAGCTAGTTATCCACTTTTTCATTTTAATTGAACAAGCTAATGGCTGTGTAAATTGATGTATCTTATTTTTAATATTAAGACATAAAAGTTTATTTAAAAATAAATCACTAAACACTTTGTTTCTTGTTGACTTATTTACATATATTTTAAGTGATAAAATGTATGAATTTCACTCTCGTTTGATCGTCCTTATAGGGCAAAATAAATTCACACATTAAAACTTTCCTTTGCAGCCAGATTTAAGTTCAAGGAAAATTCAACCGCTTCATTAAGACGTCATTTGCCGTTTTCATGGTTCCCGTTGTTGCTCTTATTATACATACATATGTATGTGTAAACGTATAAAATACAAAATACCATGATAGAGATTGAAAAAAATGTATTATTATTGTACATTTAAATTAAATGAGTTTGAAAAATGCTAAATGAAAAATTCTTAATGAAAAATTCGATGCTAAATCAAAATAAATAATTGTAAATTTAGCAGTGAAAATGCCAAAAAGGCCACACTGCCGCTTAGTTAAACAAAAGTTTAAATACAATGGCAAATGCAGATTATTAATGCAAGAACGCTTTTGTACTTAACCGATTAATTTTTGAACAAAGCCAGCCAGTTTATCAACTAATTTACAAAATAATGAATTAAATTCATATTCCAAATGTTTTCTTTAAAATGCAAGGTTTTATTTACAAAACGTATGAAACTTAATAATAGTGTGCCAATATTGGAAAGAGCGTTTGTTCTTTAAGGTGAGAGCAAATGAAGAATTGCTGTGGAAATAAAATAGATTTTAATTTCTAGGCTGCTTTCGGTAGCGAAGTTTTATGTCAAATTGTATGGAAAAAAAGGTCAAGTCCCAGTTCTGTTTCTTCATTAATTCAAAAAAACAAAAGGACATTTTTTTTAAATTCAAGTTGCAGGCACATATTGTTACCTAACTCGTGCTATTTTAATAAGCTCAGAATTCTTTTATTTCAAAAAAATGGTCTGCTAATATATCACAATTGAAAAAAAACGAGTTTGAGCCTTTCTATAGTAAGGTTGCGATATGCACAACTATTTATAAGTTACAGAAACCCGGTATATTTCATTCAGTCCTTGAAACAAATAAAACACTAAACAGCTTGCCCTGGAGCGTGCAAGTGATGTACAGATACATTAAATATGTTCAAAATTCTCTCTATCCCCGAGTACACCACAGAACCTACAGTTATCGCTGGTCAGTCGCCCTGCCCTTTTGACATAAGCCGCTGTCCATCAATGACCTGTTATCGTTCCTACCAGGAGTCTACAATCACTCCACCGCAAAAACTGAATAAACCACGTCACCCCCGGGTCATAAAGTCTCCACATTATTCTGGAGACTACACGAATTGGTATTTACTCATAATTTCGTGGCTCTTTCCTTACCGTGGAGTCCGTACCTCTGTGGAACTGAAGTACAGCACGAACGTCTGTTGCTTTTTTCATAGGCAGATGGACCCTCGCTTTGCCAGCTCGTCTGACATCGCATTCCCCTCAATTCCCCTGTGTCAACGAACCCAAGTACACATTTACAAGACGTTCGTGCTCCACTTCAGTTCTATAAAAGGGACATAGACTCAATATTTGTTTATAAATATATGTTTGTTTGCTTTACAACATATAAAACCAATAAACAGTGTTTGGCGCTTTAAGCGTTTAAAATCACAAACTAGATTTTAATTTTGAAAGTAAGCAGCATTAGCATTTCGAGATAAAAAAAAAAAATTGGTTTTTTACTTTGCAGCTCTATTGTGGATAACTTTAAAACATTTAGAAGTAATTTTCTTATTACTTTTATTAGTCCAAGCTAGAACAAAATCTTCTGGAACACACTTATAGTTTGTTTAATTTCCAGTAAAATTTTTGGCTCGTCGAAACGTAGCATAAATAAGCAAAAATAATTTTATATGCGATATGTTTTATTTCAATTATATAATTATTAATTACAAAGTATATGATTTGTTTAATTGTTAATTTTAGAACATTTAGTTTTGTAATGTATAGAGCAATCGTCCTTGTTAAGTCCTAAAAGAATAGCCCTTAAACTCTTCATCATTGAGTTATCATACCTTAAAGGGTCCTGGTTTGAGACATCGCATTTAGTTGTCAGCCAGCTTATTCCAAGACTATAAAAATTGATTTAAAATAAATAAAAATAAAAGAATTTACTTAAGTACTGAATAAAAAAAATTTAAAAAAAGTTTATTAAATAAATTTTTTATTAAAAAAATTTTATGAACCTTTGAAAAATCAAACCTTTATTTTTCTAAATAAAGTGGCAAGTATTTATGTATGTACGTACGTTTTTACACCCCTCATATTAGTGATAGAATAGCAATTCCGTTTGCAATTAATTTATTTATTTTTTCTTTTGAAACCGCAGTCTATTGTTTTATTTTTGTATTATTTGGATAATTGATGTGAATTTATTTTGCATGTATAAAATTATTAAATGTAATCTGTTTTACGAACTGTAATAGCATGCAGTTAGCATCAGCGTTGCCAATTAAGCCATTTTCTGGCTAGATTTAGCCATTTTTGAACATACTTAGCCAGAAAAATTAGCATTTAGCCATTAGCCATTTTTTAGCCATTTTTATACTTTCAATTTTTAAAGTTTTAATATGGTTTTTATCTTTATAAACAGTGAAAAACGCTTCAAACGCAATACTGTTTTACCGTCAAAAAAATTTAACTCTTTAAAACGCGTCACTTGCTAAATATATAGAGGTTTTTGTATACAAGATGGCAAAACTTTGTGCAAACTTTCTAGTTGGTCTTATAAATTAAATCAATTAAAACAAAGGTAAGAGTTTGCCATAAATTTCTAAACTAGTAATACATATCGTCACAGAAAATGCAAAACCCCCCATCTAACATCTGAAAAATTTTAAAGAGAGGCAAGGATTTTTGTTTAAATGAAAAATATGTTTACAAATAACACACATTTTTGCCATATTTGTAAGTAAGAAGGGTTCAACAGATTTATTTCTGCTGGAAAAAAATTATTTTGCGAGATGACGTACATATTTCAAGGCTAGTATTGATAAAAAGCCAATTTCAAATCGTTTGTCAGATAGGGCGTTTTGCATTTTCTATGACGATATATTAGTTTATTTTAGACTTTCAGATAATATCAAAACTCTACAAAATATTGATTAATTTTCGGTGAAAAACATTTTAAAAGCCAATAAATAAAGTATTTTACCAATTTTGAATTTGTTTAAAATAAGTGATGAAAAAATATAAAAAATCACTGAGTAATATTCCAATATTCATTATATTAAATGGACAAGCACTAACAATACTGTAGAATTTTGGGCAGAAGTTTATAACTATCGAAATGCAGGTTGAAAAATTTAATTTAGGAAAATTTCGGAGTTCGTTTTTAAACTTTTATGCCTTCCTCGGTCTAATGCTGTTGTAGAGCGTGTTTTTAGTCAAATGAGTTTGATAAAAACAAAAGCTTGAAATCGGCTTCATTTAGAAACAGTAAACTCTATCCATTTGGTTAATTTTTTGATATAAAAAAAATCATGTTATTTTTAAACATTGTTTACTTTTTTAATTTAGATACGAATTGAAAACAAGCGGCAAATGCTGTTATCAATATGAACTACCAAAAAAAATTAATTGATTGGAACAAATGAAAGTTACGATGACAACAACAACAAGCTTGATGATGACGATGAAATCTTCTTCTTTTAATAGTTTTTTATAACTCTTTTTTTTAATTATGTTTTTGTTATTACTAGTCAAGGAAATACTACATGGTCTCAAATAGGCTTTTAATGTTTTAATTGGTTATATATTGAAACCTTTATACTAAAATGATTTAGCCTTTTTTTAGCCATTTTTTAGCCGAATTTTAGCCATTTTTGGTAACAAAGTTTTGAAAACGCTTATTAGAATATACATATGACAATACCTGCAAAAATATTTTATGAATGTGTTGTCATGTGTAAAGAAGAGGATTTGAGGAAATTTATAAAGGATTTACATACCAATTGAGCTTTTCATTTCTTTGATATACAAAATGTATCGTACGAATACACTGAAAAATTTAATGACTACAAATTTTTTTTGCATATTTTTATTCTGAATGTTCGCCTTTGCGAAATAACAATACGTATTCAAATCTTAAGAATTACTAAAATTTATATTAGTTCAGCCAGTGCGGCAAAAATTTAAGTTATACAAATAAAGTTCATTAATTTAAATGGTTCTATCTAAGCGTAATACGAGTAGTATCTCTTCTTTTCAGACGAGTGTGCTCACTATATTGCAAAATGTTTTGAGCGAGCGGATTTGAATGTGTTTTGTGATTATGATATTTTTTATTATTTTATTATATCGTCACAGAAAATGCAAAATGCCCTATCTAACATTTAAAAATTTTTTAGAAGGGGCAAGCATTTTTGTGTAAATGAAAAATATATTTACAATTAACACAAATTATTGCCATATATCCTAGTTAAAAAGGATCAACAAATTTATTTCTGCTGAAAAAAAAGAGTTTTGCGAGACGACGTACATATTTGAAGGCTGTTATTTATAAAAAGCCAATTTGAACTTGTTTGTTAGATAGGGCGTTTTGCATTTTCTGTGACGATATATACACTTGCCACACTTGCTATATTTACACCACCTGAGTTCTCATCTGAGTCTAGTTTCAAAAAATAAGTTTAAATTTTTATGAGTGTCAAAAAACAATTTGATTTTTTTATTTTTAGTATTACATTACGTCTAAACAATTAGTTTTAGTCGGCTAATTTTAAAAGTTGTTAAACTGGTACAAAGTTTATGGTAAAACAAAAACAATAATTTAATCCGGTGCCTTTTAAAAACTTACATTTAAAACTCAGACGTTAAATAGTTTAAAAATAGAATACGTTCTATTTTCCACTCAGACTAGAAAAAAATATTAACAAATAAATACAGACATGTTATTTGACTATACAAATGAGTCTGAGTTGTGAAATTCAGGTGATAACTCAGGTAGTGGAAATATAGCTTTAGGATTTAACATATAAATAGTGGAACTCGTGGATCCTTGTGGTTTGAATATACCAAGGATCACCAATTATCATTCTTAAGATTTTGTTTTGACGCCGTTAAATTTGTTCTATTTTAAAGGCGAAAACAGTAACTCATAATTGTATCCCGTAGCATCAAACTGGTTTTATAATCGAGTTGAAGAGTAGAATCTTACAATCAATATGAAGCACAGACTTTCTACCTATAAGCAAATTAATCTGTGCAGCGTTAAATTTCATTTTCGTCAACTTTGCATCAACTTCCATGTGGGGTGACGTTCCAGGTCAATGCCAAGGTATTTTGTCTCAAATCGTTGAGGCCCCATATTGTTGTTAATAAGCATTGGGGAGCACGTATTTTTTTGCGTAAAGTAAAAGTTGCGTGAACACATTTTTGTTAATTTTTTTCTATTCCCCAAAACTTTCCTATTTCTCTACTTGGGCTACGTGATCTTGAAGTGGGTTCGAGGCCTCTTTAGAGTCCTTATCAGTACCGAAAAAAGCGGTATCATCAGAAAATGTCGACGTGTGTGTAAAACTGTTGGTTGAAATTTCTGATGTATAAATCAAGTACAGTATTTGACCTAAAATGCTCCCTTGAGGTACGCCAGTTTTAATTTGTTGAGGAGAAATCTAGTAGTTTCCTTCTTTGGCCATAAGTTGTCGACCGGTCATATACTTTCCTAATAGGTTAAAGAAATAAGCTGGCAAGTTCTTGTTGAATATGGGAGATACTGTTTATTTCGCTATCAGTACAACTCACTTAACTTGCAACTGTACAGAAGTTATATAGATAATTTAAAAAATAACCTTAAACATGATCCGAAATCACTTTTTATAAATTCGTCAATGAGAAAAAAACTAAGAACTTCCCAGCTACTTTCAGGTACGTCCAACAGAGTAGAATCAAATCCACAAACTAAAAGCAATATATTCGCCGGTTTTTTTGAAGCTGCTTGGTCTGATACTAAATACAATTTGTCAAATAAGTACCCATTTTATATACAAGAGATACCATCTGTCACATACCCTTCTGTCGACTTTTCCTGTGTTACTTTTTTTATGAATAAATTCCAATCGACAACCTCATGTGTTCCTGATGGTATTCCCAACAGTATTTTAAAAATTGTGCTCAAAATCTAGCTTACCCACTCGCGATCTTGTTTAATATTTCAATTAAGTGTGGTTATTCCCCGTCAATATAGAAAGAGTCATTTTTTACACCCTTTTTAAATCAGGCTGTGTAACCAGTATCAATTATTTTAAAGGATTTGTTAAATTAAGCGCTTTCTCATAACTTCCCGAACAGTGCCTTATTGAGCCTCTTTTTCACCGAATTTTAACTACACTAACGCCGTCACAACATGGGCTTCGCAAAGGTCGCTCTACTGCAACTAATTTGCTGCACTTAACCTCTGTTATCAACCAAGGCTTTACGAAGGTATAATATACGGATGTTATATGTACTGTATTTAGTAAGGCTTTCGATAGGGTAAATCAAGACCTTTTATTTACAAAACTGAATATGATGGGATCCTCAAATAACACCTTGAGCTGGATAAAATCATACTTGGTTGGTCGATAACAGCGTGTATGTTTTAATAATGTTTTTTCCAGAAAGATTGATATAGTCTGAGGTACCACAAGGCAGTCATCTGCGGCCTATTTTTTCTTACTATACATTATCAATCTACCATCTTAAATAAAGTTTTCCAAAAGCCTTATTTATGCTAAGAATGTCAAGCTGGAATAATGAACTAAGCCGGACAAATTTAAAACAAGATTTGATTATCTTTTTCTTATGTTGTGAAAAAAATTTACTGGATCTAAATTTTCAACGAAAAATAGTTTCTTTAGATGCTACACTTTAGGTGGCCGTTGGAGTTCGTCAATGTAGTTTCGAACCTTGGAATGTTTTTCGACTCAAATCCTTTATTTAACAAACATATAAACGTGTCTACTATTAAAGCACGCGGAGTATTTTCTTTTATTCAACGTTGGGCCAAAGAATTTAATGATCAAATTACATATAACAAAGAACAAGTCAACTTACAATAAGCTTTGGTGTGGCCATATTCTTGGCAGTTCAAGCACTAATCGGGCCCAGATCGCTTATGTGGCTTTTTAAATACAACCCCACGGTGTAAAATATATTTTAAATCATATATGAGATGTGTCTCATTTTTCCTTAATATAACATTACCAGGCACAAGCAAGCTCCACTCAAAATAATGGTTGGATCAACATTAGAGCCAATACGCTTAACAACTACCTGGAGGCCTTTTGCATTCTAAAATTGGTAAGTATAAAATATTCTCTTGAGTTTTTTAAGCTCTTTACATTTGGCAACTTGGGGCTTCTGTACCTTTTAAGAACTTTGACGTAGCGGTCCATCCCTACATGGATCTTGGGAGCATCAGCACAAATTGCACTTAACGCACCTTTACCAGCTAAAAATACAACTTCAGAGCTCGATAAAGATGACCGCAAAGATGATGGCACCTCCGTATTTTTGTTATAATTTTTAAAAAGAGGTTGGGTCAAGTTTGTCCCTTCTTCAGTTTTATTGTTTTACTAGCTTACCCGTCCCGGCGTTGCGCGGGAATAATATTAAAAGCTAAAGTTTGAAAGCAATTGTCTTACTTAAAAAAGTGCATATAAAACTCGGGGAAAATTACGGCATTCGATTCAACTCGAAATTTTGATCGTTTTGATGATCTGCTTATTCTTTTGGTATGTAAATTTTTACACGAAATACCCTTTAGTGTTGTTAATAAAACTTTTACATAAACATTAAACCCATAAACAATATTGTGTGAAATTATGCAAACAAAACCTAACAAAACAAATTTGGATTATTAAGTTTTAAATTACTATACAAATATTAATAGTTAAGTTTGTATCTTATAAAAAAAATGACGGGTCGTTAGGTACTTCATAAAACGCTATTTTACACTCTGTTAGGAGCTTTTCCATTTAGTGCAAAAATCTGTAAATTTTATCCACTTAGTACCCTAGTACCCCTAGGGGGGGGGGGGTGGGATTTCCAAGTGCAAGCCAGAAAATCCAGCAAACCAGAAACTTGGGATTATTTGATTGTTAAAGCAAAGGCTAGTTTGTTTGAAAACTGCCAGCGTTAAGAATTGGAAGGCAAACCTTTTGGATTACTTAGTATATGGAGCTTAAAAATATCCTCCCCTTAGAACTACCCTGTTGGTATTGTTGCTCCAATAATATTGCCATACACAGGGTGTCCGCCGGAAAGGTGGTTTATATGCACAAACCTTGCTGCTCATATATCCCCACAAAAAGAAGTCTGGAGCAGTCGAATCAGGCCAATCATCATCACCATTTCTTGAAATAACTTATTGTGGAAAGAGATCTCGGAGAAGTTCCATTGTTATCCTAGCTGTATGCGATATCGCTTCCCATTACGCCGTTTTCCGTTTTAAAAAAGTAAGCTCCAATGATTCCTCCTGACCAAAATGCACACCAGACTTCCACTTCTAATGGATGCAAAAGTGACTGATGGATAATTTGAGGAGGTTCTATTACCCGGAGCCGACTATTCTGGCTATCGACATATCCACTCAAATGAAAATATGCCTCGGCACTCATTAATATTTTTCATGAAAAACGGGGTTGTCATGTTTTATTGATTAAAAAACGTTGGGTTACTGAATATTTTTTCATAATAAATTTGTCATGTCTCTACTTCATGGCTGAAAAATACGGGCTGTCGAGATTAACGTTTACCAAAATGGCGGTAAAATAAATTAGTATACCTTGCCGGCGGACACCCTGTATATATCTATCGTTCTTAATTTATAGTATAATTCAAGTGTTTTTCAAAAGGAGTTTAAAGTTCTCTTATATTGTTATACCCAAATTTTATTATGTTTTTGTAAAAAATTTTGGTACCTTACAAAAGCAAAGGTCTCAGACCTACATCTAATTATACCGATTGCCACATAATCACTTCCTGAGTCTATTAAAACATGTCAGTCCGTCAGTCCGGCTGGGAGTTAATGTATTCTTGTGAACAATGTAGAGACCGCATTTTTGCAGATATTTCAATGAAATTTGGAACAGATACGTATTTTGGCATTGCAAAAAAGCATGTTGTTTATGGTGATGATCAGTTAATTTTTTGACCTATCTCCCATACAAAAGTCCTCCCGGATTTAGCGTTTTAGGCTATAACTGGCTCAAATATTGCTCTATCTTCAAATATTTTTGCACGTTTGTCCATCTTTGTGCCACTAATTATTGTACCGAAAAAAATAAAAATTATAGGTAAATTTTTGAGCTTCATAAATATCGCAGCAATAGAAGAACCAGTGTGAAGACTGTAATTTTTGTAGGCACGGCAACCCCTAGTTCTTGTCCGTTAGAATTTTAGAATTGGAGGCCTTTTATATGTGCGCCAAGTTTGAAAAAAAATCGGTGCAATTAAAGTACCAGCAAAAAAAGTTTAATTTTTGTGGGCGTGGCACCGCCCACTTTTTTACCTCCAAAATTTAAACTTGGAAGCCGTTTATATGCGAACTAATTTGAAAAAAATCGGTCTGGAATAAGTGCCTATCATATAATTTTTGTTTTAGGGGGCGTGGCCCCGCCTCCTTTTTTGCCTTAAAATTTTTTTCCGTTAGTGGCCTTATAAATGTGTACAAAATTTTGAAAAAATCGGTGCAACATATGCACCAGTATTAAAAGTTATTTTTTTACAGTAGAAGTACAGTTAGATTTGAAGTGCTGTGGGCGTGGCACCTCCCCTTTTTCCAAAAACGTATAGCCTATCGCACACCCAAGGCTTTAAGGTATTTACATTCCAAATTTCATGAAAATCGGTCCAGCCGTTTAGGCGTGATTGCGTGACAAACAAACAAACAAACAAACAAACAAACTTACACCTTGATTTTATAATATATATAGGGATTATCTCTTCACATTGTTGTATATATATACATACATATGTACTTACATATTTGTATATTATGTGCATATGTATGTACATATATCAATTAATTTTCTTTCTGTCATTTTTTCATTGCGCATGCGACGTATGAAACAGTAGAAAGTAAATCTACTTTATGCGTTACTTGCGCAGATGTGTTCTACGCAATTTGTTACGTTTCTTGTCACATACAACTACACTGATTCTACTTTTTTGACAGACACAGAGAACGCACAATGCATAGAACGTGTGGTATGGACCATCAGCTTTAAGTCAGGGAACACGTTTCTATTAAAAATTGGGTTTTTTCCCGGGAGTTCCCGTCCCGAAAATTCCCGGGAAATTTGTCAATTTTCATTTTATTATCGTAGCATATTCAAAATTTTTTTTTACTTTTTCCTTATTTTTGGTTTATAAAACATTAAATATTAACCTCCATATTCATAAAAAACTAAAGTATGGTAATTAAGGGCTTATTTAAGAGATGCCTATGCAAATTGTCAAATAATCCTTAAATAAGCCTGCTATAATTATTATAAATACGAGCGTAAATATAAAACAAAATCGGATTTTTGCCTAACGAAGACTTTACCGCTGGTGTCATTCTACGGTGGTTGAAATTTATTCATAACTGCAACCAGGGTACAGTCAAAGAGGTAATTAATATCAAGAGCCCAGCTGACTATAATAAATTTGACATTCGTACTTTTTAAATGTAAATACATATAATTTTGTATAAAATTTTTATTTTTTTTTAATTTCACCGTTCAAACACAAAAATTAAATGCAGAGGGCAAAGTTTATGAATTCGCCTTGATCACCAGGTTATGTGTACCCTGTGCCTGTGTTCTGTAACTTTAGTGAGAACTTTTCGCATCGAGAAATTTATAGTCGCCTTGTAAAAGACAGGATGAACACGATAAACCTAATTATTTTAACTTTTAACGTTGTATAATGAGAGTTTATGTATTATCTAAGTCACACTGTTAATAATCGGAAGACTATGACAATAAAAAAAATTTTTTCGCTGCGAAAACTTCTCACAAGTTACAGAACAGGGGGGCCGGACTTAATTGTTAAGTTTTTCTTTGATTTTTTTTTTTTAATTTGTAAGTTTTTTATATGTATGTATTAACTTATTTACATTTTTTTATTTAAAAATAAAAACAGTTTTTTATTTATACAACCTCTAAATTTTTCTTTATTTGAAGAGCGGGAATCCCGGGATTACCGGGAAATTAATTTTTGATTTCCCGTTTCCCGGGAAGCAAAAAAGTCCGGGGGGAAAACCCCTAATTAAAAACCATTTTGGTCAAAATTTCAGATAGCATTTTTTGATAATAAACCCTCGATATATTTTTTACTTACATTCATACTTACATAGTTAAATAATTATTTTATCTAAAAACAAGAAAGAGAGCTATATTCTCTTTGCCGAATCTTATGAACCCTTCACATTGGACTTTTATTATTATTATAATAAAAATACCTTGTGCCGAGCTTAAAGTTTTCGAAATAGAAAACTTTACAAAATTTAAACATTCGTTTGTATAATAGAAAAACCATGTAGAAGGTTTGCGGTCGAGAGTTTTAAGAGCTTTAGGGATTATTCGTATTAAAGTTTAATGAAAGTTGTTGATTTGTATGGGGGGTCTAGTCTTCCTGTTCCTCTTTAATTATTTTTCAAAAATGTAAGAATTATTTGATCATTACTTTTTAAGAACATTTGAGTCGATAGCTGTTATAGTTTCGGTTATTTTGGGGTTTCGCTTATATCTCGATCAACATGGAACAGATTTTGCTAAATTTAAATAGCGACTGTCTCAGGAAAATTCTGATTTTTTGATATCAAAACGTTTTCTGTGCGACTTTATTTGGTTCCGGAAACTTGATTTCAACAGACGGACATGGCTATATCGACTTCCCTATCTATAAGGATCCAGAATAAATATACTTTATGGGGTCGCAAATGAATAATAGAGAAATTACAAAAGGAAAGGCAAACTGATATATGTATGTATACCCTTTTCACTATGTGAAGGGTATAAAAATTATATATGACGCTTATTCGACGTATGTACGTTACCGCAGGAGCCAGTGGCTTTCGGATTTTAACAGAAACAGTTTTTTTTTTGTTGTGCCAATTGTACGTTCGTGAGAGATTAGTTGGTGTTTCTTTTTTTAACCAGTTTTTACCTAGATTTACCATTTTTAAAATTTAACCATGGTTACGCACAATCATAGCGTACTTTTACACACTTGTCTACTTCAATCATGCTAAAAAATAAAGTCCTTTATTTATTTGAACTAATGATGGTCGATATTTCTGTAGCTGTAATTTTATAATTATGACTTGAAAATCACTAGCAACTATAGTAGTTAAGTGTGTGAAGCATGTAACTGTTAATGCGTTATTGTTACTTTAAATTAAATATACATATTTTGCACCGTACCATTTTTGGGCGTTTTTGTAAAGGCTGGTACGCAATTCGATTTAACGAAAAAAGTTGAGGAACATCGGTTATTTGGTTACTACTCAGGCTCGTATCCAACAAATTATTCTTTTAAATAAAACTTTTTTAAAATTACCTTGTAGAAGGCTTGAGGCCGATAACTTTAACTATTTCCGAAAATTTTTAATCAAAACCTTCTTTATGATGTTTGGGGGCTTTCACTTCCTCTTTTTCTATCCCAATTATTTCCAAAATGTAGGCATTGTTGCACAATTACTTTTGTAGTAAATTGGAAATCGATAGCATTTATGGTTTTCGAGATATAGCGTATCAAAAGTTTTATAAATTTTTTTTCATTCGTGTGAGGTTCACCGCTTCCTTTACTCTTATCCAACTATTTTTTTCCAGAATGCAGGCATTGTTTTAAGCAACTGTTTGTAGTAAATTTTTTGTCGAAAGCTGTTACAACTTCCGAAAGTATTGAAGTACAATTACTTTGTGGTTCATGTGAAGTCAATGGCTATCATTGGTTTCTAAATATAGCGTATCAAAAATTTCAAAAAAATGGTTCGTTTATACGGGGGACCCCGCTTTCACTGCTCCTAGCGAAAATTTTTCGAGATGTTGATATTGAAGTACAATTATTTGTAGTAAAATTTGATAGCTGTCATGGTTTCAAAATACAGCTACCACTTCCTCTGCTCCTACCAGAATATTTTTAAGCTAAAGATATTTTAGTTATGGTTTTTGGTATAAAGCGTATCGAACATTAAAAACAAAAAAAGATTGGTTCTGTAGTAGATTTAAAATTAATAAGTATAACAGCATTGTTGCCATTAATCCTGCTCTCAACCAAGAAAAAACCTTAATTTAGTTCCTCGTCTTCAAAGTATCCATACCAAGTTATGTGGCAGCTGTGGCCGTATTAAGTTAGGTATGTATATAGTGATATATACCTGGATTTTGTCAAAAAAAAATTAGCAGTCGCAATGTTAGGCTTATTCCGGTCAGCAGTCAACCGATTTTGCTGATTTTATATAGCTATTGTTTCAGGGTATTTCTGATAGAGTGATACCAATACCTGCTCCGTAGTGCTTCACTTGATTTTAATAACTCAATTCCAACAGACACGCAAATGGACTTGGTTATATTGAATGCTCTATCTATAAGGATCCAGAAAATATATACCTAGTGGGGTCGAAAGCGAGTTTTGTATAAATTGCAAATGGAATGTCAAACTTATATAAACCCTTATCAGTATGGGAAGGGTATTATAAGGCAGTTTCATTTCATTTGTCAGTCATTAATTAATTAAGATGTTTATCCCTATATATATTATAAAATCAAGGTGTAAGTTTGTTTGTTTGTTTGTTTGTTTGTTTGTCACGCAATCACGCCTAAACGGCTGGACCGATTTTCATGAAATTTGGAATGTAAATACCTTAAAGCCTTGGGTGTGCGATAGGCTATACGTTTTTGGAAAAAGGGGAGGTGCCACGCCCACAGCACTTCAAATCTAACTGTACTTCTACTGTAAAAAAATAACTTTTAATACTGGTGCATATGTTGCACCGATTTTTTCAAAATTTTGTACACATTTATAAGGCCACTAACGGAAAAAAATTTTAAGGCAAAAAAGGAGGCGGGGCCACGCCCCCTAAAACAAAAATTATATGATAGGCACTTATTCCAGACCGATTTTTTTCAAATTAGTTCGCATATAAACGGCTTCCAAGTTTAAATTTTGGAGGTAAAAAAGTGGGCGGTGCCACGCCCACAAAAATTAAACTTTTTTTGCTGGTACTTTAATTGCACCGATTTTTTTTCAAACTTGGCGCACATATAAAAGGCCTCCAATTCTAAAATTCTAACGGACAAGAACTAGGGGTTGCCGTGCCTACAAAAATTACAGTCTTCATACTGGTTCTTCTATTGCTGCGATATTTATGAAGCTCAAAAATTTACCTATAATTTTTATTTTTTTCGGTACAATAATTAGTGGCACAAAGATGGACAAACGTGCAAAAATATTTGAAGATAGAGCAATATTTGAGCCAGTTATAGCCTAAAACGCTAAATCCGGGAGGACTTTTGTATGGGAGATAGGTCAAAAAATTAACTGATCATCACCATAAACAACATGCTTTTTTGCAATGCCAAAATACGTATCTGTTCCAAATTTCATTGAAATATCTGCAAAAATGCGGTCTCTACATTGTTCACAAGAATACATTAACTCCCAGCCGGACTGACGGACTGACATGTTTTAATAGACTCAGGAAGTGATTATGTGGCAATCGGTATAATTAGATGTAGGTCTGAGACCTTTGCTTTTGTAAGGTACCAAAATTTTTTACAAAAACATAATAAAATTTGGGTATAACAATATAAGAGAACTTTAAACTCCTTTTGAAAAACACTTGAATTATACTATAAATTAAGAACGATAGATATATACAGGGTGTCCGCCGGCAAGGTATACTAATTTATTTTACCGCCATTTTGGTAAACGTTAATCTCGACAGCCCGTATTTTTCAGCCATGAAGTAGAGACATGACAAATTTATTATGAAAAAATATTCAGTAACCCAACGTTTTTTAATCAATAAAACATGACAACCCCGTTTTTCATGAAAAATATTAATGAGTGCCGAGGCATATTTTCATTTGAGTGGATATGTCGATAGCCAGAATAGTCGGCTCCGGGTAATAGAACCTCCTCAAATTATCCATCAGTCACTTTTGCATCCATTAGAAGTGGAAGTCTGGTGTGCATTTTGGTCAGGAGGAATCATTGGAGCTTACTTTTTTAAAACGGAAAACGGCGTAATGGGAAGCGATATCGCATACAGCTAGGATAACAATGGAACTTCTCCGAGATCTCTTTCCACAATAAGTTATTTCAAGAAATGGTGATGATGATTGGCCTGATTCGACTGCTCCAGACTTCTTTTTGTGGGGATATATGAGCAGCAAGGTTTGTGCATATAAACCACCTTTCCGGCGGACACCCTGTGTATGGCAATATTATTGGAGCAACAATACCAACAGGGTAGTTCTAAGGGGAGGATATTTTTAAGCTCCATATACTAAGTAATCCAAAAGGTTTGCCTTCCAATTCTTAACGCTGGCAGTTTTCAAACAAACTAGCCTTTGCTTTAACAATCAAATAATCCCAAGTTTCTGGTTTGCTGGATTTTCTGGCTTGCACTTGGAAATCCCACCCCCCCCCCCCCCCCATCCCCTAGGGGTACTAGGGTACTAAGTGGATAAAATTTACAGATTTTTGCACTAAATGGAAAAGCTCCTAACAGAGTGTAAAATAGCGTTTTATGAAGTACCTAACGACCCGTCATTTTTTTTATAAGATACAAACTTAACTATTAATATTTGTATAGTAATTTAAAACTTAATAATCCAAATTTGTTTTGTTAGGTTTTGTTTGCATAATTTCACACAATATTGTTTATGGGTTTAATGTTTATGTAAAAGTTTTATTAACAACACTAAAGGGTATTTCGTGTAAAAATTTACATACCAAAAGAATAAGCAGATCATCAAAACGATCAAAATTTCGAGTTGAATCGAATGCCGTAATTTTCCCCGAGTTTTATATGCACTTTTTTAAGTAAGACAATTGCTTTCAAACTTTAGCTTTTAATATTATTCCCGCGCAACGCCGGGACGGGTAAGCTAGTTTTCTATAAAATTTGGCGACGCTACAATATAGGAAACATAACCAAATATGTTCCCTGTAAAAGCGAAAAACCAAAAATTAACCCGAAAAACATGATTTTTTTTTGTTTAAAAAAATAAACAACCTTCAAAAACGATATGCGAGTATTTATACCATGGGTTCTTTTGGGGCCACTTAAGTTGTTCCTCAGTTTTAATACAAAAAATTAAACTTGTTGTGAAATATATCTTAATAATAATTATTTGTCAATGACAATTAATTTCTGTATTAGTCATATATGTACCTCCATACTGGAATCCAAAATTTCTTTGAATCTTGTAAACGCATCGCAAAATGATTATTTTTACATAACGAATAATGGTGACAAGATCCAGCGTCTTTTGGTGCATATTTCACAGCATTTAATGAAAAAAGTGCCCTTTTAGCTAAATGATCAATCTGTAAGATAAAAAGTCATTAAAAGAAAGTAGATATAAAAGATTAAAAACGACAAAAAAAATATATACATTTGTATTTATGTAGAAAAATGACAGTTATAAATAATAAAAACAATTGTAATGCATTCTGAAAATGGTCAAATAACTTATCAGGTCGTAGCAATGAGAGAAAATAGTTTTCGGCTCTCTTTGGCTTTTTCTTTTTTATATGGAGTTTGACACTTTCCTGGTTTTAAAAGAGAAAATTTCATTGATACGACCTGATGAGCTACTTGACCATGAATCTAAATTTGTTAAAAATGGTAAATTCAAATTTTTATCCTTAAAACTTATTCATAAATTGTGTATTTTATAAACAAAAAGTTTTATTTTAGCAAAAAAAAAGTTAGTGCGGTGTACGTTTTTGTGCGAGTATTTGTCTTAGCAAATTTAAAAACGTGCATCCAACAAGCGACAAGCGTACCCCAATTTTTATTTTAAAATTGTAAAAAATGCCGAAGTACCTTCCACATCGCGGTCTTCATTAAAAATATAGTTGCTGAGGTCTCATCAAACTCATATTTTTCATTTGTCATAAAAAAAAGCCTAATTTCAATTTAAGTTTATATAAATGAATTTCTAACACAACAAGACATTTTTTTAATGTTTTTAGTATCGAATCTTTGCTTATGCGAGCTAACAATAAGTACTTAAATCTTTAAGACTATATGATTGATAGTAGTCGAGCCAGTGCCAGACCTTAATTTAAGTTCTCATAATAAAACTTATTGATTTCAACAGTTTCATCCAAGCCCAATAGCATCCCTTCTTTTCAGACGAGTGTGACCACTCTAATGCAAGATGTTTCAAGCGAGCGGATTTGGATGATTTTCCAGCTTATTAAAGTACTTGTCCACATAATTCAAGATTTCGCATTTAACCAGTGGAATTGTATATCCTTGTGTATGTTACTGTTTTAATATGCCAATTAGCACCAATTATGTTTTTTCATACTTTTTTTGATGGCCTTGAATTTATTTCTAATTTGGATGCGGAAGTAAAGCCCCAACATTGTATACCGTAGCATTAAATTGGTTTCAAAATCGATTTGTAGAGTAGAAACTTACAATCAAAACAAAGCACAGAGTTTCTGTCAAAAATCAAATGAATTTGTGTAGCTTTAAGTTCATTTGCGTCAACTGCGCATCTACATATATGTGACTTCCATGTGAGGCGGCGATCTAAGGAAATGCCAAGGTATTTGCCCATTTCTCTACTTTGGTTACGTAGTGTTGAAGTTGGTTCGAGGCTTCTTTTAGGTCTTTATAAATACTGAGGAGAGCAGTGTCATCAGCAAATCTCGACGTGTGTGTAAATCTGTTGGTTGGCATATCCGCTGTGTAAAACAGGTACAGAACTGGACCAAATATACTTCCTTGAGGTACACCAGCCCCTATTGATTGAGATCAACCTAAGTGGTGTTTCTCTTTGATCACAAATTGTCGACCGGTTATGTACTTTTCTAAAAGATTGAAGATATTAAGTGGCAAGTTTAGCTTGAGTTTGTTTAACAGGCCTTCATGCCATACTTTTTGTCCTCAAAGGCTTTTCTTGTAACCTGTACCTACCTGTGGGTTTGTTCGATGGTACTATGTTCACTTCTGAAGTCAAATTGGTGATTTGGAATGCAGTTGTTGTTTTTCATGATCGGGGCCAGCTCGTTTTTAAGCATCTTTTCAAACAATTTCGACATAGTTGGTAGCAGACTTATAGGCCTATAAGACTTTTATTCTTCTGAATAAGAAAAACTAACGAGATTTGAGCATCAAAAAGTTCCGGAAATATACCTTTTGCTTTGCCGAAATCTATTACGTCTTAAGTTTTATAGTGGACAGTTGGCCAGTAAGATTGTTGTCCAGTTGAAATAACGTTTAATCCCATTTCCGACAAGGAATCATACAAGACTCGACCTCTGTGACTTATTAGGCGGGAGTTCCAGAACGTGCCTCCAGCAGCTATGAAGCGGATTCATAAAGATTTGTAACAACTATTGTACTTATCCCTTCGTTATGAAGAATCTTGGTGGACAATAAAATGACGAATTAACTAGGCCATGGAAAATTTCATCAACGCAGACTTTTGTTGCTTGGATATAACATTCGGCCGAGTTACCACGTGATCTATTCCTGGAATCCTTTGAATCGTAAAAACTATAACCATTTATTTTAAAAGTGTTTCTAAATGTCATATGAAATCAACATTATATCAATTTTCTGGTGTATTAAAAAATATTCGAGTTCGTTTTTGGTTTGGCGAATGCCGTTTGCTTTCCAGAAGCAAACGCTGAGGCAGTTAATGGATGATTAAGTATTTCCTGCATCGTTTACGTCTTCCAGTCGGTTAACAATGGGCCCGCCTGGTTCATTTAAGGGCACCACTTTTTGTGTTGTTGGCTGGTTAGGCTTACGTGCGTTAAGCAGGTTAGGCTTATGTGCGTTGGGCTGTTTAGACTTTAATGCGTTGCGTAGGAAACCTGACCTGTATTGGCTGTGCTAATGGGGGAATATTTTTATTTGGTGTATTTAACGGCTGGGGAGGGGTATAAACTATTTTCGGCTTAGACGGGCGCTTAACTTATTAAAAAACAGCCTCAGAGTTGGCAGTATGGTTTCCTCCGCAATTACTGCATTTCTTTACCCTAGGATCATCTCTTTACTTGTCGCACAGAAGGCAAAGTACAATAAGCTTTGGTGTGGCCATATTCCTGACTGTTCATGCCCTGTACGGGCCCAGATCGCTTTTGTGCACTTCCACAGTAACTTGACTTGTTTGTGCATAATATATTTTAAATCATCGGGCTCAAGCCCCACTCGGAATAATGGTTATAGGTGTTTTTCCCTGTTTCTAGTATTGGATACCGTTCTAACATTAAACCCTTTGCTGCACAAACTCGTTCACGTCAACATTAGAACCAGTGCCTTTATAACTACCTGGAGGCTTTTTGGGATTTTAAGTTGGTAAGTATAGAAGTTTTTTTTTAAGTTTTTCGAGTTCCGAGATTGTGGTGCCGTAAGCAATTTCATTATTTACTTTAATTTTTGTCTTATATATGTTACCACGTTTAATGTTAGTAACGTAAAAGTTATTTTCGCCAATTAAACCGAGTATTATTCTCTCAAACAAATGGGAGGTGGCTTAAAGGTCTTTTTTTCCGTAACTGGGCCATCATTCTCCTTAAAACAGCAAAACGATTTTGCGATGAGGTTAGTCTTTCATTGTCTTTTAAAACTTTCGCAGGTTGAGATGCTTTTGCCGACTTCGGGCTTCTTTTCCTTTTAAGAACTGTAACGTAGCGGTTCATCCTATCTGGATCTTAAGAGCACACACAGAAATTGGGATTAATGCACCTTTAGCAGTTGTTGGAATAATTTCAGAACTTGCGTAAGCGCGATGAGGATTGCACCTCGGTATTTTTTATAATTTTTAAAAAGAATTCGCTGAGTTTGTCCCTTGTTCAGTACACTAATTTAAATAATGAACATTTGCACTTAAATTGTTTGTAATTATCTTTGGTTTTGAACTTAAATAGTTTCTATTATATTCAGGGTCTTTAATTTACTTAAGAGAAACAATTCAAATCAGCTATTGAAATTTTTATTGCTATGAATTGGAGAATAAATTTTATATTATTAAGTTGAAAACTCTTTTTAGCATTGTTTTAAATAAAATGGCTTTAAGTCGTTTTTAAAAGCATTCTCTCTTACGTTGATCAGAAGGAGTTCAAGTGTAGTTCGACCAGTAAAGGTCTTAAATTTTTTCATATTTTTATTATTGAATCTTCGCCTTTGTAAACTAACGTAAGTATTTAAATCTAGAGAAGTAAAATTAGTCCAGCCAGTGCCACTCTAAAACTTAAGTTCTCAGACTAAAGTATACAACAATTCTAATGGCTTCATTTAAAGAAAACAGCGGATTTGGATGTGTTTTAAGTTTATTGAAATACTTTCTAACAAACAACAAAACTGATGTGATATTACTTTCGAAACTTTTGTGTCATTTTGAGGTATTTATGCACATACAATTGAAAGGTATCTTTCATATCTTTTAAAACCTCGACTAAAAAAAAGTGACTTATGCAAAACGTAGTTTGCTGGCAAAATCATAACAATTTGACGTAAATATAAACGCAAAAACTTAAATACATTTATCGTACATGAACATACCAACATACATACGCATGTATATAAGTACGTATGAATACACACATTGCTTCATGTTTTTGCCCCTAAATAAGTTTTTTAAGGTGACGCAGTCAAATAAACGTAAAGAAAAAAATTTATTACAATTAATAAATATCTAATTATTATTATTATATCCTTCACGTAAGTGATAAAGGTCGATTAAGCGATGTCAGTCTGTCCGTGTTATGGTTTGTGAAGTCCCCGATGTCGCATAAAACTATTAGAAATATCTGCGACAAAATCGCCATTAAAATCCAGCAGAATCGCCTAAAAACTGACTCCACACTGGTGCAATGTAACACAGACTACCATTAATTTTTCTTCACTTACTTTTTGTGAAACATATGTACATACTTACACCCTATCTCTGCTCCCTACCAGGGCTGACGTTTAAAGTTTAATTTTTTTTAATTTCCATCCAAACATTTTTGTGGAACATACTTACCCCCTATCCCCAGCGCCTTACAGGGTTACCGTCCAAAATAACAAAAATTAGGGTAAGAACCCCTACTACATATTCCTAGACCTTATTTACCCCCTATCACAGCTACCGTACAAAATTTAAAACATCAGGGTAAAACCCCCTACAACTTCCCCGTAGTCACCCTAAGAGGCTTTAAATGTGACCCGATCCCTATTTAAAAATTACAAATATTTCAAAAATATAAAAAAGGATAAAAATACAAAAAGTTTGCGGTTTCGAAAGGCCAATGGGACGGGTTTCTACGATTCGGCACAGCAGAACAAAGGGCTCTTATTTGTTAAATCTTTCGTTATCTAAAAGGATTAATTAGCTTAATAATAAAAAATATACTTGCACCCACTACCCACAAAACGTAGCGGGAAATATCTGGAACATATAAATGACTGTCGAGATACCCTTAAAGAATATATGTAAAAAGCTGATTATATGATTCTTTTAAGACAAGTTATTTTTTTGGGAAGTTCATACAGCTCTTTATAAAAAAAGTTCTTTCGTTGACGCAGTTCATTTCTGTCCAGTAAGCAATATTTCTGCGTTGCCGAGCAAAAGCATTCCTCAAGCTATTAACGAGTCACTATTACACCTATTAAAGTTGCAAAGAAATCACCTGTTTGTACTGATTTACGACAATATTGTTCAAAACATGAGCAGAACTTTGACTTTGCCCACAGCAGAGGCTGGCAACGGATATCACTTTGGGTACTTTTAAGGTATTATTAAAAAAACATGCATAAGTGCATACGGTTGCAGCAAAAAAAAAATACAATATCAATAATATATTTGTTTTTAAGTTCGGCTTAAGTTTACACAAGTAGCCGAAATCAAAATGTTTTCGCGAAAATACTCAATATTGTACACAGTACATCTAATTGGAATTAAGTACTTAAGTATATGTATACATACAATCATATACATATACGTTTTTAAAAATTTTAAAAATTTACAATGAAAGTTAGCATTTATTTTCACAAAAAAATGTACTTTGAGATAGCATAATAAAAAAAATGTCATAAAACGAGAATAATTCTTTTTTTTTTGCTTTGAAATTTTTACCACAGATGGGTATTCCACAGAGGAGCCATCTGCCATCAAAAAGTCATTTTGCCCAAAAATTGAGTTAGCATATTTTGAATATAGGCTCTCGATATGTACCTTAGTTCGTTATACCTTTTATCATACAGAAAAATATAAAACAAATTGATATGTATATTACCAGTTCAATGTTGAGCATTTGTGTTGATGTAACTGATCGACGCTTTCTTCTTATTTCTTCAGTGTTACCGTCACCTGGTATGTCACCATTATCCGTGCCTTCCATGGGAAGCATTACCATATTAGTTGTATCATCTTTGCTCTAAAAGAGTGGAAAACTAATTAACCCTCTTTTTTATTTGTTTTAGTAATAAAAGTAATACCATAGTTATGCACATAAGCACTTGCAATATAAACATTCCAAACGATAAAAAGGCCAATGTAGTTAAAGCAATATCAGTGACATCTTTTAAACCGATTTCTTTTGTTTGTTTTGGTGATTCTGTAGAGACTAAGTTACGTCCCGGATATAAAGGTGGGGCATAATCGCCGTAACCGCTATCATAACCTAAATATATTCAGTATGTAAAATTAATATTAGAAAATTGCAAAAAAAAACTTTTAAGGATTACTTGTAATAGAACTTAGTTTAGCTATCGGAACTGATTTGTTTACACTCTTTTTTATAAAAATAATTAGCTGGGCCCCGGTGTGCTTCGACACCCCGAACTGTTCTGATATTAATAAAACATTATTGTTAACCCTATTTTTTAAATTTATTTTAAAGTGCATCGTTGACCTTCCTTTGTACTTTTTCATCGCTATCGTTGTAGTGGTATATGCTTTTAAAATAAATGTTTATAAAGAAGAAGAATATTATATTGAGCCTTTAAATACAAATAGCAAAATTTGAAAAATATTTTAAAAAAATGCCAGTCTTACCAGTCCCAAAATCAACCACTGAAAAACCACCCTTTCTATTTCGCCGTACTTATCAAAGACATTTGAGAAACTCTTACATATGTAAATAGTTCAATATACATATAAATCAGTTTGGCCTACTAACTGGCAGGCAATCAGGTTTTAGAGCGACACATAGCGGCATTACTCTTCTCACTGATGTGACTGAAGACATAAGGAAAGAAGTTGATGGTGAATCTATGGTAATTCTTGTTCTTTAAGACCAATATAAAGCCTTTGACACTGTGAACCACACAATTTTAGTACAGAAACTTAGAAAAATTATGAAGTTTTCTCCTACATCATTAAGTAAATTGTTTTTTATCTTAAAGTTCTAATGCAGTGTGTTGAAACTAATAATGCTACAACATTGCAGTTTTTACCAGTTCCCAGAGTTGTTCCCCTGGGTTCCTTTTTCGGACCATTACCTTTTTTATTTACGCTTATGATCAGTAACTGCCGAATTAGAATGTATGCCGATAATATCAAGTTCTATATAAGTTACAAGAAACAGAAAATGCACTGTCAAGTTAAATAATGATCTAAAATGTGTTTCAGAGTGGCCAGATATAAACGGATTAAGTATAAAGACCAAAAAATCTAAATGCATTACTTTACGCAGAAGATAAAAATAAGTAAGAAGATTAAATAAATAATTTGCAACACACGAAAATATGCATCAACAACCAAGAAATCGAATTAGTCAATAAGGCAAAAAATCTAGGGATAGTCTTTAGCAACACCCTTACTTGGTCGAATCATGTAACAGCTGCTTTTGGAAAAACGTACTCAGTCCTGAGAACACTATGACCAAAATGAAGCACACAATTCAAAAACTAGCTTTTAACGGTTTGTTAAAACAAAAACTCAACAAAAGAGTTTAATTCACTTAATTCATTTAAAATAATTAAAATTACATAAAAGGCAAGAAAACATTTGTTAAATTAATAATTTATGCTAATTTTTATTTATTGTTGAACTAATTGTTTTTAATACAAATTTTTGCTTTTTTATTTTGGATTAAGTTCATATAATTTCTTTTTATTAGAAAGAAATTATTATTTTCCGTTAATGTTGAGAGACTTTTATTTTAAAAAACTGATTTTTCTAACGATACTAGCCGAGTAGAATGCAATTTCGAAAGCAGCTACGCAGTTTCATCATCAGTACTCTTTGAACGGTAGTAGTGTCTTTTTGTTGTAAACATCACCTATTTAACTTACATGTAACAGAGAAAAGGATACGGTATGCGTTTTTTCCTTCTGTTTTATTTTGTAAGTTAGGACGAAGTTTAATTTTCATATACACTATGCTTTTTTGTATTAAAAGACTTCTCATAATTTATGGTCTCCTTTTGAAGCAAATTTTTTAAGCACGACTTTGGCATCAATTTCAATTTTATTAAGTGTATCCAACATTTCTAAGCCGTTAAGCCTGTCCTCTGTCATGTTTTAATACGGCAAAAGTGGAAAATGCATTTGACTTTTGTTAGAAACTGTGAAACTCTCACTAAACAAATTTTATCGAAATATAGAAAGTTCAAGCGAAAAAAATACTAAATAGTTATAATCAGACCAAGTTTATAAAGTAAAAAGAAAAAATAAATAGAAAAAGCAAACGGTGGATGAGTGAAAATAATCGTTGTTGAAATAGGCCTAAAAGCCGAAATGTTTACACTGTGTTGAGCTCAACAGGCGTAAGCAATGGAGCATTGGAGATCTTGAATAAAAAAGTACCTATTTAACTTAAAAGTGAAAAAAATAAAAGCAATTTAAGTACTAGTGCCACTAATTTAATGAATGCACTGAACAAGGAACAAATTTAGCCAAATCTCTTTTTTCCAAATTATTAAAAAAAATACCAATGTTCTATCCTTGTCGTGATTTTCTTTATCAAGTTCTGGAATTGAACCTACAGTTACTAAACGGGGAAACATCCCACTTTCTGCAGAAGCTCCAAAGATCCAAAAAAGGATGGACCGTTACGTGACAGCTCTTAAAAGGGGAAGAAACCCGAAGTCGGTAGAAGCATCTCATAGTGTGAAAATTTTAAAAGAATATGAAAGGCCAAGCTCATCGCATAATCGTTTTTGAACTATTTATCCGGAAGAGATCAAAAACAAATTGTGCAGTTAAGGGTTCAAAGTAAGGTCTGTATCAAATATTATATAAAAGAACCCTCAACCATTATTCTGAGTAGAGCTTGAGCATGGACGCGTTAAATTGAACAAAAACGAAACTCGCCCAATATATGATTTAAAATATTTTATGTACCGTAGAGTCACAGTGGAAGCACCACATAAGCAATCTGGTCCAGTTCAATATTTGAAACATCAAGAATGCAGCCATACCAAACTTTACAGTGAATGGCCTTCTGTTTCTGTCGAGCGTGGGGATCTGCACGTTACAACCAATTGCGATAAATCAAAAATTGACTCCAGGGTGAAGAAAAGCTGAAACTGCAGTAAAATCCACACTGCCAACTACAAAGGTTTCCCTGTTTTTTATACATTGAAGGGTGCATCTAAGCAGAAAACATTTTCTGCCCCTTAATAGCTGGCAAATGTGCCTACGATCAGGTATGCCGTCATTAGCACAGCCAACTACGAGTAAAGTTTGATATACAAGCGCACTAAAATCTCGCACGTTAGCGAAACCAGGCAACACAAAAAGAGGTGCCAACAAACAAACCAACCGGGTCCAATACTAGCCGTCTGGAAGGCGTAATTCAGGATATGGTAAAGATATTGACTACATTT
The DNA here is from genome assembly GCA_963583895.1 of Melanophora roralis. Lineage (NCBI taxonomy): Eukaryota > Metazoa > Arthropoda > Insecta > Diptera > Rhinophoridae > Melanophora > Melanophora roralis. The sequence continues at coordinate 84,482,338 of OY757187.1, read as the reverse complement.
ATGGCGATTATGACTACCATGATGCACGAAAAGCAGTTTGCTTTTTTTACTGGGTCATTAACTCTCTTAAGGATTGGTTTCTGGAAAGTAAAAGGCGTCCTGCCAACCCAAAAATGAACTCAAATATTTTTTATTACAACAAAAAAATTAAAGTAATTTTAAATTCCGAAACCATATAATATCCAGAAGCACTTTAAATATAATTGGCTTCACTTTTTACAAATCAGAGAATCTCAGAGACAGACCATGTGGTAGTTTGGCATTATTGCTTAAATCAAGATGAGTGTTCTCTCCGAATGTTTTATCCTGGCAACAAACGTCTGTATTAATGAATTTTTTCATAACTTAGTTATTTCCTGGGTTTATTGTCCACCCAGATTTTCCGTAACGAAGGACCAGTACAACAGTTTTTACAAATCTTTAGGTCCCCGCTTAATAGCTGCTGGAGACTATAACGCTAAGTATACATACTGGAGTTCCCGCCTAGTTAGTCCTAGAGGTCGTGCTTTGTTTGATTCCGTGTGAGGAATGGGATTAAACGTAATTTCAACTGGACAGCCAACCTATTGCCCAATCGATCACAATAAAATTCCAGACTTAGTTGACTTGGCGTAGCAAAAGGTATATTTTCGGAGCTTTTTGAAGACGAAGCCCCATTAGATTTATTTTAGGAACTAGTGATATTATTACCCTTCACGTAAGTTATAAGGGTATATATCAGTTTGTCATTCCATATGAAATTTCTCTTTTATCCATTTGCGACCCCATAAAGTAAATATATTCTGAATCCTTATAGAAAGGGGAGCCAATATAGCCATGTCTGTCTGTCCGTCTGTTGAAATCAAGTTTCCGGAGTCAAAATAAGTAATACGGATCAGTTATTGGTGTCAAACTTTTAGAAATATCCTGGAGACAATCGCTGTTTAAAATGACTAAGATCGGTTCACCATTGAGATATCGGCAAAATACTAGGATTGTCTCAGTTTTTTTACAACAAAATCACAAACTCCATACAAAATATGTAGCAAATGAAAACTGACAACGCTGTTTAAAATATATATATGGATGAGCATAAAAAATACGTAAAAAGTTGCTTGTATTCTTGGACGTAGGTTTGTATTTTCAAATGGATGTATATAGGTACATACGTATGTATTTACATACATATATATGCAACTTCTTCGAACTAGTTAAGCTATATTTACACTACCTAAGTTCTCATCTGAGTTGAGTGTCAAAAAAATAAGTTTAAATTTTTATGAGTGTCAAAAAACAATTTGAAATTTTAATTTTTAGTATTACATTACATCTGAGAAATTATTATAAGTCCGTTAATTCTAAAAGTTGTTAAAATGGTACAAAGTGTATGGCAATACAAAAACAAGCATTTAATCCTGTAACTTTTAAAAACTTAAATTTAAAACTCAGACGTTAAATAATTTGAAAATAGAAAACGTTCTATTTTCAACTGAGGTTAGACAAAAATATTGACAAATGAAAATAGACATGTTATTACACTATAAAAATAAGTCTCAGTTGTGAAACTCAGATGACAACTCAGGTAGTGTAAATATAGCTTTAGCAAATGGGCTGCAATGGCTCACACCAGGCACAATTTAGGCAAAAAAATGGAAAATAATGCCATAGATTCCCATTTTTTATAGCATTTTCATCCCACTTCGACCGATATATGGTAGAAAAACAGAGAAAATATTATGGCAAAATCCAATCCTATCAACCCCACGATATTGTCGACCTATATGCATCATATTTGTTAAAGAACCTGTAAGAGGAAATAAACAATGTGCAATATGCTGGTGATCCACTTCAAAACACATGCCATGGTATTTACAATGGTAGATGCAAAATTATTTAATGACACAACACAAACCACAACCACAATATTTGTGGGGCATCTTTAAAACAATTCAAGCATCCATAATAATATACACTTTCTTTCGGGTTATCTACTTTGCACGCCAGAATACGACTATTTAAGACCATATTGCACCTGTCGCATTAGCTCATAGTCAAAAAGAAGCAAATAAAATCTGACGCGGGAAAGGCCATTATTAAAGATAAAAATTCCTAAAGTTATGGGAAATTAAAATAAATGAGCAAAAATGTACCCACGTAACTTTTACTTTACACAAGAAACATGCTCTACAATTCTTATTTATAATCAAATAGTGCCTCAACAAATTAAAAGCAAAATTTCTTGGCACCCGCCTGGATCGTCGTCTCACACAAATGAAAGTTAAAATAGTCCAAATTCATTGGCTAATTTGTAGAAAATCTGTGCCGCGCCCTACAACTCAATTTTGAACCAAATTTGGTGCTCCGGGATACAATTATAGGGCACTCCTCTAGCCTCCAACAAATTCAACGCCGGCAAAACAAAATCCTAAGAATAGTAATTGGTGCTCCTTGTAACCTTCTGCTCTACAAGTTAGTTTTAAACCCGATTTCGTGTTATTGCATACAGTTGTGATTCTCCTTGGTATATTAAAAACGTCAACATTTGCAAGGATCCACAAGCTTCACTAGCTAAATGCGAAATCCTCAACTACGTGTACAAGAATTTAAGTAAGCTAAAAACATATCCAAATCCGCTATCTTGAAACATCTAACAACATGGTGGGCACACTCGTTTGAAGAAAAGGGATACTGTAATGCCCTTAGATAAAACCATTAAAATTATTGAATACTTTGATTTGAGAACTTAAATTTTTGTCTGACACTGGCCATTATTAGCGCAAAATCTAGCAGAATTTATTTATTTTCTTTAGCTGTAAATTGTTTTAATAATTTTTTTACAATGGTTATACAAATTATGTTGTTTAACTGTTTAACCTTGATTCAGAATTACGTATAAATTAAACAAAATTATTATTTAAAACTTGTATGTATTAAGAGCGTAATAAAAGTTAGTTGTTAATATAAACTTACTGTGATTGTAATAATATTTTTTTTAATCTAGCACATTTTTTCCAACGATTTAGCACTTATCTACATACTTTTTCTTATGGAAACACTGGTGTAGGAAATGTGGTTGGCTTTTGTAGTCGACTTCTAAACTAGGTCTAGTGGACATTTGAAATCACATCCATATATATTTTTATTAAATATTTGATACTTACCAGCTTTATTGACAGCTGGCTTAAACAAATTTCCAGATATTCCATCAGTCAGTGATTTTTGATGATTACGATACAAGTTCACTGGCTACGATTCAAAATAAAATTAACTATTATTATTACAATGAAATACATATGTACATGTGTATGTACAGGTGGGCCAAAAGAAATCACCCTATTGAAAGATGCTCTTATTTTTCAAATGGTGGCCAACGTCAACTCTGTTTTGACATTTGTGAACTAGACAGATGTAGAATACACGTGAACAAGCTATACACTCCCCAAGAACGCGAAATAATCGTGTCTATTTTTTGCCTAACAATTCATCTGTGGTATTGGCGCAGCGCGAATTCCGTCGCCGATTCCCCGGTCGTCCGGCACTGACTGCGCAAACACTGCGCCATTTGGCCACCAACCTTGAAGAGGACCACACGAGACGCTGCCAAGAGTGGCCGGCCCCGGAGTGCACGTTGTGCCTAGAATATCGCCGCTGTCGCCAGAAACATTGACCAGACCCCGTGCCTCGCATTTAGCCAGCAGCCAGCCGTCCCTAAGGCGAATGTTGGTGAAAGACCTGCGCATGTTTCCATACAAAGTCGAGTCCGTGCATCAGCTGCTTCCTGTAGACCGCCAAACGCGTGTAACCTACGCCCAAGCCATCCTTAATCTCGAGGCCAAAGTGGATGATTTTTCGACCAAAATTATAATAAGCGATTAGGCTCATTTCCACCCCAGCGGAAGCTACCGCTTCTGGGGCACCGAAAATCCACGAATGATGCACAAGGAGCCATTATACCCGCTCAAAGTGGGTGCATGGTGCGCTGTTTACGCTGGAGAAGTCATCGGGCCATTCTTTTCAAGAACGCCGCTGGTCAAACGATAACAGTGGCTGGTGCGTGCTATGGGCCATGTTAGCCGAGTTTTTTCTGCCGCAATTTAACGAATTAGAACTAGAGGACATGTGGTTCCAACAGGAGGGAGCAATGGCACATACTGCGCGAGCCACAACAGATATTTTAAAGGTGGCGTTCCCGGGTTGCCTTATCTCTCGTTCTGGCAATTTCCATTTGCCCACAAGATCTCCCGATTTAACCGTTCCAGACTTTTTGTGGGGTTTTTTGTAGTCCCATGTTCATGTAAACAATCCTGAGACTCTGGAAGCCCTCAAGGACAACATTCGACACGACTGCAAAAATCTGTCACCCGAAGTTCTCACCGAAGTGATGAAAAATGCCATAAAACGAGCCCGTATACCAATCAATTGTAACGGCGCCCATTTGGCCGATATCATCTTTAAGATTTGACCAATAAAATTTTGAAGGTTCAAATAAACATAATCAAAAAACAGAATAAAAGTTTTTTATTTAGAAAAAAAAATGAGAGCCAAACAACATCGGATGACTTCTTTTGGCCTAACTTGTATATCGCCCCAAAGACTTTAGTACACGATATGTAAAATGCTGCATGTGCATGCACGTCATCGTAAAGGTTATACGACTCATTCAAAGTGTAGTGCCTTTATACTTAATTCAAAATTACTATATGCGCATGCAGCCTTTTTGCATTTCATTTACCGCAGTCTGAAGTTTTCTAATTATCTCTTCACATATATCTATCAAATGTTAATTTTATTATAATAACGCTGATTTTCACAAAGTCCGATTATTTTAATTTAACAGGAACATTAACAAACCGCCGATGTCGTTAACCGGAACATAGGGTTAGTGCTTTGCGTTTCACCATCTTTCGGTTAGTTAACACTAACATTATAGAAATAGTATGGTAATACTGATTTTTATTATTTACGAAAAATCGTGCAATGACAGAAAAGAATCAAAAAAGTTATACAAAAATTATTAGCAATTTATTTATGCAAGAGAAATATATATATAAAATAAATTTTTACTTAAAATAGTTTATATACAGTTCCTTGGTAAGTATAAATTGTTAAATGTGCATGCATATAAATGTATTCGTTGTGGAAAATAAAAAAAAAATTATACATGTGAAGAGAAATGCTCCCGTCGTGTAAAAACTTTTTCCTTTTTGGCTTTAAAGCTTGTAATATTGAAAACATTACAAAAATGTAAATGTTCATTTCTTCTTTCCATTTTCTTTTTTATTTTTGTTTTAGTAAAACATTTAACCGGAAGATTTTGTTCAGTTAAATTTAACAGGGACTTTTTGGTTAATTTATGCCTGTTAAATGCTAACCGTACTTTGTGAAATGCAATTTTGCCTAACTTACGGTTAAAGTTCCTGTTAAATTATAATCGGACTTTGTGAAAAGCAGCGTAAGTAAGTTAACCTAATATGCGGCCTTAGCTTTAACATAATACTTACCGCACTTTGCTCAGTTGCGCTATTAGTGAAAGCGTAACCTGTGATATCACCATTATCTAGATATTCTATATCTTCGTCGACATCAGTCTCTTCGTACATAGGTTCCAAACTGATATTTAGAGATTGACGAGGATTTGCAAAATATTTCCCTGAATTCAAGTTTTTTTGAGTTTCTTTATGAAGCAACTGTTTTTGAATATCCTCAAATGTGTTCATTCTAAACGTTTTAGTAAACAAACAGTTAGTTATCGAAATGACATTTGTTATAACCTTAAATTAATGTATTTATATGAAAAGTGTTTAAAGAAATTGTCACTAAAGATAATATACTTTTATTGTTACAAAATAATTACTGATCACCACGGGAAGTTTAAAATGGCATATGCCACTGAATGCCACTTTTGAAATAATTTTCAAAAATGCCATTTCTAATCTACCTTGTTATAAAATTCAATTTTGTGACGGTCTTGTTAAGCAAAATTCCACTCATTATTTCAAAAACTTTAAAGAATTTATTTGCTTTTTCCTGTTTGATTTTTTCTCGATCCCCGTTTCGACACCAACTTTTTTTTTAAATTAGTTTCTGCATTGCTGCAGATTTTTTGAAAATTTATGTGACGAGTAACCTAAAATCTTCAGGGTTGCCATTTAAAACCAGTAAGAGCACTATATTCGACTGTGCCAAATCTTAGATACCCTACACATTGGACTTTCGGGTTTTTATTTTTCTTTTTTTAATGGGGATTAGTTGTACACTTTATTTCTCTAAGGCCGACTCTGAGGATGTTGTAGGCATTTTTGCATAATTTTTAAAAATTTTGTATGGCAACCCCCATAGGGCGTGGAGATAGGGGGTAAGTATGTTCTAGGAATACATTTGAGGAGAGAAACTAATGGGAGTCGGCCGTACTCTTTATTGCTCTAAGGCCGACTCTGGGAAAGTTATGGGCGTTTTTAAATCATTTTTTTTTTTTTTTTGTATGACAACCCCTTTAGGTAATGGAGATAGGGGGCAAAAAGGTTTTAGGAATATGTTTGGGAGGAAAAACTAATGGGGGTCCACTATACATTCAATTCCACTAGGGATGACACCGGGGAAGTTGTAAAACAATAATAAATTTAAATCTATGAATTGAAAACCCGGTAGGAATGAACTTACCCATAAATAAATTGATATATGCATATATGTACATAAATAAGCTAAACTAATGAAATAATCCAAACCAACCTAATCTAAATGCAAAAAATATAGAGAATTTATATATTACAAATTAATAAAACAGAAAAATCTGACAGGCTAACAAAAAAAATTGATAAACATACATACATATGTTTATGATTCATACCAATTAAAAATTTTACCTAAGAAGATAAATAATGACTTTTTTATCATTTACGGACTAGTTCATAAGTAAAAGAAATAACAAGAGAATCCCTTTTTTATACCCTTCACATAAGTGATGAGGATATATATCAGTTTGTTAATCCGTTTGTAGTTTTTACAATTTTTACTTGCGACCCCATAAAGTATATATATTCTGGATCCTTATAGGTAGGGAAGTCGATATAGCCATGCCCTTATGTTAAATTCAAGTTTCCGGAGTCAATTTAAGTACTGAGGGCCAGGTATTGGTGTCGAACTATCAGAAATATTAAGCACTGAACTATTTTTAAATGTAATTTAAAGTCAATATAAGAGACAAAAATAAAGATATAATTGAGTTGTTTTATAAATTGTTTAAATTATTAAAAAAAAAACTATATTATTTTTTTCGAAATTCACTAATATCAAATTATTTACTTAGCGACCAGACGTGCAATTTTGCCTTTCAAGTTGCAATACACTCAAACTTTTCGAACTTGAAAGCAACTTTATTATCTATTTTTTCATTCAGGTCGCCCTTCAACTTGATGGTCAAGTAAACAGCTGACAATAAATATTTTGCGTAAATTTTCGTTTTTCTCACGTATCTGCTTATAAAAATATTCTACCGCAAATATTTGTAACTAAATTACGGATATTAACATACATATGTATATTAATGTTAATAGTTTGTGTGTCGTTGTATCAAAATTCAGTGGCAAATAAATAAAACATGTTATAAAGATATATATAAAACAACTTTTGTGTTTCGTTTAACAAATATTGTGCAGTAAAGCGAGCATTTTTAATTTATTCATTGACGACGGCATTTAAACAAATAAAATTGATAATCAAGTTGATTATCAAGTTGCGTGCAGACTACGTCCCAACCATCAATTCAAACAAATTTGACAAACAACATGTATGTTCAACTTGAAAGCAAAAACTTAATTTTGTGGCCGCAGCATTAAACAAAATTTTTATTTTGTCCGTTCGAATAATTTTAAAAAATTATCGAATTATATCTTTAATAAAAAGCTTAGGGCAATCTTATACGTTCAATATAAGTAAGTATATTGACAGTTTTTGAGTATCGTGATATACATATGCTGAACATTCACCACGGAGTTTGATGGATCGTGCCCCTTTCACAAAATAATCTAATATTGTGTGATCCAAGATGTGGAGCACAGATCATGTAATAAATATTGAACGTTTAGCATACTTTCAAATAATAATAATCTCACTCTCAAAATAAAAAAGGTACGTGCGCGTAATGTAGCATAAGTGCGATCCAAATATTTAAAAACATAACATACCTTTTTAACCATGCTGAGTATTGGGAAGAACCTTCATCTTCCAATAGCTTATGATTTGAAGCTACTAAACTTTTGCCATCACTTACTTCTAAATTTCCATCAGATAAATTAGTTTTGGCCTTTCCCGATCGTTTTTCTATCGCTGTTTTGTAAACCACAGGAGCACTCGATGTAGATCCGACTATTTCTTTTAAAATATAGTCCGACAATAAATATTTGTTCATCATATTTCTGCAAATATGCAATGATTTTTTGTTACATTTAAAACTCACAAAATAACTCACACTTTAATTAAAGTTCGAGAGAGTAATTCATTTTCAAAATGGAACTATAAGCTAGTTAAAAATATAACGCAGAGTTCAGACGGGAAATTTTTATTTCTAAACCAGGACTGATAAATTGAAAACTGTATTTAGCACCAACAAGTTTCCAAAGTACGTGAACTCGCGAAAACAATAATATCCAGAATCGTGAACAACCCAGAAACGTGAACACTTTTTATTTAACATTAACTACTCTAAAACGTGAACAAACATTGAAAGTTTTAAAACGTGAACAATTTTTTTCTGAGATTTTTTTTAGTTTACATTAATTTTATAAATTTTGGGAGTCCCCGAACTATGTTTTTTTTGTAAACACACTATTTTGTTATAAGTTTTTCTGTGTTGGTTGCAATAAAAGGATCTATAAGCGATATACATAGTTTTATTTTCAAAACGTTGATTTTTGTTGTCAAATTATTAAGACAATTATGTATTACCCAAAAACTTAGGTTTTTTAAATTGGACTTTTCGGGTTAAAGCGTTGCTAAGTTTTGACTAGATTTGGATGTTTTGCAACTAGTAACAATAAATTGATAAAAAAAGTTAAATTCGTTAGAAAATAATTAAACCATATTCAATCGGAAACGTGAACAAAATCGAAAACATGAACACCCTTGGTAAAAATTAGTTCACGTTTCCGCGAGTTCACTGTACTCCTTTTTCGATCTGAATTGTAATTCACTTATGTCAGAATTTCGTCCTTCTCTTTTTATTTATTTAATTTAGAATTGCCAAATTTCATATAAAATAAATTTTACCAAAAAATTTTTTCCACACTTCATTCACCTACACTAATCCGCCATGAGCTGCTACGAATTTCAAAAAAATAAATAAAAGAATAAAAAAGTGCAGGGCATAGTGAAGTACTTACAACTGCTTGAAATGGAATTTTGCCGCTAAAGCGGTTAAACTTCATTAGAAAGAGTTTTTTTCTTCATACATGCCTTGAACAAATAGACGACAGCAAGCAACACAGATACACAGAGACTAAAAATGCAGCTGGCAGCAGTCATTGCCATGTAGTTAGCTACTTAATTATATTGAAGGCGGCGGCTGCATACATACACCAGTGCTGTTAATTTCCATCATGGTACAATTTTAACTCGTTTAATTTTTAGGCAGTAAAGTATTTGGTGTTTTTTGCTATTTAACCATTGGAAAATATATGTTATTCCATTTTTTAGAAAGCGTGTAATTATCTTGACTTTAAAAGTTTATAACCACTAATTTAAACACATTTAAATATAGTGTATACATAAAAAGCTTAATTTGTTTTAGACAGTATTATTAGTCAATAGTTTCTAAGATTAAAATCAGTGATAAATTTGTATTTTGTCATTTTGCAATTTTTCAATTCTGCAATTTAAAAAAAATTTAGCAAATTAAAACTAAAAACAATGAGGAGAAAGAAAAAGCTTTTAATACAAGTTACGGCCATTTTCACAAAGTCCGATTATTTTAATTTAACAGGAACATTAACAAACCGCCGATATAGTTAACCGAAACAATTTAACATAGGGTTCGTGTTTTGCGTTTCACCATCTTTCGGTTAGTTAACACTAACATTATAGAAAAAGTATGGTAATACTGGTTTTTATTATTTACGAAAAATCGTGCAATGAAAGAAAAGAAACAAAAAAAGTTATACAAAAATTATTAGCAATTTTTTGATGCAAGAGAAATATATATTTAAAATAAATTTTTTACTTAAAATAGTTTACATACAGTTCCTTGGTAAGTATAAATTGTTAAATGTGCATTCATATAAGTGTATTCATTGTGAAAAATAAAAAAACATTTTATATGTACATGTAAAGAGAAATGCTCCCGTCGTGTAAAAGCTTTTTTTCTTTTTGGCTTTAAAGTTTGTAATACTGAAAACATTACAAAAATGTAAATGTGGATTTCTTCTTTCCATTTTCTTTTTTATTTTTATTTTAGTATAAGCATTTAACCGGAAGATTTTGTTCAGTTAAATTTAACAGAGACTTTTTGATTAATTTCTGCCAGTTAAATGCTAACCGTTAAACTTCCTGTTAAATTATAATCGGACTTTGTGATAAGGGGCGTTAGTGTATTATCTTAAATAAATGTTTGCTTTACGTCCTTTTTTTTACTTAATTTATAGTTACAAAATCAATAAAAGGATTTAAATCGCTACGGCTGAGAAAATAGGAACTCGATTGGCAACACTGTTTTAAACTCTTATATATTTTCTCTCTGTTTTCTCATTTGCCTCCTACAAAAATAGAAATTAGTTTAATCTGGCTACAGCTACAATTGTAGTTATGTTGGCGTGTTGCTGTGAAGCCGTTAAAATAATTGTTTACATTAAAATGCATTAGTTTTATTTTTGAGAGAATGTTGTCGGTAGCCTGCTGGTGTCTATGTGTTCAAAGCAACAGTTGTTTCCATTTAGCTGCAATTTGTTTATATGGACTTTTGATTTAACTGCATAAAACTGGTAATTTCTGTAACTATTCTTGAAAATCCCATATAAAATCCTTATTTCAGTGAACTTTTTATACCTGTGCTTAAATATGCTTTAAGATGAACTGCACCATAAAATTATTTTCTTACAAAAAATCATCCTTAGCTACGTTTCGACTTAACTGCGCAAAATATTTGTTTTTTGTAGTTATTCTTCAAAATACTTGGATAAGTCCACTTTGTAAGTTTGCAGATTTACCACATTTTTCCAAAAATTTAAAACAACATATTGTCTTATTAAAAGTTTTACAACTTCAAAAATGATTTGCAGTTTTTTTGATACATCGCAGCACCGTGGCCAATGCTCACCCACCTAAAAAAATCAACGCATATTGAACCACAGATATTGAGGACAATTTTCCTTTTAAAAACGCCTAATACAAGGTGGGCTAAAAGAAATCACCTTATTGGAAGATGCTCTTTTTTTTGCAAATGACGGCCAAAGCCAAATTTGTTTTGACACATGCGAACTAGACATATGGAGAATACAAGTAAACTAGCGATACACTCCACAAGAATGCGGAAAATTCGTCTGTGTGGTTGGCACAAGGCAAATTCCGCCGCCGATTCCCCGGTCGTTTGGCATCGACTGCACAAAACACTGCGCCATTTGGCCATCAACCTTGAAAAGTATTGGACCACATGAGATGCTACCAAGAGTGGCCAACCCGGAGCTCCCGTTCAGGCGAGAATATCGCCGCTGTTGTCGAGCTGTGGCCAAAAAATATCGAGCAGATGCCGTGCCTCGCAATTAGTTATCAGCCGGTCGTCTCTAAGGCAAATTTTGGTCAAAGATCTGAGCATATTCCCGTACAAAGTTAATTCCGTGCATCAGCTGCTGCCTGTTGACCCCCAAACGCATCGTAAAAACATCAGATGACTTCTTTTCGCCCACTTTGTACATCCTTGTCTGGTTTTGTAAGTATCCATAGATTGGACAGCTGTGTTTTTAGTTATTGTGAACCACATTAAAAGCTTTTGTTTATTTTTTTTTGTGCAACAAATAAATTTTAATGAAAAGTTCGGCCAGCGTTCAGTAAAATTTGTCAAAAGCGCCGCACAGCACTTTTTACCGCATTCCGAACCCGAACGTCCGGTCATGCTGTTATATTTTTATTAAAAAAGGAAAAAATGTACTAAAAAACTCGCCTTCTTCTTTTCAAATATATTAGAAAGTTTCTGCTTTTTTCGCAAAATGTTCAGTTAATTTTTTTAATTCAAATTAAAACAAGTAAAACAAGTGGATTATTTTCCTTACCTAACTAAAATAAATAATAAAGCTTAGACAATTATGTATAAAAGTCCAGGTAGGGATGGACCTCTACATAAGTTTTTAAAAAGGGCAGAAGCCCCAAATCGGCAGAGGTTACTAAGCCAGCAAAAATTTTGAAGAATGAAGAAATTGTAAAGGTACAAACAAGGCACATTCGCCCTCTGCATTTTCTTTTTGTGTTGAACCGTAGAATGTCAGAAAAATTAAAAATTTCATATAAAACTAAATGTCAAATTAATTTTAATTAGCTGGGCCCTTAATATTACCTGGTTGAGTGTGCCCTGGGTACAAAAAATGTTTTTGTGCAAAATTTGTTTTTGATCAGACGTTTCGAAGTCAAATACGCCTTTTTATATGTTATTTAATAAACTTAAAGATGAGAATTTTTTAATTTTTCTTTTTCATTATAACATACACACAACATATTGGATTTAAAGAGTTTTAAAGACAAAATATTTGCATTAAAACATATTTTTATTTATGACAAAAATATTTATTTTAAGAACAAAGTATACTTATGTAAATCCAAAAAATAATATACCAACAGTAAAGCTATATTTACACTACCTGAGTTATTATCTGAGTTTCACAACTAAGTCTCATTTGTATAGTGTAATACCATGTTTATTTTAATTTGTTGATATTTTTGTCTTATCTCAGGTGAAAATATATCGTGTTCTATTTTCAAATTATTTAACGTCTGAGTTTTAAATGTAAGTTTTAAAAGTTACCGGATTAAATGCTTGTTGTTGTATTGCCATACACTTTATACCGGTTAAACAACTTTTATAATTAGCTGACTAAAATTAACTCCTTAAGATAGGATCCCACTATCGTCACAATGTACCGATTTTTGTAAATTTTCATGCATCGATAGGGTCAACGCAAAGAGTTTTTGAAAATGCGTTAGTCTGCGCCGATATCGTGCTGAGTCTAGACAATAAAAATCAACCGCAATTTACCGATAATGTAAACAGTGTATTTTAAACACTTACAAGCAATGAAAACATTAAAATCTAGCTGATTTTTATCGGCCACTTGTGCGCCGGCGAAAGTCACCGATATGCGCCGATGTAAACAAACAAGGACAAAAACCTAACTTTTTAGCAGACAAACTTTATAGTTAACATTGTTGTGTTAAACTTCAATAGAAAATTTGATTAATTGAACGATCAATACAGAAAATTAGAATCTTAGAATCAGTTAATTAAAAACAAGTAAAGATGATCTGCTTAAAGCGTGTCTTATTGATGAGTAACTTTTATAAAATGTTTAAAGTTTTAACTGCAAAAAGATGAGTGAGGTAGTACTGGCTCCCGTGCTACCATGTGTAGAAATTTGTAAAACTGTACAGCTAACATAGATTTTTTTTTAAATAAAAATAGTGTAAAACTGCCGAAAAATATAATAAATATTCAGGTATACAGAGTGGTCTTAAACAAGTATTTTCTCGAATAATTACAAAAAACAAATATTTTGCACAGTTATTTCAAAATGCAGCGAACGATATCTTAAAAATGCAAGTATAGGAAGTGTACTTAATGACTTAAAGGAGTAAGGATTTTTGTAGACCAAAATGATATGATGTTGGGAATAGAGTTTAAAAATTCAGAACATGTATGTTGCCGATTGAGACCATTATTAAGGGACTTTTGACAAAACCACTTATTTGAAAAAAGTGAATTTTACAGGAGAGCAAAAAAACTACTTTAACATCGCAAGTACATACGATATTGGAAAATAATTCCACTAGCTTTCTTACAATTTAAGGTTTTAAAACTTTTTAGATAATAATCACGAAAGTTTCCAGCGATGTTAGAGTAGTTTTTTTGCTCTCCTGTAAAATTCACTTTTTTCAAATAAGTGGTTTTGTCAAGAGTCCACAGATATATAAAAATTTTACTACACGACATACAATACTTGTTTGATTTAAATTTGGCGTTGGCCAAGAAAATAATTGTATCAAATTCATGCAATGGAGTTGGGTTGTTCATAAACGAACTTGTTTAATTGGTACAGCAGTAAGAACAATATGAAATTCTAGGGTGATGTTGATTAACAAAAGAATTTTTGCTTCGAAAGCAAAATTCAATAATATTTAATATCAAAATATCTTATACTACATTTACACCGAAGTCAAATCTAGTAGATTTGTTTTGAAATCTTACTTCAAATCTATACCGTTTACACTGCATGTTTTTGACATAAGCTAGATTTTATTTTCATATAAAAGAAGCTTTAGGTAAATGGCTTTGATGAAGCAAAGCCAAGATAATAACATATTAATGGAAAGGTTTATGGTTTTGTTCATTATGAGCTACAACTATGGCACAATACGTTTCATTAATTGGTTGTTGTCTTGGCTTTGTTTTATCAATACCATTTACTTTAAACTGTTTTTATATGTACAGGGTGCCTGGTGGCAGATTTATATTTTCAAATTTAAATAAAGACGTAAAAATTGACACAAAGTTTTATTAAGAGCATTAAACGATAGAATGTAAATGCAGATTTAATTTTTTAAAGAGTATTTCATCCAGATGTCTTCCGTCGAGTTGAACACACTGTGTTCTGCGCCACACGCTGATGTAAACTTGGTTCGATTAAGCTGATTTCTCGACAAATATTTTTTACTAAAGCCACAAGAGATTGAGAATTGTCATTATAAGCCCCATAAAAAAATCCATGGGGGTTAGATCAAGTGAACTCGTTGGCTATGGGAAGTCCCCAAAGCGACTGGTAAGTTTTTGGAAGAAATTGTTTTAAGCTCTGACTGCGTGTGCAGTCGCCCCATCTTCTTGGAATTCCGGAATCATGCGTCGATATTTTTACCCTTGACGTTCGTCGCCAGGCCCCGTGAACTTTCGAAAAAATGGTCCAATTATCTCATGCGTTGGCAAGGCATAGTAAACAGTTACCCTGAGGCAATGCAATGATTTTTGATGTTTAATCGAGGGTTGCTAGTTCGTGGAGGCCAGTAACGGCAGTTATACTTGTTGTTGGGGCCCTTTAAGTGCAAATTAGCCTCGTCGCTCCAAAAATTTGGATTTACAGTGTTAAAACACTCCGACATCGTCTCACAAAAATTTTTGCTTCGGTAAAAGTCACTTTCTTTCAGTCCACTCGGTTCATCACGTATTCGCCGAATACCGAACGTTAAAATAACTGTCGACGAGCAATTATGTAAGAATCATTATTTAAAAAAAAATATTTCCACAGCGAACGCGCGATGCTCACTCGACCACTGCGACATCGTGACTGCCAAATCCGCCACCCTGCCTCCGCACCGTTTATTAGATTTTAAAATAATCGTATTTAAAAATGAAAAGTTGCTATCAGACACCCTATATATAACAAAATCTAGAACAATTAAGATTCTCGGAATTTAAAATTTTAGAATCCCGAATACTAGGATTTTAAAAGCCAGTCCCGTTTAGCATTTCTGATTTTGACAAAACACCGGCCAATTTAAGGCTCAAAGGTCTCTAATCTTTGTATTTGAGCTTAATTTTAACTTCCGTCACTTTACCGTCCGCATCCCAGTTTACCAGCTTGTTTCACGTCTTTTTTTACAATTTACATCCAAATTTAAAATGATGAAAATTTAAATTCGCAGTTCTCATGTAAGCAAAAAAATTTGTTTCTAACTTTTTTGTAACTAAATTTACTTAAAACTTCCTTACCTATGATATCGCATGGCTCTTACTGCTGCTCTTAAGTCTGTAGTATTAAAGCACATCCATTCTGGAGTTTGTCTGGACATTTGTTTACTATCATTATTACTTAAATTTAATGTGTGATCCAATTGAGCAGTGACTAAATGTAAAGGTATTAATTTGTTATTAAAAATATCCGCCACACTTAAATCAACTACATTAATATCAGCTTCTTTCAAGAACTTAGCTTGACGACATGAACACATTCGTATACATAACAAAACTAATAAAATAAACTTAAAAAACATTATTTTAACAATTCGCATTTTACAATAGTTACTTTCTTGTAACAGCGATACACTTTAACTGAAAACAATTTAATTTTTGTAAGTAATTAAATTAATTTATTATTTTCCCAGTATGCGACGTTTTGCACCAAGTATTTTTGGTTGTGCTCTAATTAAAAACTCATTCCCTACGATGTATTTCTTAAAAAAAATTAAATTTTCCATTACAATAGTTTTAAACAAACATATTTTTTAATCTTCTCGCAAAAAAGAGAATAAAATAGCTTACACATACATACATATATACATACATATAAAGATATATATAAAATCATATGTGTATGCACTAGAGACTAACAGCGAGCATGACTTGGGTACTTTTAAAGTATTATTAAAAAAACACACATAAGTGCGTACAGTTACAGATAAAAAAATACAATATCCACTTTATAATCGTTTTACGTTCGGCTTTAGTATACACAAGTAACCGAAATCAAAGTGTTTTCGAAAAAATACTTAATATTGTACGCAGTCTTTTTAATTGGAATTAAGTACTTATTCTATGGATGTTTTTAAGTTCCCCGTATGATTTATTAGAGCAACCTGAAATATACAAAATGAAAAATAGTTTAAACTTTAATGCTTCTATAATAAGTATTACTACATACGGCATCCATCTTTTTATCATATCCAGTTCCTTATCAAGTTTTTTTTAAACCGGTTTTCGAATCGATTGGAAAAGTTGTTTGGGTAACTTCAAAAATGCCCATATTTTGGAACTCGTTTTCCCCTTCTAAGTTTACAACTACTGCAATGCCTAATTGTATAAACGGAATTGGGAGAGTGAAACAATTATCAGTATTTTAAAATTTTGTACACCATAAAAACATTATTTTCAACACGTGAAATTTTTACAATTTTACCTAATTCCTTATTATCCTCGTCTTTTAGCAAGCATATGTTATTAGGTGAGCAGCAGCTCAAATAGCAATCTGTTCCAATTACTTGCAACAGTCTTCCCTTTTTTATTGCATTTGATTTCATTACACTCAAAAAATTGTCAACTGGAAATTTATTTAAAATAACTGGATATTCATTTAAAAACCGGCCAACAAGATATTCATTAATAGTAACAAAATATTTTATTTAAATTCAGACATCGAAAAATTAACTGACATATTCGTCTAAAATTAACTAGATTTTCTTTCATTTACAGCAAACCACAAGCTATCAGAAAAATAACAACAAAGTTTAATATTACCAAAAAATAACTGATAAAAATAACTTTAACTGAAAATCAGTATTTTTATTAATTTGATTCTTTGAATAACCCTTTAAATCAGTAAAAAAAATATTGTATTAAAATTTAACTTTTTTTCATTTAAAAACAACTTTACGAAATATTTCCAAAATAACTTATAGTCAGTTACTGTAATTATTTTTTAAAGTGTAGCTTTTACTGCTAATAACCTATCGTCATAACAATTTTTAAGCTGCTGCAATATTTTTTTTAGATTTTTTTACACATTTTTTGATATTTTGCATATAATTTTCAAAGTCATATGTGGTGAAGCCTGTTATAATTCCCATTTTTTACGTTTTCACAAATATGTAATAAATTGTGGACATTGTATAAAAGAGTTTTGTCTCCATATACATATCTTTGAAAAGGAAGCCACAAAATCCCGCAGTTATATATCTGCTGCCTCTTAATTACTCTTAAAACTATACGGGCAACAAGGAAGCCGATAAGCGCAGTGAATTAAAAGAAAATGGTAATAAATATCGTCATTTACAGCACCTTTCAAAACTAAAATTCTTGTGTATAGCAGAAATTTTTGGAACTCGGGAGCTTTCCACCTTTCTAACTGGTCTGTCGGTCGTAGAACTCGACCAAACTCGCTAGGGATAAAACCAATGATAGATAACAGACAATCTGTCATAGAAAGTCTTTCTAATGGTGTAATTTCTTTAAATAACATTTTAAGAATTTTTTAAATTATCCCCAAATCTACAGAACGCATCGGGTCAATAGGAAATTATTTATACCCGCATTTTCAAAATCCTTGGGGTTACCTGGAGTACCGGAGTAAACAGTTACATTTTCTATTCTTCTGCCGACTTCCAAGCACCGGGTACAACCATAAAAGGCATTTGCCCTACGCACCCCGTAACAAATGTTCGAGCTGGAGCATCACATGCTTTTATATTTATAGAAATATTTTTATTTTTAATAAAAATCCCAGTGCCATTTAGTTTATTTATATTATTTATAAAATCCTGTAAAAAAAAATTAATGCTCACTGGCTTTTTATCGCCACAATAAATTTCAATAGGAAAAATGCATTTTGGTTTTAAGTTTATAATTTTCCCTTAGATTAGCCATAACTGTACGTAGCTGCTTTTTAAAAGCGGCAATCCGTCTATATCCAGTTCGATCAAGTCAACCTGAACAGAAATTTTATTCAATTTTTCTAATTGTTTTTTTTAGTCCAAAATGATGGTACTTTCAAGGGTTCTGTTCTAAAAATATACGGTTTATAGTTTCTTTTCAGAAGCAAACTTAGCCGCCGTTCTTTTTTCATAACTTAACTTTAATATATTGTAATCTCTTATTCTAATTAAGAGTTTATTGAATATAAATAAAATTTGTAATTGTAAATTTCAAGCGTGTTCTGCATTCCAGTTTTAATTTGAAAAAAATCACTTCAGCTTAAAAGGTAAACTGGCATTTTGGATTTTTTATTTAACTTTGTACATGTTCTAAATCAAAACGTAAAAATTAGTTTGCAGAACACCAATAATTTAAACTGAAGCGACTTCTTTATGGAGCTACTTAAATAAGCAGGTTTATAATGACAATTCTCACTTCTTTCAAAGGAAAATATTCGTAAAGAAATCCTGTTAATTGAACCCAATTAAATGCAGCGTACGGCGCAAAACACAAGGCTCCGTTTGGATCAGTGCGTTTAACTCGTCGGAAGACATCTGGATGACATACTTTTTAAAAAATAAAATCCGCATTTCCATTCTATCGTTCACTGCTCTTAATAAAACTTTGTGTCAATTATTATATTTTTTATGAAAATATATATCTCCAACTAGACACCCTGTATTAACAAGAAACTAATCTGTCAAAAATTAAAAAAAAAATATTTATATTTACGCTGCTTTTCACAAAGTCCGATTATAATTTAACAGGAACTTTAACCGTATGTTAGGCAAAATTGCATTTCACAAAGTACGGTTAACATTTAACTGGCAGAAATTAACCAAAAAGTCCCTGTTAAATTTAACTGAACAAAATCTTCCGGTTAAATGTTTTACTAAAACAAAAATAAAAAAGAAAATGGAAAGAAGAAATGAACATTTACATTTTTGTAATGTTTTCAATATTACAAGCTTTAAAGCCAAAAAGGAAAAAGTTTTTACACGACGGGAGCATTTCTCTTCACATGTATAATTTTTTTTTTATTTTCCACAACGAATACATTTATATGCATGCACATTTAACAATTTATACTTACCAAGGAACTGTATATAAACTATTTTAAGTAAAAAATTTATTTTTAATATATATTTCTCTTGCATCAAAAAATTGCTAATAATTTTTGTATAACTTTTTTTGTTTCTTTTCTTTCATTGCACGATTTTTCGTAAATAATAAAAACCAGTATTACCATACTTTTTCTATAATGTTAGTGTTAACTAACCGAAAGATGGTGAAACGCAAAACACTAACCGTATGTTAAAAAGTTCCGGTTAACGACATCGGCGGTTTGTTACTGTTCCTGTTAAATTAAAATAATCAGACTTTGTAAAAATGGTCGTTAGAACTTTTAAAAGAAATTGCCAAGCGTTTTAAACTTCTTTATGGTGTTTCCCTTGTTTCTTATGGTTTTCTTGAAAAAAAATTAACTTTGTGGTCTTTTAATAAAAAAAAGCATTCTGACAAGGCGAGTTAAACATTTGAAATATGTAAAATGGAAACATTTTATTTTAGAAACGAAAACACCATTGAAAACCTTGATCAGCATTGCCAGAGGTAGCTAGCGAAAAGTTAAATTTTTATATAAAAAGTTACATTTTTGTTTAGGGGGAAAAAATAAACGAAAACAAATTAAATTCCATGCCGTAAGGATATGAATGAATAAGAAAAACTTGATTTAAACTTTGATTTACACGGAAGGTAATTATGTACTTTTATTACTACTCTCCAATTTTGACAAAGCGTAAGAAAACAAAGTTAGCTGCAAAAGGGAGAAAAGTATGGAAACAAAGGATAAATAGAGATGCCAGTTTGATTTAGTTAAGACAAAAATGGAAGTTTTCCGTAAATTTTTGCCAGCATTATTTTGCCAGTTATTTGTTCTAATTTTTGGGGCTTTACCAGGTAGATTTTTTTTTGATTTTGGTAATTAAATATTTTTGTAGTGGTAGCACTGCTTGAAACATGTCCGTGCAGGCGCCGCTTTTATTTAGGTATGCAAGCAAAATATGGAAAATATTTTGTTCAAACATCTTTGCTATTGATTGTCTAAAACTTGTTCAAAACGAACCAAATTTTATTTTATGGTCCCACTGAGCACAAATACAAGGTGGGCTAAAAGAAATCACCCTATTGAAAGATGCTCTTATTTTTGCAAATAGCGGCCAATGTCAAATCTGTTTTTACATTTGTAAACTAGACAGATGTAAAATACAAGTGAACAAGCGATACACTCCCCAAGAACGCGAAATAATCGTGTCTATTTTTTGCCTTACAATTCGTCTGTGGTGTTTGCGCAGCGCGAACTCCGTCGCTGATTTCCCGGTCGTCCGGCACCGACTGCACAAATACTGGCCACCAACCTTAAAGAGTATGGGAACACATGAAACGCTGCCAAGAGTGGCCGGCCCCGGAACACCCGTTCTGCCGAAAATATCGCGGCTGCTGGCAAGGATGTCCAGCTGTCGCCAGAGTCCGTGCATCAGCTGCTGCCTGCCGACCGCCAAACGCATCGCAAACAATATCTGATGGCTAGGTGGGCCTTGTATATCCGAAATGCAAACAAAATGTAAATGATTTTTATTTTCAACACTAAAACAAGTCATCAAAAAATTTTTAGTTTGCCGCATTCATCTGCAAATTTAGAAAGAGTTTTTAGTCAGGTTAATCTAAATAAAACAAAGATAAGAAACAGACTTGAAAAATAATCTTTGGGAGCCATTTTATAAACAAGAGATTATATAAGAGCAAACAATGGCAATTGTTTCGATATCCGTATAGTGCTTGATTTAAAAAAAATATTTTTTAACTATAATATAAATAAATAATTTAAATGAACATTATTAGAGCTCCAAATTTAAAAAAAAAAGTTTACTCTAAAATTCTTAATGAATTGATTTTTTTTAAATAATATTATTTTTCTTTTTTAAAGTGATAAAATTGTTATATTTGTAAATTATCAAATAATATTTGTTGATTTTTTGATAATCAATAAACTTAATGGTAATATAAAAATATTTATATTATTAATTAATAAGTCTATTTTTTCGAGCTTAAGGTCAATTTTTATATTTATTTTTCACCAACTTTTTTCTTCTTATTTTCTTTCTCAATATTTCGCCACTCCGTTGTGTGGCTTCCTGATGATTTTTTATTGCAAGTTATTATAGTTAAAAAATAAAAGACCTTAAGTTCAGAAAAATAGATTTATTAATATTTAAAAGGTAAAAAAGCTGGGACATTTTTGACATTTAACATTTTTTTTTTTTGACAATGCCAAAAATCTAGTTTGACGACTTTTTTTTTAAATTTCAGGGATTTAACACCTAATTTATTTATCAACAATGACCATATAGTCATTATTTAATGAACCAGTTTGACTAAAATTTTAAACATTGGGATCTTTAAATATTTTTACCGACAAATTTTAAAATTGCGACTAATATCATGTTCACATATAGACCTTAATTGCGTAATTAACACATTTACGCATTTAAGGCCTTAATTGAGCTCAAGTTACCATACAAGATTTAATAAATTAAGCAATTAGTAGTCAATTGCTTAACCTATTGTGACGTTTCAAATTTTTATTTGAATGGATGTGTGAACAAACAGAATAGTCAGTTCAGGGCAATGGAAACGCCTTATATTATTTATCAGTCATCTTTGCATTCATTAAAAGTGACAGTCTGGTGTACAATTTGGTCAGGAGGAATCAATGGACCTTATTTTTTGAAATTGGAAACAGCGTTACGGTAACTGTCAATGGGGAGCAATATCGCGATGCGATAAAAAAAATTTTTAATGACACAACTGCATGCTTTAGGCTTGATTTACATGTGGTTTTAACAAGACGGTGCCACATCGCATACAGCCAGGAGAACAGGATAACCACTTTCCACAACAAATTACTTCAGGAAATGGTGATGTTGATTGCTCTCCACGGTCGCCTAATTTAACTGCTCCGGAATTTTTTTATGGGGATATCTGAAAAGCAAGGTTTATGCAAACAAACCAGAAACGCTGGGGTACTCTAACACAATACTTGTGATGAAATTAATGAAATACCGCGTGAAATGTGTGAGAATGTAATAAAAAATGTGCTCAAAAGGGTTCGCATTTGTAACGCTAACAGAGGCGGACATTTGTCTGATATTGTATTTCATACATAACTACCGACATTGGCTTAAACATTTAATAATATAAGATCCATTCTCTTTCATTCAATAAAAAATTATAAGCAAATAAAGTAGTATACCTTGCCGGCTGATACCTTGTATGAAAGATGAAACAATTTGGGACAATTCGGTTTTTTTTTGGCAGTGATACAATAAAACTTGTGTAAGATGCGTGAGTTACGGCAATCGTGTAATCCAAGCATAAAGTATATTGTTTGAAATATAGATTTATCCTAATTCAATTAAAAGTACACAAAAGAAGCAGTAAATGATATGCGTTTACTTAAGCCTTTGCGTGCAGTTATTGCGTGATAAGGACCAAGTGTTAATTTTTCTTGTATTAAATTATTAATTGTTAAAGATACATATGTGCATACATCTAAAAGAGGCATGTGGATGGTGATACAACAACTTAATTTAATTGAAATGCATCTGAAAGAAAAATTCGGGGGTAAAAATGTGTTTACATTCTACTTTACATTCAGCTTTTGGTAAATGTCAAATATCGAAACGTGTTTCTAAAGGAATATTAATTGTATTCGCTTGGTGTTTCTTTTTAATGGTTTGCAATTTATTTTTATTGTAAATAAGGCAAAATATTAAATACTTTAAACCAGTGATGAACAAGTTTATTCGATCGTACTTAAAAAATTCTGTGCTACTTCTCGGCAAATTTGATACTCTCTTTCTTATTTGGTCATTAACACGTAAATAGCTATCCCGGAAATAACGTTTTTTTTCGTTGTTTTTTTCAACACTGAATAATGTTTCTTCAAGATGGCCTTTAAGTAGGGTTGTTATCTCCAAATTCAAAAAAAGAGGACAGCTAGCGCAAAAACCCAGACTTTTCCGGACATCAACAAAAAAAATAGTTTCAAACAGTTTTATGTTTATTTATAGGGTTTGTTGTAGGTTTAGGTCACAATAAACTTTTTCAAAAAAAAATTTGCTTTAACGACAAAAATATACTTTTAAAGTAATTCAGTAGCAAAGTAATTAAAGTAAATATGTAGGATAAGAATTCTGAACAGAGGGTACTTCAAGTAATTTGAAAAAAAAAACATGATAAAAACTTAAAACACAATATTACGAGGTTGGCATCTTTTTTTTAACAATAAAAGATACGTTTTTTTTAGGAATAATAAAAAAAAGAATTGTTTATTTCAATACCATTAGGTCTGTCTGCGTACTTTTCCAGTAGCAAATACTCAGTAAAGTTTTTTGGGAGAGTAAGACCAATTTTACTCTGTCGGCTAAAAATATATCAAAAAGTACACAGACAGTATCCAGTAAAATTTTGCAAGAAAACAGCTGAATGGTGTATAAACAATCCAAATAACAAAGCAAAAGAATTTTAGCATATGTGTACGCGGTTAATTATTTGCATATTTGGACGTTTCTGGCAATAAGTTAAATGTTATGTTTATTATAAATTGTTATAAACGTTAAAAATCAACACAATTCTAACTATTGTTAAATTTCAATTTCTTTTTTCGTTTCACAAAAATTATTTCATTCAATTAGTAAATAAAAACAGCTGTTCAAACTAGTTGCAAAATCTTGCAAGAAGAAATTTCTCCAGTAACATTTTGCAAGTTCTCTTACTTCCAACTGTCAAAAAATTTTCTTTTTGGCTCTCTCGCTGCAAGAGATTTGGAGTACGCAGACAACATTTTGTAAGATTTTGTAACATTTTGCACAAAATGATACAAAATATGTGTACGCAGACAGACCTATTAATATTATTTTTAGCCGTTGCATTTTAGCGTTTGTTAAAAAATGTAGGACTTTTCCGGACGCCGATTTTTTTCGAGGACGGATGCCCAAAAAAGAGTACAGTGTCCGGAAAAAAGGACGGTTAACAACCCTATCTTTAAAGGATGTTATAATTTATATATTTAGCATGTTTACATGGTAGCATGAACCACTAGGTTGGGTAACTGAGCCACGAGTGCCAACCATGATTTTCAGACTATTATTCTGGTTTATTAGCGCGGGTTTTTGTGAGATTTTCCAAAAATAGATAAAAAAAGTATATAAAAATTAAAAATATTTCTTTAGTATACATTTAAAATTTTATTAAACTAAATTAAGAAAGGGGCAGCAAATGGGAGCAAAAAGCGTGCTTTAGTCAAGATATGGGGCGATAATTTAGCCAATTATGTACGTTGATAACGAAACAGGCACATTATTTGGAAATGTCTTGGGAACTCAAAGCAAGTGGCTTTAAGTATTTACCAGATAGTTAATAATTACGTACACATCAGCTGCATATTTATGTATGTCCTTGTTTTTAGCCTTTTTGTGTTTTAATTTTTTGTTTTACAGAACGGAAAAAATAAAAATCGGGTCAACCGGTGGCTCAGCCTCCGAGGGGGAGCATACAAAGAAATGGAATTATTATTGGTTCCATTTTAAAGTTATAATAGTGAAGATCTGGTTGCTAATATCATAAACAACAAGTACTTAGTAAAAATATTTTTTAAAATTAACCAAGAAAAAGTAAGTTTTTTTACACAGAAAGGACATACATATTTAATTTAGGCAATACTAAAACATTCTGAGCACACAAACTATTATTATATCCTTTACGTAAGTGATAAGGGTATATATGCATAAGTTTGTCATTCCGTTTGTAATTTCTTTATTACCCATTTGCGACCTTATAAAGTATATATATTCTGGATCCTTACAGATAGAAAAGTCAATTTTGTCATGTCCGTCTGTCCGTGTTATGGTTGAACTTTCTAAATCCCCCCGATGTCGCATAGACCCGTATGTGGTACCAAACTGTCACAAATATCTGCGAGAAAATTGGTATTGAAATTCAGCACAATCGCTTGATAGCTGCTTGAGATGTAAGCCAAAAACCAATAGTACCTCTGTTTATTTCTCTAAATTTTGTGCCTAAAAATAAATAAATAATAAAATGTATCACAGACCCCTATTAGTTTTTCCTCTTAAACGCATTCCTATCTCCATCAGCTAAGGGAGGTTTCTACACAAAATTTACAAAAAATATGTAAAAACGCCCATAACTTCTACAGAGTCGGCCTTAGAGAAATATAATATAGCACCGACCCCCATACGTTTCTACTCGCAAACATATCCTAGATCATACTTTCCCCCTATTTCCAGCCCCTAACATGGGTGCCATACACAATTTAAAAAAATAGGGTAAAACCCATTCAACTTCTCTGGAGTCTCCCATTAGTCTTTCTTCCCAAACGTATTCCTAGAGTATACTTGCCTCCTATTTCTAAGCCTTAAGAGGAATGCCATACAAAATTTGAAAAAAATGGTTGAAAACCCTTACTACTTCCCCGGAGTCGCCCCTAGAGGAATAACTGTATCACATACCACCACTAATTTCCCCTCCCAAACATATTTCTAGAACACACTTACGCCCTATCACCATCACCCAAGGGAGTTGCCATACAAAATTTTTAAAAATTAGAGTAAAAGTCCACTCAAAATTTGAAGAAAATTGGGGTAAATAAAACCTAAGAGCTTTAAAATATGACACCGACCCCTATTTAAAAATTAGAAGTATTTCATAAATAAAAAAAAACGGATAATAATAAAAATAAAGGTTTGGGGTTTCGAAAGCCCAATGTAAAGGGTATCTAAGATTCGGCACAGCCGAATTTAGCACTCTTACTCTTTTTTATTCAGATATGCAAGTTGTGCTATTGTTACTACTGATATCATCAGCAACTGACATTTCTCTAAAGTCCCCATCACCATCAGTGGACACAGCACAACATCTTTTTCCACCATCATCACCAAAGCTGCCACACTTAAAAAATTACTAAATTAACTGACTGTAAGTTATTTAGGAAGTATTCCGTAAAGTTGCTTTTAAATGGAAAAACAGTTAAATTTTAATGCAATAACTGGTTTAAAGGTTTATTCAAAGAATCAAATTAACAAAAATACTGACTTTCAGTTGAAGGTAATTTTGTCAGTTATTGATTTAGTAATATTTAACTTTGTTGTTTTTTTTCTGATACATGGTATTTTGCTGTAAATTACAGAAAATCTAGTTGATTTTAGACGAATATGTCAGTTAATTTTTTGATGTCTGAATTTAAATGAAATATTTTGTTAATTTTAATGAATATCTTGTTGGACGGGCTTTAAATGAATATCCAGTTATTTTAAATAGATTTCCAGTTGATTCTACCTTCATTATTTTTTGAAGAAAAATTGCGAAATTGAAAGGCTAATGAAATCAATTTAAAAGACTCTTGAATACATTTAAAACATCAGAAAAGGTGCTGGTGATTGAATCAGAAAAGAAAGAAATTTCAAAATTAAGCGCACAATTTAAAAACAAGCGGTTTATTAAAACAAAAACTCAACAAAAAAAAGAGTAATTCATATAAAAAAATTATAATCACATTAGAGGCAAATTGTCATATATTGTAAATTAATAATTAATGGCTTCCTGTTGAAGTAAATTTGTTAAGCACGACATTTGCGTCAATTTCAATTTTATTATGTAGTATGTACACCATTGCTAAGCCGTTAAGCCTGTCCTCTGTCATGGTTGATCTCAGCCATGTTTTAATTTGGCGATGGGTGGAAAATGCCCCGTAGCATTACTAAACGGCACTGAAAAAAATTATGAATATTTTTTGCAAGTTTAGGTAAATATTTGGGACACACCCCAACTTTACCACATCGTATACATTCGGGTGTCGTATAACCACAATTCCGCACAAAGCGCCTTGATTTTTGACGTGGGTTAACTCTACGTCTTGACAACGTCTGTCAAGGCAAGAACATGGCGTCGCACATAGGGGTATTTTGCCAATTTAGCCGGACATTGAGCCAAAATGGAAATTTAAGAAATGTAAAAATTTAAGAGCGCAGCTCGACAGATAACAAAATTCTGTATCGGATAGTGAATCTTCAAATCTTTTGCTTGCAATTTGTCGTTTTGAGGCACTGTCAAAGTCAGGAAAGTTAAGTAAATTTGCCTGCAATTTATTAACTTTTGATGGTTTTGAGAGGTTTACAATATATTTTTTTTGTAGCTAAACAAATCAAGATTTTATATAGTTTTTTTTTTTCTGCGAAAGACTATATAAACAGCTGCCTTATTGAATTTTTTTTTTATTTTAAGTTTTATTTTAAAAAAATTCCTTCGAAATTAAAAAAATAGGTTTTTTTGTTCACTTTTTGATTAAAAAAAATAAAATCAAAAAGTTTTTGAAAGTGATGGCAGTTATTGTCCTAAAAATCTTATTCATCACAATAAAACCTAAAATCTCCACTTTCAGACGAAAAAAAATACGTTGCGCGTTTTTACGCCATTTTTTTTTGCTATTTTTTGAAAATTTCACTTTTTTCTGTTTTTTCTCATTTTGTGTGTTTACATATGAGTAAGGATTTTTTTGTTGATCATAAAACGTTTTGATAATTATTTTTTTTTAATGTTTTTTATTTAAATTATTACATGTTAATTAAAATTAATTTTTAACAGGTTAAATTGGGTGTTACACTGACATTGCATGTATAAAAAGGAACGAGCGAGGCATTAGTTTTTACCCACCTTTAAACTGGTAATGTATACCTGTGCGACAGCGTCCTTAATGACGCTTTTTTATGCAACAAAATTAATAAACTTATTTTAAAACCCTTTAAAAATTGTTAAAACAAAATTATTCTTTAAAAAGACACATATCTGTGCTTCAGGTGCTAATTTTTTTGGTGTATATATATTGTGGTTATTGCACGAAATTGTTTTTAGAACTCTTTTGAAACTACGAGAGTAAAATGGAAAAAGTTTATACAAGATTATTACAAATAGTACAGGAATGTAAAGATAAATTTTTTATAGAGAAATTGCAATTTTTAGATAGAAATTGTGTGAACTTTTAAAATGTCAAGGAGATGGCGACATGTCAGCGGTGAAACAATGCTTATACAATTTCAGAAAATTTTTTAATATACAATGCACAAGATTTTAATACATTGATCAGTTGCCTATTGGGCAGTTATCAGAAAACATTTTCGGATTTACAGGCAGTTTTTGCAAGAAAGTTTTCAAGAGTACAGTGTAACGTAGATATTATTAATAGACTTTTGCTCAGTTCTGAACCACTGATGACTAGCATAAGACTAACTCCAAAAAAGAAGTTATTGCCCTTTAAGAAAGAATCAGTTTCTTTAATGCTTCCCCCTGTACTTGATTTTGAAAAGGATTCAGAAGAGATCTTTGAAGAAGCAGACGAAGAAGAACAGTAGCACTCCTGTTCTTAGTGCAAAAGGATATTTTTTTAATTAAATTAGTTTTTGTTTTCATACCTTAAATTAGTTGTTACTTCTGCAAATGAGATATTGGTTTATACAAATTACTTCTTTTCAGATAAATTTAATACATTAAATTACAAAAAAAAGAAAATTAGCAAAATATATAAAAACAAATTTTTTTTGTACAGGGCCATTTCGGGGGTGGGGTTTGGGGGCATTTCTGCCCCTACCCATAAAAGACTAAAAATTTTATTTTTATAGTATTTGGGCATAAGTTATCCATTATTTTTATTATATACATTATTTTTGCAAATTTTACTTTATGTTACCGCCCACAAAGGGGGAGAGGACGACACTGTCCAAATGTAGATTTTTTTTAGCTTTCGCTTACGTTTAAAGCTGCATAAAGTTTCATTTGGTTAACAATAGTATTGAAAATTTTTTAGAGGTGGTAACAGTTCTTCTAAGGGGAACTTTTTCCCCCTTAGTCCGATTTTTATTATCTTTAATCCTTAAATGCCTATGGCTACAATTCATGGTTTTGCCAAGTTTCATTAATCTAGGACTACTCAGTAATTTTTATGAAGCTTTATTGTAAAAAATAAAAAGTAATGTCCGGCTAGAATGGCAAAATACCCCTATGTGCGTCGACAGAATAACTGTAAAAAGTTTGTTTACGTTTTTGGCGTGGAGAAAACATACTCATGTTTATGTTTTGTCTAATCTTAATGCTCTGTTTGGTGAACAGGTTGTTTCGTGCGTGTCTTTGGTTTGTGCTGTGGATTTTTTTATCTGTTTAATATCAATGAAATAAAAATTAAAAAATATCTGGTGTTTTAAGTGAAAATGTAGCTATTATTAATAAATAATAAACAAGTATTGGTAAAACTGCTATTTTAAACAAATATTTCATTTTTCAAGTTTTTTGAAAATGGCGCTGGAAAAATCAATGGCTCTCAAGGAGCTCAAAAACTAAATGGATCTATCTGACAAGGAAGAGTACAGGGAGAATGAATTCTGGGTTAATCCTTTTAAAAAAAAGGGCAGCAGCATAGTTTGAAAGTAGAGACCTGCACCAAGTCCTATTCAAGCTAATTCAAGAACCGCATAATTTTCTAATTCTTGTGTTATTGTGCGGTTAAACGGTTTAAGTGCTGAAATGTAGAGAGCTAAAACAGTTTTTGAGCTGCAGTGTAGAGTAGCTAAGAATAAAGAGTGGTGTCGAGACTGTGGTCGATAAAAAAAATTACTGTGCCTATGGTGTGGCAACAACAACAAAGACTTAAGAGTTATGTTGTTGTTATGTTAACAAATAATAATACACACAATGTTGAGTGGGTACATACACAAGCAAACATATACACAAGCAGGCAAATCAATATAAAACTCATGCGTAATTACATTACATTACATATGTACATATGAACATTCAAAATCAACCCCCGGTTTTTATAACTATCACACAAGGAACATCCCGCCAACAGTAAAGTTTCGAGATGAATCTAAATGGAAGTGTGCGATCATGAGGAATTGATATGCCGTGGTTGTTTGCTTAAACGTGCTTAACTGTGAATATATTTTTCATTTAAGTAAAGTTAGTTAAACAAAAGAGATGGCGAACAATACAACGCAGTACTTAATTTTGTGTGTGCACACGTAAGGTATATGAAATGAATTGAAAATTCGAGATGATGCCTTATTTAGTGTCGTCTTGGGCTGGCCTCTATTTGAAAGCGCATCTGCTTAAGAATTTGTTATAGGAAAATGAAGAGTTAGAAAATTTTTCGCGAATGAAAACCAATGATTTTGAAGGAATCTATCATTAGTAAGTAAAAACAATATGCAAGTAAAAATGTATGCGGTAGTTTCTTTTTATACCCACACAACATGCGATAGGGGTATTATGTGTTTCTGCAGATGCTTGTTAGGCCCAAAAGTAATAGTCTAAAAGCTTTTAATTATACCGATTGATCCACAATCACTTACTGAGTCGATTAAAGCATATGCGTCCGGTTGGGTGTCCGTGTATTTCTGTCGCGTTTTTAAAGATACTTTCATGAAATTCGCCTCAGATGAGTTTTTTGGTAAAGGGGCCAAGCCTATTAAAACTGGTACTGATCGGTCTATTATTCCACATAACCCGAATACAATTATGCCCTCCTGAAATAAGCATTTCTGGCTATAGCTGGCACAGATTTTTCATATGTTTATGTTACCAAGTGTTAGACTCTATTTCAATATGGGCAATAACTGCTTTAAGTATTACTCTGTCTCCACAATTTTATTTTACATCAGCCCATCCAAGAATGTAAGCTTTTACTCAAAAATCTTTCTAGCTTCACTCATGAAAGACACCTTACCTATGTACATTTTGTGTATACGGTTGTACTTAATATATATTACTAAATATATTTTAAATTATTTTTTGTGTTCCCAAAATTGATTTAACAATACGAAAGCACGACACTGTAATGAGATTTGCAATGTCACGTTACGGTTTATTGGTACTGGTTAATCTTAGAGATCATGGGAATTAATTTCTCGAGTGTAAAAAAAAATATAAGCAAGTTTGTACCAGAGGTGTTAAACGTTATTACAAGGTGTACAAAAGGAGTATTTAAAGGCAATACTTCTTATTTCTATTTCTGTTCCTTTTATTAGTTATGTTTTACGTTTAT
This sequence comes from Melanophora roralis, assembly GCA_963583895.1. Taxonomy (NCBI): domain Eukaryota; kingdom Metazoa; phylum Arthropoda; class Insecta; order Diptera; family Rhinophoridae; genus Melanophora; species Melanophora roralis. The sequence goes on along the minus strand of OY757187.1, from coordinate 84,450,542 downwards.
TAACCCCCATAACTTCCTTCTAATGCAACTGAATGGAAATCTGTTGCTGATAGTTTTCAAAATAGATGGTTGTTTCCCCATACATTGGGTGCAATTGTGGAAAGCATATTCGCGCCACCCCATTATGGCAGTGACTTTTTCAGTTACAAAGCCTTTTTAGGAGTTGTAGATGCTAGTAGTCGGTTTCTTTATATTGCCGTAGGCGGTAATGGAAGAGCGTCTGATGTCGTCATTTTTAAAAACTGTACCCTTCACGCAAATATAAGAAATTAACTATTATGTAGGTATTCCGCCTGACGAATCTATTTCAGGAAAAGTAGCTAGGACGCCCTACTTTTTTATAGGTGATATCATTTTTGGGCTAGATTATTTTATGATGAAGGCGTACAATCGAAACTCCAGGTAAGCACCATCCAAGGAAGTTTTTAACTATCAGTTAAGTCGCGTAAAAATGCCGGCGGAGATGGCATTTGGCAGACTTGCGGCAAGGTTTCAAATATTTCATCGTCCCTTAGAAGTTGAACTAAAGACTTGCGATTTGCCTGTTACGGCATGTTGTATTTTACACAACTTCCTCACTAAACCTGACGCAATTTCTCCAATTTTAAATCACGAAGATGAGCTCCTCTCCCAATCACTTCCTGAAAGATTTACCAATTAGCCTCAACAGCGGCATAAAACCGTAAGGTGTGTCAGTGAAACGAGAAACAACAATAAAAGTTAATTAGTTTCTGATGGGTTTTCATTGGAAGGAAATAAAAAAGCGAGTAGCAAACCCAATTAGTGTTATGATTGAGTAAAAAAAGTCATTTTCATGACTAAAAACAAATTATTATTGGTTCTTTTCAGAACCACCAATTTTTTTTAAGCGATAAATGTTAAAAAAGTTCATTAAAAATAATTACGCTCCGTGACCATCTTAAATGATTGTTTACCAAACGAAACTTACCTAAGTTTTCAATTATTGCAATACTAAAAACGTTGTTAAAAAAAATTTATTTTTACCCCAACCTACCCTGCCGAATACCACCAAAATTTAAAATTTTTTATATTGCTTTTTTTATTTATTTATAGTTGAACTATTTGTTTATAAGACAATTTTATTTTCTTTATTTAGGCTCAATTTCAATACTTACTAAATTCTCATTTTATTGTAAATGAAGAAATTAATATTTTTTAGTTTTTACTACTTTATTAGCGTTGGTTAAGAGAGAAAAATTTTTATTGAAAAAACAAGTTTTTACCGATACTAGCCGAGTAGAATGCATTTTTTCGGTTGCTAGTTATAAATTTGGTTGTAAACATCAGCCGTTTAACCCACTGGTCTATGTGACGAAGTTTTTTCCATATAAACTAACTAAACCAAAGCTTTTTCTTTTTTCCTTTCTTATTTATTACTAAAGAGTACTGATGATGGAAAACGTAGGTGTTTTTCGAAAATGCATTCTACTCGGCTAGTATCGGTAAAAATCTTGTTTTTTCAATAAAAATTTTCCTTTCTTAACCAACGCTAATAAAGTAGTAAAAACTAAAAAAATATTAATTTCTTCATTTACAATAAAATGAGAATTTAGTAAGTATTGAACTTAAGCCTAAATAAAGAAAATAAAAATTTCTTTTATTTTTAACAAAACAAATTTTTAAATTTATTAGTTCAGTCATTCTAACATTACGTGTTCTATAAGGTACTTTAGTTAATAAACATTCAACGTAATATTAGAAATTTAGGTTTGTTATTAAGAGTTGTTATTAAAACAGGCATATGCTTTGGATGTTTAGTCAGGGTTCATCATACATCTGTATGTTAGCATCTAGCATAGCTGCCTCCAAGATGTTGTTACCTTGGCTATTTTGCATTCTCTCAGTCAGAAGGGTTTGCATGTCTGCCATTGTACTGGTTGCAACAACTAATGGTACTTTAGTCAACTGCAAGGCTGCTATCTTGACTACAGTATTGGCTTTCGGATGAAAAAAAATTATGTGCTTATTTCAAGCACCGCACTTGGTTCCTAAAATCAAAAAATTATCCTTTAAGTTAAAAATATAAGCTTATTTGGGTATAGAGATTTACCGCTAAAACGAATTTTCAATTTAGGTAAATACATATTAGAGAAATTTAAGTAAAAGTCCGTTAAACTGAAAAAATTATTGTATATACATTAAATACAGGCCCGACCAAACCTTGGGAACCAAACCAAAATTCGGTAAACTCTTATTGATTCCTCCAGCCCGAACACAACCCCACGCTAAGATTTTTTAAGGTTAAATGGATTTATGTATTTATAAATACTTTTAGCCATGAATACTTTTTTTTTGTGATTGACAAATGCAACTAATAGATTTTCATAAAAAAATCGGCCAGTGTTCGGTCGGGAATTATTGTACATATTACTTTTGGCAAACTGCTTAATGTTTTCCGCAATACTACAGAATCAAGAATTCTCGAATGTAAAATAAATAAGGTCTCAGCCTTCTTTTTTTCACCAACGTATGCTGATCGTAAATATTTAATTTTTTTCACCTCATCTACCGTTTTTTTCATTTCTTTGCTAATTTCATCCCACGCGTTTCTTTTAAGGTCCACCCGCTTACACGGACAGACGGACATCGCCAAATCTACTTCCCTATCTTTAAGGAGCAAAAAAATATAAACTTATGGGGTGGTAGATGGATGTAAAAAAAAATTGCAAACATAATGACAAACTTAAGAGAGTATATACCCTTATAAGAACCTACCTTTTTTTTAAATTGATTTTTCATTTCAATAGGACCTGTAGAAAGATGTTTTTAGCAGGATTCATTTACTCCCCAACAAAACGCTGTTTATCTGATGATACATTTAAAAATCAAGTGCTCATGCAAGGAAATTATTGCTTTATAGATCAATGGTTATTAATGTGTTTTGTATTTAAAGCAAAAGTTACTAAAATACTGTATTTTGTATTTTAAATACTCTACTTGAAAGTATTTTGTATTTTAAATACAGCACAGCATGTGGCAACCATGGGCAGAAATTTAAAATACTATCTTTTAACACTTTTTTATTAAACAATTTTTATTAAATAGTCACACCAGAAGCCTTTTCAAGCTTTTACAACAAATGAGTTTGTTTCTAAAAAAAAAAAAAAATATGTAAAACAGTGTTTAGAGATAAAACATTATTACTAAAATACTTAAGTAAAATGGTCACAACTAGTGATGAGACAAGGGTAAATACCCAAATGGTAAATTGGGTATTTATATGTAAATACCCAGGTATTTACCGAAGCGCCTGGGTATTTACCCAAAATGTGGGTATAAATCAGAATAAAGAAATATTTAAATAAATTAAAAGAATTTAATTTTTTATTATGAATTAGATTTTTCGAAAGTTTCGTTTCGAAACTTTAATCTTTCTAGTTGCTTCAGCATTGTTGTTGTCATCGCTCCCACTCATTACATTGAAATGTCATAAGCACGCTGATTAGCGGTTCTTATTAAAAATTGTTGTTGTGTTTGATGCAGCCAAAACTGCCTTATCTGAGCAAAACGCATTAAGAAATGTAAAAACAAAATGCACTTAAACAAAATATGTTCAAAATAAATTTGAAAATGCGTAAAATATGTTACAATGAGTATTTGTTATTCAAATGAGTATTTACCCGAAATTAGATAAATACCCGGGTATGAAAATGGGTATAAATGGGTAAATACCCAGCGTAGGGTAAATACCCAGGTCTAAACCCATCCCTAGTCACAACTGTTACAAGGTTAACCCCAGTGCCAATGTATTTCAAAAAGCTTTAACTTAGCGACATTGTCATGATTCGATAGATACCTAAACGCTGCATGTATTTGTCTTCTATAAGTCTCCGTATATGCATTTCACATGTTTTTCACAAAATGAACAGCGTACAACTTTTGCAAATATATTTCGTATTAGTTTTTTATGCATACATACCTATATAGAGTTTGACCGAATTTCGCACGAAATGTCGAACACAATACCTAGGTTTACGAGCAAGAGTTATCGAAAATTATTGATAATTTTCTGTAAATAAACACACCTTACAACAATGGTTATTAATTTGAACTTTCTCTATATCTTATAATTATGTCTATTTATTCGGTTTTAAGTTTATTATTAAAAATGTGATAGCTAAGAATGGAAATTTTTATTAAAAATTAAGTAACTTCGATACTAGCCAAATGTAATGCCTTTTCAAAATCAGCTACGGTTTCTCGTCAGCACTCTTTCTATTCGGTTCTGCTGTAAGTTGAATGTTGATTTGTTCTATTTAAACAAACTTTAATAAGAATTTAAACACTGGAATTATATTCATATTCTATATTGTTTAGACCGAACTAAATCCACATACAACCCAGTATTGTCTTATTCTCATTCTATTTGCATTTGTCACTAGTTACTTTTATTATCTATTTTTTATTTCATTTTTTTTTTGGCCATCCATCGAATGACACTAAATTTATTAAATTGTTATTCATATTTTATTTATCATGCTGTTATTCGATTAACGAGATTGCTTTTAAAAATTTTCTGTTGATATTCTATAGGTACATTGAGCCATGTTTGAAAATAAGCTTGACTTGTTAAAATTTTTCCACTGATTTTAAGATCTAAATTTTTTGGAATATTAAACACAAACATCTCATTAGAATATTAAATTCTAATTGGAGTAGATCATTATCGACATGGAATATTAAGGTATATTAACACCTTTTTTATTATTAATTGATTTTGAAAACATTCGAAACAGCTTAATTTGAAGATTTGTGTACATTCTAATTATCATAATAAGTGGCTAACTGGTATTAAAAACATTCAACGTAGGCGTGAGAAGAAGGTCTGTATGTACACACTTGCGTATGTATAAATGTTATTATGGTAGCATGTACATAAAGCTCATAAACATTTAATATAAAATCTTTTACACGCACTTTCTTTTTTTAATTGCTTCAATTGGTGAATTAATTTGTTGTATTTTCAGTATAGTTGTATTGTTGTCCCTTTTACTCACAATGAGTTCGAACCCTGGGAAGAGGTAAAGATGTTAATGATTAAATGGAGGCTTGCCATTTTAGCAGTTTCAGTGTTAGATATAGAACTTGTTTTCTCTTTGTTCAACTATAAATTGTTCAAGAAAATTTGCTACAAAATTTACACTATTCACTTTTTATTGCTGTTTGATACAATTGATTAAGCATGTGTATTTGGATATCAAATAAAAAAATTATTTTAACTTTTTGATCATATATCGCTATAAATACTAACTATGTAACTCTTGCTTCCAGCCGCGGATCCAGCTCACGCTTTTGGAGGGGAGGACGAATTTGAAGTGGAGCACATAATTGTAAAACGAGATTTTGCCATGTTTTGACCGGCATTAAAACAAAAATGATAAAAAATTTGAGTAAATATCTGGGTCATATCTTGCTAAAACATCAATTATATTTTCTGGGCGGTCTTTATAAATTTTCCGTTTTTGTTTTAAATGCAAAATGTCAGCCTTTAGTTTCGATATAAGCAGTTTTTTTTAATAATCTCTTTTCAAATCTGTAAGTTATGAAATTAAAATGTGGATATATTCTCAGTCAAAAGTTGAGGAATGTTAAACAAATAAATGACGTCCTTTGAGAAACGTGTTTTTAAGTCTTGTAAAAAAGATTCAGTTAAGAGTGTGTAGCCCTAGATGCAGTATTAAATTTCGACATCTTCTAAATTGTTTTTTTTTCAAATTTAGGCTTTTCAACTAAAATTCCCATAACAATGCAAATTTTTTTTTACTTAAAAAAATGTTTTAAAATCAGTTTGGGCTTCTTTCCTTTTAGTCTCAAGACACATTATCAGGGTTTTTATAAAAGATGATCCTTTTTGTCATTCTATATTCTGCTTTTATAGCATCACACTAAGCGGCTGTGTGACAGAAATGATAGGTATCATTGAGAATATGTAATCTGCAAATAAATTCGAAAGTGCTCAGAGAAGTTCCTAATTATAAGGCTTTTGAAGACGTATTTACTATCTTTCCATTTTATTATGTGCTTTATTCTTCTTGCAAGTTGTAGAATTGAATCATGCTGACCTTCCCATCGTGTTTTCCATAATGAAGACAATTTTGTACCTAGATATTTCAGAAAAACTGCATTACGCTTAGGAGAATGTTTTTTGAAACATAAATCTGCTGGTTTCTTTAACAAACGATACAACTTTTTGTGTTATTGATACCTTGTTGACTTTCGATATTAGGTGGTTAAGTTTATGGGAAGCAACGCGTTAGCTTTGCATTTTTTCGGTTTATTGTATTGCTTTACTGCTCTATTTTCTGCCAACTTTAAAGGACACCCGTCAGTTCCAATCGCTACACAATTTTCAAAATCAAGACTAACGTTTTTCAAAACTCTTAAAACTACTGATGATAGTGTGTTCGCATTAATTGATACTTTGAGATCATCGCCAGTATCATTTTATGCCTCTTCAAATGCGTCGATAAAGCCGGTGAATTCTTCTTTTACTAACTTTTCGTTTGCTTTAAAATACCTTAAGTTAAAAAAAATTAGGAATTTTCCTGATAAAACAGGGGTCTCGTCAAATATAATTGAAAAATATTTAGTGTCATAAATATTGTTTGCATAATTTCTAAAATAAGATTATGGAAACTTTTATTTAATTCAGTTTTATTTGTTTTCGATATATGAATATAAATCATCTCAAGGGAAAACTAGGAAATGATGGCCTTCTTTCTTTCTCTTTAACCCCCCCCCCCCCCTGAATTCGCGCCCGCTTGTTGCTATAAATTCTTTTAAAATGCCGCAAATTTTTTGCTTATAAAACTTTAGACACTTTTTCCAACCCTTTAATAGCATTTTTATAATCAAATTTTACGGCAACACTGATTAAATGTGTTAATGTGTTCGTTGTTCGTGCTTTGGGCGGAGTCTGGCAAATTGTGTTCAGCAAGTATGTGTGTTTCTTGATTTATGGGCATGTAATATAATAAATAAACAGGGCTTTCCTTATTCTAAGAAAATACCTATTAGATGCCTAACTGTTTTAACTTTATCCTAACTACTTTAGTAGCACTTAATAAGTGAGAACCGATTAGAGTATTTAACTTAAAGAATTAAAATTTTACTGTTGAAAGAAATGAGTTGTAAACATATAGGCGGCAAGGAAACGGAATTTGTTGCGTCTGTATATAATAAAGAAAGCTCCCGTGAGTCTAAGTTAAATTATTGTGATACTTGTGATAAACAACGTACAGATCACAACCCAAATTTAAATCAAAATAATTTAAAACCATTATCATTCTCAAGATCTGAAAAAAAATGTCCGTTTAGTATAGAAAACATATTGGGAACATCTAACAAATCCCATAAAAATTGTTCGGATGCATTACTGATAAGCAAAAACAACACAGCTTCCATAAAAAAATCATCCACTCAATTATCATCTCCAGATATAAGTAAGTAAATTACTTTTACCATTTAAAAATAGGTAAGAAAGTTGTAGTCGGTCGTTAAAGAAATATTTGTGGTTTTCATGGAAAACCGCGTAGGTATGTCTGAAAATCAAATTTTTCAGGAGAGCCAAAAAACTTAAGGTTATACAATTAGTAAACTATTGATTTTTTAAGTTTTTTTTTAAATTATGTTAATGTATGGCCTAAAATTTTTTTTGTAAAAATTTCAGAGAAATATCCTTTAAAAATAAGATCCTAGAGAAGGTTAAATAAAACCTAAGTTGTAAGGAGACTAAAAGTGCGTGCAGGTAAAACAACTTACGTCAAGACAGGGGGTTCTTAGTGAACAATAATGTTAACAATGCAGATTTAGGATGGTATTGTGATAAAGACGGGTGAAAACTATATTTTCTTACCTTTTTGGGTACTTTTTGTAACTTTTAAGTCGATAATTATAGAAACATAACACAAATTGAATTCGACAGCTCTCAAAAAATATTTAATACTTTTTTACCTTCTTTGAAATCATTAATCTAGGAATATAAAATTAAACACTGTTGACACAAACAAAAATCGAAAGCCAGTTAGTTAAGTGGACAAAAAGTATTTTTTAGCATTTTATATTTTTTACCATTTTTAAGACATTAGTCTAGATATATAAAATTCAAAGTTCTAAGCTCCGACTAAGGCCACTAAGTTGTCAAAAAGTACTTTTTCTATTATTTTGTACGTTTTTGATTTTGTTAAACAATTAGGGGCAACTGACCTGGATATAGTTGGAAAGTCAGGTGGAGGATAATATGCGCCAGTTAAATTAGCTGGCCTTGTTATACCCTTCACATAAGTGATAAGGGTATATAAATAAGTTTGTCATGCCGTTTGTAATTTCTTTATTATCCATTTGGGACCCCATAAAGTATATATATCCTGGATCCTTATAGATAGGGAAGCCGATTTAGCGATGTCCATCTGTCCGTCTGCCCGTGTTATGGTTGAAATAAACTTTCTGAAGCCCCCCAACGTCGCATGGACCCGTAAGTGGTATCAATCTATCAAAGATAGTCGCGAGAAAATCGGTATTAAAATTCAGCAAAATCGCCCGATAAATGACAGAGATATAAGCAAAAAACCAAGACTACCTCCTTTTTTTAGTCTACAACAACAACAAAGAACATACTTATGTATGTAATAATAAAAAAAAAAACAAAAAAAGAAAAACACAGAATCAGTCATGTTGATATTATTGAACCACACTCAAAACGAAAATTTTATTAGTATTCATACATATAACAGGGTTGCCATACAACGCTTAATCTTCCAGGGTTCTCCTACAAATGTAAAATGTAAGGCCGACACGAATTATTTTATTTATCCAAACATTTTTTAGGAACATACCCACCCTTTATCTCCAGCCCCAAACATGGTTGCCATACAAAATTTTAAAAAATAAGGTAAAGACCGCTACAACTTCCCCGGAGTCGCCTCTAGAGGAAAAAAATGTATTACAGGCCCCCATTAGTTTTTCCTCCCAAAAGTATTTCTAGAGCATACTTACCCCCTATCTCCACGCCCTATGGGGGCTGCCATACAAAATTTACAAAAATGATGTGAAAATTCCCACAACTCCTTCAGAGTCGGCCTTAGAGCAATAAAGTGTACGACAGACCCCCATTAGTTTCTCCTCCCAAACATATTCCTTGAACATACTTACTAGCTATCTCCACGCCCAAAGGGGGCTGCTATACACAATTTACTAAAATGATATGAAAACGCCCACATCTCTTCAGATTTGGTCTTAGAGCAATAAAGTGTACGACCGAACCCCATTAGTTTCTTCTCCCAAACATATTCCTAGAACATACTTACCCCTTATCACCGCGTCCTAAGGGGGTTGCCATACAAAATTGAAAAAAATAGGATAAAAACCCCTACAACTTCCCCGTTGTCACTTGTGGAGCGTTAGAAAATGACACCGACCCCTATTTAAAAATAAAAAATATTTCTTAGTAAAAAAATTGGATAAAAATAAAAAAACTTTGGGATTTCGAAAGGCCAATGTGAGGGGGATATAAGATTCGGCACAGCCTAATATAGCGCTCTTACTTGTTTTTGATTTCTATATTTTCGGCATCATCTAGATCGAACGCTTAAACGGCCAGTTCAGTTAGATCAACCATCTCTTCAATAATTTCTTCTTTAAAAACATCAGTCATTATAGGTATCTCTTAAAATTTGTTTAATTTAGCTTTTATTAGTTGTTGTATTGTATTGCCACTGCCACTTTTGACAAATTATCAATAACTTAGTGTCTTGACGAGCCATAATTTTGTTCTGCCATTGAACAAAACTTTGTTCGCACATCGTTTGGTCTCGTCTGGACCGCTCATGTCGATGTTTTGTTCTTGTTCAGTCATCGTTGTCATTTTGAATGTCGGAAAAAACATTTTGAATGTCGGAAAAAACATTCAATATCAAGATGGCAATAGTTTTAGGGTGACTAGCTTATTTACATTTCCTCATATGAATTTTGACATTTAAAACCGACAAGTGAAACTTTAGCCGCAAAAAAATACTACTTGATTATTATTTAACACTATCATATAAATAAACTATGAACTGACAAAACATAAACATGAGTACGTTCTCTCCACGCCAAAAAATGTAAACAATTTTTTTACAGTTATTCTGCTGACGCCCTTTTCTTGTCTCGACACATTTTTGGCTGGTCAAGACGTAGAGTAAGCAATCAAATAGCAGCCCTTCTTACGAAAGAAGGGATACAAAAAATTACCCAAATTTACCGTCAAAAAGGCGATTGGGTGCTTCAACTAAATCCCTTTATGTAAACGCAAGTGGATTTAAGAAGGGACATCAAAGCAGAACGCACGTCAATGCAATCAGAGTCGCAGCGACATGTCCCTTCATGGTGAACTACGGACGAGATCTTAGATATGCCCTTTTTTAGGGCACCCTTATATCTCAAAATCTGTCAGTATCTATGGCCGCAAAACTTTGAACAGCGTCTTTAAAGACGGCAAACTAATGTGGAGAAATTATTTTTTAATAAAAGCAGCCCAGCAAAATAGTTTTTGAATTTGTTTAATGGTCTCTCATTATTTTACAAGTTTCATAAGTTATTTCGGTCATTACAACTGAATAATAACCTATTGGTGAACTACTTAGTAATAACATTTATAGGCATGCCAGCCAACTGAAATTAAATTATAAAATATATATTATATTATACATATATATAATATTATAAAAACTTAAATTTTTATTATTTTTTTTTTTTTTTTTTTGTTAGCAAATTTGTAAGCGGGGGTCGTGAATTCCGTGACAACTCAAACAAAAATAACTTATTGTTCGTTTAAAAAGCAACTACAACAATGTAGTGTAATGAGTTAAAATTCAAAAACCTCTCACATTAGCATGTTAACCCTTTATTTTAGCATGGCGATGACGCTGGAGGCAAGTACTAAACATACTCGTAAGCAAAGAGGGAGTTAAAGTGGTTTCAGACGATATGTATTTTACACATGACTTGTCAAATTTTGCAGTGCGAAATTGATATCTGCCGTCTGAACGTGTTTTAACATTGCATGTGTGAAACACATACATATGTAAATGTCATATGACAAATTTGTAATTAGAGCATGCTCTATTTTCATCTGACAAAGCATGTGTCATCAGCGGTTTTTAGAACAATAACAAGGAAAAGTAAGTTGTTTATTTTGGTTTGGAGGTTATGTCAGATGTAATTACATATGTAGGTACGTATGAAAGCAAAAATTATAAACTGTCTGTAAAATGAAAATTTTGACAGACATATGCAAATACATGTGGATTGCAAAAGTGACTAGTAATGTGTAAAATACATATCGTCTGAAACCAATTTTACAAAGAGGAACTTACATAGGGTGACCATTCTTGAAAAAATTCAGAAAAAATTGAAATTAAAATTTTTTTCCTCAAACAATTTGTTAAGTTATAGTTATATTGACAATATGGTCAAGCAATTTACGCAGATAATGGCGCAAATGGCTAGCATGATCAGGAGATGCAGAAAATGCAGTCTGCTCTTCTGCAGGCCATGCTTAAAAGACCATGAACTGCCTCAGGGTTTGTTTCTGGAACGCAAACGGCATCCGCCAACACAAAAACGAGCTCGAATACTTTTTAACACACCAAAAAATCGATGTCATGTTGATTTCCGAAACTCATATGACATCTAGAAGCACTTTTAAAATAAGTGGCTATACTTTGTACGACGCAAAGGATCCTAGGTATAGATCATGTGGTGGATCTGCTATATTAATTAAATCAAGAATTAAACACCAATGGTTGGGTGGCCTATCCGAACCTTATATTCAAGCAACAAACGTCTGTATTGATGAATTTTTCCATAATCTCGTTATTTCGTCAGTTTATTGTCCGCCCAGATTTTCCATAACGAAGGATCAGTATAACAGTTTTTACAAATCTTTAGGTCCTCACTTTATTGCTGCTGGTGACTATAACGCTAAACACACGTACTGGGGCTCCCGCCTAATAAGTCCCAGAGGTCGTGTCTTGTATGATTCTGTATCGGAAATGAGACTTCACGTTATTTCAACTGGGCAACCAACATATTGGCCAACTGACCACAATAAAATACCAGACGTAATAGATTTTGGCGTAGCAAAAGGTATATCCCCTGAGCTTATTGAGGCTCAAGCCTCCTTGGATTTATCTTCTGACCACTCACCCACAATAATTACTATTTGCAGTCCTCACCAATTAGCAACTAGTGATTTTTTCTTATCTAAAAGAATAAACTGGTTAAAATATAAAAAATTTATCAGCACGCACTGTTCGGAACACCAATCTTTAAAAACTTCCGAAGAAATCGATGAGTGCCTGAGTAGCCTCAATAAAAATATTAAAAAAGCCGTTGAAAATGCTTCTTCTACCTACCGTCAGGCCAGATACAACAAAATTTACTCAACCGATGTTGAAAAGCTTTTATCTGAAAAAAGGAGAGCCCGAAGAGAATGGCAAAGGTATAGATCGCCCCTACTTAAAAATAAGCTGAAGGAATGTACAAACCGATTAAAAAACTTGCTAGAAGTACATAGAATGTCATCAATGAAGGAATACCTGGAAGGTCTAGACGCGACTCCTCAAACAAACTATTCTCTATGGCGAACAGCCAGACGTCTTAAAAGACCCGTAATCGCAAAACCACCACTGCGTAACCTGAGAGGATCCTGGGCTAGAAATGACGAAGAAAAATGCGATCTGTTCGCAAGCCATTTAAGAAACGTCTTCACTCCCAATTCAGGCACTGACGTGAGAGAATTACCGCCTGTTGTTGCTAGACGTCCTGTAGAAATACGTTTCCGATTTTCAGATGTTATAGAGGCTATCGCTAACCTAAATGACAAAAAAGCTCCTGACGTTGATAAAATAAGCAACAAAATGCTTTTAGAGCTACCCTTTACAGGTAAAAGAATTATTCTTTTTGTTTTTAATGCCATAATTCGACTTGAACACTTTCCGCAAATATGGAAAGTTGCCTTAATAAAGATGATTCCTAAGCCGGGAAAACATCCTTCGAAGGTGGAGACTTATAGGCCTATAAGTTTATTACCAACTTTGGCGAAACTGTTCGAAAAGCTACTTAAAAACAAGCTTACTTCGATCCTCAATGACAACAACTGCATTCCAGATCACCAATTTGGTTTTAGAAGTCAACATAGTACAATCGAACAAACTCACAGACTGGTGCAGGTTATTAGAAAAGCCTTTGAGGAAAAGAAGTACTGCTCCGCGCTTTTTGTCGATGTCTCTCAAGCATTCGATAAAGTATGGCACGAAGGCCTGTTAATCAAACTAAAACTATATCTACCAGCTAATATTTCAAGCCTGCTAGAAAAATACTTAACCGGCAGACAATTTATGATCAAAGAGGGAAACCGAATAAGTTGTTCCCAACCAATAGGGGCTGGTGTACCTCAAGGGAGTATACTAGGTCCAATTTTGTACTTGCTTTACACAGCAGATATGCCAACCAACTGTCCACATTTGCTGATGATACCGCTTTTCTCAGTATTCATAAAGACCCTAAAGAGGCTTCGAGTTAACTGCAACAACACGTAACCCAAGTTGAGAAATGGGCAAGGTTATGGGGAATAAAAATAAATGAACAAAAATGTACTCACATAACTTTTACCTTACGCAAAGAAACGTGCCCTCCAATCACTATTAACAACCATTTGGTGCCTCAACGATCCGAGACAAAATATCTTGGTATTCACCTGGATCGCCGCCTCACATGGAAGCCTCATATAGATGCAAAGCTGACGCAAATGAAACTTAAAGCTGCACAAATCCACTGGCTAATGGGTAGAAACTCTGTGCTTCACCTGGATTGTAAACTTCTACTATACAACTCAATTTTAAAATCAATTTGGTGCTACGGTATACAATTATGGGGCACTGCTTCCGCCTCAACGTCATCAAAATAAAATCCTACGAATGATAACTGGTGCTCCGTGGTATGTCAAAAACAGCAACATCCATAAGGATCTAGAAGTTCCACTTGTTAAATGCGAAATCCTGAAATACAGTCAACGCCCGGTATAGCGAATGATATAATGTCAGACCCATTCGTTATAGTGAAAAATTCGTTATAAAGCAAAGTTTTTTATTTAATTTATTTATGTATTTTATATACATATACTTTGCTTTGAGTCCCATTCCATTTACCGGAATAAATTTTTTTCGCTGTTTTAAAAACCAATCGTAAAATGTTTGCTCCATATCAGGATACTCTCCCTTTCGAAGTGATCGCCTGTTTTTCGAACCATTGTTAGTGCTTTCCAAATTTGATACAATTTTGTTTTCCATTTTCCTTAATGTACATATTGAAGATTTTGATATTCCATATTTATTAGATATCACTGACAATGAAAGTCCACTCTTGCACTCTTGCAAAATCTTAATTTTTTTCATTTAAAGAAATTATTTTTCTATTTCCTATATTACTTTTTACAACACTAACACTCAACTAAAAACAAGCTTCAACTTTTTCACAAATTACTGAGAAAGAAGAAAAAAAACTAACGGTACTACATATTCTTCTTTTTATCTTTGCTTTTCTATTAAAACACAAAGCAATACATATTTTCTGTGTTTTTTTTTTAATCATTCGTTATACTGAGCGTAAAAATTTCAAAATATTCGCTATATAAGGTGTTTAGTACTTGCAGAAAACTAATTCGTTATATCGCGAATTCGTTATAATGAGTATTTGTTATACCGGGCGTTGACTGTATGTGGACAAGTATTTAAGTAAGCTGGAAACACATCCAAACCCGCTCGCTCGAAGTATCTTGCAACATAGTAGACACTCCCGTCTGAAAAGGAGGGATACTATTGCGCTTAGATGAAGATAACTATTTCTATTATGAGAACTTAAATTTCTGTCTGGCACTGGCTGGACTAATATTATTTCATTAGTCTTAAGATTTGAAAACTTATTGTTAGTTCGCTTAAGCGAAGATTCAATAATAAAAAAATATGCAAAAGAAAAAAAAAAAAAAAAAAAAGTTATAGGAAAATCTTGTTTTGAGTCGGTCGACAGCTCCTCAAAAGTTTTTAAAAATATTTTGAGAATAATAGGCACTCGACTCAGGAAGTAGTTTTGTTCGATCGCTCTAAATGAAGGCAATTCTTAGACTATAAAAGCTGAAAAGCGTACTGATTTCAGACCAGAAATAAATGGTCACCCTAGACTCACATAAAATATTACTTTATTGGCATTATAATAATCTTTTCCTGCGGAGTCCAGTTACTTATTGTTGCATTTTAAGTTTTTTTTTGATGTTTTGGTTAAAACTGTCTTAAATATTAAGTTAAAATAAGTTAAGAAATTGTCAAACTGAAACTATCTGCCCAAATTTTAGATAATAAATAACTCATTATCTTATAACTGCTACATAATACAGACGGTATATAATAGTAGTTGAAAAGTAAGAAATTTGCAATGCCTAATTACTTCCAAGTTTTTGCTTGGTAGTTTCTCTTAATCTGCAATATCACCTGCTAACTTACTCGGTAAACAAATGTTTTGCTGGGTAGCCCCATTACATAAATATGCATACATTTCGATTCGATATATTTAGGAAACTATGTATGTATGTATAATAGCTATCGACTTTTCACTTGTAACAAAATAATTTTGTTTAAATTTATAATTGGCCAATTCAAAAGTTCTATTGTATGGCTTATCGTTAAAAAAAATATAACGATTTTAGTAAATTCACTTGTAAGTAGAGAAATTTATTGTATTATTCCTTTATTGTATGCCAAATGTCATTCAATTCAGTCTGAACAAAGTTTTTAGAAACGTTAGCGTACATAAATAGTTTTCAACTTAAAAAATCTTACAACGTTTGCAGGATTTGTTTTAATTTGAAAATTGTGCAATTCACAAGCTCATGTTATCGTCGTATGCGTCGTCTAATTATGTATATAAATATACAATGCCGTATTTTTGTTGTTGGTAATTTTCATACAAAAGTGTATTTTAATTTTCTGATTGTTTTTCATACTTATGTTTGAAATAAGTTGTATTTGTTTCAGACTTGGGAATGTTTCACTTGTGTAATAGTTTTGATAAAATCTTTTTAGTATGTGATGAATAACGCCACAAAACTATTTATTTATAATGATAAATATATTCTTAATTAAGTTCAAATTAGGTTTTTCAGTATTCAAATTCAAATTATTTATTATGTTTTGAAAACAAGGATAGGCCGGCGAAGGTTTCGGTACAGCTATTCAGTAATTACAATTGGCGAATTCACAAAGCCTTGTGAAATCATATGTTGTAAAATAATAGAACCAAGCAATATGATTGTTGTAAACAACCTCTCATATATAAGTGTGGTATTTAAAATCTAAATCAGCTGATACGACTAAACGAAAACAAAATTGTTTTGCCTAAGATTCTAGTATTATACATTTTTACGGGTGGCGAGTGTGTAATAGTTTTGTTAAAATCTTTTTTTAGTATGTGATGAATAACGCCACAAAATTATTTATTTTTAATGATAAATATATTATTAATTAAATTCAAATTTGGTTTTTTAGTATTTTAATTCAAATTGTTTATTATGTTTTGAAAACAAGGATAGACCGGCGAAGGTTTCGGTACAGCTATCCAGTATTTACAATAACTTATGTACATATGTACATAAAAGTCAATATTCGATACGTACTAGAAAAAACCACTTAAACACCTTTCTTTAACTTATTACATTACTAGCTGACCCGGTGAACTTCGTACCACCTAACAATTATTGAATATATGGATTTTTTTATAAGCGTATAAAGTTTATTTAGTCAAATAGTTCATTGGAATATATTTATATAGAAAACAAAAGTTCAAAAAGATAACAAAAATAAGGCGTTTCAGGTAAAAGCTGTTAAGAAAGCTATGTATTTTCGTGCATGGGATATGTTTAGGTTAATTCCCTTCAGTGCAGTACCTTGTGATACACCAAACTTTTGGTTGTGTTATTAGGCGCAAGTACAAAAAAAGCAGATGGTTTGTCCACACGTGAACATGCAACGTTTATTTGGCCATGAGAAAAACATGTGTTTTCTAAGATCACAAATACTCAAGGATTGTCCTTGTGATTTGTTAATCGTCATTGCGAATGTAAGACGAATAGGAAATTAAATTTGCTTAAACTCAAAAGGCATATCGGTTGGTATCATCGGAATTATCGGTATGAGAACTTCTTTCCCTTTAAATTTTCCTCTAAGTATAATTGCGTTAATAACATGGCATATAAGTTTTGTTGTTACCAAACGCGTTCCATTGCAAAGTTTTGGTTGGTTTGAATTTCGAAGCACGATAACTACGGAGCCAACCTTCAGTTGTAAGTTGTGCGGTGGTAAGCCAGGCACACCCAAGGAGTTTAAAACTTCAGTTGGATAGTTGGTGGCTTCATCTTCATTTGTTACACAATCAATAGATTTAAAAGAATGCAGAGTACCAACGATTTTATTCTGAACTATATAGTTTAAATCATCCATTACCGATAGTCAACAATTGGTTGGAAAAATCTTGAGCTGATAAATCGTTGAGCAATATAACTCTCACGTTTTCTGTCATCTGCAGTATCTATGGAAAACGCCACAGACTTGAGGATTTAATGCAAACATCTTTTTGATTAGCTGCCGTCGATCTTGGAATGACTGGCAGTGTTTGGCGGAAATCCCCAGACAGTAAAATCATTGCACCTCCAAAACATCTTAAGTCACTGCGCAGATCTTTAAGTGTTCTTTTAAGAGCTTCTATTGCGAGTTTGTGTGCCATTGTGCATTCGTCCCAGATAATGATTTTACACGCTACTAAAACTTTGAACATGGCGGAGTTTTTCGCAATGTTACATGTCGGTTGCTCTATATTTTCAAGGTTTAATGGCAATTTTAACGCTGAGTGAGCTGTGCAGCATCCTTCTTACAATGTGGCCGCTATTCCAGATGAAGCTTCTGCTGCAGCAATGTTGGATCTCGCACGAACAGTGGCGGCTAAAATCAATGACATGACGAAATCTTCCCAGTTCCACCGGGGGCATCTAAGAAAAGAAAACATTATTTCCATCATTAATTGCCTTCAATATTATATCATAGACTTCCTTCTATTGGAGGTTTAAGAGGGAAACATTGGTTTGAAATAATTGGCTCAACTCATGTCAATCGTATTCACGTTCACGCTTCAATTGTCAATTTAGTAGCTCATTCATTTCATGCTCTGGTGCTGGCAGTCCTAACCTGACTAATAAACCGCCGCAAATAAGGTAACACATGTTTTCATTGACTTCAAGATTTGGATTTCTCGAGCAGACACGATATTGATATAAAATGTCTTTTGACATATTGTCCTTGTATTTGTTCCGCAGGTCACTTGGATTTGACGGGAAGCATGTCGAAATGATAATATCAAATAATGTTCGTATCTGGCTTGGATATGCAGAAATAATTGCTTCAGCGATTGTCGTATCCCAATTAGTATCGTTTTCAAACAAATTGAGTTCTTAACATGCAGCACGAAATGTTGGGCAGACTATACCATAAACATTACGAAATGCTGCAAATGATGTTGGACCACGAACATTCACCAGCAACAACCGCAAATAAATGCAACCAAGAACATCACTTGAACGCAAATCCGGATGCCCAGGAACCATAGTGCCTTTCTTTCGACGTTAAATTTTTTTGAAGAAGCGTTCCAAGTGTAATACCGTGGCATCTCCGAGTAAAGTAAAGTTTGTGCAAACGGATCGCTTTGCAGATAGCAAAAAAACTTGTCAATGTTGTCGCTGGAGGTATTTCAGCACGTTGAACATTATTTGCCGCAGTGAAATATACTCGTTGGCCATTCTCCAGATGCACTGCTAAATGTGCAACAGTGGGATAAATAGGACATGAGAAATACGCCAAACCGCCTCATTGCAATTCACATATCGCCCAACTTGATAACGCGTAATTTTGTCGTTGCAATTGGATGCTAAAAAGAGCCATATCGCTGCCTTTCGTGACATATTTGCAATGTGTCTTAAATGATTTGGAAAGAATTGGCAGAGCCCAACTGGTGTCAATCACAAAATCGTTTCCTTTTACTTTCTTTGTAATAGTTTTACCGTTGTCATTGGGCCATCAACGCCGATACAGTGGATAACCGTCATTGCCAGTGATATTTTTCGCCGTCAACTTTCGTGGATAATGTTTGGAACACTTGCCGTTGACCATGCACGGAGATTGGGGGTTGATGGGGCCACACGGTCCATGAATCATATATGTAATTACAACATCATGTAGTTCTTGATCTGTTTCGGGATCAGGGATCTCAGCACTTTTAATATCATCTTTCTGGTCTGGTCGAAATTTTTCAACTAACTAAATAAGAATGTGTGCATATATATCCAGCATTGGGTATCTCCGAACACGTATTGCCTAACAATATATATAATCAGCAAACGAATTTTTTGCCTAAACACACACAATTCACAAAATATTATCCTTAGTAGCGCGTCAATAACGTTATAAACATGTTTTGTTTGTTTCTTTGATAATTACTGAAAATTGCTGATAAAGCGGGAATAGAATAGCTGAGCCTATCGCATCTTTCATGATGGGAAGCTATTACCAAGAAAAACTTCACAAACAGTTCAGTTTATAATGGCTTCATTTTTTTGTGGCCTTATCCGCCACTTGTAAATATTTTTTTTTATTTTATTAAATGTTTGTTGTGCTTACAAAACAATGTATAGAAAAAAATTGCGTTAATGATTCGCTAACTGACAGACAGATTCATCATTGCATAAACTAAATGCAAAGGGCAAGACTTCAAATATGTATTGGTTAATCTTGTAGCTTCTGAGCTAAAAAAGATAGAACTGTAATTTTATTTACGCTCGAGAGGTTTCAAGGTTATGAATGCATTTTTCGTACTTTTTTTGAAATATTTGACCATTAGGGGCAACATAGAGTAAAAACCATATTTAAAAACTGCTTATATCCATTTTGTACCTTCGGAACTGAAAAAGATAAAAAGGGGCTCAAATTATATTTTGATATTGCGTTCGACAGGTCTCGAAAAAATATGATTATAAAATTTTGATAATTTTGATCCTAAGGGGTAAAAAGGGATAAACATTTTATTGGTAATTTTTAAGTTATTTTTGTTACTTTTAAACTAATAATTTAAATTGCGTTCAACTGGTTTAAGAAAAATATGAACACGTTTTTTGAAGTTTTTTACAGTTATTGAGACTTATATAAGAAAGTATTTTTGTTGTACGGGAGATGCCATGACCATTATTCCCTTTTCTCTTAAGTATACTCACCACAATTACGTATATTAGCAAACATAAACATCCATAGGCAATTTTGAGACTCTAGCTTTAAGAATTATTGAAGAAAATGTAAAAAAATCAAATTGTACGGGAGGTGTCATACCAAAAAGTTTGGAGACCTTAGCTGTCACAGTTAATGAGATACACATATAAATATTTCCATGCTATTAGAGGTTCCACACCCATAGTTCACTTACTGCCTATACTAATCTTAGTTATGCATATAAGCATAATAAATACCCATATTAAATTTGGAGATTTCAGCTGTTGCATTTATTGACATATATATGTAAGAGATTCTTTCTAGTAAAGGAGGTGGGTGCCACCCCTATTGTTATCTTTACGCCCAAACTCAGCTTAATTGTAAACATCAACATTGTAAGCACCTGCACAAAATTTTGAGACTTTAACCTTACAAAGCTGAGTTATGTATATTACTATTATAAACATCTTTACAAAGTTTTGAGAGTTCAACTGTTACTGTTGTAGAAATATATACAAAAAAATATTTTCGTTGTATAGGAGGTACCACTCCTATTTATTTTTTCCCGCCCATAAAAAGCTCAATTATGCATATTAGCGCTGTAAACATACGTACGAAGTTCGGAGACTTCAGCTGTTACAGTTGTTGAGATATATACAAAAAACTATTTTCGTTGTATGGCAGGTGCCACGCCTATTTATTTTTTCCCGCCCATAAAAAGCTCAATTATGCATATTAGCACTATTAACATCCGTACAAAGTTTGAAGACTTAAGCTGTTACAGTTGTTGAAATATATACAAAGAACTATTTTCGTTGTATGGGAGGTGCCACGCCTATTTTTTTTCCCGCCCATAAAAAGCTCAATTATGCATATTAGCGCTGTAAACATACGTACGAAGTTCGGAGACTTCAGCTGTTACAGTTGTTGAGATATATACAAAAAACTATTTTCGTTGTATGGCAGGTGCCACGCCTATTTATTTTTTCCCGCCCATAAAAAACTTAATTATGCATATTAGCACTATAAACATACGTACGAAGTTCGGAGACTTCAGCTAGTACAGTTGTTGAAATATATACAAAAAACTATTTTCGTTGTATGGGAGGTGCCCCGCCTATTTATTTTTTCCCGCCCATAAAAAGCTCAATTATGCATATTAGCGCTGTAAACATACGTACGAAGTTCGGAGACTTCAGCTGTTACAGTTGTTGAGATATATACAAAAAACTATTTTCGTTGTATGGCAGGTGCCACTCCTATTTATTTTTTCCCGCCCATAAAAAGCTCAATTATGCATATTAGCGCTGTAAACATACGTACGAAGTTCGGAGACTTCAGCTGTTACAGTTGTTGAGATATATACAAAAAACTATTTTCGTTGTATGGCAGGTGCCACGCCTATTTATTTTTTCCCGCCCATAAAAAGCTCAATTATGCATATTAGCGCTGTAAACATACGTACGAAGTTCGGAGACTTCAGCTGTTACAGTTGTTGAGATATATACAAAAAACTATTTTCGTTGTATGGCAGGTACCACTCCTATTTATTTTTTCCCGCCCATAAAAAGCTCAATTATGCATATTAGCGCTGTAAACATACGTACGAAGTTCGGAGACTTCAGCTGTTACAGTTGTTGAGATATATACAAAAAACTATTTTCGTTGTATGGCAGGTGCCACGCCTATTTATTTTTTCCCGCCCATAAAAAGCTCAATTATGCATATTAGCACTATTAACATCCGTACAAAGTTTGAAGACTTAAGCTGTTACAGTTGTTGAAATATATACAAAGAACTATTTTCGTTGTATGGGAGGTGCCACGCCTATTTTTTTTCCCGCCCATAAAAAGCTCAATTATGCATATTAGCGCTGTAAACATACGTACGAAGTTCGGAGACTTCAGCTGTTACAGTTGTTGAGATATATACAAAAAACTATTTTCGTTGTATGGCAGGTGCCACGCCTATTTATTTTTTCCCGCCCATAAAAAACTTAATTATGCATATTAGCACTATAAACATACGTACCAATTTCGGAGACTTCAGCTAGTACAGTTGTTGAAATATATACAAAAAACTATTTTCGTTGTATGGGAGGTGCCCCGCCTATTTATTTTTTCCCGCCCATAAAAAGTTTAATTATGCATATTACCACTATAAACATACGTACGAAGTTCGGAGACTTCAGCTGTTACAGTTGTTGAGATATATACAAAAAACTATTTTCGTTGTATGGCAGGTGCCACGCCTATTTATTTTTTCCCGTCCATAAAAAACTTAATTATGCATATTAGCACTATAAACATACGTACGAAGTTCGGAGACTTCAGCTGTTACAGTTGTTGAAATACATACAAAAAACTATTTTCGTTGTATGGGAGGTGCCACGCCTATTTATTTTTTCCCGCCCATAAAAAGCTCATTTATGCATATTAGCACTATAAACATCCGTACGAAGTTTGGAGACTTCAGCTATTACAGTTGTTGAAATATATACAAAAAACTATTTTCGTTGTATGGGAGGTGCCACGCCTATTTATTTTTTTCCGCCCATAAAAAGCTTAATTATGCATATTAGACCTATAAACATGCGTACGAAGTTCGGAGACTTCAGCTGTTACAGTTGTTGAAATATATACAAAAAACTATTTTGTTTGTATGGGAGGTGCCACGCCTATTTATTTTTTCCCGCCCATAAAAAGCTCAATTATGCATATTAGCACTAAAAGCACCCGTACGAAGTTTCGAGACTTCAGCTGTTACAGTTGCTGAAACATATACAAAAAACTATTTTCGTTGTATGGGAGGTGCCACGCCCATTTATTTGTTTCCGCCCATACACAACTCAATTATGAACATCAATAAATAATTTAGTTGTACCAAATTTGGAGACTTCAGCTATAATAGGTATTGAGATATATGAAAAAAACTGTTCAATTTGTATGGGAGGTGCCACGCCCAGTCGGAATTTCCAAAAACAAATAAGCCTAAAACGCATTCCCAGATATCGGGTATGACCTTTTTTCAAGTTTCATTAAAATCGGTCCAGCCGTTCTTGAGTTATAAGCGGTGTCACTAACAAAAAAAAAATTGTTCTTTTATATATAAGATTAATTTTTTTTAATTTTCACACTTCTAAAAAGATCAGTTTAATTTAAGTTGTAATTTTTTTAAACTGTAAATAAACATTTTAGAAGATGTGTACATTGTTAATTGAGACAACAGCAAACACACTTCTTCTGTATATGTACATACATATGTAAATATGTACATACATACCTTTGTACGTAAATTCTTATGTATGTGCGTATTTATTTTAGAGGTGTTAAATGCAATCAGAATATGGCAAACGATATTAAAGTTTGTTCTTTTAAAATGCTTCATGTATAATGAATGCAGTTTAGTAAAATTTCACACCTAATTGTTTCAACCAAATAAAGTCCCAGTATATTGTCATCTGAAATGCTAAAGTCCTATTTTCACTTTTTATACATTTAATTACGGCCTTGCCGAATGTAGCGATATCCGCCTATCCGTTAATTTGTTGAAATTAAGTTTCTAAAGTCCCTTGATATTTCTTGGACCTGGTTGTAGTATCAAAACATCAGGCATACTTGCAAAAATTTTGCTACTGAAATTCATCAAAATTTTCCGATAACTAACAGAGATATAAGCCAACAATTACGACTACCTCTGTTTATTTCTCTAGAGTTTGTACATAAAAATCTCTACAACTATCCCGGAGTTGCCTTTATTAATTATTCTTCACGAACATTTGTGGGGAACATACTTACACCCCATCTCCGCCCTCTGTTAGGTTGCCATACAAAGCTTATTTTTTTAAGTCGCTCCCACAGCCTCCAGGGTTCTCCTACAAATGTCAAGTACTATAAAACAGAAATGTTAAAGAGAGCTACATATAAAAACGAAGAACAAATATTAAAATAAATTTTTTAGTACCGGCGCGGAGAGAGACCTGTAAAAATGTTCACTCCTGCAAGAAAGTCATTCCACTACCTGATAAAGCTTTCAATACCTTCTTGCAGAACCGTTCACGAAGAAGCTTCCAACGGTGTTCAGTTTTTAATTCACACCAATTAAAAAAATTATTTAAAAATAACTTATTAATTTTTACCACTTGCCACTTTTTTTTGCACTTGACGATTTTTACTTAACATTTTTATTGTAGTAAAAAGAGTCTGTTTTTTCTACATTTTTTCAATCAATTTTTGGTTCACAGGGAACTACCGTTCGCACTTCAAACGTGAAAGCCCCTTTAGCAGGTGATGTTAAGAGCAAAACCAAATTCAGCTGAAGAAACAAGTGCAAAATCAGTGTATAGTTTTAATTTAAATTTTTCAGATTTCATTGACATCAAATGTATTGCATCGAACAAAACTAATTCCTTTTTAGTAGATTTCCAGACTGATATATCAATTCTAAAAGTTTCTTGCTTAAAATATAATTTGGAAATAAATGAACAGAATACAGTAAACATTGTTGATACAACAGCAAATACTACATGGTCGTTAGGTAAAATTGATACAAAAATAATAGTTTCAAACTGCTCGATACCGCAAGTCTTTCATATTGTTTCAGACAATTGTAATATTCCGTCGAATGGAATATTAGTAAAAGATTTTTTGAAGGCTAATAAGTGCCAGATTGATTACAATACTTTGACTGTTTCTTTTTTCGCTCCTCATATAAACAAAAGAATAATAATTCTATTTTACATGGCCTAAATGCAAACTCTTTTTTTTTTTGTTCCACCAAGGAGTGGAGTTTTCAATTTTAGTTAACTGATGTCAGTGAACCAGTGTTTGTAGATTGTCAAGAGGTTAAGAGGAGAGTACGCTGATATTTTTACACTTAAAAACGATAAAATGACTACAAACAATTTTATGAGCAAAAATTAAGCCTTAAATTAATTACGTTAAAATTGTCAAAAATTAAATTTTTATACTTTTTAACATTGAATTGATTCAGCATTATGCATAATTATCATCAAGTTAATATTATTTTAAACGCTTACGCATAAAAAAACAAAAAAAAATTGGTTAAATTCTATATAGGTGATGCAATGTGATTTAATTGTTTTTTAAATATCCAGCGCTTTGTTTTTAAGCATTTAGAAATTTTCTTATATCAACTTATGGCAAAACTGATATACCTTTGAAAAAATTTAAAAAAAACCAGATACACAATTTTAATAGAAAAAAAAACTACATTAATGTGCAGTGGACAAATGCAATCAAAGTACATAAAGAATTCCTCCTTTATATAAGGTTTTTAAACCTTCTTAACATCCGATTGAAAGAAACGCTATTTAAGAGATGTTATAACAGACATAAATTTTAAACTTTAAATAATTTTTGAAAGCCGCTAGCACCCGCAACTTTAATAAAAAAACTGGTCAGTTGTTTTTGGTTTATTTCAAAACAAAGTTAAAAAAATTGAGTTTAATTTTTCGGTAAACTTTTTATATCATTAAACTTTTAAGCTTTTTATAAGCGCTGATTGTCAGTATTGTCACAAGGGATCCGTTTTATTGAATAAATAATTCTTTGCAAGCCTTTTACAATAGCGTTCACAACAAATTTTTATATTTAAAACTTGTGTTAACAAACTTTACATATATAAGCTAATTTTTTATTTTATAAAGCTTTGGTTTGTTTGTAAAAGAAAAACGAAAGTGTTCACGTAAATTACTTTAAAAACTTTAACATGAAAATGCACCATAAAATACGTACATAGAAACTTTAAAAGAAAATAAATAATAGTTTAATGAAAAATATTCA
Organism: Melanophora roralis; assembly: GCA_963583895.1. Taxonomy (NCBI): domain Eukaryota; kingdom Metazoa; phylum Arthropoda; class Insecta; order Diptera; family Rhinophoridae; genus Melanophora; species Melanophora roralis. The sequence continues at coordinate 84,424,381 of OY757187.1, read as the reverse complement.
TTATGTAAATCTGGAAATAGTTACAGAACAGTTTTTGATTTCCCCTCTCTGAACTTACAGTTTTAAATTCAAAATGAGTAAAAACTTATACCTACTTATTTTAGCTGTTATTTGTACAAAAAAGTATCCTAAGAAAAAAAAATTATACTACGGTAGCACTGGTTTTTACATAGTTGCATTTACTCAGATTTAATCGTAAGCAACCGTTAACTTGTTCAATTCAATCATGTGAGTAAAACTCATATAATCATCTAAGTTCCAAAAAATTAAATCATGCGTGGACCAATCGAAGCTGATTTTTTTAAGGCAGATTTTTGTTCAACTCACTCAAACCGCCTAAAATTTAATAATCAGATTAAATCAAGAAAAAACGTGGTTATGGCAATTATTGCCGTGGCAACGTGTCAAATTCTATTGCCAACACCAGATATTAACGTGTCTACTGTATAAATATGTATTAAAATACATATTTAGCAATAAGTATTATAATACATTGCTGAGCAATAATCTTTTAACACAAGCTGTCAAATTCATACATGTGTTTGTGCAAAAAGAAAACAAACAGCAACGACACAAAACAAATCAAAGAAATTAACAAAAAAAGTGAAGAAATTGCAAAAATACAATTAATATTAGTGGTTTTGGTGATATTTATATACATTTTCATGTGAAATTTGTTTATTAAAATGAAATAGTAAGTGCAACATTTGTCCGCAAATTTCTTAAATTTATGTTTAAAGACATTTACGTTTTCCCATCCTCTTAAACATTAGCAATTTGACGCAACAATTCTGCCAGCGTTATTGATTGTATTAAGACATATCAGATTGCGTGTCTGGTCGGGGCGTAAAGTGGTTTCACACGATATGTATTTTACAAATGATTTGTCAAATTTTGCAGTGCGGAATCGTTATATACCGTGTGAACGCGCTTAAACATTGCATGTGTCAAATACATATGTAAAAGTCATATGACAAATTTGTAATTAGAGCGTGCTCTATTTTTATCTGACAAAGCATGTGTCATCAGCTGCTTTTAGAATAACAACAAGGAAAAGTAAGTTGTTTATTTTGGTTTGGAGGTTATGTCAGATGTAATTACATATGCACGTGTGAAAGCAAATATTTAAAGACCGTCTGTAAAATGACAATTTTGACAGACATACGCAAATATATGTGGATTGCAAAAGTGACAAGTTTTGTGTAAAATACATATCATCTGAAATCACTTTTATTAATGGTTCGCAACCCATCCATTGCTGAAAATATATGGTTCGCAAGTTGATTGACCAGCGCCCAAAAAATTTAGTAATATTAGAAAATTTTTTTGTTAAAAAATAACTAATGAAAAACTTTTATGCGTTAGTGTCGCAAGCTGTTATAGGTGTATAATATTACCTACAACCTAATATAGCGCTTTTTCTTATATCTGCACCTTCTAGTAGTAAGTTATATTCTTTCTTAATTTGTATTATTTCACAAGAATTTGTGTATGTATGTGTGTTGGTTAGTTTAATTTAAAAAATTTCTTTTTCCAGCGTTGCTTGGGCATGGAAAAATTTTGGATTGTGATTATACTTCAATACAGACCTACGATAAAAATCTAAAACGTGTACATGCTCCGGTAAATTTTGGAAGCTTCAACTCTTCCCCTTTTGTTTGTAGCAACTGGGTTGGACTCCCTACAAAGCAAATGGTTCGAACACACTTTGACCACATGCATCATTACCACCTAATGGGACAACAAGGTAAGTTTGAAAATTTTACCACTTGTATATTGTACATAATATTCAAAAACTTATGTATGTATATTTAAAGGCCGTACGCTCCTCAATGAGTATTGAATTTTGAGTATCGATTTTTTGTCTTATATTGGGCACTCAATACGTAAACTGATCGCTCAAAGCTTTTAAAGTTGAATTTTTGTAGCAGGACTAGACAATTTAACGGCTAAAATTCAGCCTTTTATAAAAATATGACCACTTGCATATATGTGTGTATGTCGGTATGTAACAGAGAATAGCAAAATCAGATTTTCTCTTGATTTAATCTGATGCTAAAATTTTAAGTGATTAGAATGAGTTGAATAAAAATCTGCCTTGAATAAAATCAGCTTCATTTGGTCAAAGCATGAATTTATTCATTGTGAATTTATTCATTGTGTGAGTTTTACTCACATGATTGAATTTAACAAATAAACGGTTGCTAGTGAATAAATCAGAGTAAACAAAACTGTGAAAGAAGGAGAGTTGCCGTTGTATAAGTTTTGAACGACACATATATTTAGCAAATTTTTAAGGATACTTTTTTATACAAATAACAGCTAAAATAAGTAGCTATAATTTTTTACTCATTTTGAATTGAAAACTGTAAGTTCAGAAAGGATAAATTATAAACTTTTTTTTTAACTATTTCCAGAATTACATAATGAATTTTTTTATTTAATTATTATTAATTCTCTTTTAAAGTTTCTACGTATTTTATGATTTTTTAAAATGTTTAAAGTCATCGACGTGAACGCTTTCTGTTTATTTTAAAAACAAACCAAAGCTATGCATATAAAATAAAAATTAACCTTTTAAAAAGTTTGTTAATACAAGCAGTGACAACTCGATCGATCGAGTAGAATTTCGACTCGAGTTGAATGCCGTAATTTGCCCGCTGGTTTTTTTTTTTTGTACTTTTGTCAAAGCTTTATCAGTGTTGCTCTAAGTTGATATTACAAAATGTTTAATTGTTTAAAAACATATTTGGAAAACAATTAAATCACATTACATCAGCTAACTAAAATTTTACACATAAAAATAAGTGTTTTTATATGCATAAACGCTTAAAATACTATTAACTTGACGTTAATTATGCATAATGGTGAATCAATTTAATATTAAAAAGTATAAATATTTAATTTTTGACAATTTTAACACAATTATTCAATCATTTTTAGCCAAAAGAGAAGTTTTTACTAACACTTAGCACTGTTTTTGAAACCTTTAGTGCCAAACAAGAAATATGACAAGAACTATGGCAAGCCGTCGTTATACACTGCTGGCAATGTTAAGGGCTAACTATAATGTGCTTTAGCTTACTTAAGCAAAAGTGCGAATACACATGTTTAAATGTGTATAACTATAATGTTCTTAAGCAACTTTTCGTTAAGTTTCGTCAAGACACATTTGATTAAGCAAAAAGCGAACCTGGTCGTACTTTGATTAATGGATCAGCTGTGTATACATGAGTTGGGCGCACAGTTGCACTTTTAAGTACACTTTTATTTATGAAAAAAACATTTTTTATTTATTAACTTTTATAATATAATTTTATTATCTATTTGCTAATGGATTAATATTTTTAAATTGTAGATGTTACTTAAATAACATTTTGCGAAAAACAATCCATATATTTGGAATATGAAAGTAAAACAGTTTTTGCAAAAGTACAAATATTTGCAACTGAGTTCTGTAAATATTTAAGTTCAAAAAGTACAATATAGCCACTCAAAAGTCTCCAATAAATTGCTTAAGCATTTGACACGCTTTTCGTTGATATTTGACATTAGCTTTAGTTTGTTTAAGCACAATATAGTTAGGCCTTTAAAGAGAAACGACTACGTGACCTAACGTTAAACCATGAGCATGGCGCCATTTTTTTGTCTGTTATTCTCATTAAAAGCAACATCCCTTAAATGCTAGAATTTTTTGTTCAGTTTCATTCACTGATGCTGATACGATTGAATTTATGTTGATTTTTTTGAACGTTGAATAAAATCAAAAATCCAACAACAACAGATTGAATGAAATGATTTTAAATCATGCATTGGTTTATGTCATGTGATACGTTTGAACAAAATAGCCAAACTGAATAGGTTTTCGTATCATGATTAAATCATGAGCAAATTTTATTCTGAGTAAGCCAGTCTCTGGTATGTAACTTCACAAAATTACATCAACTTCAATTGAATAGATAAACGACGAATGCGAAAAAAACGGTTTCTTATTTACGGTATGCATACCTTAAAAAAAATCAGCAAGGAATTGATTATGTACAGTTAATGCGTCTTTAATCCAAATTCGTATTTAATTTTTTTTGGTATCTCGTTTAATTTGAAAGATATTAGGCTCCCAACTTTTCTAATATCCACAACTTCACAGTTTGTTATACATACATATATTGTTTTGCTTAATTATCAAGCAACGCGAATTAGGTGTCCCGAAAAAGAAGCGATATTGAATAGAAATTAATGAGATTTAAAATTAAAAAGCTCGTAAACGCATTGAGTTTTATCGAGTAACCAAATTAAAGCTACGTATCTTGCCTTAGAACTCAAAAGGCCGCAATCGACAACAAACCCACAATGCATTTTAAGTTAACTATAATGTAAACAGGAAATAAATAAAAATTAATACTAACCCACTTGTGTATGTTGGACTTTTAAGTAGATTTGTGTAGTTCTTAAACGAACTAGTTCAATTGAACTATTCGCCTAACTGAGCTAAGTGAACGATTCACTATACTGAGCACTTTTGGCTCCGTAGTTCATCGTTCATGCTTCATTTGAGTTATTTTATTTTTGTTCACCCTCAGTAGCATGTCATATAAAATTTGTTTATCGTATAATATCACGTTTTAAATAAGTTTTCATACACATACTGTTGCGTATAATATTGATATCTCGTTTGTGCTTGGTGCACATTCTCAGTGAGAATGCTTTAGCTATTTAAGAGACATATTTTTGGAAAATAATTTTCTGCTGTAAGTCTAGTGATTTTTTTCCGAAAAAAATTACTATTTTTTATTACTTATAATGAAAAACATTAACAATGAAAAACTTTAGCTTTTTTATAAATAAAAGCATTGATATTTTATTCAAATTGTTGCGACAATATAATATGTGTGTTCTTTGATGTATTTTTCAAAGAAAGTTGTCAAGTAAGGCCTTAATATAGATAAAATAATTGTTAAAAATATAACCATAAAAATTATAATTTTATTATACATGTGTTTAAGCGCTTTGCGTTTAAATTGCAGATAAAATTTTTTGTCAAATTGTATAAAATCTCTCGACTCATAAAAAAAATCATTCTTATATAAAACAAGTAAGAGCGCTATATTCGACTGTGCCGAATCTTATATACCCTTCACATTGACCTTTCGCAATCCCAAACTTTTTTTTCTTTGTAACCATTTTTTTACTTATGAAATATGTATTTCTAATTTTTAAATTGGGGTCGGTGTCATTTTTTAACGCTGCACGGGTGACTGGGAAGTTGTAGGGGCTTTTATCCTAATTTTTACAAATTTTGTATGGCAACCCACTTAGAGGGTGGAGATACGGGGTAAGTATATTCTAGGAATATGTTTTGGAGGGGAAACTAATGGGGGTCGGTCGTACACTTTATTGCTCTAAGGCAAATTCTGAAGAAGTTGTGGGCATTTTCATATCATTTTTGTAAATTTTGTATGGCAACCCCATTAGGGCGTGGAGATAGGGAGTAAGTATATTCTAGGAACATGTTTGGGAGGGCAAACTAATGGGGGTCGGTCGTACACTTTATTGCTCTAAGGCCAACTCTAAAGGAGTTGTGGGCATTTTTACATCATTTTTGTAAATTTTGTATGGCAACCCCCTTAGGGCTTGGAGATAGGGGGTAAGTATGTTCTAGGAATATGTTTGGGAGAAGAAACTAATAGGGGTCGGTCGTACATTTTATTGCTCTAAGGCCAACTCTGAAGGAGTTGTGGGCATTTTCATATCCTTTTTGTAAATTTTGTATGGCAACCCCCTTAGGGCGTGGAGATAGGGGTAAGTATGTTTTAGGAATATGTTTGGGAGAACAAACTAGTAGGGGTCGGTCGTACACTTTATTGCTCTAAGGCCAACTCTGAAGAAGTTGTGGGCATTTTTACATCATTTTTGTAAATTTTGTATGGCAACCCCCTTAGGGCGTGGAGATAGAGGGTAAGTATATTCTAGGAATATGTTTGGGAGGACAAACAGATGGGGGTCGATCGTACACTTTATTGCTCTAGGAACGACTCTGAAGAAGTTGTGGGCATTTTCTTATCATTTTTGTAAATTTTTAATGGCAACCCTATTAGGGCATGGAGATAGGGGGTAAGTATATTCTAGGAAGATGTTTGGGAGGGCAAACTAATGGGGTTCGGTCGTACACTTTATTGCTCTGAAGAAGTTGTGTGCATTTTCATATTATTTTTGTAAATTTTGTATGGCAACCCCCTTAGGGCGTGGAGATAGGGCGTAAGTATGTTCTAGGAATATGTTTGGGAGAAGAAATTAATGGGGGTCGGTCCTACACTTTATTGCTCTAAAGCCAACTCTAAAGAAGTTGTGGGCTTTTTTATATCATTTTTGTAAATTTTGTATGGCAACCCCCTCAGGGCGTGGAGATAGGGGGTAAGTATATTTTAGGAATATGTTTGGGAGGCAAAACTAATGGGGGTCGGTCGTACACTTTATTGCCCTAAGGCCAACATTGAAGAAGTTGTTGGCATTTTTACATCATTTTTGTAAATTTTGTATGGCAACCCCCTTAAGGCGTAGAGATAGGAGGTAAGTATGCTCTAGGAATACTTTTGGGAGGAAAAACTAATAGGGGTCTGCGATACATTTTTTTCCTCTACGGGCGACTCCGGGGAAGTTGTAGCGGTTTTTACCTTATTTTTTAAAATTTTGTATGGCAACCATGTCAGGGGCTGGAGATAGAGAGTAAGTATGAAGTATGTTCCACAAAAATGTTTAGCTGGAAAAAATAATTTGGGTCGGTCTTACATTTTACCTTTGTAGGAGAACCCTGGAAGCCGTAGGAGCGATTTTAAAAATGTTTAAATTAAGCTTTGTATGGCAACGCTGTTATATGTATGAACACTTATACTAATAAAATTTTTTTTTTTGGTGTGTTTAAATAATATCATCATGACTGATTCTGTTTTTTTCTTTTTTTGTTGTTTTTTTATTATTACATGTGAAAGTATGTTTTTTGTTGTTGTTGTTGTAGACTCAAAAAAAACGAGGTAGTCTTGGTTTTTTGCTTATATCTCGGTCATTTATCGCGCGATTTTGCTGAATTTCAATACCGATTTTTTCGCGACTATCCGTGACAGTTTGATACCACATTCGTGTCTATGCGATATCGGGGGGCTTCAGAAAGTTGATTTCAACCATAACACGGACAGACGGACATCCCTAAATCGGCTTCCCTATCTATAAGGATCCAGAATATATATACTTTATGGGGTCCCAAATGGATAATAAAGGAATTACAAACGGAATGACAAACTTATATATACCCTTATCACTTATGTGAAGGGTATAATAAAATTGCATTTGAACTAGTAAATATAGTAGTAGTACTAAAATATAAACTATTAAATTCAGAAAATAAAACTAGTTTGTCTGAAAGCAAAAAAAAAAAAAACAATCAAAAAGCTGAAAGATGTATTTAAGAATATCATATAACATCCATACCTCTAAAAGATTTATTTCACACAAACCGTATTGAGCTGCAGAGCTTAAACTGAACTATTGAACTAAAATTGCGACCTAGTTCAGTAAAGTGAACTGAACTAGAAAGAGCGCTTACCTTAAAGAGCTGATAAGCCCAACTCTACTTTTAAGAAGAGCTGTAGTGCGATTCAGTAACTTATTTTACCGATATTCGTATCGTTAAAATAAGTTGACAATAAATATAGTGATTTGCGATTTAGTGAAAGTCAGCTGTTATTGTTGAGTAAACAACAAAAAACTTTTTTGTGATTTTTACAATCGTTATACTTGTTAATTTAATTTAACGATAATAATTTTTGTGTTGTTAGTTAAATCGACAAAAAGTTAAAATTTGTTTAACAACCAATTTTTTTTAAATAAAATACATATAAACATCAACTTCTCTACTATCGTTAAAAACGTCTTAGTGAATCCCTTAACCGTAGCAGCAAACGACAATTTCTGTCGATAAATAAATATAATGATTATTGAATTGTTAAACGTTACTGAATCGCACTACTGGTTAGAGTTACATATGTATGTGCTGTTTAAAGAATAAAAACAAAACACCTCTAAGGCGTTTCGCCTTTCGTGTTCTTCTTCAAACAGTACATTAATTTGGTTACTGAGAAATAAAAGTCAGCTTAATAAAAGAAGCTTTCTGCTTCTTCTGAAAACAACTTTAAACAGTTTTCTTAAGAAATTTTAGATTATAGGGGACAATAAAGTCTAAGAAATAATTAAATTTATTAACTTTTTTTTTATCTCATAGGAAAACGGTTTCGCAAACAAGGAATAGACCGAAAGCCGCGACAGGCCTATAGTGCAAAGCAACTTGAAAGACTTGAAAATGAATTTAAACAAGACAAGTATTTGAGTGTAAGCAAACGAATGGAATTATCGAAGTCATTAAACTTAACGGAGGTACAAATAAAGACTTGGTTTCAAAATAGACGAACAAAGTGGAAAAAGCAATTAACGTCTCGTTTAAAAATCGCTCAACGCCAAAGTACATACGAAAATGACGTTTATTTAACAAACGTGATAAATGAAACCAGTTTAGGAATGCAGCCTGGCCCAGTAGGCCCCCCCTCTGCTACCACCGTTGCAGCAATATTTTCACCCTTTTACGCATCAGCATTTTGTATCGCCAACAATTTACTTTTTCCCAAGAATCTAAATGCGGCCAACAATTATAATCCAGTTGATTCTTCTTCGCTAAATCCTACTCTTCTAACTAAAGATGACATACATCCATCGTCCCTTACTGCACACACAAGTCCATTATAATGATAATTTTGTACAAATGTCTTAAGTTTGTTATTGTTAAAAACCTCTTAATTTTACGATGTGTGCATGTAGTTTGTAAGTATGTATTCTATGTATGTAAAAATTAATATAAAATTTAGTTTCCTTTTATATTTTATCAGGCTAATTGGTTCAAGTTTTATTGTGATAAGATTTTTGTTGAAGAAAATAATTTGAAAAAGTTTAGTTTCCCCGACACTAGCCGAGTGGAATGCATTTTCAGAGCCCGCTACAACTCCTCATCAGCACTCTTTGTTCGGTACTGAGCATTGGTAGTAAATATCTTCTATTTAACCCAAGTGTTATGCATTAAACACATTCAAGCTACAAGAACACAGGAACACACGAACACAAAAGTTTCTTGCTAAATTTGTGTCCGACTGGCTGCTACTGAAATATTTACTAGACTACCACTACAAAATAAACATATGAGCAATATGACTTTCTGTGGTGCCACCTAAAGTCTTTTTGTACTGTTTAAGCACTGTTGCCAGCTTTTTTCTCAAAAATATAGCTAAATTACAGTAAAAAAACGCTAAAAAATAGCTAAAATTAATATAATTAATTGTTAAAAATTTTAGCTATAAATATCCAAAAGGTCGTTTGTTAAACTTTCTGGCCACACTATTGCAAAAACGGTGTATCTTGTTATTTTGCAACAGTTTAAACAATGGAAACAGTTTAAATCTCTTCTTTATATTTAAAAAAAAAAAAAAAACCAAAGTAGTGTGGCATCTGAAAGAATTGGATTTATTCGAAAATCAGGTCACGAAAGAATTAAAACACTTAAAAAAATAATGTATGTATGTATATAATTTATCCCCCATATTTAAAATTATTATTGAAGGTTTATTGAGGGCTAATTTGACATACATATTTCTATGGAATAATTGTCAAATAAGCCATAAATAAATATATCACAATTATTATGAATGCAGGCGTCAGTGCTTTACACATTAGAAAAAAAAGTAAATTAAAAGACTCTCTAGTCTTTGGCATGAAAAATTTAGTTAAATTTGTTAACTATCTGTTAATATAATTCATATTAAAAAGGAAAAACAATGTTAGATGTTATAGTTTGTTTGATTAAAAATCTGAAGGCAATCTTCTACATCTGAATTTTCATAGGTCAAATTGGTACCCACTTTAAGTAGTATTGATATCGGTACTTCATAGTTCCATCAGTTATTAATTTTTCCTGGTAAAATTCACGCACACCACTTATGTAAATTAAAACTGATATGCATAAACATGCAAACCTAGATACATAATTGGTTTTAAGAATACGTACATATGTAAGTGTATGTTTAAAAATACCGTTATTCGAGTTTTACCTAGCAACATTTATTTAAAAGATGTATTTGTAATACCGCTTATTTGCTATGAAAACTTTTAGTATTCCTAGTGCCAAACTCAGTATATCAAAAAAGCAAGACACAAAAACACCTTGTCTGTGAATTAAAAAAGCTATAACAATGTTGACAAGTAATAACGTTTAAGTAATATTGAAACTGGACTTTAAAAAATCGCTAGATTTTCCGCTAATAGCTAAATCAGATATTTTATAGCAAGGTGTATAGAAAAAACGCTAGATTTGACGAGAAAATAGCTAAATTGGCAACAGTGTGTTTAAGCTATATTTTTTGCATCTTACCGTACTGGCAGCACTAATCTGTTATCTGTCGCGTATAAAAATAGAAATTAGTTTAATTTCGACCACGCCACAAAATTAGCATTGACAGCAACCCGTAGTTGTGTTGCATTGTAGCAATTAAAAAATTATTCTCATAAGCACACGTGTATTCTATTTTTGGCTGGTTGTGTTCGGTAGCCTGTAGCGAGGAATGTATTTAATGCTTTAATTGAAATTTGAGTACGGAAAAACTAATTTGTATTTTACACATACTCTCATTAACAATTGTTAATTCTTGGGTTAAACCGAAATTTACGGCCTGCCACTCGGCTAGTGTCGGGAAACTAAACTTTTTCAAATTATTTTCTTCAACAAAAATCTTATCACAGAATGGCCTAAAATATGAAATCCAAAATCCGGATCGCGTGATCGCTTGATAAATATTGAAAGTGTAGCATTTTCATGATATTAAATCATGATACTTCAGTAAAAAGTTTTAAATAGAAGAAATAAAATACGCAGTGGAAAAATTAAACAAATGAAAAGTAAAGCAATTGACAAAATTTGTGTTAAGTTTATTGTAATAAAGGGTAATGGCAGAAGACAGTGAAAGCGATTGTGTTCTGCCGGTGGAATCGGAATTAACACCCACAGCACAAAAACAACGTAAATACTGACGTGATAAATATTTAACATGTAGCATACGAGCGCACAGTGTTCGGTTTTAAAAATTAGCACGACAAAAATAAGAAAATAAAGTTAACTAAAAATTTAAATTGTCCACACTGTTTGCAAGCGAAGGTCCAGACTAGCTTAAAATTTAATGATTCGTGAATATCTTTCACGTTGTATTCTTACAACGGTACTCTGAATGACATGTTAAAAGAAAACAAATAAAAACACAAAAATATTGCGCATATTTTCTGCAAATTTAAAAGTAAATAGAAGGCGTTGTAGAAGCGATATTAAAAAATTCAATTGTTGTAACTTTTAAAACTAACACACAAAAACACTTTATTTTCTGATAAATGGTAGGTTTTTTATTAAGTGTTGAGCTAAGTAAGTTTTTTTTACAATTTTTAACAAACCAACTAACTTTGTTAGACGAAATCTTTTGTATATTCTTGTTGAATTGTTTATAAAGGTCTTCGAATTCTATAGTAAATAATGAAGGTGTACTATAGACATACATTTTACCACTCATTTGCCCATCCTTTTGAAAAATTTTACCAAAAACAGAACTCATTGCAGACATTGTTGTGATATTATTTCCGTTGAACCAACCCTTCTTAAGATCATGCCGAAAGAGTTAATTTATCGATTCGGAACTAAGAACGAATATGTTAAGATTTTGAATTAACTAAAAATATCTACACATACTATCTTGCGTACCATAGAGTGTTAAAAATTAAATTAAGAACAGGCCATTCACAATTTGACAACGACTAATATTTTAAGGTTTTTCGTTTTTAATTTGACAACATTTGGTATTTTTTATTATTGCGTTCTTGATTTGACAAGGTGTGGTTTGATATTTGTGAACAGATGTTCTTAAAAAACTAAAAACGCTTCGTTCACAATTTGATACCAACCGTTAACGACTATAGAACTCCTTTTTTCTTCTGTGTATGCCTTAAATTTCAGTTAATTCTCATGTTTGCAAAATCAACTAAAAAATTAGTCAAAAGTATTTACAAACTTTATTAAACTAACAATGATAGCAAAGTAGATTACCCCTAGAACTTTAACACAATTTAACTTTTTCAAATTAGCTAATCTCCAAACCAAATTAAAATGTTTTTATTTTGGTTCGAAAAATAAAAAAAATAATCTTGCTCATATTATATATTTTCCTTTATTAATACAGGTATGCTATAGATGTAAATTTGTTTCCAAAGTTAAAATAAACGTGAAAAAGCCGTTCAAAATTTCAAAAAATACTTCTATGGTTAAATGCCATTTTTTCCTTTTACCTCTTGGGCGCCATCGAAACAAAATTTACCTCTGGCACATGCCTAAGAGGAAAGCCATGACCGAACTCCAAAGGAAATCTTGGATTTTATATTTGCGGAAGCAGAGGAACAAGGTATGAGTTTTAAAGAGCCAAACTTGCCCAAAGAATTCAACTACATTGCTTCTAAAACTGACTGCAGGTAACATTTCTGTTGATAGGAAATTTGTTTTTTGAAAAACTCGAAGTTATTTTATTTTATATAAATATTTTTATGTACCTTCATTTTCTAAGACATTTTTTACCATTGACAACTAAATATGTACATAAACAAACAGTAAAAAATTATTTCGAAGACTAAACCTAATTCGCTTAGTAACACTATCTTGGAATTAACCGACGAAATAATGTTTGAAAAAATTTACGAAAAATTCCCATTTTTGGCTTTAAAAAATTAAACTGGCATCTCTATTTATTATTTGTTTACACACAAGGTGAACGCAGGGCGAAAAATTCGTACTGATAATGTCAAAAAAAAATATGGCATCATTAAAAAAACACACATTTTTTGTATATGGCATCATTAGAAAAAAAACACAATTTATTTGCAGAAGAAAAACGGGAATAAAACTAATTTTAAGCTGATTTTTTTGCACAAAGCACAAGAACGCATCATCTTGTGTTACTATTTGTTAATTAAGAACACTTTTTTTAATTCTTGGTTACAAAATCTAACCGACGCGTAATTTTTTTTAAATCAAGAAGAAGCACATAGACAAACTTTTGACACATTGTGAGGAAAATTGCACGAGCAAAAAATAGTCAGCTAATCTGTCGAGACATACTGTTTCCTTCTTTTGCAGCTAGCTTCGCTTTCTAACAATCTGTCAAAATCGGATTTTCCAATTGTAAAGCGTTGCCACCGCGGTTTTTAAGGCCTAACTGTATTGTGTTTAAACAAACTTAAGGCCTAACTATATTGTGCTTAAACAAACTTAAGCTAATGTCAAATATCAACGAAAAGCCTGTCAAATGCTTAATCAATTTATTGAAGACTTTTTAGTGGCTCTATTGTACTTTTTGAACTTAAATACTTACAGAACTCAGTTGCAAATATTTGTACTTTTGCAAAAACTGTTTTACTTTTATATTCCAAATACATATATGGATTTTTTTCGCAAAATGTTATTTAACTAACATCTAAAACTTAAAAATATTATACCATTAGCAAATAAATAATAAAGTTATATTATAAAAGTTAATAAATACAAAAAATTTTCACGTAAATAAAAATGTACTTAAAAGTGCAACAGTGCGCGCAACTCAAATATACACAGCTGATACATTAAACAAAATACGATCAGGTTTGCTTTTTGCTTAAACAAATGTAACTTGACGAAACTTAACGAAAAGTTGCTTAAGAACATTATATTTATACACATTTAAACATGTGTATTCGCATTTTTGCTTAAGTAAGCAAAAGCACATTATAGTTAGCTCTTTAAGCTAATGCCAAATATCAACGAAAAGCCTGTCAAATGCTTAAGCAACAAAAGTAATGTATATGTACAAACAATTTTCACATGAATAATAATGTACTTAAAAGTGCAACAGTGCGCGCAAATCAAATATACACAGCTCAAGGTATATTCCACCATGACACAGCTGATACATTGAGCAGACTACGATCAGGTTCGCTATTAGTTTAATAAAAAAGTAATTTGACGAAACTTAACGAAAAGTTGCTTAAGAACATTATAGTTATACACATTTAGACATGTGTATTCGCACGTTTGCTGAAGTAAGCTAAAGTACATTATAGTTAGCCCTTTAGGTTTGCTTCATATAATTTGTTTGGGCATAAAGGCCCAGCTGTAACATGCATAAGCTAGCTTAAACTAATGTCAAAAACTAACGAAAAGCCTGTCAAATGCATAAGTAAATTTATAGCCTGTTTCACGATGTCGAACGAAAACCTATAAGTTTACAATCGTGTGTTTCTAACGGTGCTTTATGAACATGTATTAAGCGCGTCAGCAACATTCACTTCAGATAATCAGGAAACACAAATACAAGACAAGAGATGTAATCAGTTAATTTTTTGTTCAATTTAATGGTAATTTGCTATATTTGTTGATTTACTCCTACAAGGGGCTTTAAATTAGTTACGAAATTGGCATAGTTGACATCACTGAAAACTGAAGTGGCGTAGTCCTCGTTTTTCGAAAACCGTATAGCTCGCACATTTCTTGGAATATCGACGATTCAAAATTTCTACCCGGATCAGAATGTAATTCTAGCGGAACACCGTAGCGGCACACCCAGTTCTTTACAAACGTGTTTACGACAGTTTTAGCTTCTTAGTTTGGTATAGCGTATACCTCTGGCCATTTGCTAAAGTAGTCGATTACCGCTAAGACGTAACGTTTTCCCGCCTCACTGATAGGAAAAGTTCCTGCTATATCCATTGCTATTTGCTCAAAGGGAGCACCTGAATTATACTCACGCTTTACAAAGGTTCAATTGTTTTTTGACTAAATCAGGTATGATAATAGATTGCGATGCTTCTGTGTCTATAGTAAAAATATGCCTTCGACCATTTATATACCCACAAGCAGTAAGGTTGCTATTTTTCTGTTGCATGACTGTTATGGAGATTGTGGGGCCCTCGGTTATGGGAGCTATCTCGTGTTAGTTTAACGATGACTCATTTGCTGAATTCATGTTTACGCGTTTGCTGTTTCTAGGTGGCGAAACAGATTTAGCCCGCTAGAGAGTAATTTCGCTGTCTCTTGCGTCAGCGCGTATGATACGGTTTTAGCAAAAGTAGACTTCTGTGTGCCAAACACCGCGTGCTTGATTTCAGGATCACGTATTCCACTCAGAAACGTTTCTATTTTAAATTGATCCAAAAAAGGGTAGTTCTTGCCTGAATATGTCAACTGCACCAGCCGCTAAGTGTCTGTTGCAAAATCTTATAAAGATTCGTTGGCTTTCTGTATTCTGCTTCGCAATTTCATTCGGTATATATCTCGTTTGTGTTCACCGCCATACTTGCCTTGAAGTGCAACCATTATCTTCTCGTAGTTTTCTCTGTAGCCAATAAGAATGCTTTCCACAACTTGTGCTGCGTTACCTTTTAAGGCCAAAATCAACTCTAAGGGCTTTTCTTCATTATTCCACACATTCCTATTGGCAAATGTCTCGAACTGGAACTTGAAAACATTAAATGGTGCACTACCGTCAAAAGTAGGGGCCTTTATTCTGTTCGACATTTCTAGAATTACTCGCACTGGTACCTCATGACCTTGAAGACTATTAATTCTTGTTTCCAGATTTTTACATTTTTCGTCAACACCTTGGACTTTCTTATTAAAGCCACTTGCTTGCGCAACCATTTTATTAACATCTTTTACTATGCCCTCTACTCTGTTGTTCACAGCTTCAGAAATTTCTTGAAGTTTTAACTCCATAGCTCTAGGAGTTTCCTGAACTTCCTGGAAATTCATTCAGCTTAGCTCTAAAAGTTTCCTGAACTCCCTGGAAATTCATTCTAGAAGTTTCCTGAGCTTCGTGGAATTTCTTTTCTATTTTTTGATTATTAACTCTAGAAGTTTCCTGAACTTCATTTCCATCATAGCAGCAAGCATTGTGCCTAAATCTTTATTGTTTGTTGTTGTACAGGTAACAACCTCCAATTCCAACTTTTCGTCAAACTCATAAGCATCAATGTCGATATTACGCCGCTTAAATTCTTCAAGATAATAATAAAAAAATATAGGAACTGGCTGCAGTGGCCTTCGTCCTAGTCGGTAATGTTAATTTGCTCAACTCTCTCTTAAGCTGCTCAACTTTAAGCTCCTCGAATTTCATGTCTGCTTAATAAAATGCAATTCCGCTTCTGGCACTAATTGTTACGTTTATACCTTTTATAAACGTTGGTTTATTTCTTTTAAATAAACCGGGGGTTCTTATATTGCCAATAAATAATAAACAACACTTGAAATTTATTGCAAAAATAATAAGAACTTTATTTACTTAAACACACTATCGTTTATTCCTTTACAGTCCTCTTTATAACTGTTAATGTTATTCACCTTTATGATTTATCAGTTCGCACTTATCCAACTCAACGGTTTAACTGATACTGATTGTGGCATTCGTGTTGCTCGACTATTTATAGGAGATGGTGGTAGTCTGTAATGTCCACAACGTTCGAAAACACAGTTGTACGAGCTACTAGATGGCAGCTATATTTAAATTAATTCATTATGCTTTTCGTTATACTAGTTAGCCACCATTTCGAAATAACTTATCAAATTATCGTGTTACATACCCAGTCAAAATTCAACTCCGTAACAGTATTTTAGGTGACCACAATGTGTTTAAAAGAACACATAAACTGATCACCTGCAGTTGCCCATCTACGTTATATTTAATCTTTTGCATCAATATTATTATTTTTATAATAATATAAGGTTATTATTAATATAAAAAATATCATATTTTTATACTTTATATCATAAAACCCCAAATCTGTGGCGAAAATTTTAACCATAACTGCCCTTTTAAACTATTGCTGCAACAAGATGAAAACAAGAAAAATAATAAATAAAAGTAAAAATGTCTTGTGCAGATAGTTATGTACGACAAACTCTACCTTTTGACGCATGGAAATATTTTAAGCTAAAAGCCCATAACACGGTTTTTTTGCGCTCTCGCTTTATACCCCTAGTCTTCATTGGCAACAAATGTGTTAACATATATTGCAGCAAATGTCAAAATTATGTTATCTCTAATGTGGACTGCTCTATTGCGTACATATTTATTGCCAACATTTTATTGAGCAATATTTGTCAACCATTTTTCGAAGGCAATTATTGCGGACATAAAACGTCAAACTCAATTGTAAGTTATAAGTGACATTTAAAAAAGGACGCCAAGTGATACAAAGCGATAAAAAATTATTAATTTCTGCCAATTTTCCTTAAAAAACGATGATTTTCTGATTTGTTTTGTTTTTTAAAATGAATTAAGATAAATACGTGTTCCCATACCCTTAACATAGGCGAGGCAATAAGCAATAATTTCTCGTTATTCTTCCGACGTTATTGCCTTATTGCTAAGATATTTATTGCTAATTTGGACAGGGCGATACGGGGTTGTCAAAAAAGTTTAGTAAGTGTGTTTCAATACGACAAGTCACAAAACATGACGCGTTGACGTCATTTGACGCGACGCACGCAAAGAGTAGAGCTACTTTTTACTGTTGCATGGGTCATAATGCGTCAAACCAACAGACCAGATATTTTGACTAATGGGGGTGAAAGTTTTATATTATTTAAAAGCTATCGATAAACTTTATTGAAACGCACTTTGGTTTGTTATCGTAGTGTGAAAAGCCAAAAATTCTATGCGTCAAAGCATTGCATGTAACTTGAAACGCCACAACGTGCAAAAAGTTCGGAAAGCCACAACGCATTGCGACGTTGACGCGTGCCATGAACTTTCAGCTTTAAAAGTGCTTTCGCACGCCATGTTTTTTATACAACCCACATGTAATTGCGTATGTCTGTCAAATTTGTCAATTTAAAGACGGTTTATAATTTTTGCTTTCACACGTACGTATGTAATTACATCTGACATAACCTCCAAACCAAAATAAACAACTTACTTTTCCTTGTTGTTATTCTAAAAACAGCTGATGACACATTCTCTGTCAGATGAAAACAGAGCACGCTCGAAATCATTGATAGGCAACTAATACTATCGCATTTGTTTTTGTATATGTGCAGTTTCAGATAATATTAATTCCATATTGTTGTTAGTGTAATTGAACAAACAAGCGGTAATCAACCGCTTTGTTTGAAAACTTATCTGAGACTGAGTTAAATTTCTAATGTTTTGTATATGTGTAGTTAAGATAAAAGAGGGAATTCGCGCGACGTTGCAGAATGCCCAACAGTGCTCTAAATTCAAATTTGTCACATGGCTTTTACATATGCATTTCACACATGCAATGTATAAACGGGTTAACACGGCATATATCAATTTTGCACTGCAAAATTGGACAAATCATGTGTAAAATACATATCGTGTGAAAGCACTTCAAACTGTCAACTGTCTGGCGAAGTGTAAAAGGGTAGTATTATGATAATATCACAGTCGGTTTTTAACCGCCGTATATTTTTTTGGCGGCTAAAAATTGACCGCACAGTTGCAGAGACCTGTGCCGAGGACTTTTAATCGGACGCGCCGCTTATCAAAAAATGTCGGCTGCGACTCAAAGCCGGCGCTGTGAGAACTGAAGATACACATATATTACATATGTATGACCAATGGATTTGCACATGCATTATTACAAAAATTATGGAGGATGGTTACTTTTAAATTTAAGGTAAACTATAAAAATCTATTTTATTAAAAATTTAAAGCCTGTTACTTTTCAAAGGGGTAATGCGGTTATTAATGCCAGTGTCAACAATATGTGGTGACCATCCGGACGATTTTTTTGATTACAGTAACAACAGATCATGGCCATTAGTTTAAAAAGTCTGCAAAAAAAAACACTGAAAATAACGATGAAAATATTTATGGTTGATATTCAGATTTAAGGTTATGCCAACATATTAGTTAAAAGTGTAATTAAAATCACTGTTGAAATATTTACAGCTCTTTTGCACAATCTGTGATTATTTTAATTTAACAGGAACTTAACAAACCGCCGATATCGTTAACCGGAACAATTAACATCCGGTTAATGTTTATCGTTTCACCATCTTTCGGTTATTTAACCCTAACATTATATACAAGTATGGTAATACTGGTTTTTATGTTTTACGAAAAATAGTGCTATTAAAGAAAAGAATCAAAAAAAGTTATACAAAAATTATTAGCAATTTTTCGATATATTTGAAATAAATTTTTTACTTAAAATAGCTTACATTCAGTTCCTTGGTAAGTAATAATTATTAAATGTGCATGCATATAATTGTATTAATTGTAGAAAATAAAAAAACATTTTATACAGATTTCAAAACTTTTTTCTTTTTGGCTATAAAGCTTGTAATATTGAAAACATTACAAAAATGTAAATGTTGATTTCTTCTTTTCTTTTTTATTTTAGTCAAAGCATTTAACTGGAAGATTTTGTTCAGGTAAATTTATCAGAGACTTTTTCATTAATTTCTGCCGGTTAAATGCTAACCGTACTTATTGATATGCAATTTTGACTAACTTACGGTTAAACTTCCTGTTAATTTATAATCACACTTTGTGAAAAGGGCCGTTAGTGTGGTAGACGCGAACACCGTCAGCTATCTTTCAGCCGACAAAACGCCGAGCGAAAATCGGCGGCAGCTTGGGTCGACCGGCTTTCCGCCGATCGGCGCAGGACTCTTAACAGATGCTATCGAATTTTCGATTTATTATACGCCGGTGAAGTTATTTTAATGTCGTATTTTCGAAGCTTAGGTAATGTAGTGGTATACTTATCCATATAATGATTTAACTTTGGATGAAGTGAGAAAATTTATTGTGTTAAAAATTGTAATACAAAAAAATTTTTTGTGGCCCTCACACTGTTTTGCATTTTATACCTGTTGTCTCCCTCTCGAGCGGTGTGTTACCATGATTATATCCAAAGCACATTATTGCACCATGTTTGTATCCATAGCTGCCAGATAAGTTTGGTTCAATATCCTCAATTTTTAGGACAAAAATCGTCAAAACAACTTTTTAAGATCGTCAACTCTAACATTTATTGTTTTAAACTTTTTCCTTATAACGAAAAAAACCACGAATACATTTATGCGATACATATTATCATTTTGATGTTAAACCCATGTTATATAGAACATTCCTTTTTTAATAATTAATTTTACAGATATAGCTGATATCGGACTCTATTTAAACTATTTCTCCTCCTTGTTATATAAACAATATTTGAACTAAAATCTTTTTTAACACTTTATATGGCTAACTATATATAAAAATATATTTTTTTAAATGACAAAAAATAAATATATGTGTCTGCCTCTGATATTTCTTAAAAAAAATCGCAAATTTTTAATGCTCAAAAGTCAAATTTTGGCGGAAACCGTCGAATCTGGCAGCTATGATTATATCGTAATATTAAATGTAGTTACTGCTTATTCTTTCTTTGCGTGGTGTCTAAGTGTTATCTCTGTTGTTTATATAGAATTGGGTTGAAAGCAGAAGTATATGTGTGTGTGCGCTTCTTTTAATAAACGAAACGAGTGAAGGAAGTTACGCTACTTTTTCTCTTTTATTTTTCATTTAACCAAAAAAAAAAAAAAAAGAACTGGTGCGGCTACACAAGAAAATTATTTATAAAAAGTAATTGAAAATTTAAGAAAACTAATAGAAAAATTCAAACTCTGCTAATTCGGTTATTTTTAGGTGCTGATAAACTTTAGGTCAACAATTTATTGCATGAAGCATTTCTGTGTGTAGCCGTGAAGTTAGGCACAGCAGTTCAATAATCGTCCATATTACGCGTACAGAAATATTAACACAGTTGACACGAACTAGTCATCATTGGTAATCACTATAGCCAGATATCCATTTGGCATTGGTCTGCTGGTCAATTCCTACGGCAGGCGTTTAAGGATAATTACATTAAAGGCGTTTTCTTTGACAATAGTGGTATTAAAAAAGTGTTTCTATTCACAGTACAGGCCTAAAATTAACCTAATAGCAGCCGGAAGCCTGAATATATTGCCTTCAAAGAAAAGGCACGCGTTTACAACAAACTTAGTTCACTTAAGGTATGTGAAAAGTTTTATGATACATATGTACTGCATCCAACAGTCATAAAAGATCACCGGTAAGCCAGTAATTGTTTATACGTAACTAAACGTGTTTATTTAATTTTTGTGTGTCGATACTCATTCGTCAAACTACAAAAAAAAAAAAAAAACTTGAGATTGAACTAAACCAGGAAATCAAGTACACACTTGTATTTTATTTGGTAGGTACCAGGTACTGTCAAAATCAATATCGAAGGCTTACAAATGCGGCTATAGCAAAATCGCCTTATTAATTAAAAAGGGACCCAAGAGTTATGAAATTTTATGTATTTGCGTTAGTTTTGTTTTACGACACAATCCGTGGAAGCATTTCTAGGAATAAGATATTACTTATACATAGGTATAGGTATATAATTTCTTGTTTGTAATTGTCTTATAACCCTTTAAACATTTCATAAGTTTTGTGAATATAAGGGTTATTTTACAGATTATTAAAATTTATTTTTTATAAAAAATTTATTTATAAAAGTAAGGTTTAATATAAATGTCACACCCACTATAAACCTAAAGGATTTTTAGGATATAATTGCTTTTTTTTGTAGAACTTAAGTATATATTTCGTACTATCAAAACTATTTTCGAGCTCCTCAGAGTTTTTACATGATGCATATTATTTTAAAGTTAAAATCCCTTAAAACTTAAATTTGTAAGGTCACACCTGTTACAGTTTTATAGTCGCAATTTCGAGCGAAAATTATGCTATAAAACGTTTTTAAGTTATACCTATCATCCATAAAAAATAGTAGCAAGCTTTTGCTTTATTACGAGGGCAACCAAAAAAAATGACTTCAAAAAATGGTTTCATGCGCATAAATATAAGGTAAAAAGTTGAAAATATTTTTAACAAGTTAGAAATAGGTATATGCTTTAAAAACTAAAATAATAGCAACTCGGATCTAAGAATTCGGAAACGAAGCATTTAAAATTAAATTGCGTTACTGAAATAATGATTTAATCAACCATATTGTGTTTGGCGTTGTCGTGTCGAAACGACAAGGCTGCTATTCATTTACCATTGGCGTATTTGTTAGACGGTACCAAAAAACTAAAAACGACTACGCCAACGCCAACCACAATAAGGGTGAATATTTCCAAACAATGCTGGTACAAAATAAAAAGGGGGAAAGGGGGAAACCGAAAACAGTTGTAAAACTCTGTATATCGATTTTTTGTCAAATCAAAAAAAAAATAGAATGTGTTTCGCTTCAAAATAAATAATTTAGTAAAAAAAACAAAAGCTAATAAAAGGTGACAATGAACACTCGAAAGATTTTTTGTTAAATTTTTTTTTTTTTAATTTTTTTTTTAAAGAATTTAAAAAAGGGTTTAAAATGGGTGATACAAAAATACATATGTACATATATGTATGTTTTTTAAAAAAATGTGTCAAAATATAAAAAATATATGCCCTAACGAATTAATGCTAAAATTTTGCGAAAGTTCTAAAACAGATTATAATAATAATAATGAGGTTCGCTTAAAAACAAATTTTTTGAATAAAAAACAAAAACTTGCAGAAGGTGGCAATGAACACTGCAAAGATTTATTGTTAGATTTTAAGGTGCCGTTAGGTGCCCTGGTAGATCAGTGGTTGGTGCACTAGTCTACCACCGATTCCCACCAGAGACCCTGGTAATTCTGCTTCATCCTACTTATCTTTCTTTCTTATCCTTTTCTAAATTTCTCTCCTATTTCCACCCGTTCTATCTGCCTATCCAGGTAACACAAGGGACTGAATCAAGCGGGTCCAAGTAAGCTGTATCCTCTCCTTTAATGGCTGCCTGTTTTACCTAACCTAGGTCCCGTTGTCTGTCTGTATTCAAATCTTGCAAGTTAAATTTTATCCACTTTTCGATTTATTCGAAATTTCGCATACGCATTGGGTTTCCGTGTAACTAAATTAATTGATTTCGAAAAAATTAAATCTCGATAGAGCTGCTTCTACCTGACCGTTTTCTATTTAATTTTCAGAGTATACTAACACCTAAAAAATTTTTTATGGCTAAAGAAGTGACCGGTGCCACGCCCACAAAAAATTAAATCTTAATACAACTGCTTTTACCAGACAGATTTGTATAACATTTTGAGGGTACACAAACACCCTTAAACAAATTTTTTTAAGGCCAAAAAAAGTTGGTGATTTCACGGGCACCATATCATAAAAATGTAACACGTTTTTATTTATAAAATTGAGACTGTGATAAAAACGGGATGATTTATTAATCAAGGTACATTAACGTTTTAGTGTTAAGAATATATAGATATGTACGATATGAAATTAATTTGTCGTCGACGAAAATGCTTAACTTTCGTTAAAGGTTACAATGAACTTATAAAGTGTTATATATCTTATTAGAGCCCATTTTTAATTGAAAAAAAAAATAAAAGCTTGTTTTAAAAAAGTTTTTCTTCTCTAATTTTTAATTAAAATGCATATAAAAAATTAAAAAAATGGTTTAAAAACGTGTTTTACAAAAAAAATATGCTCTTAAAGGGAAAATATGTTGTTATATGCAAAATATTCCCTAACAAATCGATGCCACAATTTTGCAAAACATCTTAAAAGATGAATAACAACCCAGTAAAAAAAGTGAGGAAAAAGAAGTAGAAAAAACCCAGAACTAGCTTACTTGAATCACTTCAAATTTTGAGGAAAAATCAATGAATTTTACATAGGGTTGTCATTGGAGGGATGCTATTTATTTTTGCCAAATTTAAACCGCATTTAATCAACATTTTCGATGCTACAAAATTTCCATACTAAGGTGTTTTCTGCATTTAATATGTGGGGAAAAAACACTCCTATTAAGAAAGGAATTTTCTGATCTAAAATGCGATTTTAATGTTCTTTTTAGATCTAGCTTTTTATGTCATATAAACCTAAAATTTATTACAACACTTCAACCAAGTGTAAATCGTTGCTCAATACAAACAAAACAATGACATCGGCGATTCATTTATAATGCCAGTTTTTATTTTTGCATTTAATAAAATGCAACAAAACCAGAAAATATGCAATAGCATCTTTAGATGTGATTTAAATGTGGTCTGTAAAAAATCGCATCAATTTTTTTTGCTGGGAATATTAAGAGTTAATGCGACGCACAGGAAAAAATATGATTTTGTATATTTTTGGTTGTCCCGTATATTACCAATAAAAAATGAGTAAAACTATTACATCCTAAACAATGGAATTGCCCATAATAAATGGTGGGCTGCCAACCAACTAAACAAACACATGTCCGGAGAAACAGCTGGTATCAATTTTTTGATTACGATAAAGTAGCAAATATAACAGTCTGAATTGTTATACAAAATATAATGTAGGTACTTACATATATTAATATTTTTAATATATTTTTCTTTCAATGGACATAAAATATGTTTCACAAATTCATTTATATAATTTATTTACTTAGGACAACTCACTTATAAAAAATAAGCATAAAGTTGAACTTTTTGCGTTCTGATTCACCTGGTTTAGAAATAAAACAATAGAACACATATGTATCAAAATTTAGGACGCTGAAACTCTACTGATCATTTTAATACAATTTCAAAAGCTGTTGGATTAACACTATAGGTACATACATTCACAAAATTTAAGAAAAATTCAAAAACTTAAATTTTTAATAAACAAGTAAGAATGCTTTAGTCGGCCAAGCTCAACCAAATTACACCCAACATCACAGAACCACCGCATTTACAAAATGAATTTAGGCCAAATGAAGTTAACTTGATTGTTAGTTTAATGCCTCCAATGAGGGTACGGTCAATAATGGAGTTAAACCCAAAATTCTTATTACGGAAGGATATTTATATGGCAACTATGTAAAAAATGGACTGATTATATTTAAGATCTGTCAAATATTTAGTGATCAAATGTCATAAACATGTGCGAAATTGCTTGAATATAGAATAATATTTGAGGCAGTTATAGCCTAGAATCAGTGACGTTCCATCTATATTGCTTAGATGTGTTTTGGCACAACCTAAAATGTTAATTTTTAAACAAAAAAATATTTTAAAATAATTTTTGCTCTTTGTAACCATATAATTATTTTTTTAGTTCTTTTCTGTTATGTACACAATCTATCAATTCTGCGTTTGTACTCATGTGTGTTTCAAACACAGATAAAAAACCTACATGATTTTGATCATACATGATCAAAAATATACCAAAAACTAAAAAAAAATTCGCCTTTCAGCATACATAAAGGAAAAACATAAAAACTAAAAATGTAAAACTTGTGCTTTAAATCGGTGATCTTCAAAAAGAGGGCCGGTCAAAAATGTGTATGTAGTAGGGAATGGTAAGCAAAGCCGAAAATCGATTTTCGATTTAACGATCAACTATTTTAATCTCGATTTTTAAAGTCGATTAATCGAAGCTTATAATCGATTATAATTCAAAGTCGACTTTTATTTTGAGGCCATATTAAAATGAATAGATACCCTTAAAAATGATTTTTAAGTAAGTAAATTGAGTTTTTCCAAAGAAAGGTATTATGAGAAAAGGTGTATGTACGTACCTATTTAATGATTACAAAGCTCGCAGGTCATAAACAAATTCAGATAGTTTAACTTCATACATAATTATATACTTAAGTGCAAAAATCTATTATAATTTCAATGTATGAAATTAAATAAGTAAAAATTTGCATACGCACACACAACAAATATCGGTACATATTTAATTTTCAAAAACGATAAGTTATTTTTAGTGTACTGTGTACTGAACTATTTTTTCTTTTTTAATTGTTTAACAATTTTTCCAAATCTGCATTTTTAATTAACTTTCGGCGTCATATATTACAAATTTTAAAGAAATACACTAACGCTTCATATTAACACATGAGTTTTCAGTGCAGATAGTTTAAAATAAATTGTGTTAATAGAATAATTCTTAAAATTTATAGCATTTTAAAATTTTTAAGGTAAAATCGATTTTTTGGGCTCAATAATCAATTTCAGTATAAAATCTTTAACAAAAGGCCGATTACAAAAAATCGATTTTTGGGGGTCAAAATCGATTTTCGACTATAATCGAAGTCGATTTACCAGTCCCTAGTATGTAGTGGTGAGGGTATTTAATTACACGGAAAGAAATTTCGTTCTATATATGGTGGATTTTTTTAAATGTATAAAATAATAAAACTAATAGAGTTTATTGAATTTGCCTGATACTACGTATCAGGGATGATAAATGAAAATACAAGGTGGGTCAAAAGATGTTTGCGTATTTATTTAATTAAAAATAAAACTTACTTAAGATTCATTCGTACCAGTAAAATATTAAAGATAACAAGAGCAACCAAAGAAAAAATAAATACTATTATTATTACATAAATTAACGATATCTAAATGATAAGATAACAAATCAGATGGGATTTCAAAATGATATTCATATGAATCATTTGTTTCTACACCTTTGAAGACCAGAATTTTTCTACAAAGCGACTTCTTAATTTTTATTATTGTTGTATAAGCCCAATTATTGTTAAATGAAAAATTTGGCCCCAGATGCTCTCCTTGTCCGTTATTTCGCTTTTTAATATATTTGCCTGTGGTCTAAAAAGGGATTTTTTTATCAAAAAAATTAATTGAAAAGTATAAATATTTGTAAATGTATTTTTTCTTTATTAAAATATTTAAAAAGAAATTTATAAAAAATTTGAACAAATTTGGATTTTGTAAATTTAATTGTAAAAAATCACACCCGGCACAATCTTCTAACGGCAGCTCTGAGCAAAAATCATGTCTTGGCATGTTAACCGCTTAAACTTTTCTTATTATCTGGGATCATATGATTTTTACAAATAAATTTAAAGTTTTTGACATAAAGCAAAATATGTGAATGCTTTGGTCACACCTGTCACAATGGAATTGCTCACTCTTGATTAATCCTTAATTAACAATTTTTGTTGCAAAATAATTGTAATCCTGGCTGTATGCGACATGGCACCGTCTTATTGATACCACATGTTAACCAAATCCAAAGCATGCAGTTGTGACATTAAAAAGTTTTCCATCATGTCACAATATTGCTCCCAATTGACAGTTATCGTTGCGCCGTTTTCAGTTTCATAAAAGTAAGGTCCAATAATCCCTCCTGACCAAATTGCTCACCCAACTGTCACTTTTAATGAATGCATAGGTGACTGATGAATAATTTAAGGGGTTCCTATTGCCCAGAACCGACTATTCTGTTTATTCACATATCTATTTAAATGAAAATGTGCCACGTCACATGATTTTTTCATGAAAATCGATGATTGATTTTGATACAATGTTGTAACGCTTGAAACACGTTGGTTCACCGAATATTTATCCATAATAAATTTGCCATGTCTACTTTACGACTGACACGTATGAACTGTCAAGACAAATGTTTACCAAAATGCCGGCGGACACCCTGTATTAGAAGATAACAGAAATTAAAATGCATAGAATTATATAATAAAAAATGCTTAAAAGCCTACACAAATATGTGACATTTTTCGTCCTTGGCGTAGTTCTGGAAAAAATGTAATGCAGACGTAATTGGAGAAACTCTTAAGTAGTAGAGTATTTGACAAAAACCACACGGAACGTCACTGCCTAGATTGCTTTTGCCTGAAGGATATTCTTAAGGGCCTTTATCAAAAATTTAGTAGGGATATTGTATAATATCATAAACATGTGCAAAATTTTGCCGGCTAATGTAAAAATCTCGTTGTGCTCATAAACACAAATTTTTATTATTATACGTGTGTGACGTAGCGCCGCTGTCGACGTACCGATTTTCAATTTTATTGATTTTGATTCTGCTGCAGTTAGCATTGCCATTGCCTGTGTGCAAGGATAATAAATGAGGGAATTTATTTCGTACCAACAAGCTTCTAAATTGGTAATTTTAACCAATAGTACTAATTTGTTTTCTTTTTATAAAATATTTAAATTAGTCTTATTTTTTCGACTCTTGTTCATGAAACTATTTATTTTGCCGAGTTTGACGTCAAACCTTTTTTATTGTTTTTTTTTTTATTTTCCGATATTTCGGTTCCAAATATTAAGAAATTTCTTTAGGCGAGGGTTTTTCAAATCGGAAAATAATAAAAATAAAAAAGAACGCTTGACCTTAATCTTGACAAATTATTAAAAGTATAAAATATATGTATATTTTTTAAACCAACAACAAAAAGTGCTTAAAAAAACAAGCAACTACGATAGCAAATCAGATATATGTAATGTTAAAGTGATAATCACATAAATTATTTGTTCCCCCCCCCCCCCCCCCCCCCCCCCCCCCCATTACATTACATATTTGTCATCGTTTCCAATTCTTACACTTTTTTTATTTTACGGGCAGATAATACTCTGAACACATAGACCACAGCAGGCTAAAAACTACATTCTCTCAAAATGAAAAAACATGCATTTATATGAACATAATTATTTTGACGACATCATAGCTACACGAGTATATAAAACTATTTCGCATTTAGTATATCATTAATATATTGTATTATAAATAAAAAAAGCACCCAGAATCGAACTCTGAGGCACTCCAAAGTCGTTATTTATTGCAGTTGATTTTACATTGTTCACTTTTGTTGTCTGTTTTCTATTTGACAAATATGTTCTAAACCATCTTATCTCATTTTCTCGTATGCCATACATATATAACTTTTGTACCACCATAATAGTTGCCAATCTATTGTTTCAAAGGCTCTTTTAAAGTCTAAAAAAATTTACATAATTTGCTTCTTTTGTCCATATTTTTCCATCAATTCACTGTAGCCCAACTGTGTTGGTTTTACACTTAGGAAAATCGATGCAAGTGTCCTTTCGTCATCAGACTCCCAACTTATGTAATTTTAACTTTTTCCTGGTTTCTGCATTTGACCACTCACAATTTTCCAGAAGCCGCTGTGGATCAATACACTTTTTATCTGTATTGTCCAACTGTCGGCAGTTGTTATCATCAAACTTTTCAATTTGAATAATTGTTGCACTCATCTTCCTTTATTTAAAAACACTTTCAAAAATTTCTTTTTAAATCAAATGTCTTTATAAATTATCCAAAATCACCACAGCCTAGGCACGTTGGCCCATAACCTGAAATTTATACTTAGCAAAAAATAAAAGTCTCTTGGTTTTATTTATTTTTAAACTATTGTTTTATTAATGACGTTAACGTTTAAGGGTTTCAGTTGAGAGTGAAAAGAAATTAAGAAAGAAAAATAATGATAAAGCAACACATTGAATAAGGTTGCTAACAGGCACTGAATATAAATATTATAATAATGGGGCAATTTTTTAGCGAACTATTTTTCAATTTTCCAATTTAGGGCTATTTAAAAAAAGTAAAAAACCACCCCATTTTTAGAAATGAAAAATGTCTCCAATGGCCGAAAATTTTCGTGTTGTTTTAATGTAAAAATTTTGGGCTATTTTTCATTTTCACATTTAGGGCCATTTTTCCTTTCCTTTATTATACATTTGGGCCCTTTTTCCTGTTTTTATGGGTCATTTTTCATTTCTAAAATTGGGGTAATTTTTCATTTTTAAAATTGGGGCCATTTTTCATTTAGTGTTTTGGGGCCAATTTTTAAGGATCCTTATTAAGGACTTATTTGACAATTATTCCAAAGATATTAGTCTACATTAATTATTATGGATACGTGCATTAAAATATCGCTGGTTTGCATAAAGTCAGCCGACAAAAGCTGCTTAAATAATAAAATTAATTTTTTTATTAAAATTGTATTTCTTTACAGATCGTTGTGTCAAAAACCTCCAGACTTTTGGGAGAACTTTTCTGGCAAAACATTTGACAATTATAGGATAGACTCTTTTGTTGAATTAAAAAGTACAACAATGACTTTACCGAGCGCAGCTCGCGTTTATACGGATGTAAATGCGCACAAGCCGGATGAGTATTGGGACTACGAAAACTACGTTGTCGATTGGGCTAATCAGGATGATTATCAGTTAGTGCGTAAACTGGGGCGTGGCAAATATTCCGAAGTATTTGAAGCTATAAACATTACAAATAACGAAAAATGTGTGGTAAAGATATTGAAACCAGTCAAAAAGAAGAAGATCAAGCGTGAAATAAAAATTTTGGAAAATTTACGAGGAGGTACCAATATTATAACATTGTTAGCTGTGGTTAAGGATCCAGTCTCTCGCACTCCAGCTCTAATTTTTGAACATGTCAACAATACAGATTTTAAACAGTTGTATCAAACGCTAACAGATTATGAAATTCGTTACTACCTGTTTGAGTTGTTGAAAGCACTCGATTACTGTCATAGCATGGGCATAATGCACCGTGACGTCAAGCCACATAACGTAATGATTGACCATGAAAATCGTAAGTTGCGACTGATAGATTGGGGTCTGGCCGAGTTCTACCATCCTGGACAGGAGTACAATGTTAGAGTTGCCTCACGCTATTTTAAGGGACCCGAATTACTGGTTGATTACCAGATGTACGACTATTCATTAGATATGTGGTCACTGGGCTGCATGTTAGCCTCCATGATTTTTCGCAAAGAACCATTCTTTCATGGCCACGATAACTACGATCAACTTGTACGTATTGCCAAAGTGCTGGGCACTGAAGAGCTCTACGCCTATCTCGATAAGTATAACATCGAACTGGATCCCCGATTTCATGATATATTGCAGAGGCACTCTCGCAAGCGATGGGAACGTTTTGTTCATTCTGATAACCAGCACCTTGTATCGCCTGAAGCCCTTGATTTTCTTGACAAGCTTTTGCGCTACGATCACGTCGAACGATTAACAGCTCGCGAGGCAATGGCACATCCGTATTTTGCACCAATTGTTAACGGCCAAATAAAGTCCAATAACCAGCAATAGGATTAAAAGACAAAACAAGAATGATGATGACAGTCCGGGAAAAGCTGCTGTCTATTAAAAGTCAAGAAATTCATCATTAAACACTTTAAACTTATTTTTTATTAAATTCCATCAAAAACAGCAACGGCAATACCAAACTACTGCTTCTCATGTTAACTTTTATGAGGATGGTGATGGTTTTTTTGTGCGTTTTTAAATCAATAATTAAGAACAACTAATGGCAGTAACTGCGTTATAATAAAATCTAATTAAACTGATAATATTTATATACAAAAAATTACTAAAAAAAATCAACAATAAAATTCACATTTAGAAAAAATGTGGTAGATTCATTTAGTACAAAAATGTGTTTTTATTATACTAGGTTTATGGGTCATTGAAAAATAAAAAAAATATATAAGTATAGGGACATTTCCAGCAAAAGGTAACGTAACGCTAAATGAAAAACATCTTTGTCAGCCGAAGGCCTAAATTTTTTTGAAATTACTGTTCAAATAAAAGGAGCAATTTTTTCCTTAAAAAATGTTAGTGCATATGCATGTAAAAATTAAAGTCTTTTCACAATGACGTTACGTTACTTTCAGCTAGAAATGCCCATATTGCGTAATTCACAATGTATGTGAGTTAGTCACAAAAAAGTGAAATAACTCCCAAATGAAATAACTCTCAACGAAAATAAAATAACTCCCAACGAAAATGAAATAACTCCCAATTAAAATATATATAATGCGAAAACCTTTTGTATCCACAAATTAGATGTTACTAACGTAAAATTATTTTCTAAACAAACAAACCAAATGACTGCCGGCCTCCGTCTGGACGCAGGATAAGTTAACTCTCGTGGATCGAACCGCCGGCTTCGTTACAGCTTTAGGACAGGCGCGTGGACTTGAGGTACCTTTTTTAATTAAAAAAGAGTTATTTAGATAGCCGGCCTTCGGCCGGGCGCAAGGAAAAAAAACTAGTGGATTCGATCCGCCGGCTTCGCAGTAGCCTTCGGCCGAGCAATGGACTTTAAGCTCTGCTGCTTTCCATAAAAAGCTTCGCCAAATAAAATATGAGTTTTATGACACTTTAGTTATGAAGCTGCAAATACTTCCGATGCACTACAGTTTAAAGTATATTCCCCGGCCAAAGGCTACTGCGAAGCCGGCGGATCGAATGCACTAGAGTTTTTTTTTCTTGCGCCCGGCCGAAGGCCGGCTACATACCCCACTGTTTTTAAGCTCCAAAATTTTTAAATAAATGTCACCTTTAATACTAGCGTGAGTTTTCTCCCCAAGTTAACAATGCTGTTGCACAGTGCTGTGCTTAGGAAAAGTATCGTTTGGCTACATCAACTGTTTGAAAATTCTTGAATGAGTTATGCTCTCCAGAGCCCAACCATAGGCCGGTCATATACGGCACTTTTAAAACAGAATCCAAACTTGCAATGTTTTGTCAACAAATATCGTTTCAAAGAAAACATTAATACTTTTAATAAGAAATTTTTTAAATGCTCTGGTATATACACTAAAATGAAATAACTCCCAATAAAAATGAAATAACTCCCAATAAAATTGAAATAACTCCCAATGATAGAAAATGAAATAACTCCCAACAAAAATGAAATAACTCCCAACACCTCGAAAAATGAAATAACTCCCAACAAAATTTAATTGGGAGTTATTTCATTATGAAATCACTCCCAATAAAAAATAATGAAATAACTCCCAACGCATTGGGAGTTATTTCATTATGAAATAACTCCCAATTTGTATGGAAAAAAATTGGGAGTTATTTAATTTTTTCATTGGGAGTTATTTCATAGTACCTAAAAAAGGTTTAAAAATACATTTTTCGTTCGAAATAAACTTAGAACTTAATTTTTGAAAATAAGACAAATTACCCAAACTACCAGCAATTGACCCGCTACTTCGTAAACACATTTTTTATATATTTTCAAAATATATTGTAGAGCAACAACAACAGCCTTAAATGGGGACAAATCAGTAAAATGAGAATGAAAACGAGCGAAATATAAATAAATTCGTATATATTTTATTTTTATTAATTTTGCAAGAGTTTTTAAAGTTGACATGTGTCGAAAAATATATCTTCTTTTTATGCGTTGGTAAAAATATCACACCCGTCACGTGTCTATAAGATAGTTTCTTAAGTAAAAATTTTTTTTTTGTTATAAAAATTAATGTATTTCTAGTACGATTAGAAACATCCTAAACCACAATGTATAGAAAAAAAATAATCTCGTTTTAGAAACATTTAATACAGTCTTATGTGCTATTTTTGGAAGCCGAGTAGTGATCGTCTTGGACGAATTAAATATGTGTACATATATTGTTTTTGTTTAAAATCAGACGATTACTACTTGGCTTCCAAAAAACAGCACATTAAATTCAGATTTGTGAGGTAACACCGGTCACAGTTTTTTTCAGCATTTACCTATTATTAAACCTTGGAAAACATACCATCCTCTGAAATCATAGTCTTCCATAAAATTAAATGTTGAAAATGCTTGAGCTATAAGCAAAAATGTGAGTAAGGTGGCCACTATACTGTCACTCACAATGGAAATGCCCAGCACTAAAAATTTTTCCGGAAAGGCAAAAAACTATTCTAGGTTAAACAATTAAAGAGGCATTAAATTTTTTTAAGTTTAATTTTATGCTTATTTTTATTTATTGTTGAACTAATTGTTTTTTAATACAAATATTTGATTTTTTTTAGTTTGGCGTAAGTTCATATAATTTCTTTTTATTAGAAGAAATAATTATCATCCGTTAATGTTGAAAGAAACTTTAATTTTGAAAAAAAGCAGATTTTTTGTACCAATACTAGCCGAGTAGAATGCATTTTCGAAAGCAGCTACGCAATTTCATCATCAGTACTTTTTGAACGGTAGTAGTGTATTTGGTTGTAAACCATGTAACATGGAAAGGGATACGGCATGTACTGTTTTTCTTTCGTTTTTACTTTGTAAGTTAGGACGAAGTTTACTTTTCATATACACTATGCTTTTTTCTATTAAAAGTCTCTTCGGCAACACTTGACTAACGGTCGAGCATCATCCATCTTTTAGATGGAATGAAACACTTTTTATTCTTGTATATTATTTACCCCCCCAATCATTTTTAATTTCTTTTTTGTCAACGACAAATGGACAGAAATTATTAAAGAGTTAGAGGTAGAGAAAAAATATTAGTGAGTTATATGCTAATTTTTATTTATTGTTGAACTAATTGTTTCTTAATACAAATTTTTGATTTTTAGTTTGGCTTAAGTTCATATAATTTCTTTTTATTAGAAGAAATTATTATTTTCCGTTAATGTTGAAAGAAACTTTTAATTTGAAAAAAAGCAGATTTTTTTACCGCTACTAGCCGAGTAGCCTTATTATTAAGGACTTCTTTGAGCACTTTCGAATTTATTTGCAGATTACATATTCTAAATGATATACTTGCTGTCACGCAGAATATAAATTTACAAAAAGGATCATCTCTTTAAAATGAAGCTTAAACAGAATTTAAAACTATTTTTGAAGAAGCAAAAAATATTTGCATTGTTATGGGAATTTTAGTTGAAAAGCCTAGATTTGAAAGAAAAAAACATGTTCTAGATGTCGAAATATACTACCGCATCGAGGGCTACATACTCTTAATAGAATCTGTTTTACAAGACTTAAAAACACGATTCTGAAAGGACGTCCTTTATTTGTTTAACGTCCCTCAACTTTTGCCTCATAATTAGGGTGAATATTTATTTCTTGTTCGAAATCAGTACACTTTGTAATCAAAGTACAGGTTGAAGATACTTGATTTTGCAGAAAAACTAAAAACTCAATGCCAGTTGTTACAATTAACTATGAAAGAGTTAGATTCTTTTATACAAAAATCAACAAAAGATATAAAATCAACTCAATTATTTTTAAGTTTTTAGTAATTCAATTGAAATGTACTAACTTATGCACTTATTAGTTCACTCTTTTAACACAAATCATACAATACTCGTTCTCTGTGGTGTATTCTGGAAAGAAATATATTTTTTATGGATTATTATTTGACTTTTCTGTCAAATGAAGCAATTTTCTTCTATTCAATTTTCTACCGTAAGGATATTTTGATTCCTTCTATAATAGTTTTAGTCAAGATAAATGCAATTTGGGGAGCAGGGTTTTGAATTTTATTGTTTGATTTGATAGCATTAAAAAGTTATTTTTTTTTTATCAAAAAAGCACTTTACATTCAAGATACCCAAGCAAACATTTTTTTATTCTTGTCTACCCACGACTGAACTTAAAATTGTTAAAATTAGGTAAACATTTGTGAACATAACAGTAAAAGTCGCCTAACTATCGCCAAAATAGCCAAAAGAATATTTATACAACCTACAATTACAAAAAAATCCGCAGTGCCTTAACGGTCGTTGGAATGTTTAAGCGACGATTATAAGGTAACATAAGCAATGTTCGCTCAACAAGTGTTAATATTGTTACGTTTATACCTTTTATAAACGTTGGTTTATTTCCTTTAAATAAACCGGGATTCTTTTTATTTTATAATTAATTTATAATTAATTTATAATTTAAAAATTTCATTTTTGTATTTACCGAAGCTGCGATTCGAACCAGGGATTTCTGCACTGCAGTACAAGCGCGTTACCTCTAGGCCACCGAGACACTTTTGAATGTTCACTTACTCAACTCAACTGTTAAACTTAAACTGCTTGCGGCATTCGTGTTACTCGACTATTTATAGTGGTTGGTAATACGCTGTAATGTTCCACAAGATTCGATAACACCCTAGAACTTTCTAGCGAATGGCCGTTACATTTAAATAAATTCTTAGCACAGACAACAACCGCCAATCATGTTGCATACCCAGTAAACATTGACATACCCAGTCAACATTTAACTCCGTAACACTACCGCCCGCTTAAGCCTGTTCGTCCCGAACAGGCATAGATTCACTTTTTCCATAATTGGCGAGGCGCTCGAGATGAACCACTTTCATCTTTGATCTTGGGCTTTTGTATTTTTGAATTCTATACACGACATCATTTATTCTTTTTATCACCTTATACGGTCCATCCCAATGGGTTTGTAATTTAGGAGACAATCCCTTTTTCCGTTGTGGGTTATAGAGTAGAACTAGCTGACCCTCATTAAAACCTTCGGAATTCGCTGCTAGATCGTATCTGGCTTTCATTTTGTCACTGGTCATTTTTATCCGGCCACGTACGAATTCATGAACTTGGTTAAGATCTTTTTGTTCGCTTGAAGAGTCTTCTTCGTGTTCATCTATTGTTGTGGGCTTAATACCGAATTCTAAATCACCTGGCAGCTTCAGCTCGGTTCCAAACATAATTTTTGCAGGTGTTCTTGAGGTAGAATCATGAACGGCTGACCTGTATGCCAACAGAAATTTAGGTATGTGCTCATCCCAGTCCCTTTGGTGTGAGCTGACCACTTTTCTCAGGTGCTCTTCTAACGTGCGGTTAAATCTTTCGACCATGCCGTCAGACTGTGGATGAAGTGGCGTAGTCCTCGTTTTTCGGATACCGTATAGCTCACACATTTCCTGGAATATCGAAGATTCGAAATTTCTCCCCTGATCAGAATGTAATTCTAGCGGGACACCGTAGCGGCACACCCAGTTGTTTACAAACGTGTTTACGACAGTTCTAGCCTCTTGGTTTGGTATAGCGTATACCTCTGGCCATTTGCTAAAGTAGTCGATTACCACTAAGACGTAACGGTTTCCCGCCTCACTGATAGGAAAAGGTCCTGCTATATCCATCGCTATTCGCTCAAAGGGAGCACCTGAATTATACTGCTGCAGTGGTCCCCTACTTCTTCTTACTGGGCCTTTGGCTGCGATACATCGTCCACAGTTTGCTATCCAATCAGCAACCGATTGTTGACATCCAACCCAATAGAAACGGTGTTTAATCTTCTCTACGGTTTTTGTTACACCAAGGTGACCACCGCTAGGACCATCATGAAACTCCTTTACTACCTCTTCGATTTTAGAGGATGGCACCACAATTAAATTCGTTTTCGATTTACCATCAGCGCTTTCCCATTGGCGATAAAGGCACCTGTTAATTAACTGCAGACTATTCCTCAGCGCCCAATATGATTTCATCTGTGGACTTTCCGCTGATATTTGGTTACGGGTTGGCCTTTTGTCTTCCTCCTTTGCCGAAATAATTTTCGCCAGTACAGGATCGTCCCTTTGTGCCGCTGACCAGTCGTCACTTGTCTCTATGCGTGTGAGTCGAACATCAACGACGCCTTCTTTTGCTTCAGCTTTTAGGCAATACTTGCATTCCGATCTGCAAGGTCTTCGGGAAAGTGCATCCGCATTTCCATGCTTAGTACCTTTTCGATGCTCGATGCCGAAATCG
The DNA here is from genome assembly GCA_963583895.1 of Melanophora roralis. Classification (NCBI taxonomy): domain Eukaryota; kingdom Metazoa; phylum Arthropoda; class Insecta; order Diptera; family Rhinophoridae; genus Melanophora; species Melanophora roralis. The sequence continues at coordinate 84,386,880 of OY757187.1, read as the reverse complement.
TAGCTCTGGAGATGTTCAATCCAACGAGCTAGCTGCCCCTCTGGTTGTTTAAATTGTAGCAGCCACCTGAGTGCGGAGTGGTCGGTTCTTATCTCGAAGTGTTGTCCATACAGGTACTTGTGGTAATGTTTTACACACTCTACCACTGCCAAAAGCTCTCGCCGTGTAACACAATAATTTCTTTCAGGCTTTGAGAGTGTTCGACTGTAGTAGCCTATGACCTTTTCTGTACCGTTGACAACTTGTGAAAGAACACCACCTATCCCGTAGCCACTCGCATCACTATCCAGCACAAATTTCTCTCCAGCAATTGGATAGGCCAGAACTGGTGCTACGCATAATAGTTCCTTGAGCTTCTGAAATGCTTGTTCTTGTGCGTCCGCCCACAGAAACGGCCGTGACTTCTGCGTAAGCTCATGTAGACTGGCAGCGACACTGGCAAAATTTGGCACAAACCTCCTATAGTAGGTACAAAGACCAAGAAAACTGCGTAACTCATGCAGATTGTTTGGGCGAGGCCAGTCCTTCACGGCTTTAATTTTATCCTCGTCAGTTGATATACCATTTTCTGCGACGCGATGGCCCAAATATTTAACCTCTTTTTGGAACAATGCACATTTTTTCGCACTCAATTTAAGTCCAGCCAATGATATCCGCTTGAGAACTTCTTCTAGATTTTTTAGGTGGTCATCAAAACTTTTACCCATGACAATAATGTCATCAAGATACACCAGGCATGTCTTCCAATGTAGTCCCCTCAATACACGCTCCATTAACCGTTCGAATGTGGCTGGTGCATTGCATAGCCCAAATGGCATTACGTTAAACTGCCACAGCCCATCACTTGCACTAAAAGCTGGTTTTTCCTTACCTTTTTAGAGATTTCTACTTGCCAATAACCACTTTGCAGGTCTAATGTGGAAAACCATTTCGTTCCATATAGCGTGTCCAGCGTGTCATCTATCCTTGGTAGCGGGTAACTGTCCTTCTTGGTTACGTCATTCAGTTTTCTATAATCGACGCAGAATCTGGTGCTGCCATCTTTCTTTTTAACCAACACTACCGGGGAGCTCCAAGGGCTGGAAGAAGGTTCTATAACTCCACTCCGCTCCATTTCGCTGACAAGTTCTTAAATCATTGCGTTTTGCTAGAGGAATACTTCTGGGAGCTTGTTTTATTGGCCTTGCATCTCCTGTATTTATCTGATGTTTCACAAGTGATGTTCTTCCTTGCTGTTGTCCTTTCAAGGCGAAGATGGAGGCGTGCTTTCTAAGCAGTTTTTTTGCTTTATTTTTATCAGACGAGGATAACCCTCTAACCCATTTCTCTATGCACTCCGATAGCATCTCCTGCTCTTTGTTTGACATACAGACAGGACCCGATTCCTTTTCGCAATTTATTATTGCCTCAGCTATAGCACATTGGCCCACTTCACAATTCGGCCTGACGACTTTTTCGCATGTGGAAAGGTTTAGTACTCTAACAGGGACTCTTCCGTTGTTACAGGTTTTCACGAGGGCTTTTGCTGTTATTAAGTCACTTTTTCTATCTGTTTGTTCTACCACCCACAACCGGTTGTCGACACAATCTCCCTCTATACGCGCCCATACTACACTTTCTGACTGTGGTGGTATTTTCTCTTGTTCTATAGCAAACAGCTTCCTTACAGGCGATTTATCTTTGTAACCAACATCTAGGGGTATTTCAATATTCTGCAAAATCATTGTCTTTTGTCCCATATGCAGACTAATTCCATGATTGATCATAAAGTCTGCACCGATGATTACTTCGTCCACAATGTCGGCAGCAATGAATACATGATTCACACTTATGTTGGCAATAGTTACTTTTACGTTTATTTTACCATAGACAGCAGCAGGCTCTCCAGTTGCTGTTCGTAGACTTACGCCATATAACGGTTCAATTGTTTGCTTGACTATATCAGGTCTGATAATGGATTGCGATGCTCCTGTGTCTATAGTAAAAATATGCCTTCGATCATTGATATACCCACAAGCAGTAAGGTTGCTATTTTTCTGTTGCATGACTGATATGGAGATTGTGGGGCCCTCGGTTATGGGAGCTAGCTCTTGCCCCGTAGTGCTAGCTCGTGTTAGTTTAACGGTGACTCGTTTGCTGATTTCATGTTTACGCGTTTGCTGTTTCTCGGTGGTGAAACAGATCTAGCCCGCTTTCTTGATGCCTTACAATTTCGCTGAAAATGGCCGCTCTTGCCGCAGTTATAGCATTTGACTCTGGCTGTACCTCGCTTTTCTTCTAACGCCTGTATAACTGCATTTTTTATTTCATCGACAATATTTCCGTCCTTTTCTGCGGTAATTTGGAGATTTCTCACCTTATGTATTTGCGGCTTAGAGAGTAGTTTTGCGGTCTCCTGTGTCAGCGCGTATGATACGGTTTCAGCAAAAGTAGACTTCTGTGTGCCAAATACTGCGTGCTTGATCTCGGGATCACGTATTCCACTCACAAACGTTTCTATTTTAAATTGATCCAAAAATGGATGGTTCTCGCCTGGATATGTCAACTGCACCAACCGCTCGATTTCTGTTGCAAAATCTTGTAGCGATTCATTGGCTTTCTGTACTCTACCTCGCAATTCCATTCGGTATATATCTCGTTTGTGCTCACCGCCATACTTGCGTTGTAGTGCAACCATTATCTCCTCATAGTTTTCCCTGCAGCCAATAGGTATGCTTTCCAGAACTTGAGCTGCGTTACCTTTTAAGGCTAAAATCAACTCTAACGCCTTTTCTTCATTGTTCCACGCATTTCTATTGGCAACTGTCTCGAACTGGAACTTAAAAACATTAAATGGTGCACTGCCGTCAAAAGTAGGGGCCTTAATTCTGTTTGATATTTCTGGAATTACTCGCATCGGTACCTCATGACATTGAATACTATTAATTTTGGTTTCCAGATTTTTGAATTTTTCGTCAACATCTTTGACTTGTAGTTGCAATTTGCTATTGAAGTCGCTTGCTTGTGCAACCATGCCATCTTCAAGGTGAGATAGTTTTTTATCGATTTTAATAACTTCCTTTACTATGCCCTCTACCCTGTTGTTTACAGCTTCAGAAATTTCTTGAAGTTTTAACTCCATAGCTCTAGACGTTTCCTGAACTTCCTGGAAATTCATTCTAGAAGTTTCCTGAACTTCGCGAAACTTCATTTCTATTTTCTCATTATTAATTCTAAAAGTTTCCTGAACTCCCTGGAAATTCGTTCTAGAAGCTTCCTGAACTTCTTGGAATTTCCTTTCTATTTTTTTATTGTAAACTCTAGAAGTTTCCTGAACTTCTTGGAAATTAATTTTAGAAGCTTCTTGAACTTCCTGGAATTTCATTTCCATTTTTTCCATCATAGCAGCAAGCATTGTGCCTATATCGACGTTGTTTGTTGCTGCACAGGTAACAACCTCCAGTTCTTCCTTTTCGTCAAACTCATAAACATCAATGTCGATATTACGCCGCTTAAATTCCTCAATCAGCCTCTTTTGCAACTCTGCCTTATTACCTGCTGTAGGTAATGTCAGCTTGCTCAACTCTCTCTTGAGCTGCTCAACTTTAAGTTCCTCGAATTTCATGTTTATTAAAATGCAATCCCGCTTCTGACACCAATTGTTACGTTTATACCTTTTATAAACGTTGGTTTATTTCCTTTAAATAAACCGGGATTCTTTTTATTTTATAATTAATTTATAATTAATTTATAATTTAAAAATTTCATTTTTGTATTTACCGAAGCTGCGATTCGAACCAGGGATTTCTGCACTGCAGTACAAGCGCGTTACCTCTAGGCCACCGAGACACTTTTGAATGTTCACTTACTCAACTCAACTGTTAAACTTAAACTGCTTGCGGCATTCGTGTTACTCGACTATTTATAGTGGTTGGTAATACGCTGTAATGTTCCACAAGATTCGATAACACCCTAGAACTTTCTAGCGAATGGCCGTTACATTTAAATAAATTCTTAGCACAGACAACAGCCGCCAATCATGTTGCATACCCAGTAAACATTGACATACCCAGTCAACATTTAACTCCGTAACAATATGTTGCTAAAACAAAAAGATTTCAAAAAATCGTTGCCTAAAAAAAATGTTTAAATGATTGCAAAAAACACAAAAACGACGCTTTTCTTTTTAAGAAATTGTCAAAATAGCTTGTAGGATCATAAATTATAAAACATAATTAGTCGCGAAATAGTCACTGTTGTCAAGCAGTATTTTTAATACCAGCTGAGTCATTTCATGAGTTTATGCTAGACTTACTAGGTATTAATTTTTTCTATCTTAGCAAAATTTTCTAAAAACAAATTTTAATTAACAAATAATCCTAAAAAATCAGTACAATCAGTACGTTTTTTTTAAAAATCAGTTCATTTCAGTACACACATTTTTAATCAGTATACCAAATGAAAAATCAGTACATGTACTGATGAAATCTGTACGAATGGTCACCCTACTCATAATATTATAACATTGACTGATTTAGAAATTTTAATTTCATAACTTGCAGGCTTATTAAAATTTTAAAAAATTTATTAAAAAAAATGCTTATTTCACAATTAAAGGCTGACATTTTGGGTTAGGAAAAAAAGTGGAAAATTTATAAAGACCGCCCAGAAAATATAACATATTTTTTTAGCAAGGTGTGGCCCAGATATTTACCCAAATTTGCGAAAAATGTTCATATTTTTTGTTTAAATGCCGGTCAGTAATGCTGCGGCTAAAATGTCATTTTCCGCCTTTTGTCGTATTAAACATGGCTGAGATCAATGTTACATTTACATAATAGAATTGAAATTGACGCAAATGTGATGCTTAACGAGTTTGCTTCAACATGAAACCATAAATTAATAATTTAAAAATATGTTTTTTGCCATTAATGTAATTATATTTATTTTAAATTAATTAAGCTTTTTGTTGAGTTTTTGTTTAAAAAAACCGCTTAAACTAGTTTTCAATTGTGTGCCTTATTTAGAAATTTGATCGAAGTTCGAGTTTTGAAAAATTCAAATATGGTTGGGCTTTACTGAATTTATTTTAAACGTTTTTCTACACTATTGCAAACATTCCAGAGGCTTATTAAAACTTTTTTCCGTTTCTATATTTTCCAGAGTCTTTCTAAATTTTTTTATCTGACTATAAATATTTTACATATATTGAAACGCTTAAATTATTTATGAAAGAAACAAATTAGTAATTTCTTAACGATATCGATCAGGAATATCTAACAGAAATCGTGTCACAAGGATTTAATGAGCTTGCATCATCTCATCAAGTTAGATAATAGGTTTATTCGTTTACTTTGCCAGTAGAGTCCAGTAACTTAGCAAATACTGAGTAATTTTACCAAATTTCTCTCACTTAAAATTTTTTAAGTAAAAAGTACGCGAACGGAAAATTTTAACAAAAAGTTTACATACTCAAAACAGCTGATAGATTAAAATATATTGCGATTACTTGATTACTCGAAAAATTCATTAAATTTTTTTAAGCAAAAACAAGCTGACTTTTGTGGGTGGGGTTAACCACAAACAATGGGCTTGCTCCCTATGGCAAATTTTTTTTTAAAGAAATGCTACCTTTACTTTGAGCACACGAATATATGGACACCCAGTCAGACAGATATACTTAAATTGGCTAAGGAAGTGATTCTGAGTCTGTCGGTATAATTTAAGTTGAGTATCCGACTATTCTTTTGTAGGTTACCTGGAGCAATACATATTGCCAGGGAAAGACTTGGCGTTAATAAAAAAAAAAACACGAATATTTAATTTTGGGTAATAATTGACTGCACCGAGTACCCAAGTATTCAGCACTTTTTCAACTTAAAAAAAGTAAATATTAAGAAGAAAAAGCCGCAACAAAATTGATTTGAATATTCTAAAATGTGTTCGAAACTAAACATCCGTATAGGTCAGGACCGTGTCATGGAAGTAGCCTTTAACAGAATTGAGTAATACTCTTTCCTTTCTCAAACACACGTTAGGGTGAAAAAATCTTGGCTTTTTTTAACATTTTAAACAAAATTATATCTTCTTCATCTTCGCTTTCAGATGACGATTCTATTAGATACAATACTGCATTTTGCAAAACATAGCCCTAAACTTAAAGTACTAGCTATATCTCCTAGCTGTTCCATTGTTTCGCCTGTGAACATTAAATTACTTTTTATACCACTTTAATTCTTTTCGTTATTCAATTTCTTAGCTGTTTGTTTTTTCACTTTTTTTGTTTTCATCAGAAAACATATGTTTTATTTTACTAGTAATTTTTACTAGTAAAATTTTGTCTAGTAAAAATTTTTAAATACTCAGCAAGACAACTGTCACTTTGCGCTCTCAATTTGTGTTCTCATTTACTGGATTTTGTGTAAACGAACGCAATCCAGTAAAAATATTCAAACATTTTTAAAAACTTTGAGTAAACGAATGAACTTAATGTCAGTCAGATATTTCACTTTTTGTTTATGTTATAAAAAAACAAAACTCTTTTGATTAATCAGTATATTGCGTCATATTAAATTATATTGTGCTTACCGATATGAAAAATTTACAAAATTCGATTATTTTCCAAATATTTGCTTAGCATAAAATAAGACTTATATTGTTTTATTTCTTTTTTATTTAAATGCGTTTAATATTTACTACAAAGTGAATATACATATCTGTACGAATATATGTACTACATACATACATATGACTAAAATTTAATTTTTTTTGTTAAATAAGTATAAACATTTTTTTAACAGAACAACAAGTTTAATCATAACATACTTAATTAACCTCATACACTTCAATTATTATACAATTTCTTAAGGATAAATAATTTGAGAAATGAATAAAAAATAAATTTATAAAAATAAACGTACAAGCATTAAAGCTTATAAATCAAAAATTTAATTTTTTAGGAAAACACTTCACAGTAGATCAGAATCAAAACATTTTAAAAATAAAACGTGCTTTTTTTAACTACAAATCCGTTCGGCGCAAACATGCTCTGTGGCAGCATTGACAAACATATTCAAATAGAATTTTGTGTGCATGTATGTATGAATATTACGTGAGCAGAGAAGATGAAAATGCTTTTTCCCCCTATTTTGTAGTTTTTTTTTTTGCTGTTTTTGCTTTTTAAGCTATTTTTTATTTTTGCAATTTTTTAATGCTTCTAACAAACATTTTACAATTAAAAAAATACATATACATACATATTTTTAAAATAAATAACACAATATTAACACCTTTAACATTTATTTAAACAATCTTAACATTTTTTTTACAACTTAGTACAAATTTAGCTTTAAAAAAAAAAAAAAAAATCTTATGATATTTTTTCAGCTGCCCTCAAAGTTTTAAAATTTAACTGTGTAACAAAGTT